>CM034154.1:75949539-76561779 GCA_019776745.2 Taxus chinensis | reverse complement strand
TCGTCAATAAAGATGAAGTCATTACAACATAAGGGAAATGTAAGTATAGTATGTATTTTGTTACAATTTTTTCTGTTTTTTAATGAATTCAAAAACAAGTAGAATATAAATATATAAATAATAATATCATTTTTATTTTTTTAACAATATATTTAAAGGTAGGTTTTAATTTGGACAAATCAAATAATAAACACAAAGCATTTTTGCTTATCTTTTTATTTGAGTGTATATATTTTTATGTATCAATTTAAGTATATAGATATAATTTCAATTTCTATTCAATGCTTTCTTGTTACATGTTGTCCCTTTATTGTTTGTAAGTTGTCTTTTTCTTGGCGGTTGTGTTTTAATGTTGTGTGTATTCCGAGTTTGTTTAGAGAGTTACATTTTTTTAGCTTGGCTCCATCTCTACCACCAATGCGTCCTTTTCTAACTCATCTTGCTTGTTGCTTCCACTGTTGTCTCCATTTTCCGTGATCATTGTTTCATCAAAGTGGGTGACACCATAGGTTGGGGTTTCAAATCTCTAAGATGTGATCTAGTTCTAACTCCACTAACTCGATGTTGACGTTCATTGCCATTGGAAATATGCAGACTTCAATTTATTTATTGTATTTTCTAGTTGCATTTTATGTTTCCTAAATGACTTGCTAGATATTACATAGTAAAAATGTTTTGTTAACACGATATATATCTTTTTTTATGAATTTCTTGTCATCTTAATATTTATCCACTTGTATAAATTTATAGTGACAAACATTAATCAAATCTTTGCAAAAATTTAGGATTTTTTTAAATTGAATTGTTACATATCTAGACATGTTCAAGTCTTTTAGGTACATTTAATATATTGTTTTTCTTGACAAATTTTCTCTCAAATCTAACTTCCACATTTGGATAGCACCAAATTATTGTTTTACCCTTCACCCCTATAATGCTTAACTTCAGCAGTATTTGCCATATCATGGCCTTGTTTTTAATACAAGTAATTTCAAGGTGAATCCTTAATTGAGAATTAAGCCATATATTTTTTCCCACCTATTAGTCATAATTTGATTGACTAATTGGTTTGAAATGACTTGATGTGACTTTTTTTTCAAAATGTAAGCGCGAAAATGACATGTATTAGCTCTTTAGTTTTCATTTACCCTCACAAGTATTGGTCCATGCTTCGATCATTGGCTCATTTCCCTTAGTGTCCTAAAAACTATTAAAACTACCAATCACACCCTGGTGGTGGAATAGAAACATTGATAGGGAGGCATTGGACAAGTTATAGTTGAAAGCATGAAGGTGAAATATTGTTAGGAGAAGAGTGGTGAAGATCAAGGGGAATGAGGGAGGAGAATTTCATGGGAGGAGAAATTATTAGAGGGAACATAAGTGAACCTCTTCTTTCTTCTGGTAATTCACATATGGGCCACATGAAAGTTTTATGAAGTGTTATACAGAAAAATGGGTTGCAATAAGCTTATCCTTGAAGCAACACACCCTAAAGATAGTGAAGAAACTATGCCCTTGTTTTCCAATACTCAAAGTGTCAACAAATTTTTTTCACATTGTAAACCCTTATGTTTATGGATAATTAGAGCCAACACTGTGTGAAGGGGAAATCGTTTGTTCTTAGAACAAGAAATTATAAAGATAGGGACGTTAGGGGGACTCAACATCCCATTCGGGCTAATATGGTTATTGAATTTGATACCACATAATATTATAAGTGAGTTGGTTTTGTACAAGCTTTATATACATTAGGTTTAACTTTGGAAATGTCTCGATGTCCTCTACGCCATGGAAAGATAAAAAATCATTTTTCGGGCCCTAGTAGGTGAAAAATGGAGAAAATGTCTTCAAGCCTTTAATACAAAATTTGATTTTCTCAGCTACCAGATCTAATTCAATTCAATATGCCATTCTTCTTCAACACGCCAGACAAACAGAGGGAGCCAGAATCAACAAATTTGGGGTGGATTTGAAAGGGGGCATTGATTGATGGCGTTTAAATCTTCAAGACAGGATTTAATTCATATCCCGGGGTGGTTGAAACAGGATTTGATTTTTCCCTCTTCTCTCTCTCTTATTCTTTCTATATATCGTAACACTTCTCATTTTGGAAGGAAAGACATTCTGGGCATAAAGAAACTCTGTCAAATTTGTTTCTCGACACCATTTTTGAGCAGCGAACCTTCCCCCATGCCTGACAAATGTATTTGTGCCTCTATTCCATAAATGTAATGGTCTGTGCACCTTCTAGAGCAATAAAAAACATGTTTTTGTGGTGTTCTTCAACCCTTTGCATCGTTTTGTTGTTTCTCTATGCCTCTCCCTTCCACATTTATTTTTATGTCCATGTATTTCACATTTGCAGGTGCAGGATGTTGTGTTTCATGGAGTTTAATGGTAACTTTGAAGATCTGGGTCGTGTTACTTCTGTCTGACCTCCCTCATCTCCATTTTTTCTGTTTCTTTCTCTCTCAACAAAATATCTCGCTTCTTTTGTTGGTGTATCACCATTTTAGTGTAGGTTATGTTTTTCCTTGTATTCTTTCTCTCCCTGTCTCCTTGGAAGTTAGATTAGGATTAGATTAGCTTTCCTGCACTAGAATAGCTCGTGGCAGGTAGTTTAGGAAGAGGAACTAGCCTTCTCTGGAGAGCTTTCCCTTTTGTCAAGTCCCACACCTTAGGGAAAGTTCAATGTTATGTAATCACACCAAATGACCTTGCCTTAGAAAAGCATATTTTTAGAACTCATTTGGGGGTGTTGTGATTTCGCACTAATAGTTTTGGCACGCCCGGTGAGATTAAGAGGTCTTCATTTCATTTCATCAAGTTGATGTGTTCTTGGTGAGATTCAGCCTTTAGAGGCACATTCAAAACACATCTGGTGACTCCATCTAGTCAAAAACCCATCCTCTGAGTTGTAGACTTTTTTCCATCCATTTCCACTCGTTTCATCCATTTTCTTCTTCCATCTCTTTCATTTTCTCCCATTCCATGAGGTTGTGCAATCATGACTCCATTCCCTTCGTAGAACTCACACTTACAACAATGCAATCCACCTCCAATGCATTTCCCAACTCCTCCAAATCAGCATTATGATCAGATCCAGAACCATTATGCTTACCCATATGAGCAAAGTCAAAGTCATTTTGGCCATAGAGCTTATCAAGAACAAGGGGATGTATACAATGGTGACAGCTATGTGGAGAATGTTGGTTTATTGGAGAACATTCAAAAAATGGAGACTGACATGGTTCAGTCAAGGGGCATAGCACAAATAAAGGCATTCAAGATTGGTTGCAGGGCACCTTGTCTATGGGAAGGCCCTTTTCCAAGACATTACAACCCTCAAGAGAAGCTAGACTTCATGGTTGAAATGTTGCCCCAACTTGCACAATGGATTGAGGAGATCGGGGCTTATGAGTTGGACTCAAGACAGCCTTGTCGATGGGTAAGTCCACCACCTCTTAGCTCTTCATTTTCTCTTCCTTAGTCTTTATCATTCCAACATGATCAAGAGTTAAGCCCCTCAGTTGCTACCTCAAGTATTAGTTTCTCTTCTCCATCCCCTGATCTTTTACCTCATCTCAGTTCTTTTTCACTTTTCCCTTCCAAATAGTCATCCCCTCCAAATAAACAAGAAGTTCCACCTCCCTCCCCATCACAAACAATTGTAAAACCAGTTGAACCCCAACCTGCCACTCCTCTTAGTTTCCCAAGTCCATGTTGGGAAGATACTCAAGAATCTAGTCAAGGATAGCAAGAAGAGAGCCCAACAGAAAAGAAATAATAGACAATCTGATGAGTTGGGCTACTAAATGTGGGTTTACAAAGATCCTTTTGATGGTCAAGCCAATAGAGGAGGTCAAGGTTGAAGAGCCAGTGATGGCTGAGTTTGAATTTGCAGCAGAGAAGGAGGATCATACAGTTTAAGAGGCCCCAGGTGTGAAGCAGGCTACAGGAGAACCTTCAGTTCTTCCTTCCACTTCATCCCCTTCAAGCTCTGATGTTGAAGAAGAGTTTGAGCTTGCAAACATCATGTTTGAGGATGAAGGGAGTCATGGTGTTCAAGTTACAGATCAAGAGGACACCATGGAGGAGGTTAAACACATGTAACAGGACAACAACGAGGCAGATTATATGTCTGACTCGGAGGATTGCTTTGATGGAGAAAATCCCATAGAGATCACATCATTTTCTCTTCCACCACCCATATTCCAAGCATATGAGCCTGCTGCCATGAAGGAGGGCATTCAAGAGCAACATCCTATGTCTCACAATGTTTCTCTAGAACCAAGGTTGGAAGATATGTGTCTTCCATGTTCTTCATAAGAGAAGGAAGAAGAACAACCAGCTCCAAGCTCAGTTAAAAAGGAGCATATGGAGGTGACCAAGACAAATTCAGAGGCACTGAGTCATGATCCGGTTGCACAAGAAAATACAGCCCCCTCTCCCATTCAACCTCTCCAAAAGTCTAATCTTTTGGAGGATCCTGAACTCATTAGCTTCATGTTTGAAGATGAAGTTTCATATGGTGAAGATAACAAAGATTTTAATATCACCATGCAAAAGGGAGAGACCTTGTTACAGCAGGACAGTAAACAGTTTGATTTCCTACCAGACTCAAAAGAATGTTTTGATAAGAGGGAGCCAGTTGAAATTGTAATCTTTTCTCCCTCATCATTCACTCTTCAATCACAAGAACATCCTGCCATAGAAGAGAGCGTGCAAGCACAACCTGCATTTCATAATGGCCCTCTGGAACCAAGGTTGGAAGATCTTGATCTTCCATGTTCTTCAAAAGAGGAGAAAGAGAAAAGACGAGAGGATGTCATCATCTCTCTCACACCATCCACCTAAGAAGGTCCACAAGAAGACTCCATTTTTGGAGTTGAATTTCAAAGAAATGGGCACATCCAAAGGATCAGACCGTACCCAATCAAGTACTTGGCTTCATTGGAGCCAAAGGAGAAACTAAAACTAGTCATGCCTACTTCATGGCATGAGGATGAATACCAAAGCACCAAGGGTCGCCATCAATACCTCCAGGAGTCGAATGTAAGTCAGCTTGAGGAGGTATTTTCCATTAATGTTGATACCTTGATGATTTGGGTGGAGGACCAGCTTATTATCAGTTTTTCACTCATACAAGCAGCTATATTTAGTGTTAAAACATTTACATGGTTGCCCCTCTTGAGAAAAGGAAGCTACTTCTCTCTGTCAGTTGTAGGTTTTGTTTAGAATTCTTTCCCTCTAGTTAGTTTAGGAGTAGGAGTAGATTTCACTTTCAGCAGAGGAAGTGCTTATGCACACTCTGCATGTCTCATTTGAGGCATGTATGATTTGGTCTCTGTATATAAGTTTTGTTCACATTGCTCCAAAGGTGCATAAAGTCAAGCTCTTTAGTAATCATAGCAGGGAAACTCATAGTTACCTATAATAGTTGTCGTCTTCAAAGAAAACAAATGCAGAGCAACTAAAGTCGTTTCAAAACAGTCCATTATAGGGACAGATGAAAGCCCTGAAGTTAAAACAATTTTCTACTCTCATAAATTCCATTTTACTATTTTCTTATGAAAATTGAGAGTGCAGACTCAGGGTTAGGCAAAACATAGAAAAGGCATATAGTCAGGCTCGCAATGGCTCACGGGTAAGATCTTCAAAATTTCATATCATTTTTGTGTTTATCGAGTAGACTCCATGCCCAATGGATGCTCCAAGGCCACTGGTCTCTTCATCTAGCAGGCAGATGTCCCTGTGAGTCGCCAAATTGTTATCCCAAATTCACCCCTTGACAAATTTGGTCAAGAAAACTCCTACACATAAGGAAATTATGAAGGAAATTACTTAGACCCACGAACTCACATTCCAGGATGACAAACAAGGTTGCAAGGAGACTCTACAATGGAGTGGCAGGGCCTGTGAAGGATTAAACGACCCTGTGCAGTATGAAAGAGAAGAAATGGCTCTGTCAAGCAAACTTGTGCCTTAAATTCATCAAATTGGTTATAAGTGGGCTCAAAAATGAAGGAGCAGTGTCACAAAGAAGTCAAGAGCAAGAAAGAAAAGAAGTGATGAAGTTTCAAGGTCTTCAGGCTCAAAATCGTTCAGGAAAGAACCCAGAATCGACTAAGTATGGAAGAGCCAACCAAAGGGTGCCACATGTCCAGGCGGAGCTTTGGGGTCGCGAGGGTTTCCTGAGTTTTGCGTTTCGTGAAAAGGGGAAAAGGGAAATTACAGACCTGCAAACCTGATTTTTGCACTAATTTGGCTACCACGTGTCCCATATCAAAAGGGGACCCATTTTTCAAGTTGTTTTCCCGCCCTTCTGTACGGACCCGATACAAACTTCGAAGGGGCATATCTTTCGACTCAGGGCTCGAAATATTGCGCATATGACACCATTGGAAATGTCTCGATGTCCTCTATGCCATGGAAAGATTATAAAAATATTTTTCGGGCTCTAGTAGGTGAAAAATGGAGAAAAGGTCTTCATGCCTTTAATACAAAATCTGATTTTCTCAGCTACCAGATCTAATTTGATTCGATCCGCCATTCTTCTTCAACATGCTAGACAAACAGAGGGAGCCAGAATCGACAAATTTGGGGCGGATTTGAAAGGGGGCATCGATTGATGGCATTTGAATCTTCAAGACAAGATTCAATGCACATCCCAGGGTGGTTGAAACAGGATTCAATTTTTCTCTCTTCTCTCTCTCTCTTATTCTTTCTATATATTATAACACTTCTCATTTTGGAAGGAGAGACATTTTGGGCATAGAGAAACTCTGTCAAATTTGTATCTCGACGCCATTTTTGAGCAGCGAACCTTCCCCCACACCTGGAAAATGTATTTGTGCCTCTATTCCATAAATGTAATGGTTTGTGCACCTTCTAGAGCAATAAAAAATGTGTTTTTGTGGTGTTCTTCAACCCTTTTCATCGTTTTGTTGTTTCTCCATGCCTCTCCCTTCCAAATTTGTTTTTCTGTGCATATATTTCACATTTGTAGGTGTAGGATGTTGTGTTTCATGGAGTTTAATACCAAATTTGAATATCTGGGTCGTGTTACTTCTGTCTAACCTCCATCATCTCCATTTTTTCTGTTTCTTTCTCCCTCAACAGAATATTTCGCTTCCTTTGTTGGTGTATCACCGTTTTAGTGTAGGTTTTGTTTTCCTTGTTTTCTTTCTCTCCCTGTCTCCTTGGAAGTTAGATTCGGATTAGATTAGCTTTCCTGCACTAGAATAGCTCGTGGCAGGTAGTTTAGGAAGAGGACCCAACCTTCTCTGGAGAGCTTTCCCTTTGGTCAGGTCCCACACCTTGGGGAAAGTTCAATGTTATGTAATCACACCAAATGGTCCTCTACATTAGAAAAGTAGATCCATAACTCATTTGGGGGTGTTGTGATTTCGCACTAATAGTTTTGTTGGGCCTTCGTTGCATATTAAGTGGTGTGGTATGCATTGAAAACTCACTTGGCTTTCGTGACATGTATCAATGATGTTAGCTCTCATGGTATATTGAACTGTGAGGCATTAACGACATGGACAAAAGACTTAATAAGTGTGGATTTATTGGAAAACATGGCATATGATAATGGGTTAATGTTTATATTAAGTTTGATTAAGGTGTATGAAGGATTAAGAGGATTTCTTAAATTTATGAATATTAATCCACTTGATTATAGTGGATGGCATATAACAATGTCGTGGTTTACTTTCGTGGCATATATATTACATCCTTGCTTGACTTTCCTGGCATAGTAAGTTATGTGGCATGGTGACTCGGGTAAATAATTTGGCAAAGGTAATGTGGAACATGTTTGTGAAATGTAAGGAGTACGTGGTATATAAAAATTGCAATAAAAAGGTTTTGGGTTTAATATCATTTAATTCATGGCCGAATCCTTAGGAATGGTTAGCTTCCCCAATAATCCAACCTTAAATTTGGTCGTAATCCTTCTTTGTTTGATCATTTGCTTTGTTTGTTATGTTGAGTTATTTTTGGGGTTTTTGGAGATAATGGAATTTCTCCCTACTGTGCATGTTTTGCGACCATGAATGTGATTCTAGATATGGATATAGGGAAATTTTGTTTCAAAAAGGAATATGTGGGTGAATGCATGGTTGTTTTGACTTTCGGAGAAGTTTGTAGAAGAAAGGAAACAAAGTTGAATAGAAAAAGTGAGCATTACAGGCATGAGCTTCTCACTCATACTCTACATTGTAATGATTAATTTTTGTTAATAACAGTGATTATTTTGTGTGCCTAGTTTTTTATGGCAAAACATTTATCTATAATTATATTTGTCTATTGGATTTGTATGTCAAATTTATGTAGAGATTCATGAGGTTTAGTGTTAAATACTAGATGGGCTTGCGTATTTTTTTGAGTTAGAATGATGTTTTAGTTTCTGGGTTAGTGTATTCTATACATGGAACAAGTTCTTGAGTTTTTATAAAATTTGGGATTGTGTTATATTTTAGTAGAGAATTTTTATAAGGAACAAGTATGAGATTCATACTGGACCGTGATTATGGTTTATGTATTTTTACTTAAAGAATAAAAATGAATATTCGAAGATGGGACCATGTATATATGTCTGAAAATACTCGTTTCGGGTAATAGGCTAAAATACTTGTAAGGGTCTGCTTGTTGTATGTTTAGTTATGGAAGTATGTACACGTTTCTATGGTAGGACACCATATTTTGACTTCTTCCTTGTGAACGATGGTTTTCCTTTATCTTGATATGTGTAACTTTGAGTGCATGCAGGGGTTTGTTATTTGTTGTCTTTTTGTTGTCTATGAATTTGTAAGATAATAGATTTTTATCTACTCTCCTTTCTGTATCTGATCACTTTGTAGGAAAGTAGGAACGTTTCATTATATATATTCTATGGATTGATGAATATTGTATTTGTGTTGTGCTTGAACTTAGAGGTTGGTTTCTGATGAGTCATAAAAAGGTTAATGTTGTGATTAGATAGCGGTAACAGGAAAGAATAATGTCTGAAAAAAATATAAATGTATTTATAAAATAACTAAATGAATTGTAATAGAAGTCTAATTAGCATTCATAAGTTTATTGCTAATGAATTTTAATAGCTTATTGTAAATTACAATCTTAAGTTCATTATTTGATGGCTAAATTTAATTTGACATGAAATACAAGTAAAGTATAATAATTACAGAGTTATTTTGGTCTAATACAATTTGATGATGTTATTCTCATTGATATAAATTGTTAGAGTTCACATTAGTGAGTTGATTTGATTTAGTATGCGATCAAACTTGACTGTTATTATCATTATATAATGATTATGATATAAATAATGTATGAGTTGACTCATGCCAATTCTCTCGAATTGACCCATGTATATTTCCATCTCCTAACTAATGTACATGTATATAGGAGAAGCTATGAAGTGAACATTTGGACTGATTTAATACTTTTTGTTGATTATGACCTTATGGTCATATGTAAAAAGGATCATTTTAAAGAGTATCTTGTTTGTATTAAATTATTTCAGGAATAAATCCTAATTGAAAGGATGGGCATATGACCCCGATGTATAATTCTCATTATGGATTTTGTTGACTTTATAATTATGAAAGTTTGTTTTGCAACTTCGCATGATTTTGTGTTAATAAATAAATGAATGCCCTATTTAATTGACCATGGTATATATATGAGCAGATATTATCTACGTCCCTATTTTAATGGTTATCTCTTCGTACAAACTGTTGTTGATATATTAATTAAATAAGTGGTCAAAAGACCTTTAGATGTAGTATTAAGTCATTACTTAATATGAATCCCTTACTTAACCAATCATATGATTAAATTAGAACAATGGAAAGCAAGTTGTTGAACACGATGTTTATCGTGGAAAAAATAATAATTATCATTAATGAGTTTATAAACTAAAATGTATATTGACCATGAATAATAATGATATAATCTATACGACATAATAAAAATATATGATAATAGTGAATGTGGTTAATAAACTCCTAGTTGAGAATAAAAATGGGCATGGTTAACACAAAACGATCACTCTTAATTGTTATTTCCTTATGAAATATTAAGTTAACCATGCAAGTAAATGATATTATCATATCTATTATATAAGACAACAATTAGTAAACTAAACCAACCTTTGACTTGGGAAACCTATAACTTTAACAAGATGACCTTACAAAAGGGTAATTAATAATTTAGTCCATAACATGAATAAGTTATAAAAGGTTGTCGGAAACACAATCGAATGAATTTAAGAAGTCTTAAATAAGATTTCACGACAATGACTCAGGTAAACAAGGAGTAACTTAAGTCTCGTAGAACTTGTCACAAGATGAAATATGCTCACAGGTAGAAAACCTTAAATACAATGTGGATTAGATGTAATCTCACGTTGTAGACACTAAATCACACACTTTGGGTGCATTTCTAGGTCCTAATCACATACTATTATTCATATGATTCCCAAGTGAGAAAACTAGTAATTGATACATGTCTTTGGCTTTTTCTGTGTTTCATGCTTTCTTTTTGGTCTCTTACACCTCATTGCCCAATCGATACTTTATTGTTTCATATTTTATCACTCTGGGCACCAGCGCTCAACCAAAACATCAACGCTTAGGCGCCCCCATCCCCTTTGGGTGCCCTCGACCTCTTTGTATTTTACTCACCTCTTTTGGGCATATTATTTTCTTATGGGTTAGCCTTTTAGTTGTCAACTACGAAATTCAACCAAGGGAATCATATAAATATAAAGCTTTGTGACCATTATAAAGGACCAAACTCTAAGCATATATTATTATCACCTAAGGTTATATCCAAAGGCATTTCAAGAGCATCAAAGCATCTATTTAGCTTCATTTAAGGGATAAGGGACTACATTTTCTACATACATGCATAGGAGGGGAAGTTCATTTTGTCATCCACACATATATCTGCATTGCTACATCTAGCTATTGCTCGTTATCAAGTGCATCTTGCAGACAAGCCACCTAGGGCACGATTCTTACACACACACACACAAGAACTACATGGATTCTAGAATGTAGTGCACCACTCGGTCATAAGTTCACTTAGTTAGGTAACCGTCGGGGTCGGTCTAACTCCCCATTTGAATCTTTTTCTTTTTAGGATTTGATTTGTTATGGGGTTTTGCAGGTGTTATTTTTCTTTGCAAGTTACAAGTGAATTTTATGGGCATAGTGCGACACATAAGTGATTAATAGCAAAGGTTGGCGAACATCTTGTGATACAGAAAAAATCAGTTCGTGGGGTCTTTCACAGTCATGGGCGCCCAAAAGCAGTCTCTAGTACCCCATGCGCCCCCGACCTGATCTAAGTGCCTAGTCCAGGCATATCAAATAGTCACACAATTTTATGAGCATGGTTACAATAGTTTACACCTCTTGTTCATCAATCTTCCAGTCTGGAATACTTCGAGATTAATTGTGAAATTAGTTAAGTATTTTATCCCTTTTGTTACACCTAGGGTTTTATTTTTATCTAGCTTATTGCTTAGGTCAAATATGTACTTTATTGCTTCATTTATTACATTTTGGAGTTTTCTAAGCACTCTAAAGATGCAATTGTGTAAGAAAATGAGAGAGATAGAGCACTTATCTAATTTTTGTTTATCCTGAAGTAGATTTGGATTGGAGCAATTGATGAATAGGTTGGGTAAAGTGTCATAAATGCCCGATATGAATTTTAGAGCTTGCAGACTGAGCCGAGCATGGGCACCCGAGTGTGGGAGACCTTCAATAGGTGCCTATGCATATATAGAGAGTCAAAATCTGATTTTTCCTGTGTTGCTAAGGTTTCACTATCCCTTATTGTTGGTCACTTGTATGTTGTGAGATGATTGTCGAACTTGCATATAACCTACAAAACAAATGATATCCTACAAAACCCCAAAAATACATCAAATCCTAAAAAAGAAAGATGCAAATGGGGAATCGGACTTGGTGGTCACCTGATAGAGTAAACTTACAACTAAGCACCGCACTACATCTAAGACTCCATGTAGTTTTATGTGCTTGTGTGTGAAATCATGTCCTTAGGTTACACTTGTGCTAATGACACCAAGGTAGTGCTGTGTGGGATGGAATTCAGAAACTTCCCCTTCCTATGCATTGTATGCAGAGTAATAAGCCCAAAAATGCAATCCCTTTGATAGTATGTAGATATGTTTTCCCTTTAGAATTGCTTGCCATTATAATGGTATGTATGTTGTGTAGATATAGGGATCTCTTGCTTGAATTTTGACACCGATGACATGACATACCGACTAGGACCACATGATAGGAGTAATAAAACCGAAAAGGCTGACCACAAATGTCAAAATGTGAATAAGAACAAAGAGGATAGGAGCGCCCAGGTTGGACATGAGTGCCTAGGCGTTAGTGTCCAAACCTGAGCGTTGGTTTCTTGGGAGAACTGACGACAAATGTGAGAAGACTGATAGAAAGGGATCCCTATGACCTAATATAGACAATTAAAGTAGTAAGATGTAGTAGGAAGTGTCTCACCAATGAATAATTTTCTTACTCAAGATCCATACATATAATAACATACTTATCGGTATAGTAAAATAGTAATATGTGCGTGATTTTGTGTCTACAGGTAGCACCCACATTAGGTACAAAGCTCTAAACCATGTCAAGATAACCATCTCTCTCTCTCTCTCTCTCTCTCTCTCTCTCTCTCTCTCTCTCTCTCTCTCTCTCTCTCTCGTCCACAAGCACTCAAATATCCTCTCACCAAGTATTTTAGCAAAAGTCAAATCCAAAACAAACATTGTCAAAAAAGTTTCCAAAATTGATTGTATTTATCTAGATATCACATGTTAGGTGGAGAATGATGTGTGGTTTGAGGGC
Organism: Taxus chinensis; assembly: GCA_019776745.2. Classification (NCBI taxonomy): domain Eukaryota; kingdom Viridiplantae; phylum Streptophyta; class Pinopsida; order Cupressales; family Taxaceae; genus Taxus; species Taxus chinensis. The sequence continues at coordinate 76,548,877 of CM034154.1, read as the reverse complement.
TCTTTAGAGTAGTGCCAATGTTGGCAGTGGATAGGGGTACCCACAACTCTTCTTATATTTTTTTGCATGACTCTTCGTCTATGGCTATGGTTTGAGACAAAGATCAGTCCATTCAAAGAGCTTCATTGTACATGCAACAAGTAGGGTTTGACAATGACAGACAAATCCAGGAAGGAAAACATCACAAAAAGTTATTGAAGTAGAAGCAGAGCAGGTCCAAAACTATACAAAAGGGGCTAGAACATACAATACAGTCAAGGAAGAATTGTATGATCATGACCTAGGGTGGTTTACAATCACAGTTCTAGTTTCGAGAGTCATTCAGGTTCAGATAAACCAATTACAGTAGTGCACAGTCCCAAAACTTCTTGGAATCATTTGTAGCAAGTTAATTACACTCACTCCTTTGTGTTTTCAAGTTCATATCTTGTATTGCATGCTTTAGAACACTATTTTGATATTGTAAGATTACGGGTGGAAGTTAATTAATCAAAATAGCCACATGTATCTAACCTACATCTATTTAGTATAAATCTTACCTCACTAAATCAAATTTAGATTAAAACAACACATTGTGTTCTTAATGTAAAAAGGGTGTAAACACTTTCATTTTTAATGTATTTTTTTCAAATTTTGTGGATGAGAGAATATTTTTTAGGTTATGGTTAGTTGAGGTCTAGTACACTTGAGATTCAATTTTCTTTCTTTATTTTACTTAACTAAATAGAATACTTGACTTAAGATGAGTTATATAAATAGATCCTACTTCAATAAATATATCACGTGAGTTAGTTCTTGGTTAAAACAACAAACAATTTGGTGCTAATGGTTACAATGCCGAATAACAATGCCTAATGATGACATTTTCAATTTCCATTTTTTGTTCACTAGAGCTAGTATAACCTACTTAGATAACTTCTACACAATTCTCACAATGGAAACATTCGTCACTATCAATATTTTGAAACTTGTCATACAATTTTTTGTAACTCTTAATTCATTTCCCAATTACTTTTTGCTATAATTGGTTAGTTACTATTGGTGTCGAATCACAGCACCCCTGGGACTCCGCAACGCGAACGTTTGAGACTCCCAGTGCGATTGCACAACATTAAGCTTTTCCCAAGTGTGGGACCTCGCGAAATCGGAAAAGCTCTCCGGATGAAGGCCGACTCCTATTCCTCTGTTCAGATGCACCAATAAAACGCAGAGGTTTACCCCAAAAACCTAATCTAACTACCAAGGAGACAGGGAGAGAGAAATGCATAAAAATAAACCTAAGCTAAGGAGGTGATGCACCGAGGAATGAAGAACATATGTCTTGCCAATGAACACAAACCAATAAAATGTAATGCAAAAGATATGCACAGATAGCCAGATTCATAGTGAAGATCGGAAGGACGCAAATAAACACGTAGAGGGTTGAGAAAACATCCACAGATATGCATTAATTTGCTCCAAGGGGGATACAACACTACAAAATGCCAAGAGGCAAGGTTGCATTACAATTTCAAATGGGAAGGTCCTTTGCTCCACAAATCCACCTGTCAGGGAAAAGAAGGGAGGAGGCACAAAACAAAAATGTCCGACCTTTTTTAAAACAGCCTCTCCTTACATTTATATGAGGGAAAGAGATGGAGAAGTGAGAAAATCGAGATTTTCCCAACCACCTCCAAGACTGTGCCTAACTCCATTCATCATGGCGGTAGGTAAGAACCTCAACCACCCAAAATGGTGAACTGTCATATTTCTCGCGTCAAGTCCGTTCCATTCGGGTTCGGGACTATCCTCTACATCCGCATCGGGCTTGGAGGACACCGCAGCATGTGTTTGATGTTTGTGCTTTCCCGAAACCCGCTTCCCTCGTGATTCTGAGCTTTCCTTTGTGTCGGGGTGGAAGATGAACTTGCATGCGCATCGGGTCCGGAGGGGTGCTCGACATGCTTTTGCCCCGTGCATCCCCGACGTGTATTCTCGACTTCGAAACCTGCATGTCTTTTGCGTCGGGTTTTGGAGACCCCCCGACACATTTTCTTTGCTGTCGGGTTTTGGAGACCACCCGACATGTTATCCTTCCTTATTTATCCGACTTGTCGACCCGATCCGAAAACCCGATTTGCCTTGTATTTACCCATATTTACCCTGGGGGTAAATATATACAACAATTTGGCGACTCACGGGGTTACCTGCCTACTAGGTAGAAGATCAATGGCCTTCTAGAGATCCATTGGGCACAGAGTCATGAGCAACCCTAAAAAACGAACTGAACTTTGAAAACCTCCTCCTGAGCCACTTGAAACCCATTGAACTTAGAGTTGTTGCCACCAAAATGCCACCAAAATGAACCGTGCCAGAGCAAGACCAGCAACACCAAAAACTATGTACAAAACTGAAAATCATACATGTCCCAAAATGGAACATGCAGAGTGTGCACAAGCACTTCTTCTGCTGAAAGCAAACCTACCTACTCTATTCTAACTGGAAGCAAAGGTAAGCTAAACAAACCCTGCAACTGGTTGTGCAAAATAGCTTCCTTTCTTCAAAATTGGCAGCCATGCAAATGATTTGGAGCTGAGTATGGCTGATTGGATGAGTGGAAAATCAACAAGAAGCTGGTCTTCTACCCAAATCATCAAGGTGTCAACTGAAAAACAAATCCAATACCTCCTTTAGTTTCTCTGCATTTGGATTGGAGAGGTATGGCATCTGATCCTTGGTACTCTGTAACTCACCCTCATGCTCAGAAGCAAGCATGACCGGTTGTGGCTTCTCCTTTGGCTCGAATGAAGCCAAATACCTGATTGGGAAAGGTTTGATCCGTTTGATATGCCCATAGCTCTGATTTTCTACTCCAAAAATGGAGTTTTCTCGTAGACCCTCTTGAATGGATGATGTGGAAGAAATGGTGGAATCCTTCTGTCCTTTTTCTTCCTCTAATGAAGGACATGGAAGATTAAAATCTTCTAATTTTGATTCCAAAGAGCTGCTATAAGATGCGGGCTGCTGCAAATGAATGCTCTCCTTCATGACAACAGGCTCTGGTGTTTGGAATGTGGAAGATGAAAGAGAGAATGGTGAAAACTCAACCGGCTCTTCTCCATCAAAACAGTCCTCCAAATCTGACAGGTAAACTACCTCATTGCTGTCCCACTGTTCGTGTTCAACTTCCTCCATGGTGTCCTCTGAATCTGCAACTTGACCACCATGGTTTCCTTCACTCTCCAATATTGAGTTTGAGAGATCAAACTCCTCTTCAGTACTAGAACTCGGGAGAGGTGAAGTAGAAAGAAGAACTGAAGGTTCTCCTGTAGCCTGCCTTGTGCTCAAAGCCCTTGGATCTGCACTTTTCTCCTCCACAACTAGGATGTGCTCCTCTTCTTTTGCCTTTGGAGCAGCTTCTCCCTCCTCTATTACTCGAAGGCAATCTTGCTCTTGATATAACTCTTCCTCCAGCATGAAGTTTCTTAAGTCAAACTCTTCAATCTGCTGCTCTAGAGGACAAGTTGGGGCTGCAAGATCTTCTTCGGAGCTTTCTTCCTTTTGCTCTTCTTCTGCTACCACAAAATCAGTTTTAACCACCGTTTGTTCAACCTTAGCCTCTTCTGTAGGCTTTACCAGCAAAGGGATCTTTTCAATTCCAAATTTAAGAGCCAAACTTACTAAGCTCTTAATCATTTCTTCTTTTCCTGGCTCTTCCTCTTGCTGTCCTTGATGACTGATTTTTTCAATTTCTTCTTCCCCACATGGAATTGGGAATGCAAAAGGAGGAATGGGTTGAAACTCAACCGATTTTACAATTTTTTGTGGTGGTGGAGGCAGTGAAACCTCTTGTTTCTTTGGAGGAGGGGGTGTTTATGTTAGCTCTTGTGGAGGGGATGACTGTTTGGAAGGGAAAAGGAAAGAAGAATCAAGATGAGATGGAAGACTGAGAGGTGGAGACATGGATTCAACATTTGGGACAGCAGATGGAGGGTTTGAAACTTGACACTGCTGGAATGAAACAGATTGGGAAAGAGGAAACAGAAAGGCATGAGATGGTGTGCTTACCCGTTGACAAGGTTGCTGAATACTCCTCTCATACACCTCTATTCCTCCGATCCACTTTGCAAGCAAAGGTAGCATTGCAATCATGAAGTCAAGTTTCTCTTGAGGGCTGTAATGCCTTGGAAAAGGTCCCACCCATGGACAGGGTGCTCCACAACCGATTCCAAAAGCTTTCATTTGTGCTTGAGCCCTGGACTGCACCATCCCCTCCTCCATTTTTTGGATTTTCTCCAACAGACCAGCATCTTGCATCTGATGGTCTTCGTTATATGCATACTCCTGCTCTTGGAAGGCTCTATTGCCAAACTGATTTTGGCATTGCTGCTCATATGGGTATGCATGTTGATCCTGAACTTGACCAAAATGCTGATTTGGAGGATTTGTAAAACATGTTGGAGGTGTGATATATTGTTGTTGTTGATGTGGATTCCATGATGGAAATGAAGTCATGGTTGCACAACTTCATGGAATGGAAAAGAATGAAAGAGATGGAAAGAAAGATGGGTGGAAATGGATGGGAACGGGTCTGTAACTCAGAGAAATGGGTTGCTGATTAGGTGGAGTCGCCAGATGTGTTTTTTGAAAATGCCTCTAAAAGGCTGGATGTTGCCAAGTTACACACCAAACCAGGCAATATTGAAAATCGGAATAAAAATTTGAAGGACCCGGAGGATGTAGTCTTCAATTCGGAACTCACGTCATGTTGTGCAGCTGCGGATCCCCGAAAGGTACAGGCGGAACTCAGGTCATGCGATGCAACTCACAAAACCCGAATTGCTATGTGTCGGAACTTGGAACATGTCCGACACCCCTCAAAACCCGATTTTCTACTGTCGGGACTAGGACCATGCAATGCATCCCCTAAAACCCGAAAACACTGCTGGGTCATATGCTTTGATGCTTTGATGTTTCCGGATACCGAAAACCTGAAATCACAAAAAACATGAAATTTTGGAAATCAAAATCACAAAAAACCAAAGATACCCTTTTGAAGGTTTCTCTCATATCTACCAACTGCTGAAATTTCAGCCTGTTCTGAGCAAGATAGACCCTTAAAAATGATTTCGGAGTTCAGGCTAGGAAGTGTAAAATCTGAAATTTGTAAAAAAAACTGCAATTTTCAGTCCGGAAAACGTGAAAACCCCTTCAAATTTTGGTGGAATGACCTCTTGGTCCCACCGGGTGTGCCAAAACTGTTGGTGTCGAAACGCAGCACCCCTGGGACTCCGCAACGCGTTCGGTTGAAATTCTCAGTGCGATTGCACAACATGGAGCTTTTCCCGAGTGTGGGACCCCGCGTAATCAGAAAAAGCTCTCCGGATGAAGGCCGGATCCTATTCCTCTATTCAGATGCACCAATGAAACGTAGAGGTTTACCCAAAGAAACCTAATCTAACTACCAAGGAGACAGGGAGAGAGAAATGTATAAAATTAAACCTAAGCTAAGGAGGTGATGCATCGAGGAATGAAGAACATATGCCTTGACAATTAAACACAGACCACAGAAAATGCAATGCAAGATATCATGCACAGATAAACATATTCACAGTGAAAGATCGTAGAGGGGGCAAAATGAGAATACATGGAGGGTTGAGAATCATCCACAGTCATGCATTTTTATTTTGCTTCGAAGGTTGATACAATACACTGCAAAAAATTTGCCCAGAGGTGAAGGTTGCGTTACAGTTTCAAATGGGAAGGTCCTTGAGCTCCACAACTCCACCTACCAAAGAGAAGAAGGGAGCGAGGCACAAAACAAAAATGTTCAACCCTTTAAAAATAGCCCCTCCTTACATATTTATATGGAGGAAAAGATTGAGGGAGGAGAGAGGATGATTCGAACTCTGCCTCCAACCACCTCCAAGACTGCACCTTAACTCTTCAACAACCATGGCGGTAGGTGGGATCTCCAACTGTTCAAAACATCGGCGAACTGTACTTTTGCATTTTTAAGAACTTTTTCCCACCTAATTAAATATATCCAGTCGTAGTTGCTTAGAGGACGCCGAGAGATTTCCGAAAATTTACAACCTTGTGTGAATCCGAGCTCCCTGTGAAAAGTTATGGCGATCTGAATATTTCCCGCGTTAGGTCCATTTCAGTCGGGTTCGGGACTCTCCTCTGCATCCGCATCGCGTTTCCGACGTGCAAACCGCAGCTATGAAACCCGATTTTCTAGGTGCGTCGGGTTTTGGAGACCCGCATCCGTTGCTATTACACAAATTTCCTTTGTTTTCGGGTTCAGGGGCGTAACCCCGACATATGCATTTCCCTTTGTTGGAGGTAGCGCAACCTGTTTTCACCCGCGTTTGCTTTCGCGCCGGGTTTTTCGGCCTCCAAGACCCGACATATTTCCTTGTACATCAGATTTTGGCGAGCCCGCATAACATATCCCTTTGGTGTCGGGATTCTCTGAAAGCCACTCCGACATGTTTTCTTTTCCCGTGCCCTGTTTATCCGACTTCGTCGGGTTTCGGAAACCCGATTTGCCTTGTATTTACCCATATTTACCCAGGGGGGTAAATATATACAACAGTTACATGAGAGAAGTAAAAATCATCAATTGCATTGTTAATGTTGATAAGTAATATTATATTTTTATGGCTAACATGGTTATTTAACTTGAATAAAATCTAACTATGTTTCCTCCATATTTCATTTGTATTTTATTATTATTTCCATTATCTTTATTTCCCATTTCTATCTGACTCCCTCCATTTTGATATTTATTGAGAAAATGGTTTCAACAATCTTATAATTCTATTTTGTTTGTCCTTGATGATGGGTCCAAATTTGTGACCTGAAACATTGGACTTCTCTAAATTCGTACACAGTTTTCTAGATAAAACTAGCACTATGTCAATAGTGGAAATATAAAAAAATCAACCTTTTTTGTTCTATAAAATACAAAACAAAACTGAAATGACTTAAACCTTTTCAAGTCATGGATGGATGCAACCTTATCACTTCAAGAATAATGTAAAATTTATTTTTTTAATACATTTGTAAGTTGAAGGACATATGCATCTTTACTGCCTTTTATTTTAAATATACATGTTAGAATGAAAGAGAGTCTGAATGTTCACATCATAAAATGGGAGGAATGTGTTATTCAATCCATTTAAGATCGATGATTGTCATCTATTTCTTCTAACAATTTTTGTATACACCTCGCCTCATCCCTAGCTTTGCCTCCTTATCGAGGTGACCATTGCAACTTTGATTCCCATTACTAGTATTGCATATATCCTCGAACATCTCACAATCCAAAATACATAAAATAATTAACTTTGTATTAAATAAATTTGAGATACCTATGAGATCCAATGCTCTAATATAGTCTGCAAGTTAACTTTATATTTATAAAATTCCATCATTACGAGCTTTGGAGACAAAGGAAGGATTTATTCTTAGCTTTTTTTTTGTTTATATAGACTGATTTATTCTTAGCTTTTTTTTTTGTTTATATAGACTGAATTTTAAGCAATTTTGTTTTTAAATGTAAATTATTTTTCTTTATTCAACTACGAGCATTTTGTGGCTAAATTGGTAGCATCTCGTTAGATAGAGGCTTATTACGCTGAAGGTGTTCCCCTTATGGGAAAGGTCCTTTCGGATGTTTCGGTGACCATGTTGAATTTGACATTCTTTTGGATGTTTTTCTAAGGTGATTAAACTTGACGTCCGTTTTGACGGTTTCGATGGACATCCAGACGTTTTTGTGTTTTTCTGCGTTTTGCAGATGCATGTTATATTTGTGATTGTTCCACTGTGAGGAAAGTTTTTTTTTCATTGTGAACTTCTCCACTATTCTACTTATATATGGTCACTATTTGGTAGGTTTTTCTATCAGAAGCCCGCTATATAAAAAGCTTCAGATTTATAAGAAAAAAAAGCATCATTACAAGCTTGCAAAGATGGGTTCTTTGTCGTCAAGGTATGTCTTTTGCATCATGTCATTTCTATTATTTTTACAATCCCAAAGTAGGTTTATTATGCATTCAAATCCATGCCCCACATCCTTCTCCTTCCTCAACTTTGATCATCATACCTCCCCTTTAACCTTGTTGGGGATGAAAAAGTAGACTTCGTAATGGGGGGTCTGTTGTTCGAATCACTGGGCCTTCACCCACGAGCACAAGGCGTCTCATGTATGGAAAGCCCATTAGGTTACTCTAGCCCTTTGCACATAGGTCTTAAGTTTCCTTTCTTCATATTTTTCCTTTTCAATGTCCTCTGAAAACAGGGAATTTATTTGTTGTGGAATTTGTTTTTTTGTTGTGTCTTGTAGTGGTAAAACATGATACAACTATAATACATCGGTAAATAATAAGCTTGTGAATATGTATATGAAGTGTGGGAGTGTGACAAATGGGCGCAAAGTGTTTGTCAAAGAGATGTGATCGCATGGAATAGTACTATTACATGATGAGTTCATCATGGGGAAGCAAATGAAGCTCTAAATCTATTTACACAAATGTATAGGGAGAGCGTCAAACCAAACGAGTTCACCTTTGGAAGCATGCTCAGGGCTTGTGTGAGTTTAATGGATTTAGAATTCGGGAGTTGATTTATACATATGTTATCAAAACATGATTTGAGGGCGAGGAATTTGTAACTTGTGGACTTGTTGATATGTATTCAAAATGGCGTGATAGAGAGGACGTGCGGAAAGTGTTTGAAAAAATGCCTCAAGGAGATTTGGTAGTAATTAATGTTATGATCGTAGGGTATGGACTTAATGGCTATGATATTGAAGCTTTGGAATTGTGTTTTCAACTTCAGAAAACAGGTTTAGAGGCTAACCCATTTTCATTTTCATGTATTCTTAGTGTGTGTGCAAACTTAGAAGCCATTAATCAGAGCAAGTTAGTCATGCACATATAATTATAATTGAGGTTGTATGGGATATTACAATGGTGAATTCTCTCATTACCATGTATGCCAAAAGTGGAAGGTTGGATTGTGCATTCAAGGTGTTTGACAAAATGCCCAAGAAGAATGTTATCTTGTGGAATGCAATCGTAACAGGGTGTGCTTATTATTTGTTGTTTCAAATTTATAACTTTCTAATAATATTGCATTCTAACAACTTGAAAAATTTCCTTTGTATTTGCAGTAAGGGATCAAATTGATAGTAGGAGCCTATTCACACTTGAGAGCTAATGCACCTATAATAAGGTGTTGAAACATTGATATACCATCCAAAACTTACAAAATGATCAAAAATGAAAAGGGTGCATAATTACCTGATTCAAATCATTATACTTATGAGGAGGATGACAATATCAACAATGCCTAAATTTCACCTTTTTATTTGTGTAGTTATAAATATACTTCTATGGAGAGATGAGAAGAAGACAACCACAATAGTGGTCGCCTTAATTGCCTTTTTCTACTTTTTTTTTCTCTAGCTATAGGGTTATGTCTGTTTTGGCCAACTTATTTCTGTTGGTCACCATAATCTCATTCATCCACAATTTTCTACCTTCTTCAATGTTAGTATTTTTATGGGCCTTTTCTTGAGTCATTTGCAAAGTATCTTTTAACATATATCAATTCAATTTTTGATAATACAAAAAAAGAACATCTATAGTTGCCATTAGCAGAACAATTTAGGCATATAGGGCAATACATGCTAAATCTCTATTGGAGTGAGACGAAAAAATCAAATTTAGTCTGATTTTTTCTGTGGATGGGTCCTTTGTCATCAAGGCATGTCTTCTGCATCATGTAATTTCTTGTAATTTATTATATTTCTTGTTTTAAATCTATGCATACAAAATGACACTTTGGACCCTTACTTTGGTGCAATTGTGGGGCAAATAGCTAACCATTTGATTTCCAGTGATGGAATTAATACACTCCATCGTTAGTTAGTGTCTGCTTTCATTTCTTTAAAAAAAATTGATTATATTTTTGGCAAGAAGTCTACATTGTTTAATGTAAATTTTTTTGATTGATGTTTATTAGGATTCCATGGTGATTTTGATTCATATGTTGTTTAATGCAAATTCTGTTGATTGATGATTGTTAGGATTCCTAATGATCTTGATTTATTTGTTGTTTAATGTATATTTTGTTGATTGATGGTTTTTATGATTCCCTTAATGTATATGCCACATATACCATAACTCGAAAATAAGGAGTTGACACTTGTTATGAGGGTGATACCTAGAAATAAGCCCACCCCTATGTGCTTGGCACAACATACTTATTGAAACCTTACACACCATAACAGTAGTAGAGCCATAATTGATAACAAAGTGAAAATATGGGCTTCCTCTTATACTATGGTGGATCAACATCTTATCCCAACAAGGGTTGGTGTGCCTATAAAAGGAGCACTATGATTTCAATAAAGAGACCATTGTTGGGAGCAGAATAAATAATGTGCCCAGAGGGTATGATATAAATATGGCTCTGGATCCTCCAAAAAAGAACCTTAGTCTGAGACATGTAGTCAAATTGAAGGATGATTTCAGTGGCAAGATTCTGAATTTGTGGACAACTGCTTTGGGCTTACAATTTTACAGTTCTAATATGTTGAAGACAACTGTGGGAAAAGGAAGTGCAATCTATGGGAAATATTCAACCTTGGCCTTGGAGACCCAGACCTTCCCTGATGGTGTCCACCACCCAAACTTTCCCAATACAGTTTACAAACTAGGGAAAATCTACCATCATACTATAGTGTATAGATTTTCAGTGCAGAAGTAGTATCACATGTTTAATGTTAAGGATAGGTGACATTGCTTCTCAATCTATCTAATGAATTTTATTGTTTAAAGATAGTAAAACATTACCATTGAGAACAATTTTTTAATATTTCTTTTTGAGGAGAAAATGTATAGGATTTTCTTTTATGAAATAATCTTATTATCGCTATCACAACACCCTTCAATTTGAAAAAGTGTGTGTGTTTGAGCTCACGGTGTGACTGGATAACTATCTCCAAGTTGTGGGACTTGCTACTTGAGATAGACCTCCAGAGAAAGCTAGTTCTTGCTCCTAAACTACCTGTCACAGTCTAATCTAATGCAGGCAAAACAATCTAGTCCTAATCTAACTTTCCAAGGGACTAGGGAGAGAGAGTGCATGAAAACTAAGCCTACACTAAAGTGGTGATACACGAGAAAAGAAGGATGTGAGAACAGTCTTCCAATGCGTGAAAAATGAAAGCAAAGTGCATACTAGAAGGGGTGATAACAATTTTCCACAGTCTAGCAAATACATTCACAACAATATTTCATACATACACAATGATAATGAATCCCTACAAGAGCATAAGATAGACATAATATATTTGCATGAGGTTGAAGAGGCAAGAATAATGCAAACAAACATAGCAAGGGAAGAGACATCCACAAACTTGTATTTATTGCTTCATTGATATGCACAGTTCATTCTATTACAAAATAAGGGCCTGGATCACCATGCAAGGAGTCCAATACAAGGGCTTGCAGCACATTGGCTTCACAAAACCAATTTGACAAAGTTTTGCTACACAAAACTATCTCCTTTATAATGAGCCCAACACTCTGATTTATAGAGTTTTGAGATGAGAGAAAGAGAGAGGAAAAATGAAAATTCCGAAATCTACCTTCCCACCACTTGTAAGATGTCATAAATGGAGTGAAATGATGGTATGTTACTTGAAAAAGGCTCCCCATGTTGTCCAAGAACTTGTAGCAGTGAAAAATGTATGCACATGCTTTATTTAATGCATCCCAACTACCAATTAAAACACTGTTCTGAACCTAGCCACGTTTTCAGAAAAATCACCATCAATTCTTCATCAAATTATGAATTTCTTGATTGTTTTGCATCGTGCTCGGAGTCACAATTGCAATGGTAGCAATTTTGCACAATTTCGTTGAGAAATATAAAAGATATGACATTCTGAGTGTGAGCAGTTGTTTTGAGTTTACCAGGGATTTCTTGTATTTTACAGGAATGAACATTTAATTTTTTGGGGCTGGATATGTTTATTTCATTTTCATATATCTACCCTCATTAAAATTAATAAATCCAGTTTTTGTGGCGTAGAGAATGTCGTGCCCTTTCTGGAAAGTCAAATTTTGTGAAAATCGAAGCTCTAGGTCAAGAGCTACGACCGTTTGAAGTTAGGGGAGTAGGGCGTTGACTTTTCCTTTGTATTGTGGGTATGCGGGTTTACGGGGAATCTCAGTCCCTGTGGCACTCAGACCGTTCGGGCTCTTTCTTTCCTTTTTGGTTGATTCCTTTGTCATGCAGTGATTATAGACTAAGACTTTTTTCTGTCCCCACGTTTCGTATGTGTTACCGGGTCCTTGAGGGGCCGTTGTCTGCTCCACCTTCTTTGCTTTGGCCGCGTCGTGTTTTTGTGATTTCGAGTCCAGCGGCACAAGTGTCCATGGCTTCCGGGCCAATTTTTTCTGAAACCCTTTTTATGTCAATACACTAGTTGCGGGATTTTTTCGAGTTTTCGGGTCCTGCGGGTCCCCGCGGTGTCCCAGTGTCCCGTGTGTGGCTTGGGACATTTCGACCCGACTTTGTCGATTCCTTCACAAATCAGCCATTTCAGCTTTTTGGGTCTCGACCATCCCTTCATCCCGTAGACCGCTTGGGACAAAAATATCTGACTTTGCGCATTAATATTTCTTTTTGAGCACAAGCCCAATTTTTTGGATTTTCTTTTATGAAATAATCTTATTATCGCTATCTCAACACCCTTGAATTTTTCTTGGACAAGTGAAGATAGAGTTTGAGCTCAAAGTGTGACCACAATAACTATCTCCATTTTTTTGTCCTTCCATCATTTCTGCTTGACCTCCAGACATCAAGCTAGTTCTGTGCAAGTTATCTAAATTACCTGTCACAGGGGTGAATCTAATGCAGGCATAATAATGCTAGTCCTAAGCTCAAATTTTTCCTAAGGGACAGTAAGATTGGTGTTATTAGCTTCCATGAAAACTGTCAAGCCTACACTCCAAAGTGGTCATACACGAGAACAAAGAATTTGTAATGTAAGTATAGTCTTCCAATAGCGTAGTACAATGAAAGCAAAGTGCATTTTGGAAGGGGTGATAACAATGTTGGTCCACAGTCCTCAGCAACACACATCTCACAACAAGTGGTGGAGACATACTTAGAGACCTTGATAATGAAGCCCTGCCAGAGCCCAAGTTTGACATGATGATATGTGCATGAGGGTTGATTGTGTGCAAGAATAATGCAAACAAACATAGCAAGGGAAGAGACATCCACAAACTTGTATTTATTGCTTCATTGATATGCACAGTTCATTCTATTACAAAATAAGGGCCCAAATCACCATGCAAGGAGTCCACTACAAGGGCCTGCAGCACATTGGCTTCACAAAACCAATTTGACAAAGTTTTGCTACACAAAACTATCTCCTTTATAATGAGCCCAACACTCTGATTTATAGAGTTTTGAGATGAGAGAAAGAGAGAGGAAAAATGAAAATTCCGAAATCTGCCTTCCCACCACTTGTAAGATGTCATAAATGGAGTGAAATGATGGTATGTTTCTTGAAAAAGGCTCCCCATGTTGTCCCATAACTTGTAGCAGTGAAAAATGTATGCACATGCTTTATTGAATGCATCCCAACTACCAATTAAAACACTGTTATGAACCTGGCCACGTTTTCAGAAAAATCACCATCAATTCTTCATCAAATTATGAATTTCTTGATTGTTTTGGCATCGTGCTCGGAGTCACAATTGCAATGGTAGCAATTTTGCACAATTTCGTTGAGAAATGTAAAAGATATGGCATTCTGAGAGTAAGTAGTTGTTTTGAGTTTTCCAGGGATTTCTTGTATTTTACAGGAATGAACATTTAAATTTTTAAAGGGCTGGATATGTTTATTTTATTTTCATATATCTACCCTAATTTAAATTAATAAATCCATTTTTGTGGCGTAGAGAATGTCGTGCCCTTTCTGGAAAGTCAAATTTTGTGAAAATCGAAGCTCTAGGTCAAGAGCTACGACCGTTTGAAGTTAGGGGAGTAGGGCGTTGACTTTTCCTTTGTATTGTGGGTATGCGGGTTTACGGGGAACTCAAGTCCCTGTGGCACTCAGACCGTTCGGGCCTCTTTTCTTTTCCTTTGTTGATTCCTTTGTCATGCAGTGATTTAAGACTTTTTTCTGTCCCACGTGTTCGTTGTTGACCGGGTCTTGAGGGCCGTTGACTTCTGCTCCACCTGCTTTGCTTTGGCCGCGTGTGTTTTTGTGATTTCGAGTCCAGGCTGCACAAGTGTCCCATGGGCTGTCCGGGCCAATTTTTTCTACCTTTTATGCAATACACTAGTTGCGGGATTTTCGAGTTTTCGGGTCCTGCGAATACCTTTGTCCCCATTGTCCTGCGGACTGCGCGGGACAATTTTTTCTACTTTTACCACATTTCCCTTGGTTACGACTATTTCGGCCTTTTTGGGCTCAACTGTCTCGAACACCTTTTTCTACTTTTTCTGCATTGCACTATTTCTTTAACATTTCGACCCCAAACTTGGTACGATGAACCCTAGTACAATCTGCATTGGTTCCATCTGCAGCCTTCAAACCCGATTTGCACTAAAACAAACCCTTGACTTCATTTTTTTCATATTTTTACAATTTTTCACTAACTCCTTGGATTTTTCTTTAGACAGGGAAGTTAGAGAAAAGCCAAGAGATCCCTCAAAACCCGATTTTGGGCCCCGAACCATTTCTACTTGCTCAAACCTGGAGAAATGGTGCGAGTTATCAAAATCACCTTGGGGGTGAATTTTGGATAACAAATCTTTCATTGGTTTCTTCATTCTGTCGATTTATTGGATTTTTTCTTATAATATGACATTTGTATGGGGTCATTTGGTTCGATCGGATACTAGGAACTTGCTTAGAAGCAGACATTATCAACATCACCTTTAGAACTTTGGCAACATCATGCATGGTGGGTCGATCAGAGGGTCATTTATTGGTGCAAAGCAAGGCCAACTAGAAGATTTTTCTTGCAATCCCAAGATCCCTGCAAGTTGTTACAACTTTTGTATCAACAGTTTCCCCTTCTACTGTATTCTTGTTATGTTTGTGGAGCCTATTTTCATGTTAGAGTGTGGTACACCTTCTATGTGTTACACTCAGGTATTTTTATGGCGGTCCCACTTGCCGGTGAGCGGGTCAGGGGGATTCAGGGGGGTGAAGCCCCCCCGATTGAAGGGGGTTCAGGGGCGAAGCCCCCGAAGCAAATTTTCATGGATGGTTTATTAACCCATGGGTAATGGGTAACCGTTATGGGCTGTTTTTGGGCCCATGGTTTTTCGGTACCCATTGTTTTATAAAACCGCCTCTTCAGCTACCCATAGGTTTATGGGACGGTTTTGTTTTTTGCCCATTGTTTGATACCCACGGTTTTGTAAAACTACTTAAGCAATTGTCTATCTATATGGTCTTATGCATATGATAGAGACACGAGCAAATGTATTGCAGATGTGCTTTGAATTCGGGTGTGAATTCTGTAGAGTTTGTTGAGCATAGCTCCAAACGGATCTAGGTATTGTATTGAGAGAGTGGAGGCTTGTAATAAAATCTGAGCAAGTGATTCTTGGTGGACGTAGCCCATATTGGGTGAACCACGTTAAATATTGTCTCTCTGTGTTGTGTTATTTATTTTGCACTTTTATTTGATATCTATAATATTTTTTGCATATTAGTTTCTACTGTTGTGATTCTGCAAGGGATTATTCCACATATTTTATCTCTTATTTCCTAACAATTGGTATTAGAGCCTGGTTTGGTTTGCTGAAGTGTTGAATCATAGGGAAAGTTTTTAGCTTAAGTGGGAGCTATGGCAAAATGATGGAAGATTTAGGGTTGATAAATTCAACAGGTAGAATTTCAGTCTTTGGAAGATGCAGATGGAAGATTACCTTTATCATAAGGATCTTTATACTCCGTTGTCTGAGAAGGTGAACAAACCCTCGAGAATGACAGATGCGGAATGGGATTTGTTGGATTGGAAGGTACTTGGAACGATTCAGCTGTGTCTTTCATCTTCGGTATTATTTAATGTTTCAAAGGAAAAGACTACAAAAGAACTGATGGATGCATTAGGGAAGTTATATGAAAAACCCTCTGCCTCTAATAAGATATTTTTAATGAAAAAGTTGTTTAATATGAGGATGTATGAGAATAGTTCAGTAGCAGATCATTTAAATGATTTCAATACGATTGTGAATATGCTAGCTTCGGTTACAATAGAATTTGATGAAGAAGTTAGGGCTTTATTAATTCTGTGCTCTTTACCTAAAAGTTGGAATAGCCTGGTAATGGCGGTAAGCAACTCGGTTCTAGCTAACTCGAAGTTAAAGTTTGAGGATGTTGTAGGGGTGATTCTAAGCGAGGAAATGTGAAGAAAAAGCTCTGGGGAATCTTCTACTTCAGGGAATGCTTCGACAGTGGAAACTAGAGGGAGACAAAAGAATAGAGGAAACCGTGGAAAATCGAAAGATTGGGCAAGGTCAAAATCCAAGAGCAAGATTGTATGTTGGAATTTTGGAAAGTCTGGGCATGCAAAGAAGGATTGTTGGGAGCTTCGGGACAAGAAGAAACAACAGGAAGAAAACAAGGAGGCAAATGTGGCATCGGGTAATGTATGTCAGGATGCTTTGATTCTTTCTTTGCATAATATTACTGAATCTTAGGTTTTAGATTCAGGGGCTTCTTTTCATGCTACTCCACATAGGCATTATTTTGTTGATTATGTTCAAGGGGATTTTGGGCATGTTTTTCTTGGTGATGATGAGCCTTGCAGTATAGTTGGAAAAGGTTCTGTTCAGGTTAAGATGCAGAATGGGAATACATGGCTATTGAAGGATGTCAGACATGTGCCTACATTAAGGAGAAATTTGATATCGGCGGGGCAATTGGGAAGTGATGGTTGTACTGTGATATTTACAGCTAACTCTTGGAAGGTTACCAAGGGTGCTCTTGTGGTGGCAAGAGGTAAGAAGGTTGGAACCTTGTATTTAACCAATGATAGTACTAATGATTGTAATCTTGTGGCTTCAGATGTAGATACAACATTATGGCACTATAGGCTCGGTCATATGAGCCATAAGGGCATGAACATCATAAAGAAGAATTTGCCTGGATATACAGAAACAGGTTTGGATTTCTGTGAGAACTGCATATATGGGAAACAGAAGCGAGTAAGGTTTCTCAAGGTTGGACCTACGAAGAAAGAGAGTAAGTTAGATTTGGTACATTCTGATGTGTGGGGGCCGACTCAGGTATCATCTCTTGGGGGTTCAAGTTATTATGTTACTTTTATTGATGATGCAACAAGGAAAGTTTGGGTTTATTGTATTAGAAACAAATCTGATGTATTTGACACTTTTGTTAAATGGAAAGCCTTGGTAGAGAATGAAACAGGTCTTAAGCTAAAATGTCTCAAGTCAGATAATGGAGGGGAGTATTGCAGCAATGAATTTAATGATTACTGTTCTAAGAATGGAATCCACAGGTAAAAGACGGTTCCAGGAACTCCGCAGCAGAATGGGGTATCAGAAAGGATGAACAGAACAATAATGGAACATGCTAGGAGCATGAGGTTACATGCAGGACTGCCTCTTTCTTTTTGGGCAGAAGCGGTGAGCACAGCTGTGTACTTGATAAATAGAGGACCCTCAAGTGCCTTGGATGGAGGCATACCTGAGGAGGCATGGTATGGTAAGAAAGTTGATTATTCATTTCTTAGAGTCTTTGGATGTGAGGTGTTTGTTCATATAGACAAGGATGATAGGACCAAGCTAGAGGCTAAATCAGAAAAATGTACTTTCATTGGTTATGGTGGTGATGACTTTGGATTTAAATGTTGGAGTATTAATCATTCGGTCTAGGGATGTGGTCTTTAATGAGAAAGTCATGTATAAGCAACAGTTGCAGGAAAACAGGGAAGAATCCAAGAAAGAATATGCAGTGGTAGAGGATCTTTCGGATGGGAAAGTGACCCATGAATCAGTTCAGGAACCTACTCAACAGGAACCCCAAACTCCTACAGTGAGGAGGTCTTCTAGGGTAAGAAAAGAACCTGAACGTTTTTCTCCTTCTCTTTATTATTTATTACTCACTAATAGTGGAGAGCCAGAGAGCTTTGATGAAGCAATGCAGGTAGATGCCAGTAAGAAGTGGGAGCAAGCCATGGATGAGGAGCATAAGTCTCTCATGGAGAACCAGACTTGGGATTTGGTGAAGCTACCGGAAGGCAAAAGAGCATTGCAGAACAAGTGGGTGTACAGAGTTAAAGACGAAGAAAGAGGAAAGAAAAGATATAAGGCCCGGTTGGTGGTTAAGGGGTTTGCACAGAAACAAGGTATAGATTTTGATGAGATATTTTCTCCTGTAGTAAAAATGACTTCTATTAGAACTGTTCTTGGAATAGTGGCAGCAGAAGACTTGCACTTAGAACAGTTAGATGTAAAGACTGCATTTCTCCATGGTGATTTGGAGGAGGAACTATATATGCAGCAACCAGAGGGCTATGAGGTCAAAGGTAAAGAGGAGATGGTGTGTAAACTAAAGAAGAGCTTGTATGGCTTGAAACAAGCTCCACGTCAATGGTATAAGAAGTTTGATAGCTTCATGATGGAGCAAGGTTATATTAGATGTCATTCTGACCATTGCGTGTATACAAAGAAATTTGAGGATGGAAGTTATATTATCCTGTGTTTGTATGTTGATGACATGTTGGTTGCAGGTAAAAATATGCAGGAAATAAAAGTACTCAAGAAACATCTAAGTGAATCCTTTGATATGAAGGATTTGGGGGCAGCCAGACAAATCCTTGGTATGAGGATAACTCAGGATAGGAAGGAACGGAAGTTGACTTTATCTCAGGAAGAGTACATTAAGAAGGTATTGGATAGGTTTAACATGCAGGATGTTAAACCGGTTGGGACTCCTTTGGTAGGCCATTTTAAGTTATCAAAGGAGCAGTGTCCCAAGACAGAGCAAGAAAGAAACCAGATGTCCAAGGTACCTTACTCATCAGTAGTTGGCAGTTTGATGTATGCTATGGTGTGCACTAGGCCTGATATTGCCCATGCAGTGGGAGCTGTGAGTAGATTTATGAGTGATCCAGGTAAAGAGCATTGGCAAGCAGTAAAGTGGATCCTTCGGTATTTGAGAGGGACCATGGGGACGGTTTTGTGCTACAATGGATCAGACACTACTTTACGTGGTTATGTAGATTCAGACATGGCTGGAGATGTAGATAGCAGGAGGAGCACGACATGTTATATTTACACTGTAGGTGGGACAGTAGTGAGCTGGATTTCACGACTACAGAAGCTGGTGGCTTTGTCAACCACGGAGGCTGAGTATGTTGCTGCCAAGAGGCAAGCAAAGAGATGATTTGGTTACAACAATTGCTTGAGGAGTTGGGGCATAAGCAGGAGGAATGTAAGTTGCATAGTGATAGTCAGAGTGCTATACACCTAGCTAAGAACTCTGCTTTCCACTCCAGGACGAAGCATATACAGTTGAGATATCACTTCATTAGGACAACTTTGGAGGAAGATAAGTTGAAGTTGGAGAAGATTCATACCAGTCAGAATCCTGCAGACATGATGACCAAGGTGGTCACAAGGGATAAACTAAAGCTATGTTCAGCTTTGGTTGGCCTTCGTGGATGACAGTGAAGGGTTGAGAAGCTTGCTCAGTGGAAATCAGTCTCCAAGTGGGAGATTGTTATGTTTGTGGAGCCTATTTTCATGTTAGAGTGTGGTACACCTTCTATGTGTTACACTCGGGTATTTTTACGGCGGTCCCGCTCGCCGGTGAGCGGGTCAGGGGGGTTCGGGGGGGTGAGGGGGGATTTCGGGGCAAGCCCCCGAAGCAAATTTTCATGGGTGGTTTATTAACCCATGGGTAATGGGTAACCGTTATGGGCTATTTTTGGGCCCATGGTTTTTCGGTACCCATTGTTTTGTAAAACCGCCTCTTCAGCTACCCATAGGTTTATGGGACGGTTTTGTTTTTTGCCCATTGTTTGATACCCACGGTTTTGTAAAACTACTTAAGCAGTTGTCTATTTATATGGTCTTATGCATATGATAGATGACACAAGCAAATGTATTGCAGATGTGCTTTGAATTTGGGTGTGAATTCTGTAGAGTTTGTTGAGCATAGCTCCAAACGGATCTGGGTATTGTATTGAGAGAGTGGAGGCTTGTAATAAAATCTGAGCAAGTGATTCTTGGTGGACGTAGCCCATATTGGGTGAACCACGTTAAATATTGTCTCTCTGTGTTGTGTTATTTATTCTGCACTTTTATTTGAGATCTGTAATATTTTCTGCACATTAGTTTCTACTGTTGTGATTCTCCAAGGGATTATTCCACATATTTTATCTCTTATTTCCTAACAATTATTGCATTCCATGGTGTCTTTTTATCTCAGATTGCATCATTGTGAGTTTGTGACCCATTATTTTTTCTCTCTCTTCCATTATACTGTTACATCACATTGTATGGTGTGTATTGGGTTATTTGCATTCTTCCATTTTATTGCACATTATATTGGATTCTCTTCCACTATAGTCAAAAATGTATTTTATCGTTTTAAAAGGGTGGCTCACATTTTTTGGAAGTTAGGTAACTGTGGAGATGTTAGGCCTTCAAAACTATATGTTACCCCTTATTAGAGGAATAATGAGCATCTTAAGTCCTTGTTTCATAATGACGTCTATTGCAACCTTTAAAGGTCGTTATGCATCACAAATGACTTTTACAGGTTCTCGACATAAAAACGCCCTTCCGGGACTAGATGAACTAGAGGTCCTCATAGAGAATTGTTACATGGAATTTGAGCTTCCTTGTTTAGCTAAGAAATTTTGTGACTCTTTGCATTAATTGTTTGGATTCTTGTTCAACAACGATGATGCTTTACCAGGTTTGATGTTCAGAATAGGTGATCATCGTAATTGTTTCAACGAACAAAGACTACGCATAACATATGGGGTTTTATAACAATATCCCTTTTACAATTTTTGCAATTGAAGGCATGATCAAGATCTTGTGATGGTGAGAAGGCTTCAACAATAACAAAATCTATTGAATTGGTCGAGTGTAAATGCATGTGTAATGTATATTGATGATTTAAAGATTTTGCGACAAAATACAACTCCAATAGAAAAAGTATATACCATAAAACCCTAATGTGTTGTGTGGTCCACTTTGATCGTTGTTGATGCTGTGGGATTAGAAAATGATATCATTCGAAGGGCTATACCTATCATACTATCATGTTTGGGTTTTAGCTTTTATAAAATATATGTTCTTCATAAAACTAATTAATCGGTCTCTACAAGTACGTGTTAGAAGGTGTTGGGTCTTAAAGTTCATTTGATTGGTATTTTTATTATCTTGCTTAAAAAAATTTCTTGATAAACCTAAAATATATTTAGGAGAAAAAATCCCTTACAATTTATGTTTTTTCATACTCAAAATATCCTCTGTAAAAAGTGACATAAAACGTAAAGGAAATTTTTAACCAACGACCTCAAGGTCCCATTGATTAATTTCACTACTAATGACTCGTATTATAATGACGTTACACACGTGAATAGGGAAAACCTGATATGATACATACACAAGCATACATATATGTGTTGAAAATGAGATCAAAACATCCATAACATACAATAACAATAAGCAGTGGAAACACAACAATATGGGACATAATATGTAATAAATTCATTACCCTTTCTGAATTGAGGCCAGGTTTTTGAGGTTAGCTCGCCCTAATGGAGAGAAACCCTTTTTTTTTTTTACAGAAAACACAATTAAAAAATACAACACAATGTCTCTTGATCTTCTAAATTCTTGACTGCACACTTGTGCACCACCTAATCTTATTTGTATAACCTATTTGACCCTTTGTATCCCTAACATTTGCTATAACTCACTAATGTACCAATTCCTTTATAAATTATGGATGATTAATTGCCCAAACATCATCCCTAATAATCATCAAAGAAACGTGTTTGTCCTTGTACAATGAAGACCTCCATCATGATTAAAGTCACAATACAATCAAAACCCATTTTGTCAATTGGTGTTGATAAAACCTCGTTATGTATCCTGACAATCCATAAAGCACTGTAACTCATATGGATAGTCCACTTAGATTTAAGTCCCTGTGTAGCCATCTCCCACTACATAGTTCAAATGCCGCTACATTGCCTTAATCTGAATTTTCATACCTATGAGGAGACACCACATCTTGCTTCCATTTAAAACAATCCTTTTTAGATGCCCAGGCTTTCAGTTATAATGCTTAGTTTTTTTCCCTCTTGTTTACTTTTTTTTTAATTCTTTATTTGCAAATACTTTTACTTTGCATTCTTTACCATGTCCATTGGTGTTTCCAACTTCATGCATTTTACCTTTGTTGTTATTTATTGATGCTTAGAAGGCTCTGAATGACTTTGGTAGATTGTGCCCCATATTAAAAAACATCAAACCACATCTCTATTAATCGACTTTCTCCATTCATGTATTCCTTATAAGTGTCACCTTGCCTTCTTCCCTTTATAATACCCAAATTTTCACTTGATTGAAAATCCCTAAAATTTGGTCCAATATGTTCCTTATGTAAAATATAAATTTTTTCTAAAGACTCAAGGGAAGAATACACAATTTTGACCCCCAAAGCAGATGGTGCATCTGGATTGGGCACACCCTTTATCAACGTCAACTACAAAAGTAATAACTACCCCTCTAAATCAAATAACATATACCGTTCGACATTCACTTTACATTGTATACATGCGATTGCTAGTTAGGAACTCTACTAACTTCAAGTTGTTTTTTGAAGGTGAAAGTGAGGGTAATACTTTAAATATTAAATTTATGGTTGTTTGAGATCATGCTGCATTTTGACTAAATACATGGAATTTTTTAATCATTTCAAAAGAATTATTTAAATTGCAAGCAAAGAATGACCATTGATAATATTTATCAATATGTAAAGTGGGATTTGAAAATTTTGATGCTTATTGTGGATTGTGTGTGCGCACACATGCATGTTTATAGAATAAGATTTGGCGATCCATCAAAAACTAATTGAAGGCACATTTTTAGCAATTTTTAAAAATTAAATGTTGTTGCAAAAGGTTTTATAAACATGTAAAATATTCTATAGACATATATGAAAAATGTGGAGTTATACGAGGATTCAAAGAGGGTTCTTAGAATTTGGAGAAGAAACTCCGAGATGCACTAAAAAGGCATATCTAACTCGGAGTATTAAAGCGTGTATTTAGAGACAAATATATACGATTTTGGTTGGGATCATGGAGCCACAACGAATGAGATGGGAAGGAAACAAACAATAAAACATAAGAGAAACATTTCCACTGTGGTGTTACCCCTATTGGCACGATGATCATGATATATCAGGGTTTATATGGTACTACAAACCAAGCCAACCAACCAATGTTGGATTGATTTTTGTGATTCAATGAAGTTGTTTAGAATCGTAAAAGCAATTCAAAGATGCACTAATCGGCATATTCGACCTGAGGTATTAAGGCATGTATTTAAATGCAAATTAACATGATATATTTGTTGGATTATGAAGCCATGTAAGAGGAGATGAGAAGGATGAGCAATCAAACGTACTCATACTGCAATCAATTAACCATTACATTGATAAGAGAGCCACTTCCATTGTAGTATCACTCCTATTGGAAGGATCATGATATATTAGGGTTTATATGGTACCACAAATGAAGCCCACCAATCAATCTGGGATTTTTTTGAGGATTTTTAGAGTTATAAAAGCAATTCCAAGATGCATTGAAGGAACATATCCGGCTTGGGGTATTGTAGCATGTATTTATAGACAATTTGACATTATATCTTTTTGGGATTATGAAGCCACACACGAAGAGATGAGAAGGTCAAGTAAGCAAACATATAAATCCCAAAACCAATCAACCATTATGGTAGTAAGAGGACCACTTTCATTGCAGCATCATCCCTATCGACATAAAGATAATGATATATTGGGGTTTATGGTACCATAGACTTGGCCAACCAACCAATGTAGGATTTTTTTTTTGATTCAACAAGGATTTTTAGAGCAGTATAAGCAATTCCAAGATGCACTGAAGATACATTTTTGACTCACAACCAATCGACCATTATGTTAGTTAGAGAGCCATTTCCGTTGCGATGTCACCCCTATTAGCATAAAGATTATGATAGATTGAGGTTTATATGGTATCACAAACTACACCAACCAACTAAGGTGAGATTATTATTTGTGATTCAATGAGCCTTTTTAGAGTTGTAGAAGCAATTCCAAAATGCACTAAAGATGCTATATTTGACTTAAAGTATTAAGACATGTATTTAGAGGCAATTTGACATGATAGTTTTTTGGGATCACGAAGACACCGAGGGAAAAATGAAACTGTTGATCAAACAACCTTTCTCATCATGCAACCAATCAACCATAATGTTAGTAAAAAGGTCACTTTCATTATAATATCACCCTTGTTAACATAAAGATCTTGATATATTGAGTTTATATGACACCACAAACCAAACCAACCCATATCATTTAACAAAACATATATATATATATATGTTATAAGTGTTGAATTTATTTTTAAAAACAAACGATTTAATACTCTATCTATATATATATATATTAAATTTATTACGCCGAAGGCGTTCCCCCTATGGGAAAGGCCCTTGCAGACGTTTCTGCAACTATGTTAATTTTGACGGCCATTTGGACGTTTTTGCATTTTTAGGTGTGTTTACCTGTTTTAGTTGTTTTAGTTGTTTGTTTCGGGCATAATTATTTTTAGGTTTGAAGACATGATCTCAAGAGGAGATTTGAGCATGCCTTTGGTGATCGGCATGGTCGGATGCTGGTGAAGGATAATGGCCACCCGCTGGTTTTCGCGGCGCTGCAAACCCTAATTAAGTCTAGCCTTAAAAAGGCCACCGAAACTGGACAAACATATATTTGGGGATTCGAGGGTTCTGGATTGGAATAGCATATATGGAATTTCTTGGGACGGCTATACCAATTTTAACGCAAAGCTGGGGGATTTCGGCCTGGCATAATTTCCAAGATTTCTGAGAGTTTTTTGTTTGAAAAGGGGTTTTATTTTTTTATTAGAGTGTGTCAGTTATTGGCGTAGAGCAATGAAGGGATCAATGTATTGCATTTGGTGGGTCCTTCTAGAGGAGCAGGAAAACCTGTTTTCTGTGAATTTCATATTGGGTAATCTCGTCATTTCGAAACCAAATCCCTAGATGGCTTCGCGTTTGGACTAGCAATTCTCATTATTGGCATTTTCCTAATTCTCATTCTCATTGTTATTGTGTGCTATTTCCACTGGATAAAAATCTAACACATACAGCAAAATTACATTCAGTAGATTCCATAATAACTTACAACATCACTTATCTCAGCTAATAAATTAGTTCCAGTGACTTTGGATAGTCCCTCACGACTCCTTGACTGCAATCTGTGTCAAACTTGTCATAGATGAGAAGAGGAGGTGAATAAATTGGCTATTTCTTTTGCCTTTGTACTTTCGACCAGCTGAAATATTTTTACAAACATACGAAGAAACACCTTTGTCAGACTGCTCAAATAGCTTAACCCATCTAAGGTAATGACATCCCTTCCGGTGTTGTTTACATAGAGATTTTCAAATATTTAATGGCAGAGCTAAAACGAAGACGGTGGATATGGGAAGAGGACTGCTAAAAGAGTAGAAACAGGGTAATGGCAACTGACATGATAGGAGCTTGGAATCAGAGTAAGGGCATTTGCCAAAGTATTATTCAGAAGGGCATTTTGTCATATGTTTTATTTTCCAGGAGCCCTGGTAGGCATGTATGCAAAATGTGAAAGCATGTGAATTGTTTGACAAAATGCCTCAAATATATGTTGTCTCATGTACTACAATGATTGCAGAATATGCAACAAATGGGTTTGTTGAAAAGACCTTGGAAACTTTCTGGCAAATGCAATTGGTAGGTGAGGCATACTAGGCAAGCTAACAGGCTCTCTTTGCTTCTCTCCTATGTAAGAAAGCATAGTGTTATTCATTGGGTTCCTTCTATCTATATTGAACACTGTTTGCGCATCCCTGGGCAGCCACAATCTATTATTGTTAGTAGCTTTTTCAGAAATTCCTCTTCCCATGTCTCTCAAAAGGTCATGCATACCAAGTAGATGGTGAGGACCACTGATTTTTGTGAGAATTCTTTGTGCAAGATTCTTGACAGTTGTTTTTGCCTTTTTTTGGTATAAAGGCTCTCAAAATATAATAAGATCCCCCTTCTTTTCACCTATAAAGTAACAAACTATATCCAAAAATATTTGTTTCTCTACGGCACAAAGTTCATCAAAACTGATCCGAAGGACTCTAAATATGTCACTTCTTGTAGCAATATTATGGAGAGATTCTTCCCAACATTCTTTGTCTTCTGCAGCCTTATTATCATACAAATGTGCTCTAATAACTTCTAATGAAAGAGGCTTCCCATAGCAGGCCTTTGCAATTCTTTGGGAGAGTTCCTCATAGCGTGTATCAGGGGATACGCTTGAGAAAGCGTGCCAATTAAACAGTTGAATAGCTTCATCCTATGTCAATCCATTCATTTGGTGAATTGAAACAACATTACCAAGATTCAGTATATGTTGGTCTTGTGATGTAATTATGACCCTGCTACCAAGGGCAAACCAATCCCCACCAAGTGCATTTAACTGGATTTTATGATTCAGATGATCCAAAATGATGAGGGCACAGACTCCTCATAATCAATCCTTCATTAGAGATTTTCCATGATTAACACTTGGAACTTCCACATGGTAATCAACTAGATCATTTAGAATTCTCCTCTGCAACTCCATGAGTCTGCTGGTAAGTCCAACATTGAATACAAAGCAAGAAGCATCAAAGTCTCTATGAACTTCATTGTAAACCACCTTTTCCATAGTAGTTTTTCTAATACCACCAATTCCACATATTCCCAATCTCACAACATTGTCAATAAAGCTCAGATTTAACTTCTGAATCAACTTCTTCTTTTCCCTTTCAAGTCCTACTGGATGTCTAGCAACCACAAATGGAACACTCCTCAATGTATTCATCACATCTCACATAATTGTTTTCACTAGCCTTCCTTGGTACTTACAAAATAGGATGCATTAATTACCAGAGTTAGAAGTTGTATGGGCTGCTAAACCTCTACTTGAATGATAACTATTAAAATCAAATGAATAGAAATAGAAGAGAAAAATGCAAGCTTGCTTACCCAGATTCTATGTCTATAGACCAACCAGAGTGACGAGAGATTTGATGAAGAGCTTTCTTCCATTGTTCGATTGTATTTGTATAATGTCTATCTAAATGGCTATAATGCTCTTCGAATGCCTGTGCATATGGATCTTTCATATATAATCTTGCATAATCTCGAATGTTATCTGTTTTACATGGTATTTTACATCACAAGGTTGCACATCATAAAAGAGAGGAATTATGAGGGCATTGGAGCTACACATCCAAGCGGCCTCCCTGAGACACCATGTTGAGTTTGCATAGCCTCCGGAAAATATAGGGATTAGAATATCAGTGCTTTTAATGGCTATTTGCAAGGCCAATTCAATGATTTTTCCCTTTTCCAGTTCCTCGTTGTCCAAGAAAACACGAAGTCCTACATTGGATAGAGATTCATACAGATGCTCAACTAATTTTTTTCTCACATCTTCTCCACGAAAACTAAGAAACACATGAAAATTATTCTTGTGGTCGAAGAGGATATTCTCCATAGTTTGAAATAAGAAATCTAGTGCAGTGAAACTCTAAAATGGCTAGAATTATTTATTGGTGTGGTCTATTAAGGAAGGCAGGGAAGGAGTTGACCAATTTTTTTAAGCTACTAAATGTTGATGAGATTGCTTACAGGTGAATGTTGAATTTTTTTATCTGTTAAATGTTGATGTCATTGCTTACAAGAATTTGTGTAGATAAATTGCTTGCAGACCCATTTGTAATGTATTTTTAAGAGCAAAAAATTTCCAACTTGCCCATGAAAAATAGGTGGTCAAATAAGGCGAGAATGACAGACACTTATTCAGCGCCCGCTTATTCCAGGCCATATTTAAAGGAGATTAGTATTTCCTTCATAATATGTCAAATAAAAATTTGTTAACAGTTAATTTGTTATTTTTATACATTATTTTAAGGTTCCTTCATATAAATATAAAGAAGTTTTATATTTTTACAAATTGCATTTATTATGCTGAAAGGTTTTGTTTCAGTTAGAATGGGGAAATGTCAGTTATTTTTTGGTACTATCTGTAATTTCCACTCTCTGCATGTTGGTTTGTATCGTTGACCTCAAAAATATTTGAACTGCTCATTTCTGAGAAATACTTTTTGTTTTGTGGTGAAGAAGGGGTTTCACAAAAGTCAGCAAGTGCAAAAAAATTGCAGAGCCTATGACACCTTCCCTTAAAATGGCATATCATTTCTATCGGTTTTTAACTAGAACTAATGATATCAATGACTAGAAATTATTTGGTAGCTGAGATTTATATGAATTGAACGGTATTTATTTCTCTTAAAAATAAATAAATAAATAAAAAATATACGGTAAATGTGTGGATACGAAAAGGCAATCGGGTTTGGCAGATTACATTTCGAATTGGATTCAAGTGCAACAGTGTTGTCTGAGAAGCTCTATGAATCGTAAAACCATCCACTGATAGTGTCTGGGATGATTGCATTGGTTAGTATAGAAAAACAAATTTCTTTTCATGCAAGTACCCACTATTATATAATTTGTATTTTTCATTAATAAAATTACGTTTTTCAATTTTTGTTTTTTACCCCCCTTTGTCAAATTCCTTATTTTCAAAATTCCTTATTTTTTAAATTCCTTGAGGGAAGAATACCACTGGCAGATAGCTTAAACGAAGATAAACAAATTCAATAAATGAAATCAATCCATTCATAGAGTTGTTGACATTGAAACCAAGTTGTTGACTTAAAACAATTCAATGTTAATTACTTAAAATTAATTAGTTTAAAACTATTCAATGGTAATTACTTTAAAACAATCCCACAGTTCAATGGTAAGGCAAGGACTAGTCACATTGTTCAAAGTTCCACGTTGGGTTTTTCCACTTGTGTGGCACATAATGTCTATGGTTATTGACTAGGTTTGCTCACGCCTGTAATTTTTGGTAAGAATTGATTTGTTTTTGGGTTGGTTATTTGTAAAATAATTTACATTGTGCGGGCACAGTCGATGGTTCATTTTGGGCATCATGGCAGCCAATTTGTCAATTTTGGGAGCCTCTTAACTGTAATAAACACACACATTATCATTGATCTTTCGAAAAACAAAAGCCTATATGGCTAAAAAAGCATATTTGAGTGTCAAAAATCATATTTAAAAAATATAATCTCAACTATTTTGTATGGTGGGTGTCGAGTGCAAGGATGGTTTTGGCGCTGTAAGTATAACAATAAAAATAAAAATAACATGAGTTGTAGTGGCTTTGATTTGCATTTTCTTATATTTGTTGTTTAGTTGTAGAGTCGTATATTTATTCATACATACATAATGTGTGAGGTTTCCAAAGATGGCACTATAGCATATAGTGTTGCTCAGGGTTTCTATCAACATAATGTATGTTGACTAATGTTCAACCCCATCCTTTTTTAATTTCACCCCTAACATTTAAAACCTCGGTTTTATAGTAGGAAATGGATTTTTATCTTTGGATTTGTTCAAGGACTCATTAGAAACAATTTGATAGGGATCATTTTTGTAATTCTCCATGTGATCTTAGTGTCCCTCTTTGCACTCCAACATTTTGGGACATAGGCTATTGTCATTGCATCCATTCAAACGTGGTGATAGTTTGGCGCATAATTAGCATTGGTGTTTACAACATTATTTAATGGAACCCTTTCCCCACTTTCCCTACTTTTAGGGGTGGTTCCAAGTTCATTATTTAATGTTCGCTATTTTATTCTTGCACATTATGTACATCATATCATCAAGGAAAATCCCTTGGCACAAAATTACATTGATCATATATTATTAAAGGGGAAACATTGAGATTCATTTAAGTTGGATTTTCCCCTTTTTATTTGTCACCTTTAGTGTGAATATTGCACTGTCATGATCGTCAAAATGATAGTTGGACAAAAACACCAACCTGAAATTTGCATGATATCATACCTGGGTGTTTGAGGTACACTCCACGTCTTCAAGTCCCTAAAGTGACCCATGAATCATGCATTTAGATTCCCCTTACATTTACATTTTTTCTAACAATGCAATAAACTCAAGACCTTGAAATTCAAAGAAGTATTCGCCTCAACAACATTTTCCATCCGCTACATGCATTTTGTGATATCTCCCTCAATAGTTTCATTGACATCTTCTGTAACACGAGATCTCCTTATGATTAACATACATGTCATGCTCTTTGTAGACGGTATTTTTTCAAATAGCTTGTTGTATTCCTCTTTCCCTTCCTATGCACTTCTACACCCTCAAACGCCATTTTCTACTCTGTGTTACTTTCCCATTATTCCTCTTAATTTTGTTTCACTTCTTCCCTATGTCCCTTTCGGTGTTCACATTGTACACTTCATGTACGATTGCTAGTTTTTAAAAACAAACGATTTAATTTATTTTTAAAAACAAACGATTTAATACTCTATCTATATCTATATATATATATATAGATAGAGTATTAAATCGTTTGTTTTTAAAAATAAATTTAACTTTGACATCCCTCATGTGCAATTTCTATACCTAGCCATTAGTCGGACCAGGTGTAAATAACTTTGACAAAGAGGCCTAAATACCTATTGGGACCGTTCTCTGCTGGTTCCTCACGTGACCACCTCCTTACTTCCCGTTAAAATACACGCCTACTAGTGCTCTACGCCACCCGGCAATCGACGGAGATTCTAGATGGAAATCCAACCGTTAATTTTCCCGTCACTAGATGCCCGGAAGGACACATGACGTAAAAAAAGGGTGGAAACCAGAGGGTACCTATCCTATTTCCTCTCACACACCCTCAACCAAAGCAACGTTTAAGTACAGTGGGCGACTTCTCCTTTTGGGGTTCGAACTGGAGACGTGATGTTTACCAACGACAGAAGAAATCGGTGTATTTACAGACTTAGGATGCGTAATTGAAGGGCTTTTTGCGCAACAGACTCTGTTAAATCGTCCGATCTGGAGGAGCTGTCGATGCATTTTCGGATTTAAAGATGGGAATGCTGTTTTCCAGACTGTTTTCTTCACTTTTCGGAGACAAGGAAGCTCGCATATTAGTCCTCGGCCTCGACAATGCCGGAAAGACCACCATTCTCTGTATCCTTTTTTTCTGTATTTATATATCGATCTGTAATTTCATTTTTCTAAGTCTTGCAATTTCCTTTTTTTTTATTTAGTAAATTTCCTTTGTGCTGTAACCTTTGGCTCGGATATTACGACCGAGGGGTTTTTTTTTTATGGGATTTGCGATGGGCGTAATATTTTGTGTATGCCGCATCTAGATGTAGTAATCTACCCAATTTCAACACTTTAGTGTGTTTTTATTTGAGAAATTGTCCATGTAGGGTAACATTCAGCTTATTTCCAAGACTGCCGGGTATTTCCTCTCTCAAAGTTGCACCTGGCCTAGTCTGCTGGGTAGTACCAGCAAGTTGGATGCCTATTTTTCCCAATTTCAAATTTGGTTTGGTACGCCCTGCTTGTTCTACCCAATTTCAATACTAGGTTGGGTATGGCAAAGAGTTGGCTGCTGTAGTATACAATTCCATCATTATAGTGGGTAAAACCAGCGAGTTGAATGAGATAGTTTACTCGATTTCAATATTATATTGGGTAAACCCAGTGAGTTGGATGTTGTATAACTAGGTTGGGTATGCCCCAACTAGTTGGATGTGCAATTCTACCCAGTTTTAATATTTCGTTATATCTGCTTCAAATTTAAACAGCAGTTAGTTATGTTCCTGGAAATTTAAACCTCGAGTTACCTTTATTAAATCCCTGATGCGTTTAGCACTTGAGATTTGCAAATCATTGCAAATGTCTACATACCAACATAACTTCTATTACAATAGATCTGAGAGCATGAAGTCTTCGTAGATTGCAATGCTGAAGGTAAGTGTAGTGTCGGGGTTGATGTGTTACCAAATTTCATGTTTACATGGGTTATTTTAGGGTTTAGGTTAGCTTATATGAATTGACATTTTTTTTTAGGGTTCAGGCTAGATTATATGAATTGACATAATTTTTGTTTTGATAGATCTTGCATTATGAAGTCGTCGTAGTTTGCAATGCTGAAGGGTTCAGGCAAGATTAGGTTAGCTTATATGAATTGACATTTTTTTTTAGGGTTCAGGCTAGATTATATGAATTGACATAATTTTTGTTTTGATAGATCTTGCATTATGAAGTCGTCGTAGTTTGCAATGCTGAAGGGTTCAGGCAAGATTTTATGAATTGACATAATTTTCGTAGTTTGCAATGCTGAAGGCAAATGTGGTGTTGGGATTTATAGGTTGACGAGGTTTAGGTTAAGTTAGAGAATTATAGGGTTTAGGTTTGTTTCGACTCTTGATTGAATTGAATTTAAATGTGACCTTAATTTACTTCAGATCGGTTGCAGATGGGAGAGGTGGTTTCTACTATTCCAAGTAAGTTCTCTGGATTTTCAATAATGGTCCACAATTTCTTTTCTTCATTGCAGATTAGGTTATTGAAATAGTTGCTCAGTTTTTTTGGGTGTTTATAAATTTTATTGGATCTAGTGTTTCATGTGGTTTTGTGAAGTTGATTCTTGTTGGACAATTGAAGCTTTCAGTCTGTGATCTGCTAGTCAAGAGCTAGAACAATTTATGTGCTGATCTCTATTGTGTCATAGGCATTTTAAGAAATTCATTTGATGAAACTCATGTGCATGTATGAATTGCAAAATGTGTTTTAATTTCATCGAGATTCCTTCATTGTAAGACATTGCAGTTAGACATGCTATCAAAATGTAAGCAACTAAACTTAGGATTAGTTTGTTGAAGCCGACCAATTAAATGAATAAGATTATAAGCTATAACCAATGTAACTGTCAACTACCATTGTTACATGCTATCTTTATCTTATTACCATTGTAACTTGGGATTAGTTAGTTTTTAGATGCTATCTTTTATCTTATTACCATTGTTGATCTTTTAATTGCACATAACATCATCTTTACCATTGCAATGGCATGGAGGGGGGCTAGCTTGTTTTTTTAGCAGGTACTCCAGAGAAAATTTAGGAGTTCTTTACTCTAGAATGGTCCCATGTAATGCAAAGCATCTGCCTTCTGTTCGAGTTTTTTAGGGCTCTACACTCAAAATTATCAGCAAAAAGATGTGAAGTAAAACATCACCATATGTAGGTTGCCATTTGGGTGCTGCAAAGTTCCATCCCCCTCTCTACAGGTCACTTAAAGTTGCTGGATATAAATTTTTCTGCTCCACATTTCTAGTAGATTTTTTTTCCCCTGTTGCCCTGTATTAGAAGATTCATGAGGCCACCCACTTAGGAGAATCAGGAGTCATAGGCATCCTCTATGTAAGGATAATTTTAAGTAAGCATACATTTTTGGAAGTACAGAAATTGTTATGAATCTTTTTTTATATCAAGTTTGTAATTCTTATGCTCAGTGCTAGTAGGCAGATGTTGCTTATGTATTTTATTTAAAAGTTTGGTGTATTCAAAATATTGTTTCTATTTAAATCAATGCAAAACGTTAATGTTTTGAAAATATGACAATATTAGCCAATTGGCAAATATTAGCCACTAAACCATCCCTACCTCCATAAGGCTACATCCTAATGTTGCTATGGACATTCTTTAGCAGTGTTACACTGGAACCCTGGATTTTGGTGACATCCTAGATGCCCTGAACGTTTTAGGGACTTGGGGACTTGGAGGAGATACCGCCAATTTTTTTTATCTGATATTTTTTTCAAATAAACTATTATTTTTACCAAAAACATTGAAATCTAATCTTGAAAGTACCATTAAAAACATTAATTACAGATGCCCCGAATGTTTTAGGGACTTGGGGACTTGGAGGGGACGCCGCCAATGTTTTTTATCTGATTTTTTTTTTCAAATAAACAGTTATTTTTACCAAAAACATTGAAATCTAATCTTGAAAGTACCATTAAAAACATTAATTACAGATGCCCCGAATGTTTTAGGGACTTGGGGACTTGGAGGGGACGCCGCCAATGTTTTTTATCTGATTTTTTTTTTCAAATAAACAGTTATTTTTACCAAAAACATTGAAATCTAATCTTGAAAGTACCATTAAAAACATTAATTACAGATGCCCCGAACGTTTTAGGGACTTGGGGACTTGGAGGGGACGCCGCCAATGTTTTTTATCTGATTTTTTAATCAAATAAACTATTATTTTTACCAAAAACATTGAAATCTAATCTTGAAAGTACCATTAAAAACATTAATTACAGTTTAGACCCCTAAATTTCATTGAATAAAGTTAAAATATTTAAATATTAATGTTTATATATATTTTTTAACAGCTGCTCACAAAATAAGGCAATTTTTTGTTTTCCCGGAAACCCTGTTCCCCTGTTTCCCTCCCCCATGTTGCTAAGACTTAGGTAACTATGTTCTATACCATATCTTAACACGGGAAAGCGTCCCCACCTCTTGGTCCCCCATCTTTGTTCTTCTAGGATTTTGGGGGTGCTTTTAGGCACCCCTTTTTGATATCCCATGTCTCCTTGCCCCACCAAAACGGAATTTGATGGAACACAACTTCCATGACATCTCTAAATGGATACAACTTTAATCAGACAAGTTTTTATTTTTGGGATTTTTTAACCACATGTTATAACTATCTACTTAAACATTGACCGTAGAAGCTTCATTTAATTAATTTCTTTTACTGAGGTCATGACTAACTCATTTTGGAGGTTAGCATGTTAACATTGTTGTCCTTTTATTTAAATGTATGATGATTAGAGCATACACATTTAGTAAGAAATCTACATTGTTGTTGGGGTGGTGTCAATGCCTTTCTCTTGACATACAACCAAAAATTTGCTTTTGTTTTGCCTTTCTCATGACATATGATCAAACCTTTGCTTTTGTTTTTCTCTATTTATGCTGTATGTTCCATGTTTAGTGAAAATACATGCTCTTTCTGACGCTTATTCATTAAATAATCTATTATTTGCCAAAAACATTGAAATCTAATCTTTAAAGTACAATAAAAAACATTAAATACACTTTAGATCCCTAAATTTCATTTGTTAAAACATTTAAATATTATTTTAATAGCCATTCCCAAAATATGGCAATTTTTTGCTTTCTTGGAAACCCCGCCCCCTTGTACTCTTGCCCCCCATCCCCTTGTCCCTAAGACTTAGGTATCTATCTTCTTTACCATGTCTTAACACAGTAAAACGTTCCTCTTGGTCCCTCATCTCTGTTCTTCTAGGATTTTGGGGGTACTTCTAGGCATCCCCTTTTTGCTATCCCGTGTCTCCTTGTCCCCACCAAAACGGAGTTTGGTAGAACATAGCTTCCTTGACATCTCTAAATGGATACAACTTTAATCAGACATTTTATTTTTGCGAGTGTTTAACCACGCATTACAAATATCTACTTAAATGCTGACCGTGGAAGCTCCATTTAATGAATTTCTTTTACTGTGGTCAAGACTTACTAATTTTGGAGGTTGTCATGTCAATATTGTTGTCCTCTTATCTAAATGTATGGTGTTTAGACTTTAGAGCATACACATTTAGTAAGAAATCTACGTTGTTGTTGGGGTAGTGTCAATGCCTTTCTCATGACATATGACCAAAACTTTGCTTTTGTTTTTCCTTTTTCATGGCATACAATCAAAAAATTGATTTTGTTTTTCGCTATTGATACTGTATATTCCGTGTCTAGTGAAAAGAACAACATTCTGGAGTTGTGCACATTGTGATCATGTTATTAAAGAGTGGATCTGTATCAAGAGTTATAGAGGTGTATACATGTCATGATGCTTGCTGGTAAAAGTCAGTTGTTTGACATACTAGTTTCTATTCATATACTTGTTTGATCCTTCTTCTGTTTACCATCTTAAAAATTGTTTAATTTTCAGTAGTTTTATTTTTAAACTGCTACCTGTCTTGTGGATGTTGCAGCTATTGGATTCAATGTTGAAACGGTTCAATACAACAACATCAAATTTCAAGTGTGGGATCTAGGTAAACAGAGTGGTTATTTTCGATACAATAAAAAGTTTCAAATGTGTTTATTTTAACTGTGCACTGAAGATGCATAAAAAATACGAGAGCACCGGACCTCTTCAAAAAAATTAGCTGATGAAACTTTATATCTGTTTAGTCTTTAAAGGAGCAGATTATTCTGTCTGGGATTGTGGTCAATATTATGATTGGAAGTTAATGGAAAAGAAGTGCTGTTGGATTTTTACCATGTTCACCCAACACTCATATATGTAGACACCAAACTTGATACATTCACTGTTTTGTCATATTTGAGACATTCTTGACCTTTTCCTGTCAATCATTTTTTTGTGGGCTTTTTTTGTTTGTTTGTTCATTCTATTTAACTGTGTACAGTCTGCACTGTTGTGTGTGATGGCAAATTATCTCATTTTATGAACTATATTATACAGTTGTCACTGAACTCAGTGAAACATGGGTTGCTCGGGAAACATATCCACATTTCATAAATGCCATTTTCAATTTTTTAGAAAACTAGATATATGTATGTATGTATGCATGCATGCATACATATACATATATATTCATATGTGTGCTCACAAACACACATTTATATACACCTGTGTATATACCCACTCAAACAAACCCAAAGAGACATGTGTGATGGCCAGTTATATCATTTTATGAACTACTCTATACAGTTGTTACTCAACTTGGTGAAACATGGGTTGCTTTGGAAACATATCGACGTTTCATAAATGCTATTTTCACAATCTTAGAAAACAGTAAAACTCTATATATGTATGTTTGTATGCATGCATACATAGACATGTGTATATATGTGTGTGCTTACAAACACACATTGATATATACATGTGTATATACCCACTCAAACAAACCCAGATAGACACACTTATCATATTAGGGAAACACTAAAGTCTAAAACATAGAAATGTGTATATATACATGTGCTCACAAACACACTTTTATAAATACACTTGTGTATATACCCACACAAACTAACCCAGATAGACACACTTATCATATTAGAGAAACACTAAAGTCTAAAACATAAAATAATTCTTAAAAATTGAAATACTCATACAAACTTTTAAAAGTGGAAAGCAACGTCAGAGCACGGCTGAAAATTCTCTTGATATATAAGAGTTCCAAAATGATATTTTATTTGTCAGCTCGTGTCTACGTGGGTCTAGAAGCCAATGCCATACAATTAAAGTGGCTGGATATTTTCATGCTCAACATCACCATACAGCTTGCGCAAACTTTTGTCCTTGGTGTGAGAACTAGTTGTCAACATTCAACATGTAGAAGATCCTCTTCATGTTTAAGTACTTAAGATCTACATTGTAGCTGATCCTCTTCACTTTTAAGTACTTAGGATCTACGTTGTAGCCTCTCATGAATACTCATCTTTATATTGAGAGATGAGATAAATACTAGAAAGAAGAGGATAAGTACTGCTTTCAAAACCAACCTTCTAGGCTTTATTTACAAAATAAAGCAATAATTACATGTACACATATGCACGTGTAAGTACATAAATATGCACATGACCTTTTTTGGCATTGGGTGGACTTGTTTTAAGGTGGAGACAGCTAGAAATGCCTAGGAAATGATTCCTTGCAGTTTTAGTTTTGGAAATGCCTAGGAAATACTTTTTTGGGGTTTGAACCATAATTGTACTTGAAACAAATTTTGCACAGGGATAGACAGTTTTGTGACACAGTGTAGATTGTTGTGCAGGAGGGTTACTTTCTGTTTAAGTGACATTCCATACATATTACATTCATTTGCTTAATGACACGGTGGTTCTGTTTTGAAAATTTATCTTTGGTTAGTGTAGAAATAAGCAAATCTTCCAATGCACAATATTGAGCTCTGATAGTTGCCAGAATGTCTAGTGTAGAATTTTTTAAATTTATACATTGTTAGATTTTGTTTTGAGGTATATAAGAGGTTTATATTTGCCAGGTTAAAGGAATAAAGGGGTCATAGGTTAGCAAAGACTACAAATTGAGACTTGGTAGGGAGATTCTTTCTAAATGCCATTTGCATTTTCTATAAATTATTGTAGCATACTTGGAGCTTGCCATGCATATTGGCCATTTGTCTTCCACGCAGATTTTGCTCCCAATCAAGTAAATATATGATGATTGAAGAGAAGCCTTTCCTCAGCAAAAGGAAAATACGCTTGTATCATACTTCAAGAGCAAATGGCTTGCATGATAGATTTTCATCCTATTTGTTACAGACCCATTCTTTTTTACTCAGAATATATAACGAAAAAATTATAATGGGTATACACTTAGCATGGATGCATGCCTCTTTATGGGGACTTTGAAATAATCAAATATGCATTTAATATTGTTGCACATGAGACAATGTCTCTAGGGATGTTATATGGCCATCCAAACATTCCATTAAGCCATTCCCGTGTTGAGAGCCATGTTTTTTTTTGTGCCATCGCTGACAGCCCATTGACATGACAGTGCCTCACACAACATCACCACCTAACCATATACTAGCAATGGCACATTTATTAAGTGCCATGATTGGCCGATAGGCATAGTGGAGATTATATGAAGGATTATTTCTTTCCTTAGCTTATCCTACACTAAGATTTCATAAATCAAGCTTGTAACATTATTTTGATGGCCACTTTACAAGGAATCGTGCTTAACTCCTCTTTCATTTAACATACAAAATTTTATAGATCATGATAATTTTTTCTATTTATAAATTGTAATGTAGCTTATTTAAGTTCGTTTTAATACATTTCAAAATTTGTACTCACATTACTTTAGGAAATCAACACATGCAAAGTAGATCAACAAATATTTTCCAAATGTTTTGTGTCCTAATTCTTACGCCGTTACATTACAAATTATTAATCCCAAATCTTTTGAACCCCAATTTTACAAGCCTTAAATGAGAAACTCGTGATTTCAAAATTATTAAAACATAACACACTAATTATGCAGAGAGGTGTTCCTACAATGACAGCCAGAACTGTAATGGAGTGAGTTGTTCACTTTTATTCTCTACATTAAATTTGACGTCCATTTAATCGTCACGTGATAACTTATCTATAAATTTAACTTCCATCCTACTGTCACTTATATGTTTTTTTTCAGTGTTACCTAAGACTCCGGGACTGCAGGACGTGGGGACAGAGTTTCTGGGACGGCAAAAAAATTCCAAAATTTCGGGTTTGTGGGGGGACAGCTATTAAAATAATATATAAAATTATTAATATTAAAAATATACAAATAAATTTTAATTTTTCTATGAATAGCAGATTGTGACAGTCCACCATGTGCATTTATGCCTCAAAATTTCTGTATTCATATATCACTCTTAATTCTTAATGTCTCTGTAAAACAATACTGTCGGGTTATGGTTAACTGGTAATCATTTTGATCTATGCCTTACTGCTTTTATTATCTACACAATCCTCCCTTCTTAAAAACATAAACCAACTGGGCAAATAGATTGTTTTAATCTTAGTAAGATGTAACTCTAATTTAATGAAGCCAATTGTTCTTGTGTTAAGCCAATTGATACGAAAATTTACTCTTCCTCAATAGCTTGGCAAGGCACTTACAACTACAAGTATTGATTTGCTTGACTTTTTTTAGAAGCCTCTTTTGGCTTTTTAGAAACTTATTAGGCATAGACATGCCCAGTAGGATTTGAATTCAGATCTAATAATTACTATCTTGTAACCATAAGTCCACACCAAAATACCAGACCAGAGTGCTTGGCAAGGCACTTACAAGTATTAATTTTGTATGATTTTTTTAGAATCCTTTTTATCATGGTAGTATTGTATTGGAAATATCTCTCCGTAGGAAATATTAAATGTTTTAAATTAGATTTAATAAGACTACTGTTA
The DNA here is from genome assembly GCA_019776745.2 of Taxus chinensis. Taxonomy (NCBI): domain Eukaryota; kingdom Viridiplantae; phylum Streptophyta; class Pinopsida; order Cupressales; family Taxaceae; genus Taxus; species Taxus chinensis. Next base: position 76,508,593 of record CM034154.1, on the reverse strand, counting down.
ATTAATGAATGTTTTTGGCTCTTTTGAAATCTCTCAATAATAATAGTGGTGTAAGCAATTTGGAACAGATTCCTCCGTTATGATTTGTAAGAGTTCTCAATTTTGAGTTCTCCTTTACAGTCATGTTTGTAATTTTCAAACTGTTAGTTCTATGTAGGGTTGTTACATTGTCATGTTTGTAATTTTCAAACTGTCAGTTTTATGTAGGATTGTTACATTGTGATTAGTGATATAATATCTCTAAAATGCCCCTATCAGGCCTGGTTGAGTAAGAAATTAAAGTTATCACCATTAAAGCATCAACTTAAGCTTATTTTAGAATGATAAAAGATAAGGTGAATTTTGGGAAATGGCTAGGCACTCGGTGCTAAATGTTTTCATGCAACTGCTTCACTCTACCTTCATGCGACTGTGGACCTCTCTCTCAACCTTTAATATGTTGGTTTCATTTTGGTTCTCGATCATTGTCGATACTCGTCCTCCCACACTATTTTAGCTGTGGTGGTTAAAAAAAATCAATTTTCAAAATATAAAATAGAAATAGATAAACAAACTTCATAACCTGTGCGTATACTTTGATACATAGAAATCCTAATTAAAAGAAGACATTTTCATGCAGATCTTTATTTTGATAAGGCATGTTTGAGTAGCGTTTCGTCATTAGCACCTTACGCTTGCCCATCTTTCAATAATCTACCTAGCCAGATAAAAATAAAATCTCCTGAAAGACTACTATGAAACAAAAAATATTGTAAAGAATTACCAAAAGAGAATGTGTCTCCAGCCAGATGTGTGATTCTGAAGCTGCGGCCAATCCACTAGTTTGAAAATCAATCAATGATGAGGCAAATTTCAAGTCTTGATCTCATTATCTTGGTACTCTTTTACTTTTTGGAGTTGAAATTTTCTTTCAGGATCCCCACACATGGTCATGTTTTCTGTCAATGTCATATGCATATCTGTGAAAGAACACATGTGAAGTTTTGTTAGAGGGTATTCAAAGCCAAGACCTTGGAGGCGTAGTGGCTGGGTGTTCGTTGTTGGCGTCATTGAAAAGAAATAATTGCATTCTTCTTCCTAGCTTTCAAATCTTTGTGAGTGTGGTTGGCAATGAAGAGGTCTATGGTTCGAACTTAAGTGGAGCAAGCCATTTGACTCTACTCCCTGGTTTTCTGCTTTTGAAAGAGTGCATAGATGCAACTACCTTCCCTGACAACATAACTCACAGGAACTTCGAGATAAGGAATCACCACATGTTGTACTTGGAATGATCTTCTAGGAGATTTTATCAGCACATTTTAATCTTTCTCTTGCTTTAGGCTGTTCAACAGACAATGTATTTGCATTTTAGTGTTGGACATAATGTGGCAGGGGCGTCCGCTACTAGATGCAGAAATTTGGGATCAAAGGATTCCTGATATAGCCTAGAAGATGCTGCTTATAACATTTCATGTGACAATAACCTTCAAGAATACGGTGCAGATAACAATCTATTGACTGCTCCTCTTCCGCCTTCTGCCATCTCTAGTTTGTCCTTGTTGCCATTTCAAAGGTGGAGATGAAAATAATTTGTCCCTCTTGCCGTTTCAAAGTTGAAAATGAAAATAAAAAATAAAAATAACATTAAGAGATGGCGACCTTGACAAGGTTTTCAAGAACATTCACTTATAAAGGCCTATCAGCCAAAAATTTGATGCAAGAATCCTTAACACCTTGAAAACCTGGCTATTGATATAGTTTCACCTCTAACTAACCATATAAGGGTTGAAATATTTAGTTTTGTGAGTTAGCAAGAAGTTCCCCTTTTTGAAAAAAACATTTTCATAGTTTTGCATGTAAAAATTTAATATTCAATCACAGTCAAATAGCCTGTCATTTTCCATATTAGGTAGGCACTGGATTAAGGACAACAATAGGTGTGATGCTCTAATCTTTTGTTGTGATACCCAGTCTCATCAATAATATCATTATTTATAATTGTGGTTCTTTTGACTCTGTAGTTTTCTCATGTCAAAAGATCATATGAGAAATGCGGAGTTGTTTTGATCACTTGGCTCCACAGTTTGTTGGTGTTAATGTAACAGTCATTGAATATGGTCGTCATTTTTGGATTATACTCCTCAGCTACATAATATAGTTGGAATATGGTTACTAGCTACCAAGAACTCTGCAGTTTCTTTTATTCTCAAGCTCTTGATTTTAGATATTTCCAAGCAAAAAATTTCAAAGTTCGAACTGACTTGTAATGCAGACGATCTTCGTTTCCATTTGCATGTAGAATAGGATAACATAGGAGTTTCCTTTAACATTCAATTAATCTGTGACTGCCAGTACTGCAAAACCTCATTATCACATTTCACAGCATCAATGTAGTTGCATTGTCTCCTGAATGGTGTTTCCAAGTATTTTGTATTTCAAGTTTTATCTAGTGTTGTTTGAGGTGTAATTATTGTTTTGAATTTTCTTATAATAATAAGGTATCAATCTTTCAAATCGTGCAAATTGGTTAAAGGGTGTACAACAAGAAAGAAAATCAGGACTGGCAGTCAATAATTTTTTACGTTCATCCGGTTTTGACAAATATTGTTAATGAATTCTGTAATTGGACAACAAACGTTCCAATGTGGAAATTTCTGAGTCTGCTTGTCATTTGTCTACTCTAATCCTGTATGGGCAGGTTGAAATTGTTTTCTGTATCCTCCAAATCTAAACATAACACATACAGACGAGAAATTTAAATCAATACAGGCCATGTGAAGTGAAACTGGGAAATGAAGATTTTGAGGATGTCCTAAAACAAGAATTAACATGCACAAGTTTTTTCAATTAATTTTTGATGTGATTCAAAACATAGTTTGAACTTTAATTTGTGTTTGGCATATTTAACAATTTGCTGCCCCTGACATCAGAATCTGCTTTAATATGACAGGTGGGCAAACCAGTATCAGGTAACTCTCAATTTTATCTTCCTTGTTAATTAGTCATATTTCATATCTAGAAGCCTTCTGTTTATATCTGTGGGTTTTTGTTTTGGTGAATTTGCATTTTTATTATTATTTACAATCAATGTTTATTAATTTGATCTTCCTTGTTAATTAGTTGTATTTCATGTCTGGTAGCCTTCTGTTTATATCCACGGGTTTTTGTTTTGGTGAATTTGTATTTTTTATTATTTTCAATCGATGTTTAATATTTATTATATTTATACGGTGATGATAAGATGTGCATAAGATGACTTATAGGCAATTTTACTGAATCTTAATAGGCTACGTATCAGATATTGTTGTTTTTCTTTTGTTCAGAAAAGAAAAGTGAACAGATTTTGTAAAATTACAGAAGTATTAGAAAAGTTTGGCCTTGCTCCCAACAGCTATGGTCTTTCATTCATCAGCTTTGTGTTACTTTATGCGGTCCTCCTCTCAAACAGCCTTCTTTGATCATTCATGGAAATTAATAGAATTTCTTTCTTCCTTTCTTACAGCATACATAAACTTTCTGATTGACTTTCAGTGTTGCCTTATGGTTTGAGACCAAAATGAAAAGAGTGAGAATGGCGAATGATTAACTAACCTTTAAGCCAAATTGCCTTGGAAGTTTATCGGGGTGCTTTCAATTTCACTTTCTAGAGCCCGGTGTTTGTAGATGGATCATGGACCAATTTCAAAATTTCAGCGAACTACTTTTTATTGATGACTGCCTCCACAAGCTGCTTATCCTCTTCTTAAATGCTTCAACAAAGACTCTAGGCTCCTGCTGCTCTTTAATATACCAATCGGGTATATTCAGGCCCCCAGGGTATGCAAATCTATCTATGGTCCTGTTGTCACCCAGAAGTTGCACCCTACTAGAGAATGGTGTGTGTACTCTCTCTCCTGTTGACAAAATTGGAACACCTCAAGGCTGTGGGTAACCTATGTCTGAGTTGAACCTCCAGAGAGGACTGGTTCCCTTGTGAACCATCTAAAAAAAAGAAAATTTGTTAAGGAAAAGGGAAAAGGAATGCGGAAAATGAGAAATAAGGGTGATACACCAATAATTTAACACACATGTAACTCTGCACACAAAGAATTCAAAGATTCACACACCTGCACAACTCTAAGCTATTTTGCAAAATTAATTCAAGGGTTTAGGAGAAAGTACAACGGTAGAGGGAGTAAATTCCACACTAGAGCAACACAATATTCCTGTCAAACACAATGAAAAAATCAGAAAAACAACAATATGAGAGGACAAAATGAAGCTTTTTATTTAGAGGTGCAAGTACATGGCTAGGAGTGCAAAAGCAAAACAGCTAACAACGTGTCTAATCTGATTGTTACAATAGAATTCAGCTTACATAGGCAGCTGCGTTTAAAAATAGCTTGTCGGAGCTATTTTTATTTATCTTATTTACTTTCTACAACCCCTTTTGCGCCAATTATAGGACTGTAGATGCTAAATTTATCCAAAAGCACTTCTCTTTTTAGCCAATTTCCATTTGGAGCAGCACTTGCTAAATTTAATAAAAAACTATCTTTATTCTTCCACTCATGCACTCCCTTCAACTCCTAAAAATAGAATTGGAACTTCTATTTTTGGCACTTCCATTTTTAGCACCAACTATTTTTAGCCAAACGCTATTTTTAGCACCAACTATTTTTAGCCAAGGTAAAAATAGCCAACCTTCCAAAAAATAGTCAATCCTTTGCATAAAAAATATGGTAACAGGTCCATTCTCATGTTAAATCTTTGAGAATCTCTCTACCGACCACACTTAGATGGTCTCTCACTTCTTGTCTAAGTTCCATAATAAACATTTTTCCTCCCCTTGAAGAGTACAGTAAGGGCCAATTTGTTTGATGTAGTAGCCCAGCATGGCAAGCTAAATTGGCTTTCCTCATCTCATAGTTCTTAGCGGAATGCTGGAAGAAGCTGCCTTAATGGTGCTAACGATTTTAAACTTACCTCCTTCACTATTAGGAATATCTCCATTTAAGTACATCTTGGTTCCTTTGCAAGTGGCTGAATCATTGCAGTTGTCAAAAAGAATACTAATGGAAATGAAATTAAAAAACTATTTCATTCATGAGTAATCTCCTCTAACTAGGCTCAAATCTGTTTGCAAAATTACAAGTCATCTTGTTAGCCTTTGGTTTGTAGGATCATGCTGTCCAAAACTCCCTCGCAAATGAGATGAACATTAAAGCTTACCAGGGCTGGGTGAAAATCCCCTTTTTAAACAATCTCCACTTGTTTGTCATGAGTTATTGGGACAAGCTGTAACTTCATTCCTTTGAACTATTTAATAGTCCTCTTAGCTTCTTGCAATATATCTCCATTACAGCTACTGGTTTTCTAACTAGCGGTTGCCTATTTAGTGACAATAGAAAGAAGGTATAGAAAGTTTTCAAGTTATATAAAACAGATAGTGCGACATAGAAGAAACAAAATCTGTTTGGGTTATGCAAAGCAAACACTTGTAAATGATTCCAGGGAAACAAGGCCTGGAAAGTTATAGGAGAGCGGGGACTAATACTTCGCCTGTCTTACTAATCAGATTTGATTCTACTGAAGTGCTCCCTAATGTGCTTGTGTACCGACACTATTTTGCGCATGACACGAGCTCAAAACTAGTTGGAAAGTGGGGGCAAGCCTGATAGCCCGCCTCCTTTGGCTGCTATGTTTGCCACTGCTGCCTAATATTTTGTTTCTTGTTGTTTGTCTGGTTGGTAGTCCTTGGTTTTATGCTACTTAGTTTTATCACTTTTTTGCTTGAGAAACCACTTTTATTAACTATATGTAATTATTTCCGCCATCTTTTGATGCTGTAATGATACTTTCTCAAACCTAATATAGCTCAATGTGAGTGGCATTCAGGGGTCTGATTTTTCCACCCGTTTTTGTATGATTAGTGCTGTACTATTATTTATTATTAGTAAAAGTGCAATTTTCAATTGAAAAAAACTAGTTGAAAAGCTTGATGCATAACTTTAATGTTATATTAAAAAATAATTACATTACACCTAGAAGGTTTTACATAGGTAAGTCACGACATTTTTCCGCCTCCAAAGTTCGTAAAGCTAAAAGGGTTTCAAACTTACATTGCATGATGTAGTAGCACTTTTGAGCCTGTTGCATATTAACCATGATATCACACTGGAATTAATGAGGCTTCTTGATAAGCACATATGTTTTAGTGGTATGCTTTCAGACAATAGCAAGGATGAATTTTATTGGGTGTTTTATAACAAGGTGGGAAAGGAGTTGGAAATATCAATTCTGCAGTTTTGTGCCTTTCCATTAAGAAAAGTATTTAATTTGTCTATTGTGGGGTGATTTCTTGCCATAGGGTTAGGCTAAGTGAACTAGTTATGAATAAATTAGAGGCCTTGATATTGGATTCCCTAGACGAGTCAATTAGTTTAGGCCTCACCTTTGAGGTAGATTACTGTCTCAAGAAAAAACATGCAACCATGAAGATCGAATAATGAAAAAACCAAATAAGATGGTCTTTGTGCAACCAAAATCTAAATAGACTGGCCACCTATCATGTCATTGGTGATTATAAAAATTGGCCATGTATAAAAAATTTCAAACGAAGCAAGTGCATTCGATTCTAATTTCTTTTATTTAATGATAAGGAAATCATGAAAGAAGTTGAGGAGGATCTATTGTTGTTTTGGTAATAACACAGGTTTTTATATTTGACAATTTGAAGCATTATAAACAATTAAAAATAATGGCAAGAATTGTCTATATATTGACACCTTGAAGCTTCATATACAAATGCAAATAAAGATGAAAATCATACTTATGGTTGGGATAGGTTGACCTAGTCTTAAGATGACCAATTGTGACATCATCATTCATGTGCAAGTAGAGGATGTTTGTGGTGATTAAATCTTTGGAATGATGCTCAACATGATTGAATATCCATCGAGAAACTATTCATTAAGTGTATAAGATTCATAGGGAGGGTTGAGTTTAAGCACTAATCCATGTGGATATTGGTACCAATATGCGGTGTCAAGACTAATAGTTTCTTGTGGCTACATACATTGACACAAGAATGGGTGAATTTGTATGATAACTTCAAAGCAAAAAGTTTTTTATTACGTTCACTTGCTAAATTGGAGATGGCTTTTCAATTTATTGGAATAAAATGGTAAAGAACACTATACAAAAGATTTTACAAGGCAAGCTAATTGAGAGGACCCCAGAAAAGAAACAATGTATGCCTCATATTTGAAGCATAGTTATGTGCCCCTCCATATTGGGAGTACGAGGTGATCTCATATGCTATAAGCTACCTTCCAGACCTAAAGCAAGGCATTTGACATTGTGGACCTTAAAAGGACCTTTCCTTCTCAATTTGGAGAATTAGAATATAAGCAAAGAATCAATAGAGATAAAGGAAACTCTCTGCCTCTCTATGTAGGCATGTGATGTGATTACCCTGTAGCATAGTAACATCACACTTACACAACAATGGCACGACAAACTGAAAGTGTAAATGGAATTCAATTACATGGGTTTAAAACAGGAAAAACATGACAAATTAAAAGACGCTAAAATACTCATGAAAACATGAAAAATTGTAAATGTTATTTCATGCCAAATGAGTACATGGAAAGAGAAACAAAGTCCGAACTTCAATTATAAGCCATAAATAAAGATTCAATGTTGCTAGTTACTCTCGAGTTCTCATCATCATTTTCTTCAGTCTTAGAGTTTGAAGGAGCAATGTTGAATGTGTGCCCCCGTGCCTAGTTTCATGATCACAAAATGTCTGATTAGATGATTGCAATCCCTTGGGAAAGTTTGAAAGCTTGTTTGCCTGCTGCTTGAAAGTGAAAAAATGACTAAAAAACAATTTTGAGGGGTTTATGGGCAAAAACACCCCAACTAGTTTGAAGATAAGCAAAAGAATCAATAGAAATAAAGGAAACTCTTTGCCTCTCTATGTAGGCATGTGATGCGATTACCCTGTAGCATAGTAACATTACACTTATACAACAATGGCACTGCAAACTGAAAGTGTAAATGGAATTCAATTACATGGGTTTAAAACAGGAAAAACATGACAAATTAAAAGACGCTAAATTACTCATGAAAACATGAAAAATTGTAAATGTTATTCCATGCCAAATGAGTACATGGAAAGAGAAACAAAGTCCAAACTTCAATTATAAGCCATAAATAAAGATTAAATGTTGCTAGTTACTCTTGAGTTCTCATTATCATTTTCTTCAGTCTTAGAGTTTGAAGTAGCAATGTTGAATGCATGCCCCCGTGCCTAGTGTGATGATCACAAAATGTCTGATTAGATGTTTGCAATCCCCTGGGAAAGTCTGAAAGTTTGTTTACCTGCTGCCTGAAAGTGAAAAAATGACTAAAAAAACAATTTTGAGGGGTTTATGGGCAAAAACACCCAACTAGTTTGAAAAACCTCAGTTTTTCACAATTACACACAATTTACATGTGGTTTTTTCCCCAAAAATACACTTTTTTCCCAATGTGAACGGTTCATTGGAAAAACTGGGCAACCTGGGTCAGAACAGCATGGCACAAGGGGCGGGTATGTTTTAAATGGGGAAACTCGCGTGTAATTCCCGTGTTCTGTTACCTTGTAGGGATACCATCATAGACCTCTATCATGGCTCTAGTTATCTTTTGAATTTAGAGGGGAAACTGAGAGATCCAATAAACACAAAATTTCAAAGGAGCATAAATTGATTGCCTTTATAGTTCGCATTAGTGAAGATTGCAAATGCAAATGCAGCAAGATGTTGCTTTTTCCAGCTAAGCTTAGAAAAATGCAGAAGGGATTGCCTTTATAGTTCGCATTAGTGATGATTGCAAATGCAAACGCAGCAAGATGTTGGTTTTTCCAGCCAAGCTTAGAAAATTGCACAAATTGCCACTGGTTAGCACCAATCCTACTTTGCATGTTTAAGTTGCATGCATGCTGCTAACCATGAGATGCTTGGCTGCCTTTTCTGCCTGCTGGAAGTTGGCGCGGGGCCCATATAATTGAAGAAACTAAGATTACTAGCACCATGTCTGAAAAAGGTCTTGCATTTGGTTCACATACTTTGGTGAGGAGCATCGGAATGAATAGTGCGGCTGAGAATAATTGTGACCATCCCAATCCTTTTTCAAGCAAGAAGTATTTTAAAAAACAATATCATTTTAACAGCAGACAAAGGCAATGCCACTGTTATTATGGATACATTAATTTACTTGCACAAAATGAGAGAGCGCTTGTGCAATAGTGGCACAGCTATAGATGCATTCTAAAAGGCCCTTTGAATAAGATCACAAGAGACGTTAACCAACTTAATGCGTTGTCATTAAGCAATGTTCTAAAAAGGCTGTTAATCCCCAGAGACCTCATCATTCCCCACATCTATGGTTCACCTAAGATACACAAACTGGATATCCCTCTTTGACTGATTGTTGATACAATTGATTCTCCCATGTATGAATTGGCTAGCTACATAGGTAAGAAACTGCAATCATTTATCAAGGACTCAAATGATTTAAGTAAGACTATTTCTAATGCTGGGTTTGATAAAAATGACATTCTGGTAAGTTCTGATGTTGTCTCCCTCTTTACAAAAATCCCTTTAGATGAAGCTGAGGTCAGATAAGATACTGACAATGAGACTGCCAAATCTAGAATTAGTAGTATTCTGCCTAAGATCCACTGATTTCAGTTTTCAGAATGAAATTAATGTCCAAATAGAAGTTGCATCGGGATCCCACATTTCCTCAATTGTTGCAAATCTGTTTATAGAGAAATTTGAAAGGATTGCTCTCCAAGTTTCTAATCTGAAAACCTAAATGGTGTTATCGATTTGGTGATATTGATTTGTGGATGGCACTAATGTAAGATAGCCCCATGGTTTAGATGCCCTCTTTATCTTTTGACCCATCTCAATGCTGAATTGAATCACATAAAAGTTTACAGAGAAAATTGAAAAAAACCATCATCTCCCATTCCTTGACGTCCTTATCACCAGAAAGGATGATGGTTACCTCTCTCATCAGGTGTACATGAAGAGAAGTTACACGGATGTCTATAAAATCTATTTGCCATCACCATCCTAGCCAAAAAGATGGAGTTTTAAAAACATTATATACCAGGGCCTTGAGGATCTTTGAATGCCACCATCATCTTAGCCAAAAAGATGGAGTCTTAAAAACATTACATACCAGGGCCTTGAGGATCTTTGATCTTGAACACCTTAAGTTATGAAGAGCGGTACCTCCATAAAGCCTTAAGAAAAAACAGGTATTGGGATTGACATATCAAGAAAGCCTTGTAAAAGGCAAGAAGTAAACTTAATCAGCCCAAACCCGTAGAATTCTCTGATAATATTGAAGCCTTCCTTCTCTATGTTCAAGGAACCACTGGAAAATTGGTGAGAATTCATAGGATGAATGGCATCAAAACCTATTTTAAACTTGTCCAGAGGATTATAAATTAGCCCTAGGAGTGTGAAAGACTGTCGTGAACCTAGGCTAAAGAAAGGCTTATATGAAATTTCTTGCTCATATGGCATACTGTATCAAGGAGAGACTGGGAGATCATTTCAAATCCGGTTCAAAGAGCATGCCCAAGGCTTACAGCGAGGCAACATAAGGAGGTTGACTTCAGCTGAACGTGAGTGCAAGGCCAATCACACGATGCTTATCGGTAATGCCAAGATATTAGCCTTGGAAGGTCAATGGAAAGATAGAAGAATCGAAGAAGGAACCGAGATAGAGAAGAGTCTTTAGAACCTTAACAGAGACGATGGTTTCAAACTTAGATGGAATACTCGCCAAAAACTCGGCGAGTTTAGAAAAACTCGCCAAAAATTATGCTAAACGAGTAACTCGCAGGAAAACTCGCCAAAAATGCAAAAAAAAAACTCGCCGAGTATAGTTGGAATACTCGCCAGAAACTCGCCAAAAACTCGCCAGAAACTCGCCAAAAACTCGCCAAAAACTCGCCAAAGACAGCATTTCTTTCCTTTTTTGGATTTTTGGTGAAGAAAAAAATTTGCCATTTTTGGAAAGGGTATGTAGCAACAAAAACTTGCATGTGCCATAACTTTCATTCTGTGGCTCCGTTTCAGGTGTCGTTTTCTCTAAAAGTGCATATTTTCTCGAGCTCCACGTAGTGATGGCAATATTTTTCTTATTTTCATAAAATCCATTTTTGCACCTTTTTGGACCAAGCAACTTCTTGCAATCTTCTGAAAGAATCATGAGCTTTGATTGCCTGTAGACAGATTAGTAATTAAAAATATTGGGTAGCTTTCCAAAACTCGGCGAGTACTCGCCAAAACTCGACAAGTATTCTCCCGTGCTCAGACTAATCACACGAAGAAGCGCAACAAGTTGACTCAAAAAAGGCTCAACGACTTGGTTTTTGTGCAATACAATCTCCGGTTTCGCACAAAAAAGTTGAGGCGACATCAGTGGAGCTCATTGATTTGGATGAGATAGATCCATACCGTGAGTGGCCTGGGCAAGAAGAGGAAAACCCTACGTTCACAACATACGAGATTGCTTCTTTTGAGAGGGAGGCTATGGAGGGAGAAGCACTAGCAGGACTCCGAGGAGATATTGGATTGGATGACATCTTTGGAGGTGATCTCCAACATGCAGCAGAGGAGCCACCAACACCATCATCTAGTTCCATGATTGAGCCAGATTTGCAGCCTTCTAGGAGGAGCGTGGAGACGCAGCTGAGTGTGGGGGACTAGTATCAGCCGGTTGTCGTATTCGCATGATGATGCAATTTTGTATTGTATTTGTATTCAAATCTAATAGAAAACACTTCTCCAACATTTTATGGGCTCATTTAATACATTTTGTAGCTATGTGTTGCTTAAAATTTATGTTTTTTAAAGAAATTTGAGTATTTTTTAAGTTGCCGAGTATTCCCGAGTATTGGCCGAATATTGGCGAGTTTTTGGCGAGTTTTTTTTTTGGGGGTCTGGCGAGTTTTTGGTTTTGGCGAGTTTTCCTACTATGGTTTCAAACTTAGCCATACCTGGAAACTCCTCATCCAAAAACTTGCTCCTAGTCGAGTGGTTCCATGTCCTGATTATTGTTTCCAATTTGTCAGCTGCCTGGTCTAATTAATCTAATCAATTTTGCTTTGATTTTTTTCTGACCGGCATTAATTCAACTCAACCCATTTTTGTTTTTATTTTATCACAATATATCTGGATTGATTTCTTTTAAAGACCATAATTTTCCTACTAGCTAACAATATAATTTAGACTTTAATTATTATGCTCCCTACATTTAATTTTATTAATCAAACTACATTTAATTTCTTTTAAGCAAAATTTAAAAATCTTAAATCCATAATTAAATCTCTCTAAACTTAATTTTGAATCAACAATTAAATCTATCTAAACTACTGAAATAATTGAAGATACATATTTTGTTTATTTCTGTCTAGTGAGCCTAATTTGGTACATCTTTCAATTAACTATGTCATATTTTCTTGTTTTCGTTTAATTAAAATATAATTAAATAAAAAACAATGGGGTAATTACTTTTAGTATGGTTAATTTAGGTTTAGAATCTAAACACAATTTAATATTTGTTGTAGCACGCTCACTCTAACTTTTAATAAGTTTAACATAACTTTATTAACTGTTTTTTGCTGACCCTTTCCTATCATGATATATCATTTAAGGAACATCATTTCTTTTCCTCTTGCCCAGCATTGGCCTTAATCTTCTTTCACTGAAGGTGGATCCAGTAGTGGGATTCAAAACATTGGACAACAAATTATTTGCAGAGATGAATCTAGAAGAGTACCATTCATTGTTGCTCTGTGAAGAAACCAGATTAAAAACCAAAAAGGAGTATTCTGTTTTCTTAACTTAATAGCCCTTACTTGCATGTGCCAATTCCCACACTTTGTTTATCCTAGTTAAATATTAGTTCTATAAAATGGCCTCTATGTAAATGTTAATTTTTAGTATAAGATCTCCATAGTAGCATTCCATTTACATGGCATTGACACAACATGGCAAAACTGTAAATGCAATTCAATTACCCTGGTGTTTAAAATGGGAAAATCTTGGGAAACTAAAAATGATGTAATATTCACATAGTTACATAAGACTCCGAGACTTCACGATGGGGTTTCTGGCATGACATTTTTTTTGTAAATTTTGGGGATGGCGGCGGTATGGATAATTAAAATAATATATAAATATTTAAAAAATAATATATAGTGACCAAACTATATAAATAAGCTGAAATAAAACCATTTGAGACGTAAATAAGCTGAAATAAAGCCATTTGACATTTAAATAGGGTGAAACTTTAAATATCAAATAAACATAAATTATTAATTTTTCATAATTTAATAAAATCATTTCAATTTGAGACTTAAAAAGTTAAATAAGCTGAAATCAAACCATTGTGATCAATTGATAATATTTGATATTAATATCATTAATATGAAATTCAAATACACCAACCATTGTCAATATTACAAAAAGAAGAGGACAAGTTTCAACTAAAAATTTAGAATCAACATCTAAAACATCCATGAACTCCTCGTTGGAACTATCATCCTCATCCTCAACGGAGAGCTCAATCAATCGCGGTTGCACTGTATTGTTCTCTTCTACCTACCTCGTCTCCTCGGAATCTACGTCTCATCGTAATGCTGGGGTCTACTTGTACTTAGTTGTCTTGCGATCTATATGATGCAAAACACTGTGTACATCTACAAGTGTCTTAAAGGTACGTGTATTCCTCTTAAAATGGTAGATCCAACCATATGTTGACCAATTCTTCTCAGAGGCAGAGGAATTAGAAACTTGGGAAAGGAGGCGAATTACAAGTGTTCACAACGGTCTTGGACTCCCATACAGTTGCCACCAATTCATTGGCTTCTCCTATGCCAATGTTACCTTGTTCGTCTTTGCTGAAATTTTGTACCCATCAAGTTCATTGAAGTTGAGTCACTCCAATCTAACCTTTGAAAACTCCTCTAGATTATACATTTTTTTAAGGGCCTTCATAAGTCCCTTCACCTCCTTGTCATCCAAAGGGATAAGTTTACCTGACCTCTCTACATACCATTTTGGATTAAGTACATATGCAACCATATGAAGTGGGGTGTTCAACTTCTACCATATATGTTGAATGATGCACTGAATATGTTCTTGTTAGAACTCCAAAGTGGGGTCCCTCACCCCCACAACTACCCTCATTTGCCCAATCATGTTGTCAATGCACTCATATATCTCACCAAGATTGGGGCTATCAGAATCCCCATATTTGATGACGCTATAAACTGGGGATATAATTGATGTGATACATTTCACATTGGCTCAAAATGTCTCCCTCACCACCACTTCCTTTACTCTCTTCCCTTCCTTTGTCTTGGACTCATGCCACCTAGTCCAATCCTGTGCCATAATCATAACTTGCAGGGGCTCATGCAACTCAAGCATCCTTTCCAACAAAATAAAATAGGATGCAATGGGTGTCAACTGGTTTGAAGAATTCCTTCCTTGAATAGCTTTGAAAGAGTGCCAATGATGTGTGTTGATTGCATATGAACAATTAGATCATTCTAGCCTCAGCCACTAACTTATTGACTTGCTGAATCTTTCCTATGTCTTTTAGTGCATTGTTTATAGCTTGCACACAACACGAGGTCGAATAAATATGATTGTAGGTATGTTCCACTAGCTTGTCTGCTATTTTGTACACATAAGTTGCATTTGTGATGACCTGTACAACATTTGCTGGGCCAACCTCCTCAATGGCATTCTTCAAAATCATAAACTTAAACTTGGCATCTTTTTGCTTCTTAGAACAATCAATTTCTCTCAAAAAACACGGTCCATCTTTGCAGGAGACAATGATATTGACAAGTGACTTGTGTCTAATATTCGTCCACCCATCCATGATAATGCTACATCCATGTGACCTTCATCTCCTCCATTAACAAATCAACTTGTACTTACTTTTGCTTCCTTGGCCATAGCTTCCTTGTAATGAGGAGAGCGAGTGACATGAAATGGGATCCCAATAGCATAAAAAACTTTCTTGATATCATCATCCGCCTCTTCCCTTGCCTTCGAATCAAACATATTTACAATTGGATTGGGGGCAGCCCCCACGACCTTTCTCTTCCCTCTACTTTCCACTTTTTTCATTCCAAAACTAGAACTAGCCAAAGTATTTTTGCTAGTCCTAAGAGAGCTCAAAGAGGTGTCAGCCTTAGTGTTAGTACCACGAAGTTCTGGAATGTCGTTTGTGGTGGTTCCATTGTAAAGTCTCACCATCTCTGTTATTTGATCAAGTGAAAGAGGCTTACAAACACCAACCCCCTTCTTGTAAGCTGCAAAAAGTGTGCATTGGTCCTGATGATGTTGCCATGCAAAGTCTTTGAACATATATTGCACTTCCATAGTTTACTCCCCCCTCTAGACTCAGGGTTCACAACTATGGTCCCATGGCAAATGCAACTAACATTTGAGAGGAGCAATTGGTAGCACTTTTTAGCTTCGCCTCCCCGCCATCACCAACACTTCCATCCATCTCAATCCTCACCTCCTCAGATTCATAATCACACTCGGAAGAACTCATTGTGATGATTGTTGGGGCTGCAATGAATTAAAAAAAAACCATAACTATATGTAATGAATAAAAAAAAGCCATAACTATATGCAGCGATTAAAAAACATAGCAATAGGCCCTTAACTATATGCAATAAATATTAAAAAACAAAAACTTGGAAACATGTGAATAGGAGTATTAAGTTTTTCACTTTTGTATCTACATTCACATCAGTATCAAAGTTTTTGTGTTCTTAATGTTTGTAAGAATGTGTATCATGGTAAACCTTGCCAAACCTATTCAAAAATCAAGAGTTATATATTCTAAAACTTAATTATTTTAACCATAACAACAAACCCTATGCAATATGTATTTTGTAAAATCTTAAAAACTATAAAAACGATTACAATGTGAATGTAGATACAAAAACTTAAAAACAACAATTAAATGATATACATATAGACTAAATTTAAAAAATGAGAGAGTATTATCAAGTATATAAACCAAAAACTTTATAAATACCTCTTTCTTGCTATTTCTCTTTCTCTCGTAGTTGCCCTTCCTCTTCCTCTTGCTCTTGTAGTTGCCCTCCTCTTTTTCTCTTTGATCACTTTGCCCAAGTGTGAAAATGATATGGAATGAGGCCATAGAGTCATTTTATAACATAGATTGTCACTTTTAGGGTTAGAGTTGTGTTTTGTTTTTGTTATGTTATTTTTACTTTTCTTCCATTAAAATTTGACAAAAAATATTATTTTATAAAATAATGTAAATAAAAAGAGCAATGCCACTGAGGATGTTTGGATATCCCCGAGACGTCCCATGATTGTTTTGGGGATGTTTGGGCGTCCCCAAGACATTCCTCGACTGTCCTGGGGACACCCCCTAATTTATTTGGACATCTTGGAGACCTCCTTGACCAATTTTCCTTTCTTGGAAATGTGGGGGAGACATTCCCCCCCATCCCGCTGTCCCCAGGACGTTAGGGACATCCTGGACACCTAATTTGTTTTGATGGGGGGGACGCATTCCCGTGCAATACTGAATATTCATAAAAATAGAGGGAAAATTGGTTTTGTTATTTGTGTTAAATATAGTGCGTAGGGAAGAAAATAAAAACAATACATAAAAAATGCTAATCACAATAAATGTGCTCGGTTTTAAATAAATTAGTTTACTTTGACCTAAGAGTGATTAGGTAAAAACAAATAGCTCAGCCTAAAATGGTAGGCCATGATGTCGTGGAGTCTGGACCATGGCCGGCAGCTTACTACTTTAATGGCAGCCCTCTGTTTTTTCCCTTAAATCCTCGTTATGGTATAAATTAAAAAAAACACTCATTAGGGTTTAAAATTTATCTTAAAAACTTAGAATACCCTAATCCTAACGCTAAACTAAAACTTTTCAGTTTGCTTGTGCTCTGTTTTTCTGCCTCCAATTGTAAAAATGAGCAAAAAGAAGGTATGTATTAAAGTTTTTCAAAACCACTATTTGGAAAACTTGGGAAACTGCACGGCAAATGTGTGGCTCACAATTAATCATGAGTAATGCTACTGTGAAACATAAAAACTGTTCTTGAGATAACCGCTTGTTGAATTTTGGCTATGAATCTTTTGAGACAATTGCATGTCATTGATCACATCCCTAAGGACAGAAGTTTTGAGCATGAAATGAGTTTGAGGATTTGATATCTGAAAGATGACATTTATGCTGTCATTTTATCCTTACTTTGTAAGTAACTTATGCACACTGCCTTTCAAAATTTGTAGTAGGCTCTTTCATTCAACACAAACCTCTCCAAGTAGGCTATTTGGAGAAAAAAATGTGAAAGTAATTTTCCTTTATCATGTATATATCTACCAAATGTGTTTGGCCTGAAGCTGTTGAAGTCCTGTAGAGTTTTGCTATGAGATTAGATTCATTCACCTGGTGAAGAATTTAAGTGATGCTGAAGACAATAGTCATCTGCTGAACATGGTTGAAATTTCTATCAGTTTATGATTGCATTTTAAGCTCTAAAATCTATTGTGCATGTCTATTTGATGCAGAGGGAGGAACAAAACACTCAACCTATACAAATTAGGTTCATGATCATACACTCCACCATTCATCAAATCTTGTTAATCCTTGCTCCTTCACAAAGCAATTCTAGAAGATTAAGGTTTCACAATGCACATTCTTCTTTATTCTTCACTCTCAATGATACATCACTGCCCTGATACAAAGGAGACTTAATAAGTTCTAGGCCAATATAAGCACTATCAAGTTAGAATTCTTAAAGTCCACACCTTGCAATTCCATTTTAATTTTCAGAAAGCAAGTTTCTAGAGAATATTGATTGCCAGTATTTTGTGCTAGGTGTCCTTTTCATGCAATACCTTTCATTACAACTTCTATGTTTATTTCTTGTCTCACTCTGCCCTGCAATCATCCACAACCAATCTTAGCAAGGAGAAACAACCAATCTTAGCAAGGAGAAACAACCAATTTTTCTATACTGTCCTGTTTGGTCTAGAGCTCAGACATTGCCACCAAAACCTTGCATTTATCTATTTTATGTCTAGCTCATCTTTTCAAAGTTTTGCACCTTCCTAAACCCCTGCAAGTCCTCACACAACTCACTTAACACCAAAATTAGAATGCAAGTATTAGTTTGTTTGATCAAGTCTCTTATATGGCCAAAAGGTCTAGTAGCCCTGTTATTTTATAAACCTTACTGTTGGGAATCACTGGCAATGCTTCAAGAGGAACTAAATACCTTTCCCAGTACCCTTTAGGGGTTTCTTGCTCTCTACTAAATTTTAGGACCCAACTCCAGGTACAACCCTGTCAACTTCACTGTTCAATTTTTCAATTAGGTCTCCTAGTCTTGTTTTGGAGGGTAAAAACCTACAGACATACTTTTTCCCCTAAACTCTTGTACTTTCTGAGCGCCCATTTGGCTTAACTATCTGCTAGAAAAAGCTCTTGAATGGTTCCTTTAAGAAATTTGCACAGTTCTCCTTTCTTAGGTTTCAAATTAGGTCGTCTTAGGTCCAAAACAGGATTCAGTTAGACTGTCAACAAGTACGGATTCCGTACACCTGCATTCAACTCCAAACCTCTGTTACCAGGAAATGCCTAGGGGTCCCCCGTTTCCGTTTCTGAAACGTTTCGGAAACGAAAACTCCTTCGAAACGTCCTAGTCTCCTAGAGATAAGTATACCTGATAATAATGTATAATTTCAATGAATACAAAATATTTTGAGTGTTTTATCAGTTATTCTTATCACGTATGGTGTATGGAGTACAATTTTAAAATGAGTACTATGCACATATTTATATATATATATATATTTTAATAATATATTGTACAGACGTTTCCCGTAACGTTTCGTATCCAAGGTTTTTTGAAAATTGCCGTTTCCGCGTTTCATACCCGTTTCCGTTTCCTGGCAACATAGCTCCAAACCATAAAAATTAGCTATTAGACCCCCATCAGTCTTCCTCTACCACTTTTAGGCATTTTTCAATGGATAAAAGGTAAGTTATGAGCAAATCTTGACTAAACCCTAGTTTAGGGCTTCTACCAAGCCCGAATGAGGAAATAAATGATAACTTGCATGAATGAGAGTTTTATAACCTCAAACCAACTTCATAGGCTCTGTGACACCTTCCCAAATATTTCTCCTTTAAACGTTAACCCCTCATAACGCCCAGATCAATCAATACAATAAGACTCGTATTCAAATTTTATTCAAGGAACTCTGTTTTCCTGTGACAGTCTTAAACTTTGACCTTAACTTGCTTTCTCAAATCCTTATCAATGGTTCTTCACTCACTACAGATTCAAGACCAACTTCTTCAAGGTTTACTAAATGCCTTTCAAGCACTCTTTAATCAGTAATAGGATTTCAATCCTTATAAGTCCTGTTTTGCAAAGTATGGACCGTGTTTATAAAGTTGTTGGGTTTAAACTTCACCACTATAGTGTTAACATGGACCTACAGACCCTAAGACCACTGTATATTCTCCTTGAACAGGGTATACATATAAGCTTCTTGCTTTTCAATCACTCTTAATAACTCTTCTCCAATCTTGGAGCTTCTGAAACAGTCATAATGACAACTCAGGCATCTTACCCCCTGTGCATGCATGGTAATGGTTTTTCTCAAGTTCTTAGTAACTTCTTGACATGTTCCACCTATTGTGAATGCCCTGGTATCTTATCAATTATCTGTACATTTCATTGCTAAGCATTAAATACAGAGCATTCTCATAAATATGACAGTATATTCTATAGGCTCCTTAATCTCATTCAAAAGGGGTCAAACCTGTCTTGCTATTAACACTATCATCCAAAGCATACCTGGTCTATCATTGTCAAAGCATATATATCAGAAGAAACATGAGAATACAACTATTCCTTCTTACCCCATTCACAAGCATATTCAAAATTTTCAAAGCTTTATTCAACAATAATCTGCAATACAAGATGATTCATGAGCTCCTACAGATTACTGAGACTTTCTTGGCTCATTCACACCTATATTCAACTCTATCCCCCTTCTCTCTACTATCCTGCTCACTCTTCCATTTGAATATTTCCTCTCTTAAGCCAAAATTGGAGGTAGTTACACAAGCCTATTAAAACCCTACCATCATAAAAGGTGACCATACCAAAACCTAACCTTCTTGGTTAGATGAGAACACTCTTATTACATCTCATGAGGCCTTTCACTCTTTTACATCAGTATATATGTTCTCACTAAACAATAGACCTCCGAATTTCAACTTACAAATTCAAATATTTAAAAGGATGCATTTTGGAGGGAAAACTCTGAATAACCCTTTAACACCTATGGAGGAACCTTAGAAGGTGGGAAAGTTTGCAAAAACACATGAAATGCCTCTCAAGACCTTATTCATCCCAAAATTGTTTAAAACCCAAAATTTTGCTATTTGCATGATGATGCTCCTGCATCACTATTCCTTGTTCACTATAAGATGAAATGCTTCTGTGTACAGATATGACATTACCCTTTAACTAGGACTTCTCTATGCGTTAATTGTGATAAGATACTACTACTTAAGTTGTATTATTTGTTTATGCATAAATCATTGTTGCCATGCAATCAGTTAATATTTATAGTTGAACCAAAGCATTACTTTATACAGTCTGCATTTGATATGGCGTTCTCAATGATTGCATATGAGGTTTTTGTGCATATGTACTTTGCTGACTGACTGCTTTTGTCTTTGTAGACCCTATTGGCGGTGTTACTTTCCAAACACCCAAGCTGTTATCTACGTGGTCGATTCAAGTGATACTGATAGATTGGTCACAGCGAAAGAAGAATTTCATTCTATTTTGGAGGTATACTTGGATACAAACACATTTTTGTAAATCCACCATAATTATGAGTGTAGCATTCTTTTTATAGGAAACCGAAGATTTGACTTTCTGAAATTGTAAAAGCCAATGTATGAATTTACAATTCAAGAGCAGGACCACCTGTGATTCAATGGGAAGACAGAGAAGTAATATGACAATATGACTATATCTATGTTGAGGCTGGTAAATTTTCATTGCGAATCATCGACATGAAGGTTTTGGGTATCGACTGGAAAGTTTTACATTTTTTTCTAGACTACAGATTTGAAGAGACACAATATGGGGTTTTAACAAATCAGTAAGGATGACCAATACCATTGTAATCACAGTAGCACTTACATATCGTAATTTACAAAACTTACATATACAAAACTTTTGTTTAGAGCATAAGTTGAAATTGTTGATAGATTTTGAATGATTTGGAACACTGAGGTCCTGGATTACTTTATGGGTCTTTCTTTCTTCTACCACATTCCTATGAAAAATGGGGTTGTACTTACTGGAAAGGAAAGAGTGCTGAAATCATAATGTGGTGATAAAGGTCAACTAAACTAAAAATAACAAGGATACTCCATGTATACCAGTATACCTAGGACTATGAGCAAGAAGTACATGAGTGAAGGGTTTATGTACAGAACAAAACTGTGTTACAAAAACATAGTTGGAGCTTTCTGGAACTTACCTGATTTGTGACCCAAATGTGTCAAAGTGAAGAATTCATGAAATCGGGTGAATAAGAAATTTTAGGAAGAGAAGCTCTTCCATTAGAACAGGGTGGTTGATCGATAAACTAAATCTGAGGATGGTAAATAAGGTGAAAAGAATATGATAAGAAGTTACTGGTTACTATAGTCTCATAAATAAAACCAACTGTTTTTTGCCGTAATCTATCAGAGTACTTAAACTATTGGTTAAATATTTTGGTTGTTATGTGTCATGTTTAGGTAGACATAATTTTGCTAGACTTTGTGGACAGTTCTACCAAAAGTTGTGGCATTCTATTCTGTTTAATTTTTTATTTTATTTTATTGTTTTAACTTTTAATCATGAAGTGTCTGGTTTTGTCTTTCTTCTAAGTCATTATAAGGGGTTGGTAAGCTAGTGCATTTGTGTGTCAACACTTGAATATCCTTACTTTCAATTTGAACATTTGGCATGCAAAGTGTTGTCGAGATTTTTTAGCAGTTTTTGTCAAGTTATTTGTCTGTTGATAAAAAAAACTGAGAACTTTAAATACCTTAGTGGTGTTTACATATTATTTTTCTAGATTTTATTTTCAATCTCATGCCTGCTTTAATTTTTGGCAGGAAGAGGAACTGAAAGGAGCAGTTCTACTCATTTATGCAAATAAGCAGGTAAGAAAACAATAGTTGTAGTTTTTTGATTTTAATATAAATACATTACTGGAGAAGGGCACATAGGGTGAAAATGCAATAGACTTGAAGAACTAGAGAACATTGATAATGGAAAGTACACTTGAAAGTTCCAATAGAGGCTGAATCCCTTAAATGTTAGGTTTAACAATTTTGATTGTGATAATTAGATTTCAGTTCCTGGATTGCTTAGCTTTTTCTTTTATGCAAATAAGCAGGTAAGAAAACAATAGTTGTAGTTTTTTGATTTTAATATAAATACATTACTGGAGAAGGGCACATAGGGTGAAAATGCAATAGACTTGAAGAACTGGAGAACATTGATAATGGAAAGTACACTTGAAAGTTCCAATAGAGGCTGAATCACTTAAATGTTAGGTTTAACAATTTTGAATGTGATAATTAGATTTCAGTTCCTGGATTGCTTAGCTTTTTCTTTCTAGTTTAATTGAGAATGACGAAGTCCTTTAATATTTCCAATTCGTGTTAACTGTATAAAAAATTATGGGTATAATTAATGATCCAAATAAGATTTGCAATTGGGTTGACAACACACTAGACCAGGTTTTTCAAATAAGATTCCTTTTCAGTTTAAATAACGCCAAAGCCATTTTTGAGCCAAAAAGCTTGTTTTTGGAATTTTAGGTTTTCAAATTTATATTTTGGAAACCCTTTTGTGGAAAATTTGAAGACATTACCTAGCTTAGAACCAATAATTGTTTGCAGATTAGGTCAATAGCTTCAAGAAGATTTCTTGGCAGGTGTTGGAAGATGTGGATGCAGTAGGTGCCCCCAAATGGTGGTGTGGCTTTCAGATTAAGCCTAAAATCAAAGAGCTTATTGGGAAGTGAAGAAAATGTTATTAGAAGATGTTGGAAGGGGAGAAGAAGATCTTAGCCTTGCACAAGGAGGGCAATGAGAGACTTGGGAGGGAAGTTGGAAGAGGCGGTTAAAAAAGCGTGCAACAGGGAGAATTGGGCGGCTTTCCAAAAGAACTTGGAGAAAGGAAAAAAACTTATGGTGGAGAATTGACAAAAAGAGCTATGGGATTGGTTGAAGGCGATCATGGGTAAGGGGGATAATGGAAAGTGTAATGCCCAATTGACAGAAAGAGCTCATGGGAAAGGGTGATAATGGAAAGTTGTAATGCTTCAAACCAATAAGGAATAAAGATGGTGATCTCCTCATAAATATTTAAGAGGTCTTCGAGAGATTGGAATTCTTGTTAAACTAATCTTCTTTATGACCTCCTTGGCTAGAGATATGTCTCATTAGGACGACACCCCCTTAAAGGACCACCCTAGCTTGAAGTATACTAATGGCCCCATTAAGTGGAATGAGTTGATAGGCTGTATGGTGAGGAGCATGAAATATCATAAGGTTGTGGGAAATGGCATGTTTTTCCCCCTGAGTGGTTCTAGATGATGCTATGGGAGGAGGAAACATTTTCGGCAAGGGAGAAAGCGAGAGGGTAAGATGAATCAGAGTCTTTTGGGCGGGTGGCATGTATGAAGATGATGAATTAAATTTGGGAGAATTTGGCGATTCTAAAAGGTTTTAATTTTGCTATCCTAGCCTATATTTCAAAGGAGGGATATTTTACGCTTCATGAAAAGCACAGTGGAATGTCCCTCATAATTGTGATGCTTAAGATCCTAACCCAATTTTGATCACCAAGATAATCGAAGAAGGAGTTAAAGGAAAGTAAATTTCTTTAATCTAAAAGTTAGGGAGGGTTTAGAAGAGACGAGAGAGTGCAGGGAGGTCAGGAAGGTTCTTACACACCATAAAATCGCAATGAGATGTACGACAAAGCTTGATAAGCCAATGTATATGTGGCATTCATAGAATTTAAGAAATCTTACGTGACATGTTCTTGTATGAGTACATTATTGAGGAAAATTCGAGCAACTAGAGTGGGGGCGTGGTGGTACGGGGAGGCCCTCCACTTCTTCTTATTAGCTTTATAATGATTTCATTGTTACAAGCCAAATATAAAAACTTCTTGTCATCCACTCATTTATCATGAAAAGAGGCAGTAAGGTAAGGTTGCTCCAACATCGCCTCACTTTCTTTGATATCTTTATAAATGACATCATTAAAAACCTTAAGGGGATTGAGTGTGGTGGTCCTGAGCATGTCCTGAAGATTATTTTTGGGTTGGTGATTGCAGGATAAGTTGGAGGCCATGGAAAAGTAAACTGAGGACCTAAAGGAGATGCTATTTTAAAAGGTTCATATTTGGATTAACACAGTGGGGTATGAAATATGGCATCAACAAGTGAAAGGTAATGAAAATCTTTAGAGACTCAGGAGAGAGATTGATGTCGGTGCGAGTTTCTTATTAGGGATACCAAAATATGGGTGGTGTGTGATAGCTACATATACTTGTAAGGATATAAACTAGATCCTGCAATTTTTTATTAAAAAAACCATAAAGTAGAGAGCAAGCATCAATGGATTCAAACCCTCCACGCATGTTTTCCACTTCTTAGCTTGTCATAGAATCCCTACTTGGTTTAATATCCTATTATTAAAGGTGTTTGGTTTACCCTAGTACTCGCGTT
This sequence comes from Taxus chinensis, assembly GCA_019776745.2. Taxonomy (NCBI): domain Eukaryota; kingdom Viridiplantae; phylum Streptophyta; class Pinopsida; order Cupressales; family Taxaceae; genus Taxus; species Taxus chinensis. The sequence continues at coordinate 76,483,700 of CM034154.1, read as the reverse complement.
TTATGCAGAGGTGATCTAGTTGTTTGATGTGACCAAGCAATAAGCACTTGCAGAGGGTGATAGTGGAGATAATTAAATTGATCTTTGAGAAGACTTCTACTTCCAATATTGATATGTCAAGCGTTGTTATGCATCCAGAGAAATCAACATTAACTCATGTCCTTTTTTTCTAATGCTAGAGAGAGGGCTTGAGGCCCTAGAGAAGTATGGTAGGGGCTATAAGACCATTATTGCTAGATCTTGTTAACAATCCTACCATGTAAGAGTGGCTAAAATCTGGGTCAATATATCCATATAATGACCAAGTGTTTAAAGATGAATGTACCTAGAGTGCAAGCAAGAGCCTCCTGTTGTGTGAGGAGGTGTTGGATTGCTTGGGAGAATATGTTCATATCACAGGACTCCCTATGATTCTCTAAGAAATCCAACTTGGTAGTAAACTCAAATCTACATCAAGCACAGTGGGCTAAACAATATGAAAATGTGTGTACATAAGTTAGTCTATTGGCTTCTCAATGCCAAGGTAGGAGATTGTTTTTCCTTCGTAACCGTGTTGTTAGGGTTACGTTGGTTGACCCCTTCACTGGTTATCCAGTGTTAATTTTTTGTGAGAATATTAGAGGGGAAACTATCTTCTTCACCTCATCCTTTAAGTGCTAATATGTTAGACTATGTGAAACAAAAATGTAAGTAGGTTTTCACAACGTATTGTAGGAGTTGTGGTGTGTTACCCTAGTGAATGTCAGCGAGAATTGTTTCCTCTAGTTTCTCTTCGGTGGGGAGTTTTGTGAATGATGTTATATCACATTGGTTTAGGTGATCACTCATATTAGGAAGGGAACTACAAACTTTGCACTTGTGGTGAACTTGCTAGCCGTGTCACTCCCTCTGTATCAGAAAGCCCTCCAATGTTGGATGCTGGAGAGGAATGTGTTGTAACCAGCCATGCAGGGGCCTCGAGGATACCTAACCACCAATGAGATGACACACAATCATGTAGGGCAAAGCCTTCTCGTCAGACGCACTGCTGGAAGAGTTTCTCCTCCAATTGGCACATGTTCTCACCAACAGGGGAGGTTACCGTAAGGCCTTCCTATGGCTAAGTGGAGCTCAACGGATTTCAGCGAGAGTATTCCTCAGAGGTTCTTACCTTAAGTGGCGGGATCTGTATTGCCTGAGTTATCACTAGGAGGTATCAACTAGTGGTGGTTCTACCAGGCTTGAACCTAGAGTCGAGGATTGACTCCCGAAGGCTGCGCTTGTCCTTGATTCGACATGAATAATGGGACTCTTCCAGTTGAGGAAAATCATTTTTTGTAAATTTTTACTAAATATTTATATTTTAATTAATTTAATAATTGAATAGAGCTTGAAAACAGATCGTTGACAGTGCTTCTCACTCTAATTTCTCAAAACAATAGCAAAATCATATTTCGTTTTTTATTGTGTATAAAACAAAGCCTAGTTTGTACCCAATTTTTTTTTCAAATTTGGATGGAGGGATCAAAAAATTCATAAAGAAGAAATGCATGTAAATTTCTGGTATGCCAAGACATGTGCACTACCAAATAAAAATTAAATCCTAAACCATGCCGTATGATAGAAAAAATTATATATTTAGAAAGAAAACTAACTTGTTGTGTTTGTCGTATTTTTGCAAAATGTTTGGATGGAACTTGTGATGATTTTCATGTTGGAAGCTCATTTTTGTTAGAATGAATACTAAACTCAGTTCTGTTGTGTTTTTAAGGGTCCAATCGTTAGGCTTGGAAATTCGAGCCATTTCCGAGTCTACAGACAAGTTTATTTAAAACTCCTCCATGTTTTGTGCCTATAACTCCTCACCCCCTTTTGACCCAATGCTTCACATTGTGGCACTTCTTTTGCATAGTCAAATCCTTAATTTTGCCCCCAGTCAACTAACTTAAGCTTGGTTTGTTGTTATTTGGCGTGTATGTTGTTATTAGACGTATTTAGGTGTTATTTACACACAATTAGGTGCAATTGGAGAATTGAAGGTCAATTTGTGGGTATGCGCTCACTATTGACCTCAATTTGTTGTCATTTCGTGTTTGTAAGTACTTAATATGCTAAACTTCACTAACCAAAAGTCCTAATTAGGCACGATTAGATGTATTTAGGTGTAATTTACACTCAATTAGGTGCAATTGGAGAATTGAAGGTCAATTTGTGGGTATGCGCTCACTATTGACCTCAATTTGTTGTCATTTCATGTTTGTAAGTACTTAATATGCTAAACTTCACTAACCAAAGTCCTAATTAGGCACGATTAGAGAAATGAAGGTTGCTTTATATGTACTCAATTGATCACAATTGTCATTATGCGATGTTTGTATGTTGTCAACAAATTGAAATTGATAATTTAAGATTGTAGACATCTAAAATGTCGACATAATTAATTTCGATTAATTTGTCCCGCAAATATCCTAACATCATCATCATCTAAATCCCCATAATAATTAATCACAAGATTGACTATTATTAATCCCTTTTATCACATATCCCCTTTATCCTAATTATTTTCATCATCTCATTTTAACTTTATAATAATTAATCACAAGATTAATTATTATTAACCTCTTTCCTAAACTCATTTAAATATTTCTGGGAATTTAAAATTCCTACTCACCTACCCATCTACTCTACACCTACCCTACATCTACCCCACACCTAGCCTTTCCATGTAATCACATCCCTAATCATCTTTTATTAATCTAATTTAATCCTAAACTAATCATATTCTCTACCTCAAAATCTATAGGCTTCTATTTCTAGAAGCCATAGAAGTCTCTCTAAACTTCTTCCCTCCATTGAATTTAAAAATTCAAATGGAGGCTTCTTCCATTGAATTTTAAATTTCCATTTGAATTTTTAAATTCAATGGAGATTTCTCATAAATTCTATAATCCTCCATTCTAGAAATTTCTATCTTCTCCTCAACTTTCAACCATTGATCCTCATCCCACTTGGATCAATCCTCACCCTCCATTTCCTCTCCCACAAACTATAAATTTAGCTCTCCTCCTCCATGAGAGCAAGAAGGAAGAATCCATAACAAATCTCTGCCATTTTATTTTCAATCAATCCATCTTGAATCCAATCTATCAATCCATCATCCTTCATCAAGCAATCCAAGCAAAATCAAGGGGAGGTGCTACCCAAGTGTCTCCACAAAATTTGAAGCAAGCAATTTTCAATCCATCATCTTAAGCACATCAAAAGCATCAAGGGAGCTCTTCATTGGTAAGTCAAGGTATTGCATTCTCTCTCCCTTCCATCTAGCTCAATCTGAGTAGTGTTTAGGAGTTTTAGATTAGGAATCAAGTTGCTTTGGTTTCTTGTTTGCATTTGCACTAACAACTCCTTTTGCATCTACAAAGATCACAATAAGGGTCAATCAGAGTAGTGAAGGCCAAGTTGGGGGACATGCACACACAATTGACCACCATTTGTTGTAATTCATTGTTCATATGTCATTATTAGATCGAAAATGACAAACTTGGCCCCAATTAGGTGTGATTGGAACATACAAGGCCGAATTGCAGCTCAACACAAATAATTTTCTACCATTTGTCATCATTCGTTGTTTGAATGCCATTGTTAGACCGAGTTTGACTCACCAAGGCCTTTAATAGTTGCAATTGAGGTAATGAACGTGTTTGTAGGTCATTAAAATACATTGAATGTGACTCACCAAGGCCCCTAATAGTTACAATTAAGGCAATGCAGGTGTTTGTAGGTCATCAAATAGATTGAATTTCACACATAATGTCCCAGTTGTGTGCAATTAGAGCAAAGGTGGATTTGGGGTTAGGTGTGCACATTTGATTACCAATTTGTCTTTTTTTGGTGTTCACATGTCTTGGTAGATTGAATTTCACTTGAACAATATCCTAATTATTCTCGAAGACCAAATTTAGGTGACGGGCACACAATTTAGCACCATTTGTTTATTTATGTGTTCACATTTCATTATTATACCAAATTTGATTGACCAAAGCCCCTATTAGCAGTAAACGAGACAATCTCAGCCAATAATGGGCTATATGGCACAATTGATAAGGTCATTTGTCATTTTTTGTATGTTAGCTCAAATTTGATTGACTATGACCCCTATTAGGCACAATCAAAGCGATGAAGACCCATTTTAGGATATGGGCACACAACTGACCATTGTTTTTCGTTTTTTGTGTTCGCATAAAGTTAGACACAATCATATTGAACAATACTTGTATATGTTGCAATTATGACAATAACAACTAATCACAAGGTATGAAACATGATTGATTAGGTCATTCGTCGTTATTTATGTTAGCATGTGTTTGCTAGCCCAAATTTGATTGACTAACACCCCCTTTAGTTGCAATTGAGACAATGAAGGCCGCTTTTGGGCTATAGGCACACAATTGTCAACCATTTGTTGTTATTTGTGGTCAGGTGTTGTCGTTAGCCTAAATTTGACTTACCAAAGGCCCCTATCAGTTGCAATTGAGGCAATGAAGGTTGATTGTGGGGTATGGGCCCATAAGTGACCATCGTTTGTTGATTTTGTGTGTTTGCATGTTGTTTTAGTCCAAATTTGACTTAACACACAAAATGACAAATGGCCTAATTAATCATGTTGTATACCCTGTGATCGGCCATTATTGTCTTAATTGCAAAATAAAGGAGTCTTGTTCAATATAATTTTGTCTCTTGTTACACAAACACAAAAACAACAAATGGTGGTCGATTGTGTGCCCATACCTCATAAGCGACTTGTAATTGAACCTGTCAATTGAAATGTCTTGGGTTAACTACTTGAGATTTTACTACGAAGTTCATTAATTAAAACATACTATTGAATATCACACAACAATATACCTAAGTTTACTTTAAATTCGTGGTCCACCTGAACTTGTTTATGACACTCACCCTCATCAATAGAATTTTGTGCCTGAGAGGGAGTTGTAATCATGGAGTGTGGACCGGCTAGTGGAGCATGTAGGTTTGATCCCACAACACCCCGACTAATCATAATCACAGGATTGTGAGGCAAACGACAAATATTGTATACAAGACAATTGAATGCCACTTTAATGGACTTTATGAGGAGAATTTATAAAATAAATTCATATTTCTTCAAAAACATGACAAACTTCCACTCACTAATGCAGTAACTACCTTGGTGTATGCTCTATCTTGTATATGTAGAGTCTAAGTGGCAGTTATCAACTGATCAAATAAAATGACATTCAAACAATCATACAAATGACATATAAACAAAGAGATTAGAAATAGGTCGTAGCATCAAACATTGAAAATTTGATCTGGTGTAAGTCATTGTGGATGGCCAAGGAACACCCTTGTTGGTGGACGAACAAGTATCACCTTTGCTAGTGGATGGACCTATATCATCTTTTTTCATTAAATTTCGTGTTAAATTCAAATTTTGTATTCAATATGACAACTAACTTAAATAACATTTGTTATGGCATATACATGTCTATGACGAGGACTTGTTGAATGAGTCTGTGCACTACTACTGGGCATAGTAGCATTTATTGCCCTTTGCTGAAATATATAAATAATATATTTTATGTTAGTTTAGATGTCAATAATGAACTTAAATATATATAAAAAATAAAAAAACAAATAATGTATTGAATTTGCAATTTAATATAAAAATACCTAGGAGAATGACCTGGGAGGGTTAACACCGAATGTTTGACGAAAGAAATCATTGGCAAATGCCATGCCCTCCAAGCCAATAGAAACATATTGATAATCAAGGTGAAAGGATTCCTCTACACTCCCGGTGCATGAAAAGCCGCAATAGTACAATGGTGGAAGTGAACATGGGGTTGGGAAAGGGACAATGACATGGTGAACATGTTTTTATGTTTTAGGTCTATTAGTCTGGTTAGACACATGAAAGGCTCTCTCTCTCTCTCTATCTTGTGGGGATCCCTTGCTCTTGCATTGGAACTTTGACATCAAAATAGTTAGGGTTTTTATCAGGGTTGTACAAAGACATGTCTCCTTCCGCCTGGGGTGTGTTTCAAAGACTTGCATTTTAGTGTTTTTAAAAAATATATTTAGTTGTCTTGACCCTAGATATGATGAGTTGTCATATATTAATTTTGATGTAATTACTCGCCTTTTGTCAACATCTAATATTTTTTACAATATAATGTTAATAGTAGGTTTTATAATATTATTTTCTCTAATATATATAATATATATATATATATATATATATATATACACACACACACACACACTTCTACTATTTTTACCATAGTATGCCTATTTGGCGAATACTCACCAGATTTTTGTTGGGACGAATATTTTCTCAGAAAACTCACCACCCAATAAATGCGAATATTTGCCAAAACTCGATGAATTTGGCCCAAAAACTCGCCATGCACCCTTAAGACTTTGAATATTTGCGAATATTTGCCAAAATTCGACGAATTTGGCCCAAAAACTTACCTAATGGTTGGAAAGGGAATTGTGGCACTTACAAAATAACCGACTTTACCTCTATTTTGGGTCTATGTCTCTATCATAGAAATGTAAGAACACAGTGAACAAACTGCCAATCATACTTCCAATGCGCTGAGGAATTTTTGGCTGGAAGATCAGAATAGGCGTTGAGTTTTGCACAGTAGTTATAAACTGTATTATCCCCTCTCTAAAAAAGTAAAACACCATTTGTAGTAATGAGATATTTCTTCTAAATTATTTTATGGGATTATGAAATCTGCCAAATCCACTGATGAGATCAAATCTCTATTGTGAGAAAGAAAATTTCGTTTGTGTTCAATAGTCTGTATTAGTTTAATTATTTTCTTGATGCATTTAGAAGATGATGTGAGGATCAAAACTTAATGCAGAATGGTTAAACCTTAGTTGTAAATATTGCCTTCTACTGGAGATTGAATTTTCAATGAGCAACAATCATCATAAATTCATAGCACTTAGCAGCTGGCTGTTGTATTTGTTAGAGTAGATATTTACCTTAGCTCATGTTCACCTAGGTACTTTATTTACCTTTATTGTATTTATCCTCACCCACTTATGTGTGTGGATATTTCTTTTGATTTATTTATATATTAGGGGAATATTATCTAGTTTTTAGGTATAGTTATTTCCTTGATTTATGATATTGACTAGTTCTTTTCTTGATCTATGGTATTGACTAGATCTTTGATGTCTAGTTTTCTCCAAATCTATGGTCTTGACTAGTTTTTTGATAACTAGTTCTTTCCTTGATTTATGGCTTGATCTACGACCTTGACTAGTTCTTAGATTGTTATTCCTTGCCTATATGAGCAAGGCCCATTTTCATTGTATTTCATTGAGTTCCATAATAATATATGATATTGCTACTTATTTGTTTGCAAATGTTTTGGTAAAGTTATTGTGGCGAATTACTTTCATCTTATTGATCGTGGTGTTTGATTACATATGAGTTCTTGGCTTGGTATGATCTGGTTATCGTTCCTTTTATGGTATCAGAGCAGGAGATTGCTATAGACATCCGTCTGTAAGTTTTATTTTGCAAATAAGTTCTTTGTATTTTCATATATTTGTTTGTATTTTGTTGCTGGGTGCGTTTTTATGCAAAACAAAGGCTTCCATTGGATTCAAAAGGTGGTAAAACCCTAAGATCGACTGTAAACTTGACCATTTTTGGAGGCAATTGTTTTTTTGGTTTTTTTTGTTGCAGAGAAATGCATTGGTTAGCCTCAGGGTTCGTGTTAGAAAGGAAAGAAACTCGGGATGCAATTTTGTGTTTCCACCACCCATTGAAATTCTTAGCCCCTAGTCATATGGTATGGTCATATGAGAGCTTAAAGCTTGTGATTCTTACTAGTAGGCGCTTAACTCTAGCCTTCTTTCATTTTATTTGTGTGGTGAAGGCAAGAACATTTTATTCTGTTTTAGTGGCAACTAAAATAAATAGTAGAGCATTATATTGAAAAGTTTGTATCTTTTGATTGGTAACTCGGTTTTGAGTTCTATTTTTTGCAAAAGTGCTTGTTTTTTCGTGTTCTTTCCATTGGAAATATTTATTTTGAGAATTGCACTATAATTTAAAGTGCCATATTGTAACACGCACTCATTATAAAGTGCCAAAATCTGGGGGGGCTCTTGTTGCATTGTTTGGTTCTTACTAGACTGTCTGGAAACGCCTAAGGGCCCCCCGTACCAGCCTGGAAACGTACCAGGTACTGGTACGGGGTACGGTACGCTGTGGGTACGCTTGGAAACGTACCCACAGGGGACAGGGTACGGTCTGGGTACGGTTTTGCCGTACCCAGACCGTACCCTGTCCCCTGTGGGTACGTTTCCAAGCGTACCCGTCTAGAAAAACATGCGAAAGACTGTTTTTTTTCGTTTTTGGCAAATATTTCCTTTTTTGGATTTTTGGTGAAAAAATCGCAAGGACAGAAAAAAATTTGCCATTTTTGGAAAGGGTCCGGGAAGATGTAGTAAAAATTTGCCATTTTTGGAAAGGGTCCGAGAAGATGTAGTAGCAAAAACTTGCGTGTGCCATAACTTTCATTCTGTGACTCCGTTTCAAGTGTCGTTTTCTCTAAAAGTGTATATTTTCTCGAGCTCTACGCATTGATGGCATTATTTTTCTTATTTTAATAAAATCCATTTTTTGCACCTTTTTGGACCAAGCAACTTCTTGCAATCTTCTGAAAGAATCATGAGCTTTGATCGCCTGTAGACAGATTAGTAATTAAAAATACTGGATAGCTTTCCAAAACTCAGCGAGTATTCTCCCGTGCTTGGACTAATCGTCCCACCTCCAGCTTGGATCCATATTTTTCCTGCTTAGTTATGATGTTTCGGGAAATATGTCAGACAATACTATCGTCATGAGTGGATCAAGGAAGGTCACCATGAACAATCAAAACTCCTTGAATCTTATCACAGTCACTAAGATAAATAACTGTGATAGAGAAATAATAAATTTCAATAAGTATGCAATGTATGAGAATTAAATTTCAATAAGTATGCAAATGCTTCTTTAAATTTATAATTTATATACATATTTATATATTTATATACATATTTATATATTTATATACATGTATATATAAATATATATATATATATATATATATATAAAACGTACCCAAAAGCTGAACCGTACCCAAGATTTTTAAAAATTTGCCGTATCGGCGTACCGTACCCGTACCCGTATCCGTACCCGTACCCGTATCCAGACTGTCTAGGGTTCTTACATTTCTTTTGGTGATTTTTTGAGGATGACGTCTTTATCTACTTCTGAATTAGATCATGTTGAGCCATTAACAACACATAATTACCACACATGGAAACCAAGAATGGAAACAATAATTAAGCGGAAAAGATTATGGGTTTTAACTTCTTCAGAACAACCAGTGTTCACTAGAGAATATGAGAAATTTCAGTACCAATGGAAATTTGATGAGTGTATGGGTTTGATAGGAACTTATATAAGTGACAGTCTTTTGTTTCATTTGGAAAAATGTGACTTTCATTTCAAATTATGGGAGAAATTGGATGATTTATTTGATAAGGTGGATCATATGAGAGCCATGCAACTTGAAATTGAGAGCACCTCTCTTAGTCCTGAAGATTTTTCAACAATTATAGACTATTTTACCAAGTTCAAACATTTATTGACACAGTTGAAGGGGAGTGGAAGAGATAAAAAAGATGAAGAGTGTATTCACTTGATTCTATCCAAGTTGAGAGGATCATTTCAAATATTTTCTTTTACCTTTTTCTTTAGCATGGATGCCTTAGGTGACACATTTAAAATGCTTGATTTAGAAACATTTTGTGAAAAAATTACTAGGAAAGAATCCAAATTGTCTCACTTTGAATCTTCCACCTTTCAAAAGGCATTAGTTGCATCTAATCCTAAGGGCAAGGGAAAACCAAAAAGTAAAACCAAATCCACCCCTTCTCCATCTCAAAGTGTTCCTAAACTCAAAGAAAACAACTCTAAACCCAAAGAAAACAACTCTAAAACCAAAAAGTCTTCTAAATCCAAGAATAAGTCTAGTCTTTCATGCTGTTTTTGTGGGGGGTAGTGGTCATGAAGAACATGTGTTATAAGTGAATGCAAGCCTTAGAGGATGCAATCAAGAAACACAAAATTTCTATCTCCACTCCACCTCCTTCTAATCAGCATGACAAAACATTTAATGTTGGGAGATTTCAGTCACCACTTGCAGACAGTGGGGTTTAAAATTCTGGTGCTTCTCATCACATGACTTCTTTCAAAGAGTCTTTTGTTTCTCTAGGTTTGAGTTCGACTTCCAAAATTGAGGTTGGAGATTATTCCTTTTTTTTTGTTGAGGGAAAAGGTGATATACACCTTGATGGTGGTAGTATCCAAGATGCACTGTATGTTCTTAATAATACCACAAATTTTTTTTCTGTATATCAAAATTTGCCATTCTGGTCAAGGAAAAACAGTGACTTTTACACCACATGGGGCAAAAGTACGAACTTTGTTGGAGCCTCATTCCCTTGTTGCTCAAGGTATTGTTGATCATAATTCTAGACTATTTCACTTTGAGGGTTTTGATGACACTTCCTCTATAGGGACATGATTGGTTTCTCATGCAGATTCAGAGAGTAAGCTTTGATATGAAAGATTTGAACATCTCAATTACAAATATTTGAAGGAGTTGAGCACTCATGGTATAGTAGATGGTCTTCCTAAAGTTTCTTGTCTCAAGGAAGTTTGCTCTGGCTGTGTATAAGGGAAACAACACCAAGATCCATTTCCTAAGAATTCGTCAAAGAGAGTTTCTTCACCATTTGAGCTTATGCATAGTGACTTGATGGTTTTTTCCACTCCTTATTTCAATGGAGCTAAGTATGCACTTACTTTTATTTGATATTTCTTGAGGCGTACTTGGGTTTATTTTCTCAAGTACAAAAGTGATGTTTTTTCACACTTCAAAGCTTTCAAGGCTTTGGTCGAGAAACAATCTTCTAGTTGCATAAAGAACCTTCACATTGATGATGAGGGGGAGTACTTCAGCAATGAGTTTTTTGATTTTTTGGCAACTCAAGGCATTATTCACCAACATTTTGTTCCTCATACTCCACAACTGAATGACTTAGTAGAACGAAAGAATAGAACTTTGAAGGAAATGGTTAACTGTATGATGCATTCTAGAGATTTACCTCCTATCTACTGGGCAGAAGCAGTTAATTGTGCTAACTACATTCAGAATCGCACACCACACAAAGCACTTGAGCATTTGACTCCAAAGGAAGCTTGGTCTAACACTAAGCTAGATGTCTCATTTTTTTGAGTCTTTGGGAGCCATGTTTGGGCCTTTGTGCCAAAAAAGAAAATGAAAGTTTTGGATAAGAAGAACAAACCCTTGATCTTTGTAGGGTATTGTGAGGACATGAGAGCTTATCGACTTCTAGATTCTGATACTCATGACGTTCTTTTTCGAACACATGTTCAGTTTGATGAGCGCTTCACTCCTCATGATTCTTCATCTTCTTCCATGCTTCCATCTCATCTTGAGGATCCTTTCTTTGAGGAGGTTGATGAGGAGGCTACAGATGCCGTTGACGATCCTATTCCCACTGATGTTGTCACTATGTCGAAGTGGGCTCGTACCATAGTTTCTGAGGCAACACCTTTTATACAGGATTTTCCACCCACTAGGCATCATCACGCACATTCTACAGGTTTTGGACTTTTGTGTCAGACAGTTTCTGAGGATCCATAGTCTTTTTCAAAGGCTCATGGGATAAAGGAGTGGGATGATGCGATGACAACTTAGTATTCTTCTTTAATGAAGAATCATACTTGGGATTTGGTATCTCTTCCTAAAGGAAGAAAAATGGTTAGGTGTAAGTGGGTATACTGAACCAAATACGCAGCTGATGGGTCCATTGACAAGCATAAGGCTCGTCTTGTTGCAAAGGGTTTTTCACAAGTTGAAGGTATTGATTACTTTGAAACTTTTGCACTCGTTGCCAAGATGGATTTTGTATGCCTTATACTTGCTATTGCTGCATCACAGGGGTGGCCCGTATACCAGATGGACGTGAAGAGTGCCTTCTTACATGAAGATTTACAAGAGGAAATATACATAGAGCAACCTATTGGATTTGTTCAGGATTCTTCTCTTGTTTGTAGGCTCCGAAGCTCTCTCTACGGTCTCAAACAAACCCCTCGAGCTTGGTATGAGAAGATGAATTTTTTTATTCTATTTACTAGTTTTGTTTGTTGCCACTCCGATCATATAGTGTATCTCCAACATGTTGGTGAAGATATTGTGATACTTGTCTTGTATGTTGATCTGTTACTTATTGTCAGCTCTTCTTCCCACATTCAGACTATTCAGAGGGCTCTTTCTACATAGTTTGACATGACAGATCTTGGGTTATTGCATTATTTCCTTGGTTTGCAGATTTCTCAAACAGATTCTGGGATTCATTTGAGTCAGCAAAAGTACACCCATGATCTTCTTCAACGCTTTGATATGGTTGATTGCAAGCCAAGTCCATCTCCTTTTCAGTCTGGGGTAACTCTTACTTCCACATGTACCACTCCACTTTGTGATCCTATTTTGTATAGGCCGTTGGTTGGTAGTCTCATGTACTTGAACCATACTCGCCTTGATATTTCATTTGTAGTACGGCTTGTATATCGGTTTGCACATTCTCCTCATACTAGTCACTGGCAAGTTGCTAAAAGGATTTTGCGCTATTTGCAGGGTACTTCCCAATTTGGCCTACACTACATTAGGGATTCTACTCAGTTGGTTGGGTATACAGATTCAGATTGGGCAAGTTCTATTGATGACAGATGTTCCACTTCTGGATATCTTTTTTGTTTTGGTTCTTCTCCAGTTGCTTGGGCGTGCAAAAAGCAACAGGGTATTGCACTTTCATCTTCAGAGGCAGAGTACAAGGCAACAGTTACAGCGAGTCAGCAGATTCTTTGGCTTCAACAGTTATGGACAGAGTTTGGATTCCCACCGGATTCATCGACTGTACTTTGGTGTGACAACTAAAGTGCAATTCACATTTCTCGCAACCTAGTTGAGCACCAACGAACCAAGCATATTGAGATACACATCCACTTCATTCGTTAGCACATTCAAGATGGAGTTCTTTACTTGGAGTACATTCTGACTCAGCAGCAGGTTGCGGACATCTTTACGAAGCCTTTTGCATCACCTCGCTGCCTTGAGTTGCGTGGCATGCTTGGGGTTTTACAAGTTGTTCTTGGGGGTGTTCGTGAGAACATCTTCCTTCTTCTTCTTTCTCTTTCCTTATAGTAGAATTCTTTCCTTCTTTTGGTTCGAGATTTTTTCATGGATATATTGTACATGAGTACCTCATCAGGCCTAGTTGCTGGGACTCATACTGTAGACATACCACTTCCATTTTGGCCCCTCGCTTCACTTGAGGGGGTGTTAGAGTAGGTATTTACTTTAGCTCATGTTCACGTAGGTACTTTATTTACCTTTATTGTATTTATCCTCACCCACTTATGTGTGTGGATATTTCTTTTCATTTCTTTATATATTAGGGGGATATTATCCAGTTGTTAGGTATAGTTCTTTTCTTGATCTATGATATTGACTAGATATTTGATGTCTAGTTCTCTCCTAAATCTATGGCCTCGACTAGTTCTTTCCTTGATTTATGGTTTGATCTATAACCTTGACTGGTTCTTAGATTGTTATTCCTTGCCTATATAAACAAGACCCATTTTCATTGTATTTCATTGAGTTCCATAATAATATATGATATTGTTGCTCATTTGTTTGTAAAGATTTTGGTAAAGTTATTTTGGCGAATTGTTTTCATCTTATTGATCGTGGTGTTTGATTAACATTTGAGTTCTTGGCTTGGTACGATGTGGTTATCGTTCCATTTAGTATTCGCATGATGGCGCAATTTGAAAAGAACGATAAGAATATTGTTCCAAGCCGTGATATTAGATGATAATAGCACACCACATTAGATTTGCAAAAACAAAAGAGCTAAAATATCATATATGGAAATCCATCATAATCCATAATGCTCAATACATTACAATAAAATGACTTTTAATTATTCAATAAGAAAGATGTACAAATAGGTTGGAAGTGCAACTACTACTTACATCAGTGGTGAAGAACTCCCACTGATAGATACTGGTAGTTAACTCCAAAAGACTAGTAAGCTAACTCTATATAACTGAGAAGCTAACTCAACATAACTAGTAAGCTAACTCCACACAACTAGTACACCGAAGCAAGCTAACCCAACAAGTGTAGGGATAACACAAGTGTAAGAATTATCCTGATAAATAAATAAAAGGATAAATAATAACCTACACTAACACCCTCCCGTAAGCATAGCTTAGGTGGGTGGAAAAGAAGGTGGGTCCCGCCAACAAGGCCTGATGAGGTACCCACGTATAATAACTGGAAAAATTAGACACAACAAGGTACCCAAAACCAGTAATAACAAATTAGAGAGCAAAATCCTACCGCAAGATATCCTCAAAAGTTCGGCTCCAAAAACTCGTACAATACTGAAGAAGTGTGGTGCACACTATGGTTTGAATCCACTACTCGATCATATAAATAAAAAAACAATTGACACTGGGCTTCACTAGAATAGCTCCATGCAAGGAGACTGTCAATGGAGTGATGTCGAAAATGCAAAAAAACATTAAACATAATTTGATCAACTGCTACAAATAGGTGTGTCACGATCCAAGAACAACTAGGCAATGACACGAGATCCAAATAAATAGGAGTGCTATGATCCAAGAAAAGCCAAGGTAACAAGGGAAGGACACGAAACCCGAAGAAACAGTATAAACACGACACCCTCCCATACTGCTGAATGAGTAGAGTGATACCACAGATCTGTATGAGTTGCCAAAATCAACTACTCAAACACTGACAAATTAACACTGGGTTCCACCAGAATAGCTCCCCCACAAGAGAGACTGTCACCATGTCAAAAAAAGTGTCGAAAATACAGATCCAAAATATCTCAACAAACAAGAGAGATATAAATGTATACACCCAAGAATGCAATACCCAAAAGTTTAGGACATTGGGCTCAACCGAAATTGCGTCCACAAGTGATCACAACACCCTCCTGAATATGACACTTTATAATTGAGTGCATGTAAATATTACAATGAGTAACAGTACCTTTTACCTTTGAAATATGTGTATAAAAATATCACCAATGCGTAGATCTTGAAAAAATACACAATTTCAAAAAAAAGATCACCTTAATCTGAGCTACGGATCAAAAGTTATGAGCTCTACAAGGTTTTGCTATTAAAATAATATTTTAAACGCTGATCTTTTTAAAAGGTACACGTGACACCCAAATGTCAAAAGGGTAAAAGAGTGCATCCACACGATACATGCTTGCGGACCAAAGGATAAAAGCCTACGCCCAAAACCTAAAATTTCTAGAGGGTAAATCATTGCATCTAGAGGGTACACGCCAATATCCAATGGATGAAAGAATGCACCCAAAGGGTATAGATCTGCATCCAATAAAAGACTGATCCAATATCGAAATATCCAGAGAGTAAAATAATGCATCCAGAAGGTACACGCTTATATCAAATGGATAAAAGAATGCACCCAGAGGGTACAAATCTGCGTCCAGTGGATAAAAGACTACATCCAAAACCGAAATATCCAGAGAGTAAATGATTGCATCCGGAAGGTACACGCTCATATCCAATGGATAAAAGAATGTACTCAACGGGTACAGATCTGTGTCCAGTGGATAAAAGACTGCATCCAAAACCGAAATATCCAGAGGGTAAATGAATGCATCCGGAAGGTACACGCTTATATCCAATGGATAAAAGAATGTACCCAGCGGGTACAGATCTGTGTCCAGTGGATAAAAGACTGCATCCAAAACCAAAATATCCAGCGGGTAAAAGAATGCATCTCGGAGGTAAACGTTTATATGCAATGGATAAAAGAATGCACTCAGAGGGTACAGATCTATGTCCAGTGGATAAAAGACTGCATCCAAAACCGAAATACCCAGAGGGTAAAAGAATGCATTCGGAAGGTACACGCTTATATCCAATGGATAAAAGAATGCACTCGTAGGGTATAGATCTGCACCCAGATTTGACTGTCTCAGAACATGGTCTAGTTTACAGTCGATTCTAGGGTTTTGGCACCTTTCAAATCCAATGGCGCACTTTGTTTTGCATAAAAATGCATGCTGCAAAAAATTGCTAACAAATTCCAAATTCATGAAAAAAATAAACCCTTGCTTGCAAAGAAAAACTTACTAGATGTCTACATCATTTATTACTCTGATACCATGAAAGGAACGATAAGAATATTGTTCCAAGCCGCGATCTCAGATGATAATAGCACACCACATTAGATTTGTAAAGACAAAAGAGCTAAAATACCATATATGGAAATCCATCATAATCCATAATGCTCAATACATTACAATAGAATGACTTTTAATTATTCAATAAGAAAGATGTACATATAGGAGGGAAGTGCAACTACTACCTATATTAGTGGTGAAAAACTCCCACTAACAGATACTGATAGTTAAGTTTAACTCCAAAATACTAGTAAGCTAACTCCACATAACTGAGAAGCTAACTCAACATAACTAGTAAGCTAACTCCACACAACTAGTACACCTAAGCAAGCTAACCCAACAAGTGTAGGGATAACACAAGTGTAAGAATTATCCTGATAAATAAATAAAAGGATAAATAATAACCTACACTAACACAATTTTGTCAGTATTTGTATTCAAATCTAATAGATAACACTAACCCAACATTTTATAGATTCATTTGATTCCTTTTGTAGCTATATTTTGCCTAAATTTATGTTTTTCAAAGAAATTTGCGTATTTTTTTAAGTTGCCAAATATTTGCCGAGTCTTGCCGAATATTCGCCGAGTTTTTGCTGAGTCAATTTTTTTTGGCTTTGTCAAAAACTTGCTGAATACGAGTATGCGAACTATATGCTTTTTACAATATAATGTTAATAATAGGTTCTATAATATTGTTCTCTTATATATATATCTTAACCCTAGATATGATGAGTCATCATAGATAAATTTTAATGTAATTACTCATCTTTTGTGGACGTCTAATATTTTTACATTGAAAAGTTAATAGTAGGTTGTATAATATTGTTTTCTCATATATATATATATATATATATATATATATATATATTTCCATCTTTGAGTACTCGTCTCCTATTTTTATAGGAAGTTGGGTATGCCTGCACAAGGTACAGGTATGGGTATGGTTTGTACTCGGTATTGGTTCCTCTGCGGGTCTATGGGGGATTTGTGCAAGGTATGCCAAAGCGTAATGGGTATGTTTTGGTGTATCATGTGCATATCCAACACGAATTTGTAGGGAAAATTGTTATTTTAAAATGTTAATGGTTGAAAAAAGTCAACACCTAAAACCCTAAAAGACACCCCTGAACTCTTTTTAAACAACCACACATTTATGTCACATTGCATACTTATATCTGATTGCACATTTTCTCCCACCTTCATATCTTCAATTGCTTAGGGCTAGAGGGTACCTAACATGTGGAGCTAGCGAGAGTAGAATTGCCACTCCTTGTGGTTTTGATGAACCACACGATGGTGTTGTTGCTCTTGATGAATACATTGGAAAGCATTATGATTATGAATATAATGATCATATTGATTTGTCAATGGTAATTAATGGGAAAAGTCTCAACTTGATTGATAGTAAAATTGTCGCTCAAGATGAGGCTATTTGTGAAATGAGGCTTGCATTTTTCGCCAGTATCAGGCCTTACTCAACACTTTTTGGGTTGGAATTGTCGTTACTGGTTAAGCTCCACTGAATCGATTGGAGGGAAGGCAAGGGGGGATTTGAGCTTCCGAACCGAAATATTAGACAAGACTTCCCATTGAAATGGTATCGGGCCTCACTTACCGAAAGGTATATAGAGGACTCTCCAGCAACCTTGTTTACATTAGCAAAAGAGCCATTTTGCCACATTTGTGTAGTAGTGCCGAGAACACAACATTCCGCTAGATACACACTAGTACCAATGGCTAATAGTGTCGTGTACGCGTGTTCTAGTCATCTATATATGGTTTATTTGTGGGCTACTACACGATTGTACACCCTATTGACTAGATAGGTCGTGTTATTATTGTTTGTTTGTCTTTTGATATACTTGTAAATAAAAATCTTGTGCAAAATTACAAAAAATAACAAAAAACAAAATTTCCAAAAATAATACTATTTTTTCCAATACTCCTTCCATTCATTCAATCATTCAACACAGTCACGACTGCAACTATACTGTACTTTTCTTTCATGGCCTGCATTTTTGTCATGGATGTTAACAATCTTTGCTTTCGTAACTAATCTTGTCCGAGTCAGCCATTTTGAAATAATCTTGACACAACTTTGAGTTTATCTTTGTATGGTGCTGCATGCAAACACTCATATGGTTCACCCCACATCATGGATTGTTCGTTCTATTCACATGATGACACATTCAATGACAGGAGGATTGTAGAAGAATCCAACATCTTCGGTACCTATATTGGAGAGCATTATTCACACAGTTCTGCTCCTCATGACGACGAGTCTGACCTCTTTAAAATCCCACCTTTCAATCCTAAGTTTGGGAAAGCATTAGATCTCAATCTGAAATTCCTCGTCGAATACTTTAGAAAATTCTATTTCAAGTTGGATGATTACAATCTGAAAATCTTTTTGCAAAAAGCGACCCATCTTCATCTACCGCAGAGGCATCTCACACTACTATCGTTTCTGCTGGACCTACATCCTCCATTGTACATACACATCATATTTCTTTCGCAGAAACCTCACAACCATTCAAACTTCATTCCGACACAACAATTCCCCCTCTTACCAATCACACTTATCGATATTTTTCATCATTTTCCTAGAAATCGCCTCAATTTTCCCACATCTATATTTATATACCGCTCAACCATTCTACATACTCATTCATCCAACCACTTCAAAATCACACATTCCAACGTGTATCTAATGTTAACCAAGACTTGTTGGATAGGATTCAAAAGTTTGATCTACAAAATTTGGGTTTAAGAGTTCTCAAACTCACACAGTTAATTGTGTAATAAACCCATCAATCCAATGATTCTTAGAAGGCAATATCTTTCACATTTCGATA
This sequence comes from Taxus chinensis, assembly GCA_019776745.2. Classification (NCBI taxonomy): domain Eukaryota; kingdom Viridiplantae; phylum Streptophyta; class Pinopsida; order Cupressales; family Taxaceae; genus Taxus; species Taxus chinensis. The sequence continues at coordinate 76,464,456 of CM034154.1, read as the reverse complement.
TGCCTAAATTGCTGGACTATTGCTTAACCATTCTTCGATTAATGTTGCCAAGTGTGTCACACTATTGGACCTAAACAATTTGAAGCAACTTGATGATGAGTCTCATATTGATTGTGTCATGTTGGAGGGTGGCTGTTGTAATGTCCCCTCTTTCTGCCTAAGCTTGGACGAGGACCTTTGGCCCTTTATGTCTACCCGACGGCCAAGGGGGAACCTTTAGGGTGACATAACTTTATTGTTTTATTATATTGTGCTATTATTTCTAAAAATAATAATATTATGAAAAGCACATATAATAAATAATAAAGTTTATTAATAAATTAAAATACAAATCATTGTATTAGAAAGGAGTGCGACTTGCCTTAGGAGGCATTTTTTGGAAAACGCACTATTTGGCCCAAAGAAGGAAAATGTGACCAACATAGGGGAATGAAACAAATTGATTGGGCGACTTGGAGGTGGTAGTTGGGCTGAGTTCCCTTTAAATAAACAGGTCGACTTGCATGAGGGCATCCAGATTTTTATTATCATCTTTTGCATTGCTAAGAGCTCTGAGCTTTTATCAAAAAAATTCCAAGGACGAAAACCCTTGTGAATTTATCTCTTGCGGATGAAAACCCCAGGGGATTGAGAGGGGATTTCACTCAGAAATTTACAGCGGTATTCATCAGATTTCCAGATTCAGTTCAGCCATGTTTATGAGGGGGATTTGTAGATGTTTTTCAGTGATTTTTAACCAGCAGCTGGGTCGGCCCAGTATAAGCAGTTTATCAGCGAATTCGGAGGTATTTTTATCCAAAAACATTTGTTAATGTTTGCCATCATATTGTAATCTGATTGCTGTACTTTTTTTATCATTTTCTGAAGTGCATTCTAAAGATTTTTTAATCTAAATAAAATCAGACTTTAGATCTGATTTTTTGGGCATTATCGGACTGTAATAAGTTCAGTTTTTTATGTAATTCTGTCCCTTAATATCTGGGCAGTCATTAGAAGTCAGAAGTATTTTATTTGGTGTGATTTGCATTGTTATCTCTCTTAAACCCTAGTCGCACTTTCCAGATCTGCACTAGGAATTTAACATAAAATGCAAAGAAATCTGTATTTGCTGTTTTTACTTGATTAAAAATCAGTGGAGTACAAGGAGGATCCATCTAGGGATCTTTCAGCTGTCCACAAAATCACATTTCCCATTCATCAACTAGAACAAACACAATTGTTTGCTAATAGTTGTGCTAAACACGTATCACATACTCTGCAAATCCAACAATTCCGGTCATTTGAGGAAGCTATACGAATGCCAAAACAAATAGAGAATGTTCATGTTAGTATTGGTGAAGTCAAACTTTGCAAGAAGAACGGTTTTTCCAAATTTATTAAAAAACTCCACAAGTCAACCAAGTAGTTCTCCACTTCTCTGCTAATCAAAGTTCATCATCAAATGCCGCTAAAAATTCATCCACGACTCCTAACTAACAATTACCAAATTCAACACAAAATGCCTTGCGAGAACTTTTTCAAATGGGCCGTCAGTACACTCCTATGACTGAATCACTTCCTAGTATATACACTCCTCTCAAGTCAGCACACTTCCTCCCATATGACAAGAGGATCCTAATACATAGAAACTGCAATAGCGACAACAATCAACTGAAACATGTGCTTATCATAGAATCATAGGTCATGCAATGAAAAAATGTCAATTGCGTAATGCTATCTAAGATCTCAGTGATAAAGGTGCTATTCATGTTGACAATGCTATGACTCCACAAAACCAAAATTTAGATTTCTTCAAAAATTATTACCATCACACACAACTTCAACCGATCAAGTTAGTCATGATGCATCATCGTCATCTCATTAAGCTTTTGATGACATGATCCATATTGTCACAAGAAATCAAGCCGTAAACACGAAGTCCAACCCAACATTCATATTGTCACAAGAAATCAAGCCGTAAACACAAAGTCCACCCCAACATCCATATTGACATCATCACCAAATGTGGCTTCACACTCACAAACAACTATCACATTTAAAATTTTTTCATCAACGAATTAAAGAACACACCGGCCAAAATCTCATGGTATGACTTCATTTCAATCTTCTAATCGCTGTGAGGCCTTTATTAAAGCCTTGAAATCAATTGAGTTGTCCATCCATAATCCCAATGCTTTTTAAAACTTCAAACTCAGATTTTCTTTTCTATTACATTTTATGATTATGAGATCAAGTCTGAACCCCCTACCATAACATAAGGGGGGGTTGAAACACGCAATCCACCATTATTTATCGTTTCAAACATATGTTGTTTGACAATGACTCTAACATCAATGTTATATTATTTGTGGCTCTCTACCTCATCTCAACATTCCATTGTCTTATCTTTTGTACATGTTGAGATGAGACAATGGTAGAGCCGAAAGATGAGACAATGGTATGTTGAGATGAGGTAGAACTGCAGATGATATAATGTTGATGCTAGAGTTATTGTCAATGTAATGTCCCCTTTTTCAAATTAATGGACATTAATAATATTTCTAAGTTGGGCCCAATCAATTCATTATCTAAGGGTAACTTATTAATATAATTATAAGAATAAAATGTATTTTTAATTACTGGTAGGTAGAAGACCCCTTTTAGCCTATTTTCCATTGTATTCAGTCGGCTAACGGGAGAATAAAGGAGGAATTAATAATATAATTTTAGTACTAAAGTAATTCTTATTACTGGTACTTTAATTAATTATTAAAGGTTGGTGGAAAAGTAAAGTAATATTAAAATAAGATAATAAAGTTACTTTATTAATCCCACATGGAATGCCACACTTGAAAAATAGAGACAAAAAAGTATAAAAGGAGGTGAAGAGGGGTTCATTTGATATCTTTTTGGTCATTTGATATCTGATTTCTGGTTTGGGCTGATTGCTCTTCCATTTCTACATTGAAGGACAAAAACCCTTTGGTGTATTTGCATTAGAGGAAGAAAACCCTATCTTGCTAAGGTTGAAGAACGAAAACTCTTCATTCTTTTTGTGAAGATCCTCCATTTTAGGGGTTTCCAGTGATATTTCAAAGAGTATTTGAGAATTTCAGCTGTAATTGAAGACCCAATAATGCAGATTTGAGACTTTTCTAACTAGGGTTTGAGGACACAAGTGTTGGAGTAGATTTCTATCTTCAACTTCAGCCATATCTAGGGTTATCTACAAGCATGTGGGTGGATCTTGACACATTCTAGGGCACGGCTGTCCCGGATCTCATCACCAAGAACTTTGCCATAATTTTTGAGGCCATATTCAACTTTGTTTCAGTGGACTTGGGCTTGGGATCACTTCTTTCCAGCCATTTTTGTAAGCTGTACTTCAATTTATAATAAAATTCTAGCTCTTATTTTGGGTCCAAAAATCATATATTTTAATATTCTTACATGCATAATTAATTCTGATTATTTGGCAAAAGATTTGAGTAAGTTTGATCAAATTTGAGGGTTATTGATCTCTAGATCAACTCGCCATTTCTAGGTTAATTTTAGATATGAAAATTGAGGATAAATTACATTATTATCATAAATTTTCTTCAACCAGTTTGCTGCAATAAATTAGGAATTTCAGGTGTTCTCTTTGGGGTTTTAATATATCCCATTGGGGACATTGCAGTGGTATTAGAGCGGCGATCCTTGCTAGCTTGTGAGAAGAAATAAGATCTTGATGCACAAGGAAAAAACGACTCAGGTTTATCAAAGAAGAAATTAGACTCCAAGGAAAGGAACCATGGATGATCAAGATTAGAGAGCTCCTCCTACAAATGAGTTGAGTTTTATGCAAGAAGTAATTACAAGGAGCTAAAGGGAGTTGCAATAGGCTTTGAGGGAATCTCAAAGAGATAGCCAAGGGGAGTTGCAACATGTGTTGAGGGAATCTCAAAGGGAAATGCGTGATGCATTGACATGATTCATTATTGACTTGGCTAAGGCTCTTCATGGACACAATATATCAACAAATCCAGGAGCAACCAATAATGTTGAAGGAAGCTCATCTGGTCAAGTAAGGAATTCCATCAAACCTCTACCTCAAATATTCAGGGCCAAGTTCCTTCAGAAAGAACAAAACAATTGAGTTAGATCCACCAAATGACATAGAAGATATAGAGGCATGGGGTGAAGAGTATGCAACTCTTAGGTTCAGTGTGAGGGACATGTTGTCCTTTAGAGATTACTGCCAAGTGAAGAATAGTAAAGGCACCAAAAAGAATAAAAGAGATCAACATGAGCAACCAAAAGGAGACATACAACAAAGGTTGGGAAAGGTAACTCTTCCATCTTATGATGGATCTGATAGGTGTTCAACAAGAGCATGACTACAAAATCTAGACACATACTTTTGTTTGAATCCCAATATGAGGAGGAAACCCTCAAATTTGCCACTTTGCATTTGGAAGGATGTAATATCCTTGTCTAGGACAAGGTAGGAAATAATATAAATCTTTTACAAACTGCTGGAAAATAATTAATTTTCAAACCCCAACTGTAGCAATTTTCAAAAATTCATATCTTTGGCTAGAAAAGTCCAAATGAGCTGAAATTTTGGATATTGGACCAAAAAAATATGAAGAATAATATGCAAAAATCAGATTTCGCACAACCAACACGAAACCCTAAATTTTCCCTAAAAAGCAGGTCTCTCAGCACATTTAGGGCACCAAATCTATTCCAAAAATTATAGTATCACCTTCTCCTTATTTCTCCTAATTTCTAGAAAGCACCAATATGTAGAATTGATCCCAAATTGCAGATCTGAAATTAATATTTAATTGTCGAGCACTCCAAGGTATGAAAGGATTGGTAGACAGCTGAAATCTTCTAAAATTGCATAACTTGCTCAATACCATTGTCAGATTTGTTGTGAATCAAGTGTAGAAGCTTATCTATAATTCAAGGATCTGATCCAAAGATACTAAGGATCTGAATTTGCAATATGGGGTATGTGGAATTCCTTGAAAACAACCCCCATAATTATCCCCAAACCACTCGCTATGGGATCCTAGTAATATTCTGAGTTGCTATAAAGGGTAACAATTCCGGCACTTCGATAACCCTTCAATACACTCAAAATAACTGCCCAAACTTAGCAAAAATAAGCCAACACAGATCAAATCAGAATTGATTTTGGATAAATGTAAGAAAAGTTTGGTACAAGTTTTAGAGAGTAGTAATTACAGAAATTAAAGTCAGAATACATAAAGACATTCAAATGGATCACCATTTGATCATGGCAAATATGCCTTATCAAACTTTGTTTGCTACAGTCCCAAAGCAAGTTGCCAATGTTACAGCAAGTAGTGAAGTCATGCATAGAACATACTTCAACACAAGAGAACTCAACATAATGAAACAAGAGAGAATACTTCAATTGATCAAAACCAGTTCACTAACTTCCCACGCAAGAGAGAGAGAAATTGCTAGTGTTCAATGGGCATGCATCCCAAGAGTCTCAAGCATGGATCATATGCAAATAAATTTCAGGACATAACTTATTGGAGAGTCTGCACATGACGATCCTAGCACTCCTTTTCGGGTAAGCAAGGAGGCTAAAATTCGAAATCTGCTGTAGGAGAGGGAACATTATTAGCAATAAAAGGCAAGTTAATGGTTTTTACAACCTCAGGTGTAAGTGTCCCCTTTTCATAGGTGTGATTTTTATATTTCAACAAGCCACCTAAATATTATTCAATTAATTTCCCTTTTTAATTTGCAAAAAGAGAATTTAATTAAGTGTATTACAATACCATGTACTTGCTCCATTACAATTCCCAAATAATGTAAATGTAGAAGTGATTTTTTTCATAGAGTTGTCAAATGATTAGTAAGATCACTCTCTGAGGCAATATTATCTAATTATTTAATATAATTTCAGTCATTCTTGCAACATCTCAAACCTCCCACAATTGAATGATAAAGCTAAGCTTCTCAAAAAGATGGGGACTTCAAAGTAGTAGCAACTGTTATATGGTGGTACCATGGGTTGATCACACATTGAGTTGGCACTAGATTGCATCACAACCACTTACAACCTCACATTCACGTCAATGTTGGAACATTCTGAAAGGTTCTGCATAGATCTAGATCCAAAGATCACCTATCAGCAGAGTTAGGGCTTGCAATTCAATGGTACTAAATGTTGAAGTGAAAAGGCTTGTGTTGCTGTTCATTGAGAGATCACTCAGTGGATGCCAACTTAGAGGCCTAAAGTCAAGGCTGATCAACCCTCCCTCTCTACAAGGAGCTATATGAGAAGTCTTGTGGGACTTTGAAACTTCAGTCCCAAGTGAGTAAAAATCTTCCTTATCATGGACAGCCTAGGACTGTGCCTTATGGACAGCATAATGGACTGCACCTTTGGGGCCGCAAAAGGACTCAATGTTTCGATAGCTATAGGACAACTCAAATGTAGTGAGTCAACATGAACACCAACTAGTGGACAACAAGGGTAAGTCAACTCAAGAGAAATCTGATCCAAGAGTGGTTGAAAAAGCAACATAGATCTTCTCATAGAAAGTAAAAAATGATTGTACAGGAAAAATTTGATGGATCAATTGCATGGTACCCATGGAGATGCTAGACGGATCACGTTGCCTTGGCACCAAGGGTCAGCCCATTGAAAACATTGAGGTAGTTTCAGATGAGGAAGTCATGATGGAGCGAGTGCTGATCCGAAAGAAGTTTGATATGAGAAAACAAAGTGAAGAGGAATATGGTTCTCATGGGCGTCACACTTGCTACCTTATGCGAAACACCTAGATACTATGCATTCCGAGTTAGTAAATGGTTGTCCTTTATAGACAAAAGATGCGGCATATTCCATCAGATGTTGGGTTGCTTCCAGCCCATAACTTCATTGATGAAAGCTTGGTTATTAATTTTGGAGATTGAAGTTATGTTTACAATTGTTGTACCATAATCGGATTTGTTCACAACTTTTCTCACGCTACTTTTCTACTTAGAAGATCACCTACAAATTGAGCTTCCACTCATATGGTTGAAGACATAAGGCAAGAGACGATTTTTTATGTTATTGGCATATGGTGAGACGGATGTAGTACTGTGGAGTACAATGGCTAACAATCTTTGGGTGAATTCACTCAAAACTATCAAACTATGGAAGGTTGACAATTCAAGGTTGCAAGACAAGGAAGTTGTTCTACAAGGTATGAGGAATGGTGCTCCCCATTGTGAATGCCAAGAGTATGAAATGATCTTTCAAACAAAGGGCAAATTGGGGGCTAGCTATCATGTCCATTTTGGTACGATGAATACATACTAAAAGTATTATTACAACAGTCCTATCATGTTGTTATTCACCCTATTTGGACAAGCGTGCTATGTCCATGAATGGTACAACAGAAGCCAAGGGTATCATGAAGGAAAAAGGAAACACATATCATTGATGACACTCCAAGGTATGAAAGGATTGGTAGACATGTCATATTTATTGTTGCGTACTAAACCATTTTCTGATTTGTTGTCTTCGTGGGACATACTATGTTAAAAGGAGTGGATAAAATCAAAGGATACTTTTGCAAGTATGAGGCATTGTGAGGGCGACATACATACTAAAGCTCAAAACTCATAACTCATATTTTGGCAAGAGCTCTCTCATTCGACAAACACGGGAGCTAAGCTTTCGGAGCACTACAACATGTTTTACCTCATGGACATGGTACTTGGGCATATGAGCTTGCATTTGCTTGAGGGCAAACAAATTTGGGAAGGGAGGACTGTAATGTCCCCTTTTTGAAATTAATGGACATTAATAATATTTCTAAGGTGGGCCCAATCAATTCATTATCTTGGGGTAACTTATTAATATTATTATAAGAATAAAATATATTTTTAAATACTGGCAGGTAGAAGACCCCTTTTAGCCTATTTTCCATTATATTCAGTCGGCTAAAGGGAGAATAAAAGAGGAATTAATAATCTAATTTTAGTACTAAAGTAATTCTTATTACTAGTACTTTAATTAATTATTAAAGGTTGGTGGAAAAATAAAGTAATATTAAGATAAGAAAATAAAGTTACTTTATTAATCTCGCCCCACTTGAAAAATAGAGACAAAAAAGTATAAAAGGAGGTGAAGAGGGGTTCATTTGGCATCTTTGGTCATTTTGAATCTATTTTCTGGTTTGGGCTGATTGCTCTTCCATTTCTACACTCAAGGACGAAACCCATTGAGTGTATTTGCATTAGAGGATGAAAACCCTCTCTTGCCAAGGTTGGAGAACGAAATTTCTTCATCTTTTGTGTGAAGATCCTCCATTTCAGGTGTTTCTAGTGAGCTTTCAAGGAGTACTTCAGAATTTCAGCTAGTGATTGAAGACCCAGTATTGCAGATTTGAGACATTCCAACTAGGGTTTGAAGATGCAAGTGGGTTGGGGCAGATTTCTACCTTCAGTTTCAGCCATTTGTAGGGTTATCTACACCCTTGTGGGTGGAGTTTGACACATTCTAGGGCATGGTTGTCCCGGAGTCTCATCACCAACAACTTTGCCATAATTTTGGAGGCCATATTCAGCTTTGTTTCAATGGATTTGGGTTCGAGATCACTTATTTCCGAGCACTTTTTGTAAGGTGTACTTCTGCAAATTTATAATAAAATTTCAAGCTCTTATTTTGGGTCCTAAAAATTATATATTTTGGTATTGTTGCATTTCATAAGTTAATTCATGATTATTTTGGCAAAAGATTTGAGTAATTTAAGATTAGATTTCAGGGTTTTTGGTCTCTAGAGTAGCTCGCCATTTCTAGGGTATTTCAGATCTGAAATTTGTGGATAAATTGCATTGTTACCCTAATATTTCTTCATTTGGATTGCTCTTATAAATCAGAATTATCAGGCGTTCCCATTTGGATTCTATTATATCTCATTAGGGACATTACAGTCAATTAACACATGTTTGAATGTTTTGGTTTCAATGTCCGCAACGATAAATAATGGTGGATTGCGTGTTTCAATCCTCCCTTGTATTATGATATGTGATTCAGACTTCATCTCATAATCATAAAATGTAATAATAGATGAGGAAACCTGAGTTTGAAGGTGGCCCACGAAGTTTCAAAAAGCATTGGTATTATGGGTGGACAACTTGATTGATTTCAAGGCTTAAGGGCCTCACGGCGATTGAAATATTGAACAATGAAGTTATACAATGAGATTTTGGCCGTTGTGTTCTTTAATTGGTTGAAGTTGTTTTTGAGCGTGATGGTTAACTTTGAGTGTGAAGCCATTTTTGGTGATAGTGTCGGTACAAATGTGGATTCGGATGTTGGTTTGGACTTTGTGTTGGCGGCTTGGTTTCTTGTGACAATATGGATCATGCTATCAAACGCTTGATGAGATGACGATGATGCATCATGGCTAACTTGATTTACTGAAGTTGTGTGTGTTGGTAAATAATTTTTGAAGACATTCAAATTCTGATTTTGTGGAGCCATATCATTGTCAACACGAATATCACCTTTATCAATGAGATCTTGGATAGCGTGATGCAATTGATGGCATTTTTTTGTTGTTTGATCTTATGATTCTATAATAAGCACACTTGTCAGTTGATTGTTATCGCCATAGCGGTTTCGGAGCATTAGGTTCCTCTTGTGGTATGGGAGGAAATGTGATGATCAGATTGTGGAGACATTTTTGCAATATATTATGAAGTGATTCAGTTAGAGGACCGTATTGTTGACACATCTGAAAGGGATCCCATTAGGCATTTTTGTGTTGCGGTTCGTAATTGTGAGGTTTTAGGAGCCATGGATGAGTTTTTAGTGACATTGGATAATGAACCTTGATCAGCCACAGAGTGGAGAACTATTTGGTTGAATTGTGGAGTCTTTTTAGTAAATTTGGAAAAATAATTCTTTTTACAAAGTTCGACTTCACCAATACTAACATGAACATCCTTTATTTGTTTTGCTATCAATATAGCTTCTTCAAAGGACCATATTTATTGGATTTGAAGAGTATGTGATATGTGTTTACCGCAACTTTTAATAAACAATTGTGTGAGTTCTAGTTGGGGAGTGGGAAATGTGAGTTCGTGGACAACCACTCTCCAACGTGACACAGTCAGTAAGAGGCTCATCATTAAAATGCTTCAAATTGTATAGGTTTGATAGTGTGGTACGCTTGACAACATTAATTGAAAAATGGTTAAGGAATAGTCCATTAAGTTGTTCAAATGAGATGACACTATGTTGTTAAAGGCTAATGTACCAATCCAAAGCTTGGCCACTTAAAAACAAAGGAAATGTATGCAACATGAGAGTATCATGATGACTGAAGAGATAACAAACATATTTGAATTTGCGTGGATGACTTTGAAGGTCCTTCATTGCCTTTGAATTTTTTAAATGTAGGCATGTTGAAATGTGAAGGATATTGCTTTATAGAAACTATTGGATGGATGAGTTCATTACACAATTGACTGTATGTGAGTTTGGGAACTGTTGTACCCTGGTTTTGCAGTTCAAGGTTACGAAACCTATCCAATAAGTCTCAGTTAATATAGGTTTACATTGGAATGTGTGATTTTGAAGTGGTTGGGTGAATGAATATGTAGAATGGTTGAGTGATATAGGAGTATAGGTGTGGGAAAATTGAGGTGATGTGTAGGAGAATGATGAAAAATATAAGTGTGATGGGTAAAAGGGGGAATTGTTGTGTTAGAATGAAGTTCCGAATGGTTCATGCGGAAATAGGATGCTTATGCACAATGGTGAAAGATTTAGGACCCTGTAAAAACAGTAGTAATATGAGGTGCCTCTGTGGTATAGAGGAAGAGGGGTCATTTTCTGCAAAATAGGTTTTCAGATTGTAAGCATCTAACTTGTAATAATATCTTCTTAAGTAGTCAACGAGGGCTTCTGGATTGTGGTCTAATGGTTACTCAAACTTATGATTGAAAGGTGGGGTTTTGAAGAGGTCAGACTTATCGTCATGAGGAACAAAACTATGTGGAGAATTCTATCCAGTATGTATACCAAAGATGTTGGATTCTTCTATAATCCTCCTGTGGTCAGAAGTGCCGTATGAATGGAACGGACTATCCATGGTGTGGGGTGAACCGTATAGGTGTGGAAAATGTAAGTGACGTGTAAGAGAATGATGAAAAATATGGATACGTGTGATGGGTGAAAGGGGGAATTGTTGTGTCGGAATGAAGCTTGAATGGTTGTGTGGAATGAAGCTATGCACATCTATTTTATTTTGTAACATTTCGGGTGCAAAAATCTTCATTTGGCAGGTTCACCATGATACTTCTGAGCTCTTTTGAACAAAATGGGGAATTAGGAAATGTTTCCAAAATGGGCACTGTTTCAGAAATTGTATCTTCAAAATTTTCAGAACCAGAGAATTGTTCCATATACAAAATTAGGAACATAAAACATAGAGCTATTTTTTTTTTCTAAACATCATACATCCACAAAATAAAATACTCTAGTAAGACGAACTCTTTTGTCTTCGTCTGATCCTAATGAACTAGGATGGGGAGGTAATTCATCACGGAAATATGAAGTTGCTTCGGGATATACATCCCTCACAAGTTGCACTCATCCTCAAAAAGCCTTGTTTTAGCATATATGGCAGCCATAGATATGGCCTAAGGTAAGTTTCTTCCTGTGGCTTATTATTCATGAAAGGCTTTTAACTGGAGATAGACTCCAAAAAAGAGGTTTCAGAGGACCTTTTAGATGTGAACTTTGCACTCAGGGTGATGAAACATTGGATCATCTTTTCTTTCAATGCCGATGTGTTTCTACATTGTGGACACAATTGGCCGGGCTGTTTAAACTTCAATGGAATAGTTTGGGATCCCTTGCATAGATTAACGATACCTGGAAGAATGCAATGCCTACAGGGCAAAATTTGCTCCCAGCTGTTTGGAGTGGTATCTCATTACTTCTGTGGAATACGTGGAAAGAGTGAAATTATAGAATATTTCGACAAACTAGTAGAGCTGTTATATATGTTTGGGAAAAAAAAAGCAACTTGACAGAGAGCCTCAAACATAAGGTTTCACTACCAAATCAACCATCTCAAGAATGGGAACATATCTACAAACAACTTTCTTTGAATCCTAAGGATGCCACCATGCCTCGCTTCCACACGAGAAAGAGAATAGGGAATGAAACTCTAGTGGAAGATGGGAGGATTTATGATGGGCTGATAAATACAAATGGTGCGTCCAAGGGTAATCTTGGAAGAACAACTATGGGAGGGATTGGACGGAACAGAGAAGGAGAAACCCATTTCCTCTTTGCTGAAAATTTGGGAATTTCTACCAATAATGTGGCATAAATCAAAGCCATTCGTAAAGGAATACAAGAAGCTATTAAAATAGGTTGGCAAAAGATCAAGATCCAATCGGACTCCAGAATCATGATGAACTTATTGAGTAATTCTAATAGTGGATATCCTCCTCAGTGGAGAATTGTTAAGGAGGTTTATGAAATATGCAATCTACAGCAGAAGATACAAGAAATTCAGTTTACCTATATCCCCAGACAGGTGAACAAAGTTGCAGATGGATTGGCAAATTGGGTGTTTGACAACCATGATATCCTTTGTTACGGGTTACCTCCTCTATGGTCGTCAACGAAGATCCAAAAAGAAATCAGGAAAATCATAAACCTTGAATCTTTTCAATGAATGCTCATCTTGCTATTTTTGTTTATAAGGCTGGAAGATATGGCTAATAGATTCCATGCTTGGCATGGTAGAGTATGTAATTCAAGTTTTAATTCAATATAATGGTTGATTGTTTTCCAAAAATAAAAAATAAAAATAAAATACTCATTGGAGAACCAAATTTGCCTTTTTATATTTTAAAGATTGACATATGGACCATATATCAGTGATGAAGACAATACGAATAGGCTATACAATAGTACTGATAGGGACGAAGAGTCTAATGTCATGATCATCAAGTTTGACATCATCATGCGTTTGATTTCCTTAGGATTCACATCCAGTCCTTTGTGATACTCTTCTTCATGTATAGACAATATACCCAGTCTTATTCATGTTACAAGTATAAAAATTAAGGTATTTAATCAATAGAATAAAGTCAAATAATGTCACGTTTTTATTTTAATGTTTGGTTCACAAATAATGTCTATTGACACATGGGAAATGCATTAAAGGAAATTGGTGAGCTGTTTTAAACTGGGGCATTTTGAGGAGGCATTAGTGCACTTCATGGGTGTTCATTGTTTATCCCTTGGTAGTAGTATCAATAGAAAGAATTCTGTGCCCAATTTAGTTTTCTTTATCATGCATCAAAGTTTCCTTAATTTTTCTGGCATTATATCTGAGCCCAGCATTTGGCTTAGGAAACATGGAGAGATTTGCTGGAACTTTTCTTGTCATGAAATTTAAGCTACATCTCTTCGAATTACATGGTAGGAGCTTGGTTCTTCCCTCGTGGTAAGGAAGGCTTTAGGGGCGTGTTTTTAGAGATGATTAGACAGGGTGAGAAGAAAGGGCATAGTTATTTTTTGAGAGACTGAGCAACTGTTATGGACTTCGCACCACCATCCATGAAGGATGAGGTTGAAATCCAATCCATTTATGGTCTAGTTATTCTAGACAAAAAAGTGAAGAGTGATTTGGCAGATCCCCCTTCGGCGTACTCCTTTATGGCTGGGATTTCAGGTTATTGACTCTTGAGTGTTGCTGCTTTTCTTGCGGGTGGGATGTCAGTAGACTAAGAACATAGCCTAACCATTTGCAGGTTTTGGGGGTATCATACCTAAATATAACAGGTCTGATGTTCTGACACTTATCGGACTTCCATGAGTGTCGAGGCCGTGAATTATTTTTGCAAAATGATCTTTACTTGTAAGGTTTCTCACTTGATGGAGAGTGATTATCACTCTTATTGTGCAAGTTGTTTCAGTGTCAAAGTATGGAAGGCTATAAATATTAAATTCATAATGTTCAGATGATGCAACATTTGGGTACACATAGGGTTTCTTAATGTAATTTGGCTGATAGATAGTTTCTTGATGTAACAGTTAGGGAAGCATAAAGGGAATTGTTGGGTTGGAGGATTTTGAGGTAGTGTCAGTGCCCATGTGTGTTTTTGTTCTTTGTGCTAGCAGCATAGTTTCATTAATAATGTCGCAAGATTCCTACAATTCATGGTCCACATTTCAATTTATTCTCTTTTAGTTTAATTGTTTGCATAGCCAGTGCCTTGCAACATTCGGGTAGACATAGGGTTTCTTAATATAATACCTCTCATAGTTAGTTTCTTGATGTACCAGTTAGGGAAGCATAAGAGGGAATTGTTGGGTTGGAGGATTTTGAGGTAGTGTCAGTGCCCATGCGGGTGTTTGTTCTTTGTGCTAGGGGCGTAATAACATTAATGATGTTATAAGATTCCTGCAATTCATGGTTCACAGTTTGATTTATTTTTCTTTTAGTTTAATTGTTTGAATTGTCAATCTCTGCAGGCCAAAGAATGAGCAGGTTACGTAATAACACACATATCTAAGGTCTGCAACAAATGTGTGCATGGTCCATGAAGTGTCCATTGTACAGGTCCAAGAGCCTTCTCATCCGCAATGACAGAGATGTCACCAAAAGATTCAAATCTAGAAGAAAATTGCAAAAACTAGCTACAAATCCAATAAACTTGTTGAGGATTTCGGAATATCCTTATATTGGCTTTTTTAATCCTTCCACCTCTTCTAGATTTACGTGTGGGGCTATTTTCCCCCCATTTCTTTCACTAATATAATCTCCATGATAAAATTTGGGATTCGATGCATGCGCCGAGAGATGCAATGGAGTCTTAATCTTATCTCACTTGTCAATGATCATTTCTGTTACATGTTTGATGAAGCCTTCATTTAAAAGCCTCTTTCTTGCATTCTCACTCTTGATAATGTTAATACTTAATTGTCTTATTAATCGTGCAGTCCAGACCTTCATAGACTCTCCCATGCAATTTGATTTTCCTAATCAAGGAAATCATAGGTACTGTGAATCTGACAACAAACTCATAATTTGTCAAGCAATCTTCATTTATAACATAGATTTATTTAAGATATCTATACTAGTAGCTACCTTCTATGAGATGTTCCTTCTTACCCTCTATTTGCTGACAACAATAACCAAATTTGCCTACTTCAGCTCTAGAAGATGCCTAGTCATGTAAAAAATTGGTAACATACTGTGTCGTGACTACTTTTAACAACTGTGCCCCCTGTGGTTGGTGTTGAGTTTCAATTTCCTTGCATTATCTTGTGAACTTCCATATCCATGGAAAGGAATTGTTTAGCTTAATACATTCTAGGTTCAAATAGTGGACTAAGATGCTAAGATATCTACTCTGCACATACATTTCTGTAGCTCTGCAAATAGATGCATCATCAATTATGACCTGACCTGTGTCATAATTTGAGGCCCAACCTTCTCTATTGGAGCAATAATAACCTGAGATGAAATGTCCCCTTAGGGCAGAGTTAAAAGCAAACTGATTTTTTTTGGAAAACCCTTGTAGAAAAGTTAATAACTACTTGAATCACTTGTAATTCCTTCCAAAACAATGGAAACTTTATTGATTTCATTAGTAATGATCAGACATATAACAAACTGATTTTTTTTTTTAATATTTTAAACTGGAAATTAATTAAATCACAATTAACCATACAAATGCAAAAATGACATAAAAGGATGAACCAGCTGACCGATCATGGTGATTCAAGCATAAATAGTTAAACACTTTATTTTCATCCTCTTTTCCTCGAATAGCTTTATTCTTATCTCATTTCTGGGACATGTTGTGGATCACTACATATGGTCAACAAGCCCATGGTCAAGTGCTCAATCATAAACATGCCCCATAACTCTGGAACTCCCTTACTTTCTTGGAAGCCATTTGATTATGAAGCAATTGTCTAAGACATGAATCCTCCTCTCCTCTCCCCTCCTTTGAAGAACAATGCAGTTATAACTCCATTGGTAATGGGAGGGATTGGGGAGTGAGCACTTCAGCAGCACCTGGAAAATGTTCTTCGAATCATTTTACCTCATTGAGTAGAGGCCTGCCATTTATGCCCTTTATTTGTTGCTTCCCCACTTAGATATGCAAAATGACACATAAATAGAAATGGTTTGAGCCAAAGAAAGGATGGATATGCTATTATTTTTACACGAGATAACATTTGCAGGTTTTGATTTTTCGATTCAGATAAACCTTAGCTATTATTTATCTTTGTTATACATCTATGTTTTGAGTTATTTAATATTAATCCCTGCCAATGTGTCTAGCCTTGATTGCCACATCTCTTAAGAACATGCTAGTGTTTTATTTTCTATGGTTACAAAGAACATTCTTCTAGCATTCAAAGGAGCAGGAAGCAAATTTTGAATTTCAAATAATGAAAGAATATTATCGAGGAGCTCAGAGCATGCACCGACTTTGCTTTATGTGATCATTTTAAAGATATTACCTTCATCCATTGGAAAATATGAAAAACATAACATAGGGTTCATCCGTCCATTTTTATGTTAAAGAATGGAATTTTATTTTTCTAAAGCTTTTTTTTCTTTAAACTCAGGATCTTCCAGGCGCCCTTGATGATGCTGCAGTTACCGAGTCTCTTGAACTGCACAAGATAAAAAATCGTCAATGGGCTATATTTAAGACTTCAGCATTAAAGGGTGAAGGTTTATTTGAAGGATTGGACTGGTAAAGGCTCTACCCATATGTTCAGATTAGCACATTCTTATTTCCATTAGGTAATTAAAGTTGCAATGTTTACATCGATAACTAGGGAATAAAACAGATGGCTCCAGGCACTGTGCATGCTCTGATTTTGTGATTGTGTGTAGGTTAAGCAATACACTTAAATCTGGGGGCAGATAAATTGTAACAGCATTTTTCTCGAGTATTTCAAAATTTGTGCATGAGCATTATATGTTGTATTAGTGATTAACTGGGTTGGCTGGTTGGAGAATTCCTGGTTTTAATTCAAAAAATTTCCTTTCAAAGGGGAATTATATGCGATCTCATGCTCGTTGATGATTTTGACAAGGTACATTGGTGCCGAAGAGAAATTTATATCACAATAAGCACTGAGATTTATGGTTCAATCGGGATCATGTTTGTTCTCGTGCTCTATTGTAACTGAGCGATTGCTAGCATTTACTGTAATATTGGCAACATAACATTTGGGAGAAAATTTAGATGATTTTAATAATGTTACACGTCTTTCCATGCACCAGCTATGTTTTTTTTGTGTTGACACTTTGAGGAACACGTTGCCCAGATTCTGTAACTTCATAGGAAAATAATTGAGTTTGAATGAAACTTCTGTTAGATGTTTATTGTTGGATGAATCAAATGCATGTTGTCATTTCAGCATCATTTAGTGATTTACTGTACGTTATGAGCACAAAGCACTAAAACTTTCAGCGAAAGATATTGAGGGCGGCTCACTTTGTTAATATAAATATTAAATAATTAGACTTTCGGCTGCCAATTTATCCTCAATAAATTGCAATCAGTGTTCTCGCAGCCTATGTTGTCTTTTAAAATTCAGTTGTCAATGCTTAATGCAGTTGCGTATATTCCAAGTGTCTTAGAGCTTGGTATAGCAACTAGTTTGTCATCTTTATTGTTTTCTCTTTTTACACGAGAGCTAAAATTTGGCTTTCTATAATCTCTAAAGATCTAAACGAAGAGATGCAAAACTAAATAAGCCCATATTTGAAGTGTAATATCCTAAACCCATTAAAGTGATTTAATTTTATGAAATTTTCATCAATGTAATCTATTTCGTCTCTACTATTTACCTTATTGTTTTCTTTTGTAGTACTTCATTCTCCGGATTCAAATGTTTTTTTATTGTTTTATATGCTTGGGTCTAACAATAACTGATAACTGTTTGATTATTGTTTGAGTAAAAATAAAACATCTCCAGGTTCAAATAGTTTACCATCAAAATGATTATTATCAGTTGAAATCATATTGATAGTATCTCCCTTTCTAAATTTTGGCATATGTGTAAAAGTAGATTGTATAAATACACAACAAAAATATTATAATTTCTATAGTTAGGTATAACATGGCACATGGTGGTTATTATTTTGGTTGTAATTATAGTTTTAATGTAATTATACTCGGGTTTTTATTTTTGATGAGTACCCAATGCTTTTATAAGATCACAAAGATATCTTTAATAACAATCATTATCCATTAGCCACAAGTATTTTTTTGATTCGTACATATCTACTCAACTCTTGAATATAATGGAAAGTTTTGACACAACATCATGTGGAGGGATTTTCATTTCTTTATAAAAGAGTAGTATGCGACTATGGCACAAAAAAACACGAGTCTACAATAGTGCTTAGGGAACAAAAAGTAACTTGATTGCATCCAAATTAACAAAAAGTAACTCGATTGCATCCAAATTGGAATTTGGTACCCTAGCTAGAATGAAAATCTTATAAGTTAATGTGCAATCAGATTAATTTTTAAACACTTAAACATTTAAATTTGACGGTACATGTAAAATGATATTAAGAAGTTGTATTCAATTAGGACATATGTTAAATGCAATAAAATATAATAAGATGAGTGCACTTAGTTTTTCTGTTGCTTTGTAGACTAATATGGATTTGGAATTGAGTCAAATAGGTTGGTGATAGGATTGAATGTGCTTCGTCTTTGAAACTTAGCGCTGACACCTTTATGGACACTAGTGCTAAACCAAACATAGGAGAAAAATGCTTTTGTTGTACTTGATGCTAGTGTCTGGTGTTGCTTTGCACTTGTCAATCCGTGTTGCTTTGTCTTTGTCTTTGTCTTTAGTTGCCTCATGTACTTTCACTACTTCTAGAATACTTGCACATGTTCTGGTAATGATCAAAACCCTAGTTTCCTATACTAACACTCAAATAAAAATTAGATAACAAAATGTGGTGTGGTGGACTTGAAATACTTGTAGTGGCCACTCCCTTGTTAATTCTAACCTATTGTTGCACTATATTTTCTAAATTAGGGGCTTGTACATGCCAAAAAGTGTAAATGCCTTTTGTGTGCACTCGATTCCTTGTGAGTACGAGTCAAGGTAGTCAACGTAGAAAATAATGAGGTGATTGCAGGCTAGGGCTATGGATGATGTAGAGATTCTATTGGTACTCTTGGGCAAGCAAAACTTGCTTGTCTAGGACGATGATACTCCTACGGACTTGGTCATAGTGTATGGAGCCCTAGGTCTATGTTTTGGTCAGTGATTGGAGGGATATTTGGATGTGATGCTCGGGTAAAATGGTTACTAGAGGTGAGTCGTTCCTAGTCAAGCAAGGTCATATGGAAGATGTCAAGGGGTAATAGACGAGATTAGAGAGAGGCTCAAATTTATAGTGGC
The DNA here is from genome assembly GCA_019776745.2 of Taxus chinensis. Classification (NCBI taxonomy): domain Eukaryota; kingdom Viridiplantae; phylum Streptophyta; class Pinopsida; order Cupressales; family Taxaceae; genus Taxus; species Taxus chinensis. The sequence continues at coordinate 76,445,012 of CM034154.1, read as the reverse complement.
AATAAGTGTCTAATGAGGTGTCGAATGTGATTGTTGTCTTGCGGGGCTTCACCGTCAAGGACAACTAGTTGTGAGTTGATTTGTGATAGAGATGTGAGGAGCGAAAGATCTTTTCTAAGCTCAGATAGAATGTTATCTTGGAGGTTTTGGGCTCAAGTGGTGTTGGGACGCAAGCAAAGTGTTCGACTCTTCTCGATAATATTTGGCTATCTAGAGTCATCCATAGTTGGGGAACAATCGTCGTGCGGTGCTTGCTATGTTCAGGAGAAAAACGCTAAGTAAACATGTGATGTTATGCTATCTTAAAGTGATTCTGGGCTAGGACTAGAGACTTAAGAATGCCTTGTAAGTTTGTTCGTGTTGAAGTATCACTCGCAGTCCTGCGGATTAACAAGCTTCCTTGTTTGAGATGTGATGGTTCTTGCACTTGAGAAGATGCGTTTGTGTACCGCATTTGCTTGTAAGATCAAGTGAGGATATTTCTAAGCTTGTTTGTGTTTAGAAGTGTCTTGTAAGTGTATTAAATATCAGTTTTAAACTGTTGTTCATGTTTGTTTGTTTGATAGTTTGTGAAGTTCATTTGAGATACACTTGCATGCAAGATTAATGAACCAATTACTTGTTAGAAATATATTGTTGGGGATTAAAATCAGTTTGTTGTGCATGTGTTTTGTTGACCAACTTGCTGGTTTATCTCACTTGTTTAAATGCTTGTTTGGGAGAACAAATGTTTTTGGTATTTTTGAATGTTTTAGAATGCAATGAACACACTTAAAGAAATGAATAACAAGCAACTAGAATTTCTATACCAACGTTAGAACCTCTACACTGCAAGGAAATGGAAATATTAATGATTCTATGGATACCAAAGTGTAGATATAGCAATCCTATGTTGTTTAAATAGAAGTTCCTAAGTTTAAAACTGATTTGAATAGTGCAAGTTATACAACCTAATATCTAAATTCTAAACTGAAATCTAATCTAGTTTGTGATGAGAGTTTTCTAATCTAACAATTTGGATGCAAGTTTACAAATGCAAATAACTAAAACTAATGCTTGTTTAAAGATTTTCTTGTACTTGCAAAGCTAAAGTTACCTAGATCTAAGAACAAAGAGAACAAATCACTAATATAAACCTAGAGCTTGATCCCAGAGATGGGAAGAGCCTAGAGAAAAGTGTTTTTGAAATTCTAATATAGTTAATCAATAAAAATTTCAATGAAACAAATCTATTTGAATTCTCTTCCTTTTCTGGTTTCTTTTTTTGGTTTTCTAATTACTAACAAAGCAATATAAATCAAAACTAATCTATGAAAGTAAACAAAAAAATAGATCCATCCTCTCTCTTGCAAATGAGATGAAGTTGCCTTGTATTTATGCTCTTAACAGACTACTCCAATTGAGCTCTTAGAACTGGCTCGTGGTTGATGCAATTCAGTGGTAAAAAGATGTATCTTGATGCACTTAGGAGGAAGAATAGCAATATATTTGAGGTTGGCTCAGGGAGAGGCAGAAGTTTGGTCTAGTGATCCTCGTGTTCTCTCTTTGGTGACAATGGCAACTCATAATCCTCGAGGTTCCTTGTACTGGAAGCAAATACCTTTGGATGCTTGACCTCTTTCACTCTTTGGATGCAAGATGCCACAACAACAACACTCTCAAAAATTCTCAAAATTATGGGGGGGGGGGGTAGAAAATGAGCATATAACCTAACCTAATAGGCAACCTTTAAGTGTTTTCAAATGATAACTCAAGATCACAATTCAATACATGGATTAAATTCAATCACTTAAGGAGCAAACTCAAGTGCTAGAGGGTAGGTGGAGTTGACTGGGTGTCAAAACAATGAAAACATGCATTTGGGCTTAAGAAAGAATACCAAATTCATGAATTGGAACTAAAAGTTTGACTTGTGAGTGAACCGCCGGTTCCTACAAACAACGGTTATAAAAAAACCAACAATTGTAATGAAACTAAGATGGCGGTTACATAACTACTGCGATGGGGGACTAATATGCCACTGTGGTTGTGTAACTGCCATGACGAAGGGAGAATTTCCATGGCGATTTTGTAATGACTACGACGTTTGCATCCTAGAAGGGCTGAAAAATGCTAAAGGAAAAAAGAAGAGATAAAGGCCTGAAAGGGTGCAAAAAATCCAGAAGGGAGCTAAAAAAGTTTTGAACAACTAGGAGGGGTTTAAGAAAGGGTTTTGAGCTCATTAAAACATCTCATAATTTTTTTTAGAGATCCTTGGCATCATCACTGAGCATTTTAATTGTAGCACCATTTAAAATACGGTGTGTACAAATTGCCCCTCGGGCAACATCCTTGTCATGAAGTGGCTAGGGTGTAACGCTCGAGAAGGAAGCACTAAATCACAAAATATGAGAGACTTACTTTCCTTACCCGACTTATCTTGTAGTGCAACGAAATTGACCATGTCCCGCATCGTCTATCCTTTAAAAATAAAATGAAACGAAATCAAGTGCATCATATCGAAGTGAGTAGAAATAGCTACGTAATCGAAATTAAATAAGAGGACTCACATTTTTGACGAGGTTTAGAGAATACTTTTTGGCTCGAGTGTGCCTGCTATCTACAAGGTGTTTGAAAACACAAATGTACAATAATGGACTATAAAATACCACAACCATCTAAATTTGGAATAATCTACAACCTACATGGGTTTCGAAATAAGAAAATTACTAAAATTAGCAATTTTTTCTTCAATTTTTTGAATTAAAACTAACCTCTATATATTCAAAATTCACCAAATTTAGAAATCATTTGTGCAAGTGAGAGTTGGAAATTTTGTTTTTTCCTTGATTTATCATTTGGAGGAGTTTTTCGTTATGAAACTATTGTAGAAATGTTAGGTGGGTAGGGTAGATAAGGGAGAAGTAGGAAACATTGTTTTTTTTGGTCTTTTGGGTAGATTTTGTAATTTTTTTGATTTTTGGTTTGCTACAGACAAAATCAATGCTCATGAGAAAAAACCACTTGTCTATGTAGACCGATGGTTATGTAACTACTACGACACGTACATAACCGCTCGTAGGCAATTTTGTGTTCGTCAATGATAAATGCGCAATCACCACGGCGATGACAGAACCGCCATGGCATTTATGCATTTGTCATTGGTGAACACATAATCGCCATGACAATTTCGTAACCGTCAGTGGCAAACGAAAAACCACCACTTGTAGGAAGTGACGGTTTTGTCATAGTGTGTTAGAAAATTAATTTTTTTAGTTAGAAGTTGTTTTTTCTGTGTTTTGGCTGGATTCTAACTCCAATTTTTTTTGTTGTTTTGGGTTTTGCAGATCTATTATGTTAGGTGGAGCTGGGCTAGAGAGCTTGACTAACTACATGCTACTATAGGCTTGCTGACTCCATATGAGAAAATGTTTTGGAAAATTTGGGGTTTTAGAAATTAGTAGAGACTCCTCTTGTTGCTCCCGTGAACAAGATTTTATGTGATGTTCTCACATATTGGGACCCAGACTAGATTACTTTCCAGTTTCCTCTAGTGGTAAGAGAGTGGACCATTCCTCTTGAGGATGTTTACAGGATCACATGCCTCTTGGTTACAGGGAGAGAGGTGGCAGTGACAGCTAGCCCAGGGCTGACCCAATCTTTATAGTGGGCTAATTATTTTGGAGATGCTTAGGCACCAACTGGTGGCACCAAGTAGAGGGTGAAGTTGGTGGCATTTCAAAATGCTTGCATTATGAACTTCTGCAATGTCGTCGTTGGCATCTTGTTCTCTCGTGTAGTCAAGGACAAGGGTGTTGACTCATTGTTATACCTTTGGTTCCCTATCGCCAGAGAGATAGAGGAGCACACACATTGATTCAGATGAGTGCAAGAAATGCTTTCCCATACTTACAAGGAATTATATAGGGTTACGAGATTGGGTGGCTAGGGCTTGAGTTTTCCCACTTTAGTTATGAGCTAGGTGTATGAACAATTCAAGCCATATGCTAAGACACTTCTAGTAGGCCCAATCGAGAAGATTATTGCATGTCGTTGGGGCTATATGGCCCCATTTAGAGACACTTTGAGGGCATCAACCACCCTCATTGATGCAAACCTCATAACATAGCCGTATTTGGCCATGTTACACTCTTGGCCTGGAGAGGGTGCATCCTCGATGACCTGAACCCTTGCGGTGCAGGTCAATGATTTAATTGGATATGTGGAGGTGATGACACTCTTATACATTTCATGTTTTTTTCCCAGGATGTTTTATCAATAAACTAAGGTAGTACCTTCTTATATTCTCATTTAAACAATTTTATGAATCCAAAATATTACTTTTCGTTTTCACCGTTTTTAGTGTCTAGTCTTGAGCATGCTTAGCAATCTTGTCCTTTAACCACAAATCATACAACTCACATTCATTATCAAGGCTATTTAGAGATACATAGGGGCATCGATATTGTTCAAGATTCATCTGATAATTTACTCCTTCCCCTGAAACAAAAAACATGTCAAGAACACAAACAATGTTTTAAGACTGACTTAACTAGGAACTTTCTTATAAGCCTTCATATATAGATTTCTACCCTTATGGACCTTTCAACGATTACAAAGATTGTCAAGCACTTATTTCACCTTATTACACTTGTGGCCATTGGTTTTAACCATTAGTTTTAATCCCAATCACCTACTTTCTTCTTTAAGTCCACTATAGCCCTTGTAGCCCTCCTAGAGGAGTTTTTATTACATTTTTTTCAATACTCAGACTTTCTTGACAAACTAAAGATATTTTCAGATACCCATTATATCCTTTTAGAAGCTCACAAGTTTTTAAGACTATGTTCTTTTACACCTAAGAATCAAAACTTGACTCAAGATGCATGCGACCTCCTGAGGTCGTGCTTGCATAACCGCAATGAAATGGATATATGACTATGGAATTGATAAATAGGGATAGGCGGGATAGGTGGAAAGTCGCTATGAGGAAAATCAAGGCAAACTAATGTCCTTAATGGGTATGATAGGTATTTTATCGTTAAGGGAAATGAATGCCTGTCTAACCTGCTAGGGTGATATGGAACGGTCAAGGATAATGGCCGTACGAAGGTTTCGATCAATGTAAGTTGGGCCAAACAAATCTCGAACTGGTTTTGGAATTCATGGGAAATGTCCTTCATCTCTCGTAAATTTCTCTCTAGAGAGGGTCATGAATATTAGACGAGAGATGGAGAAAGGACAATCCCAGTCTCTACTAGGATGGTTTACCCAGAACTCATTGGCGTTATCCGCCTCATCGTTCAAAGCAATCAGTTGCTATATAATGCTAGGTGGGACGAGAGTGGTTTGGAAGATGAGTTGTCCAAGGCCCTGGTCAATGTCAGTCAATTGTGTAACAATGTTTGGTTGTGCTTCTCTTAGATCACACACTCTTTGTCTTGGTTGTCTTGGGCCTTGGATGGTCATGTGGACATGAAACAAATAATATGTGGAAATAAACAAAGAACACAAAGAATCTGAAAGGGGCTAGGGATAATGTTCTGGTAACCTAAGCCACTAGGGAAACATAGGGAGTTTGTGTTAATTCCCGTCTAATTAAATCTATGTTGCTAATTTAAACAAAGAATGCAAACATATTTAAATTAAACAAAGTTGATTACTCTCCTTTAATTTAATTAAATCTACGTGTAAATAATTAATTTAAAGAAATGAAACTAATTAATTCAAGAAAGGAAATCAATCTAATCTATTTGTTTTTGTATTTTCAGAGGCTTTTAAATGAAAGGGAATAAAACAAATAAATGAATCTAACTATTTAATCTAGGTTTTTGGGGATTTTTTGGTTTTTTAGAATTAAATAAATAACAGATACACAAACTATGAAATTACTTCTAATTGAACAAAAAATACTTCTACTCTAAGATGTAATAAACTAAACAGTGAAATAACCGGATGTGGCTATTCCTCTGCTGTAGATTGGTTGAATCTAATCTAAATTAAACATAGGATTTTTTCTAATTTGTAGTTGTGGATCTAATTTCCTCTAGTTCTACCTTAGAGTCATGAGAAGAATTAAAAGCTTCTCAGAAGCAATTTATTCCCTTGAAACTTCCCCAGTAAAACACTAAAATTCCTACAAATGCTTTCTACTGCGAAGAAACTCAACAAAGTGCACAGAAACATAAGCTTCTTTAAACTTACTTCCCTTGCAAATCCACAAGGATAAGTAGGGAGAAGATCTCAAGGGAAGCTTTGCCCGTATGCACGTACAATCTAACTAATAAACCAAAATGGAAGCTATAGGTGCTTCTAAATGAATAAATGAAGAAATGCAAAGCACTATGCACATGAATTTCCTCCAAAAATTTCCCAGGAAAATCCACAGGAATAAATTGAGAAAGTGTTTTCAATTGAAGCTTCTTATAGGAAATGAAACTACTGTGTAAATTCTACTTCCTTTAAAACAAGATTATGTGCTAATTATGAAATGAAATCTAATTATTGAAGCAAAGCTTCTAGGAATTTAAATACACATCTAACATAGAAGTGTAGAATAGAGACAATTTTTGATGTTGGTTGTGCTTTTGTTGATCCCCTCAGCTTCTTTTCCAATGAAGTATCCAATTTTATCTAGGGAATTGTGCTAGTTGGTATGCAGAAGAAGATGTAGAAGTGCTGGAGCTAGCTAGTTCATAGGTAATCTAGTAGCAATGTATGCAAGATAGTAACAAGGCAAAGGCTATGTGTTTGCTTGTGTGCTTCTTGGAAAGATTCTGAAAACATAACGATGGAATTCCAATTCAAGAGAATCCAACCAATGCTTCGGGAAAAAGCTTGGTTTTTATAGAAAGTTGGAAAGAAAATGTTGCAACACACTTGGCAACCAAGAAGTACTAGATCACCATGGAAAGGAGAAATTAACTTACTAAGAATAGTAAGTAAAGAAGAAAAATTATATATGCATCTAACAATCTCAAAGGTAGTTGATTTGGTCAAGAAACGTGCGAGAAATCAACTTGGGAAGAAGCAACACCCGTACAGAACATGCTGTGAAAGTCTCAGATTAATGTGCATGGAACCTCTCGTATGCCGTGAGTGGTGGTTATGCAACTGCCGTGGTGGTTGGGTAACCGCCACTCAAGGCAGACCGACGGTTACGCAACCGCCGGGGCGGTTTTGTAACTTAAGGTAAAAGCTAAGGAAAAATGGGGCGAAAATCGTTTACGGAAGCATGCAAGACTAGGAAACTAAGAAGAAAATTAAACTAAGCCGCATTAGCAAGTGAAAAGTGAGGAAATTAGACTTGGATTCATTATTTAATATGAAAATGAAAGTTATCATCATCGGGGATTTTCATTGTTCTAACAATATAACACCGTGTAAATTTGGGTGTGTACATATTGCCCCCTTAGAGAATCGTTTTATCCTTGAAGAGGCATAAAACGTGAAGTATGAGCATGGCGCTCCCAAACAGGAAAGTTAGAAATTATACCTTACATGTCTGTGTGTTGAAATTACGCTAATCTAAGCTTCCTGCCAGCTACAAGAAGAAAACGAGAATCAAGTGCAGATAAAGATATAATCGACAAAACATACTAAATCAGAACAACAAGAGGAATTACCATGTCCGCGCGGGGGCAGCGCTCCCGCCCTGCAAAACAAACACTTAAAACAATGTTAGAAAACATGTTTTATATATCAAAATTATTATTTTTAGAAATCCTTTGTGCTTATCCACTTGGTGAAATTTTGAGCTCTGGATTACATGTGATGGTTTCACATGAGAATGCAATCAAATCAAAGAGTACGCAATCATGATGGCTATGCAACCAGCGAAAGAAGCAGCAGGTTACGAACATGTGAGTTATTTGCATTTGTTTATTTTTATCCTAAAATGTAAGAATTAGTTAAAACTAGCCATAGGGGGGTTGTAGTGCCCACATTTTTATAGCCTCAGTTATTTGTTGTTCTCTTTACTCATAGACATGTTTTGACATGGATTTGATATATTTTGGATAATATGTTAGGATATTTGACCTTATCTTATGATGTTACGGATACTAACTGATATGATGTTGTTTGGACCTTATTTATATATGATGGCTACTCAGTTTATTTGCATGTTTGGATTTTATGGATGTATGTCATTTTTATTTATCGTTATGGCTAACTCATGGTAAATTGTGTATAATTATGCATGTTGTTGCATTTTCGATTCCAGGATGATGATATGCTAGCATAGAATTCATTGATCGCTTATTGAGTAGTTGATTTACATTGTATCAGATAGGTGCATTTAATGTGTGCAATGAGTGTGCAGGTGACAGGTCATAGGAGAATGTGAGATTCAGGGCAACTACACAATTTTACACAAGCAGCCCACGGGGCTAAGTCCTAACCGTGTTTATTGTATGAGGCCTTAGTATTAGCTTTCATTATTTCGGGCACTATGAATGACCCTCATTTGTAATGTAGTATGTCATGTAATATTAATCTGGTTTAGGATGTTTAGTTTGCTTTGTAAACTTGATTTGGAGACTTAATGGTCCCCACTTGCATTAAGTTTTGTGTTTGGGTAATGGTGTACTTAATTAGAGGGGATTAGGGTCACATGTGGACCCTTAGGTGGGCCCCACATCCTCTACACTTGTGCTCAAATGCACCAAACCCAAAATTTGGTTATTTTAGGCATTTTAAATGACCCCTTTTAAGTTTGGGAGTTCACTTAGCATGGAAATAGGCCCTTGGACCCTACCTAATAGGTAGGGGGGATTAATTTCAAGGCATAAAGAGAGTTTCCCTCGCAATTTACCTCTCTTTAGTCACCATCCATGTAAGATGGATTGGTATGTGTTTTTGTTAAAAGTTGCACAAGTTTGTTTTATTTTTCATTTTGGGTATTTTGGGAGAAGGGTGTTAAAAGCTATTTTATCTTTTCTCTATTTTATTTTGAGAATCTTTGACCTTGAGGGAAGAGAGGGGTGGCACATGTCACCCCCTTATTTGTGAGGATATTTGTTGGCTTCTCTTCAAATTCTCCCCCATGGGGAAATAGGAGAACTTTTTTTTTTGGAGCTTTTGCTTGGAGGCTTGGTGATTTTGGAGCTAGAGCTTGCTTGGATAAGAAAGAGGAAAAACTAGAGTATTGGAGAGCTTTTGGACGTAGGCTCCTTGAGCTCATTTTATGTTTTTTATTATGTTAGATCTTAGTCTTGTTTTATTTAAAATGTGTGTCATTTCTTGTGTTTATGCTTTGTGTTGCTTTTTTTTTTTTCTCCATCCATCATATGGCATGATGTATTTTAGAGTTTATGGGGGAAGAGAGAGGGATTTTCCCTCTCAAACTTCATGGCTTGATGGACAAGCCATGTAGGTTCTTTTTTTACTCCCTTCATATGGTTGAGGTGGGGAAGGTGGTTCACATGGTTTGAACCCCCTTCCCCATTATTGTTGAGGAAACCCAATGGGTTTGAAAATCCTCCCAAGAAGGATTTTGGTGAATGGGTGGAGAAATAAGGAGGGTTTGCTGACTTTGGAGGAATAAGGAGGTTGTGAAGGTTATTGTTTATGTGCATCCAATGTTGGCTACACTTTTGGCACTTGGAGATCTTTTTTTATCTTCCCCATTTTGGAGGTAGAATATGGTTTCTCCTCCTTTCTTTCCTTGTAAAATTTGGTGTTTTTCTTGGTATTTGTCTCGTTTTATATGTGAAATAATGTTGGATTGTCTCCCTTAATCTTGTGCAAAGTTTGTGGAAGCTAGTCCTCTCTCCCATGGGATTGAGGGAGGCTAGCATGTCTTCCAACCTTGGAAAGACATGTAACGATGCCTAAAGATTGGGTGGTTAAACAAGCTCTTTCTCCTTGTGTTGGTTCTTGGAAGCATTCAAAAGTTGGAGCTCAATGTGGAAGATAGTTGGAGATTCTTGTCATTTTGGCTTCTCATTGTCTTCTTCATCTTTTTGTGGTCATCTCTCTCATTGTAACTTTAATAATATGGCTTTGTGGAAGCTTTCATTGTCTTGTCAAATCCTCTTTTGTATTTGGAGTTACATGTAAACTAACATCACATTTATTGATAAATCTACCATTAATATTAACATGTTACCTTGTATTGTTTTTTCCTTTGAGTATTTGGAATGTTATGGAATTATGTTATGCCTTTTGGAAACTTAAACCTTTGAAATGAAAGCTTATAAGATAGTTGTAAATTTCTTAATATGAATTGTTGGGGCTCCATTTTGAAGGAAAGTTGATTTATTGGAAATAGTGTTATTCTTGATATATATTCCCTTCTTGTAAAATAGATGAATCATTTAATATGAAATTGATTGGAAAACTACATTTTGAAAGGAAAGTAGATTTATTGGAAATATTGTTGTTCATGTAATAGATCTCTTTCTTGCAACTTTAGTGGCATTAAACAAAGAAATGAAATCACTTTTTTTTACTTCTCTTTCATGTGAATATTAAGAATTTCTACTATTAAGAAAATCCAACATGAATGTGTTTTCATACTCACTAAATTCTAAGCTTACTCCAATACCCTCTCTTCTTATTTGAAATGATAAATGTCACATTCCCTTTTTATCTCAAACATTTGTAAATCTTTTTAATGTAAATAGATATATTGGGAAATTGTTATCGAGTTTCATATTGCACTACAATGCCAAAACATAATCTATTGTCCTACAACTTGAAAAGGATTTTAACATTGTATATATATATATATATATTTTACATAGTTGTATTACATAATAAAACTATAGGATATTCCTACACGATTATATATTCATTATATTTTAAAAGAGTTTTATATTATATATAATATAATCTATATATTTAATAACCTCTAAATAAAACAAAAAAAACAAAAGAAAAAGTCATATTAAAAAGTTACGGTGAAAGTTAAAACAAATAACAAAAAAAAATTATGAAAAAAAACAAAGTACAGTTATGTTAAAGTTTTAAACCAAAAGCATAAAAAAAAAGAAATGGTTATGTGGGGAGGGTCGGATCCCTCCCCCACACCTGTGCACCATCCCAAACCCCTTTCCCAACATCCATCTCATCCCTTCCCACGTACCCCATTCTCCATTCACATCACCTCCACCCAACTTCAAAACCCTTCCCCCTTCCTCTTCAAAATTGCGGCCTTCTGCCAAACCGCCGCCCTATAAAAACTTATGCGGATTTGGCATTATTGCGGGTTTTGATTTTTATATGGGTTTTCAATATATATATATATATATATATATATATATATATATATATATATATATATATATATATATATATATATATATGAGTATGAGTTCTAGGCATATTTGTCTCCATCCCACAAAAAAAATAGTCTACTTCTCAAACCAGGGAGACATCTAGTGGAGAATCCTACAAACCAAAATAAATAAATAAATAAATAAAATCAATAAATAATAATGATAATGATATAACATGAAAGGAGATTCTTTTTCATCAAAATAAAAAACTCCATGAATCCTTCTTTCCATAGCTCCTCAACTTGCACACAACAAAAAGAAAACAAAATGAAAACCAAATAGAGAGAAAGGAAAACATAAAGATGTGCTATTGAAAATTTAGGGCAAGATGAGATCAAAGGCCAAGATTTGTTTAATCTTAGGGTCCATATTCAACCCTACACACTTTTAAGTCATAAGAATTTAATGAGAATGTGTAATAAAATAAGAGGAGGGTGAGTAGGGGACAAATTAATTAAAATGGGGGTGTAAACTTCCTAAGTGACCCTTAGCAAGTAATTAATAGGTAAACCAAGGTAGTGGAAATAAATGAATATTTGACTCGGGAATTAGGCAATTAGTTAATTAATTTGGGTTAGTCGATTTATTATGAAATATTTGTTATCGGGAATCGGTTCTGTAAAACATTAGTTTTAATCGCTCACCTTTAAAAAAAAAAAAAAAAAAAAAAAAAAAAAAACCCAAATTTTAGTTACATTTTAGTGTGGGTTTCGGTGTCTCGAGGCGGGGCATTACAGGGGTAATTTTTGATAAATCTACAGTGAAAATGACCACAAGGGGGGCGCCATGTAGAATTTTCTTTATGTTTCATTTAACATGGTGTATTTGTACATTTTTTTGAATTTTTAAGGCTTAAGGGCATGACCCACATTTCACGGATAGAACCACCGTAGAAATCACGCAACTGCCACTTTGTGCAGAGCAGCAGTTGTACAAACGTCATGATGGTTATGCAACCACCACTTAGCAAGTGAAAAATGTGCAAATGCCGTGGCGGTAATGCAACCGATGCTTTGCACAGAGCGGCAACTGCGTAACTGTCAGGGTAGTTTTCAAAATTTGACTAAGTATTGATTTGTTTTTGTTTTTGTTCCTTTTTGCAATGTTTTTGTGAGTTTATTATGCATCTACATGACTCTAACTTGCTCTTTTTTTGATGTTTTATTTTTAAATTTTTCTAACTTGCCATTGTTTAATTGCGCTTTACAGCTACTGCAGATGGCTGGCAAGATCTTATTAGGCAGATTCTACTAGATACATTTGCACTCCCCATGAGGATGACACGGGAGCAACTGCTTGCAGATACCAGAAACCAAATGATGGTTGAATGCCATACTGATGTATTCGCGCCTACGTGGAATGTAATAGAGGCCATGTCCCAGATGAGGATTGAACTTGTTGCCCACGAGCTGGCTGAGAGGAGACATTGGTGAGACCATTCTTGAAAAATTAATATCATAATTGCATAAAGAAAATTTGAAATCTTACTCTTTATTCTTGCATCATTTATAGGAAGTATTACATCCATTTAAATAGGAGATGTTGTTCCTATATTTAAGGAGATATTATCTCCATAAATATCTCCACACATAACTCCTAAAACAACTCCATGCTATTTTACGTGAGATTTTGTTTTCTCACAAAACTAATATTGTTAATGATTTGTTTACTCAACAACTCATAACAATATTTACTCACCCACTCATAATTACATTTACAATAATGTAATTAATTATTACAACACATATTATATTATCCTAGATAATATAATCACTTACATAATATTCTATGTTCACACTACAACATAGATATTCCTAACATTGGCCCCCTTAGTGTGAACATGGGGTAAGAGCTCCTGGAAACATCGAACTTGTCGGAGTAGTCATTGCTACTGGATCTTGCTATCTAGATCTTGTTGCTAATGATCATCCTTGTCGTATGAACATCTTCATCGACTGATCACCTTCCAACGAAGTACCTTCCACCGAAGTATGGCAGTCAGAGGATCATACGACAGTCAGAGGACCGTACGTAGATGATTTGCCCCTGTAAGCTGAGTCAATCAGTTTGCTTCTTCCACACCAAATAGACACTCAGGAACTATTGTTAGTCTATGTGAACACATTAAAATCAAAACATGAAACTAGTTTCACCCCCTTGTGTATAAACACACCACATAACTGAAATAAAATATCACCACATCTGTCTGCGACCCCATCGTTGGTGAATGACGAGAGGACACTGATTTTCCTCCTTCCTGCATTGCCTCCTTCCTCCAACAAGAAAAGAGTCTACCATAGGAAATCCTCATCACTAGGACATGAAAGTTCTTCATCAGTTGAGTAGACTTCCCAATCAGTTTCTACTTCAGCTAGAAGGGCTTTCTGATCTATCTTGTCATCAAGAAGATCCCGAGCTCTCTTTTTACAGTTCAGTATTACATGCCCAATCTCATTACAATAAAAGTATTTTATTTTTCCATGTGAAGGAACCTTCTTTGGTTTATGTTTTTCCTTCTTAGATGAGGAGCTAGGTTTGTTTCCTACATATAGTACTTCTTCATGTTCTTCATGACTGCTTTGTTCTAACAATGTAGAAATCACTCCTTTTAGACTAATAGTAATTTTACTAAAGTAAATACAATATTTGAGTAACTCTTAGGTATGATATTAAGAATAATAGCTTTAGCATCATCATCTTTTACATGTTCTTTAATTCCAGCTAGTTGATTTAGCAAAGAACAAAACTTACTTATATGATCTACCATTTTTGAGTTCTCTTCCATTTTCAACCCGTACAAGCGTTGCTTCAGTGTAGTCTTTGCCATTTCAGCTTCAAAACCAAACAATTTGTTAAGAGACTCCCAAATTTCTTTTGTAGATTTTGTGAAATCCACATGATGTAGATAGGCTTTTGATAAGCCCAGAGCAATGGTACCCAATGCTCTCTGATCTTTTGCATTCCACTTTGCCAATTCATTTCCTCCAGTGGGTGGAGTTGAATTAGACTTCACCACATCCCATAGATCCTTTTCTATTAAATGTAATTGCATCTGTAGTTGCCATGTATGGAAATCTTGTCCTTCAAACTTTCCAATTAGATTTAGTTTCTCCATTATTTTGTACAATACTGATAAAAAAACTACAAAATTGAATCAAGTACTTTAAAATTTTATATTGAATACCTTTTAACCTCCAAGCAAGTCAAGAACTTGTATTAACAATTCAACATTATTGAAAATTAGAGAAAACTTTCAGTAGAAGAATTGATGTGCTTAATTTGATAGCTGCATAGTAAAATCCATATTTCTTCCAAACTACGTTCTGGGTTCTGCTGATTTTTTTTTTGTATTTTCTTGACCAGCACATGATTCTGCATGCAAAATTATAGACAAAGCCACATCCGAAAATGAAAACTATGATATATTCCCTACCTTGAGACGAAATTTCAAATCATGTTTAACACCACTCAAATTTCTATGCATCAAACCTGTTAACTAGTAGAACATTAATGAATTATTGAATATCATAATGTACAATTATATGACCATATGATGTGTTGACCTAATATTATTTTTTAATTACTTAAATTACTCATAGGAAGTATTACATCCATTTAAGTAGGAGATGTTGTTACAAACTCTATATCATGTGATATAATCATCCATTACTATCTCCACATGATAACTCCCTCAAGATCTTTTTTCTTCCTCTGCTGTTGTTACGTGAGCATGAGTGAATGGTATATGCACAATTATGTAATATCTGTTAATAGATTTGTTTAGTCAACAACGTGATTAGAATTCATTTACTCACCCACTCATAATGTATAGTTCTACTATAATGTAATCAATAAGTGGCAACACATGGTATGTTATCCTAGATGAATATGTTTCACTTTCATAACCTTCTAAATTCACACTACAACATAGATATTCCTAACAATTCTCGCACTAGAGCTACTACTACTATTGGTAGATCACCTGCCCCATCACATGAAAAGTCTCACGGGCATTCTCGTCAATTGACACATAGAGGATCTCATGCTACATACTGAATCAGTCTCATAAAAGGAGCCCTGCATTTGACACCTTCTAAATGGTGAATCCCGGAGAGTAGGGATAGGCCATGAGCCTTTAGTGTTTTTAAACAATATTTGGACATATTTTCAAATTTATTTTGGCTTCTTGGCTCAACCAGAAACATCTATTAAACTTAGACCATACCCTCATTACCTAGACCAATTGTTGAGTTACACCATTCCGTACATGGAAACATGTTGCATTAATAAATTTTACACCATATTTGTACTTCAAATCTTATCTTTATAGGGATATTTTAACACATGTTTATGTACCAGTCATGCCCCACTTGATCCATGGTCCCTACCTCAGCTGATTTACTCTTCAAATATGTTTAACATTCCTGACTGCATTCTATGCATCTTTGTCAACTAGATAGAACATGCTATGGATGATGATTATTGAAAATGTGATAAATACAATTATCCTTATGACCATATGATGTGTTGAGGCATATGAGAACATTATTTTAACTTAGATTACTTAAATTACCATAGCAATATCTCAAAGCTAACTGTTTTATTGAAAACTCTATATCATGATGTATAATCATCGATGTACTATAGAAAATGCAACTCCCTCAAGATCATTTTTTCCATGCAACTAATAAGTACTGTCGAGGAATCATCACCGAGTGCCAATGGTATATGACACAGACTATGTATGATCTGGATAGATTTGTAGATGCTGTGATTAAAGGACTTCATTTTATGGTTGTAACATATACTTATCTATAAAATACAACTCAAGCCTAAGCACAATGGTCAACTAACTAGTTCATAAGGCATGTTTCCTTTCAATTTTAACCTAGAATTAGATCCCGTCTAACCATCGAGCTATGTTTGTATGCCTTGCATACTCATACACTATGGTTCTAGGGATTGAATCTATTAGTAACATAAACATCTAGCTACATGTTTTGGGGATTTCCTTACTAGATTTCACAGCCTCTTAGCCTCTTTACCTAATTTATTTACAGTGTACTGTCACTGACTTGTATTGGTCCAAAACTAACTACGCTCATTTCCCCATGTTACTAGTAAGAAGCATGAGCTCATCACCAAGGATAAGACATACGTGAGTAAGGGCACTTCCATCCTTTCACAACCTCATGCCACCAGTAGGAAGTATAGGCTCATTACCAAAGAGTGGTAGGGAAAAGAAATGTAGTATTATTTGTAAAAGAAAGCATTTTTGTTTTTGTTGTTGATTTATCTTTATTTTATTTTATTTTAGACTCGTGCTTTTGGGAAGGAACACTTGCCCCTAGCCTCAACCCCACACAACTAGTAAGATGTGAGGGCTCACCACCAAAGGTTGAGATAGGGGAACAAGAGGTCAAGGTGAAATGTTTAGATTGTTTCTGTCATAAGAGTGATTTTTAGGGAAATATGTGACATAAAGAAGATTTTAGTATAGACTATGGGTAAAGACACATGAGCTAGAAGAAACCATGAATAGGACTAAGTGTGCACATCTTGGTAGGATCAATGTCAAAATTCCTTCTTAACAGATGAAATGATAAATATATTGAATAATTTGGAAATTATAAAATGAATACTTGAAGAGGTATGATTAAATGATTCTGCCAATATTTGAAAGTTTCAAAAGTTGCTTGAAAAGTAAGTTTCAGTACTACAATTTCACAAAATGATAATGCAGATGATAAACCATATGGATGTAATAATATACAGTATGGAAATGCAAGTGAACTATGCATAAAAGTTTTTGAGGTGAAGTGAATTAAATGATTCACTAAATTCTTCACCTTCTAGATTACATAGGTGGTACGCACCATTATTATAGTTTTCCATTACTTGGTATGGGCCTAACCATTTTGGTCTAAAATTCCTTCCTTTGCCAACCTTTTTATCGATACAGCTGTCAAGTCTCAGTATTAGGTCTCCTACTTGTATCTCACATTCGTAAACTTTCTTGTTTTATTGGAAACACATCTTGTCAGCATAAACTTGGTGATGTTTCTCAACTCCAAGCCACGTTTCATCAAGAGTTTATATTTCAACCAATCACGCTTCTCGATATGCGTCTTTGTCTAAGATACCTTGTAGAGATATACGAAGACTAGGTAGCTCTAATTCTAATGGTAAGACCACCTCAGAACTGAAAACTAAAGAGTATGGGGTTTCCCCCATAGGTGTTTGTACCGACAACCTATAGGCCCACAAGGTTATAAATAACTTTAAATGCCAATCTTGCTTGTTCTCTTTAACCGTCTTAAGGAGAATGGACTTCAACGTTTTGTTTGTAGCCTCAACCTATCCATTGGCTGCAAGATAGTAAAAAGAGGCTATGTTATGGGATATTTTGAATTGCTCACACAATTCACACACCTTTTTTTTTTTAAAAGGCATGCCATTATACGAGATAATGACTTGTGGGACACCATACCTACAGATGATTTGGTTTAAAATGAACTTAGCAATTACTCACTTTGTAAGAGGCATGGCTTCAACCCACTTTGTAAAATACTCTGTGGCCATGATAATGAAGTTATGGCCATTCGACGATGAGGGAGAGAACTTCCCTATCAAATTAAGACACCAAGTAGAAAAGGGCCAGGGTGTCATTATTGGCTGTAGAGCCTGAGCAAGAATATGTATCATGTGTAAAAAATCTTGACACTTTTGACACCTACGTACATAATCTACAACATCATGTTCTAACATGGTCTAGAAGTATCCCATGCGATGAATCTTATGAGCGGTTACATGCTCTCCGAAGTGACTACCACAGACTCCACTGTGGGCTTCAAAGAGAATTTTCTTTGACTCTTCTTCATCAACGCATCTCAAAAGCATGTCATCGATGGCTCTATGATATAGCACTTCTTTTATAATTATGTACTTCACAGCTATGACATGTAGTTGTAGCCTTTGCTACGAGGTTGCTCCCTTAAGGTACGATTGGTCCACAATGTGATTAACAATAGCAATGTACCATGGACACAAAGCGATAGGAGGTTTTGCTTCTATAAGGAACACACATTCATTAATCTACTAATTCTCTACAATCTATTGGATTATCTGCCAACCAATCGACGATGATTTGTCCCTTAACAAAATTTTGGTTGAAAAAGGTGAGTTCGAACTTATCCATCAACATAATGAAAAGACCAACCTTCTTGGACAAATCCACTTGAGTTAAGAACGTTCGCAACCGATCGAATTTGAAAATTACTCGCTTCTCTTCATTAAGCATTAAGTCCTTATTCTCTTTCTTGCAAAAACTATAGCCAAACACTCCTTTGCTTACGTATATCATGTCTTGTAGTTGAGAAGAATACAACTAATGAAATAAATGGCCCACTCATGACCATCATCGTCTTATTGTACCAAGATGCACGTTATTAAGACATCAGTGGCTCAAAAATATAAAATCAAAGGATGGTTAGATTTTAGTGGCATGAGCGTAGGCAGCGACATAAGGAAATGATTTATGGACTCAAATGATTCATGACACTCGGTCGTCCAATATTTTCTAAGCTTTCTTTAGTAAGTTGTTAATGGCGTATGTTAGGTCAGGGATAAACCTGCGAATTGCCCTAAGCTTACCTAGGAAATATCTGATGCATCACTCATCTATGGGTGGGGAAATTTCCAAAACTGCCTGAATTTTCACTGGATCGATGCCAATACCACGAGATGAGATCATATATCCTAAGAACTTGCCTCCTGTAACTCCGAACACACATTTTTATAGATTCAATGTTACACTGTATTTGATTAAGTGAGAGAATAATATGAAGCACCTCGGGATGATCACCACATTTCTTAGCTTTTTCCAGCAAATCATCAACATATGACTCCACAATCTTATGAATAAGATCATGAAAAATGTACGTCATTTCCCATTGGTCGGTGGCTCTAGTATTCTTTAGGCTGAAAGGTATGACATCATAACAGAAGGTTCCCAAAGGAGTAGTGAAAGTAGTTTTCGTTTGGTCTTCCTTGAAAATCCTTGTCTGGTTGTAACCAGAAAAGCCATCCATAAGAGACAACAAATCATAACCAACTGTTGCATCAATGATGATGTTAATTGTAGGCGGTGGAAAATCATCTTTGGGACAAGCCTTGTTAATATCCCTGAAGTCGATACAAATATGTATCTTTTTGTTCTTTTTGAGAACTGGTACAATGTATGAAACCCACATAGAATAATATACTGCTTTGGTAAACCCTACTTGAAGGATTTTAATTACCTCCTCCTTAACCAATAAAGAAACCTTTGGCTTTATGGGTCTCGATTTCTGCTTTATGGGTATGGTGTCGGGCTTTGTAACAAGGTTATGTAAAACTAGATTAGGAGCGATACCTGTCATTTCCTTATAGCTAGAATGCTCTTTAAACACCTTCGTGCATGTTTCTATCTCTTCTATTGACAACAAAAAAAGCAAGTTTCAATTTTGGGTTCGTCTTCCATCCCTATGTTAATGTCCATCATTCCTTTGATCAAAGAAGCATTACCCTCTTCAAACTTAGGTGGGGTTGGAGGCAACTTCAAGTCTTCCTCAAATTCATAGATCTCAAAATATTTAGACGATGAAGAAGACTTCATCATACGATCTTCGAAGTAAGAGGAAGGGTGAGGTATAAGGGAAAATCCCTTCTTATGGTGTGGTGGATGGAGGTTTGTGTAAGCATTGAGGTATCCTAAGATTGCCTCATCATTTTATGTGAAATCCAATGTAACGAGCTTGTTTTCAGTCTAAATATATGTCATAATTGTATTGGTTAGCATCTTTCGAACTAAAGGCTCGGCTCAGACTGAAACAGTGAATTTAGTTTCCTTTAAGTCCTCACATGGACAAAAAAGAGGAGGAAGTGGCCATAGAATCAGCCAGTTGGTTTTGTTCTCTTAGAATGGCTTCTATGGAGATAAATTCAAAACCCTTACAAATATTAAGAACAACAAACTTGTAGAGTTGAAGGTCCTCTGCTCTAGTCTCATAGACTTGATTGGAGAATGAGTTGTGAGTCACCCAAGACTTTGACGTTGTTCACACCCATCCTCTTGGCCACAATAAGACCAAGAAGAAGAGATTCATACTCAGCTCCATTGTTTGTACACTCAAAGCTCAACTTGAAGGTGAAAGGAATGACCCTCCCTTCTAGGGAAGTGAGTATCACCCCTGCCCCAACACCATAGTGGCACTTCACACCATCATAGTTAAGGGTCCAATAATTGTCTAGGAAGATAGACATTTGATCATTCTTTGAACCTTCTTCCTTAACTTCTAAGACCTCAACCATGCAAACCTCTCCAATGTCATCAGCTAGAAGAAAGGTGATTCCAAGAGCATGACCTATGCCTAAGGAATCAAATGGGAGAACAATCAGAAAATCATTCTCTAAAAGCTTAAATATTTCAGCTGTAGTTTTTGTTGACACAGTTTCTACTACAACAACCTTGTTTTCATTAACATTCACCCCTTCGATTGCCTTGGGTGGTTTTATCTCATTCATTGGAACAAGCTTGGATGTGGGATTTGATCCATGAGGAGAATAAGGCCTTGTTTAAATTGGTTAGCCATAGGAGTTTCAATTCAGTGTGACCTTGAGTTTATTCTTAAGGTTGGCTAAATGGATATCAAAAGACTTTGGGTCACCTTGTGCCAAAAAGACCTTCCTTAGATGCAAGAACCTAACTTATTAGAATAACATGGAAGGGATGGACTTCATCCTGTGAATCCAAGCTCTTTCGAGAATCATATTATAGTTGGTTTCCCAATATATAATATAAATTTCGATTAAAATGATCTTGGGTACAAGGGTGACTGGAAGTACTATGGTTCCAATGCATGTTGCTTTAAGGTTGTCATAGCCTCTCAACATGTTTCGAGTTGAGGAAAAATTTGTTTCCACGTAGCCTAACTTTTGTAAAAATGAGAAGGCGATTATATTAACAACAACCCCATCATCTATCATAGCTAGTTTAACGTAATTGTTGTAAATCCAAACTTGCAAATACAACGTAGGATCACCTCTCCACTCTAGCTCAACAGCGTTAGTAGGCATCTTGCTGATATCGAACACAAATTCAACATCTCTCTTAGGCTGCCCCAGAGAATATACATTAAAGTTTGTGTGATTGATTTGGGCCTCTAGAGGATGGGTGATGTGGATTAAGTGGTCAAGACCTAGCTGCTTCTAATAAAGTGGAATCAGATGCGTTAGGGAGTTCTTTAACAAATCCAAAAAGGATGTGTGGGAGAAGGTCTTTATTATATGCGTAATTAAATCATAGGCCCCCACTAGCTTAGGTACTATTGGTGCAACATCTTACACTAAGGGGTCAGCAGGGAGGGGTTGTGACACATAGTCACGGGTATGAGTAGTTGAGTGGATTTATGACTCAATTTCTAACTCAACTAGGCCCACAATCTTAGGCTGATTTCGGTTATCCAAAGGAGGAACTACTCGCAGATCCGTGGATGTAGAGGCTTCATGATCATTTTTCCCTATGGGAGCCCCCTTGTTGGTGCCATGAGGATTAAGATTCCCATTTTCAGGGCATGTTGGGAAGGGGTCTTTATAAATACCAAGAGTAGAATTATGCGAAGCAAAAGGCCCCATGCGAGTATTCTTGTAAGGTGCCGTGTGGATTAGCCAAGAACATCTCAATGAAAGAGTTATCTTTGGTATTCCAGAAGTCATGTGTATGAACTTATTACAATCCCGGAAATGTACGAGCATCATGACCTATAACCCTATGAAAACCACATTATAAATTGGGATTGTAATCGTTATGTCTTTGGTTTTGATTCTGTTGTGGCCCATAGTTCTTGTTGTTGTTCTAGATTTGATTATTATAGTTGAAATTTAGAGGCCTTTGGCCTTAATTCTGATACTGATTTGGAAATTGGTTCAGATATTGAACAAGAGCCCTAGGCCTGAACTTGTTGAGGAGGAAGGGGAGGGTGACTAAAGTCAACCACATTAATAGGAGTGAAGTTGTTACTGCTTTGGTTGTTCACGTTTTCATTATTGTTATTATTTTTATTTACGTTGTTTGTGCTAACAACATTTGGATTTTTAGGTTGATTAGTTACACCATCTGTTGTAGCACCACAATTCTGATTGAGGACTTTGGGTACTTAATTGTTATTATTTGAACCATTTGGGTAATTTGGATTACCTTGAGAGGGAGTGACCAATTTCCCATTTGGACCATATGTCTTTCATCCACTGTCAATCACCACTTGGTCAATGCGGAGAGCACTCTCTAAGACCTCCTCATAGCTCCTAATCAGAAACATTTTTACCTCCTCCTTAGTTTCTCAATTGAGGGAGTGGAGGAATAGATCACAAAGCTTTGTTTGATCCATGTTTAGAGTGCTAACATAGGAGTAGAGGACTTTATGCCACCTCTGGATGAAGTGGGCAACAAACTTGTTATGCTCTTGTGTAATGTGCAAGAACTCTTTGATTCCTGTTTTTAGCTTTGTTCGTGTTAAAATCCTTTATGAACTCTAAGACGAGTTGCTTAAATTAATGAATAAAGGCTTCTAGGATTCTATAGTACCAGTCGAGAGAAATACCTTCAAGGGTCTTGGGGAATATCTTCACTACAACCACGTATCCCAAGGGAGTAGCTCTCTAATGGTAGTCTCATATGCCTTGATGTGGGCATTTGGGCCCCCTACCCCTTGAAATTTGGGAGGTCTGACAATGGTTGCAGGAGCATAACACCTCATATAGCAAAATCGAGAGGCTCTTTCAAGTATTCAGAGTATGTCCCTAGTGCATACGATTCAACCATTGACGACCCTTGGTGGGGAGGTGGAGGTGGAACATGAGTTTGGTATGACACAACATAGGCATTGGTCGGGGCATAAGGAACCCCTTGTTGCTGAGTGTATGGAACAGGATAAGAAAACATGTCCTCTTGTGGTGATTTTGAATACATGTGAAGGTATGGGGGGACATTATTTGGATACAGATTGGTAGAAGCAAAACTAGGGAACATCACATTGTCTATTGGAATGGCATTTGAGAATGCACTTCCAACTGGCCCCTGTGTTGGATATCTATATGGAGAGTGAGGGGGCATGCCTAGTGTGCCCAATCTAGTAAGGAGGTCTCCAGGGCTAGGAACACCCATGTAGACCTGAGAAGGTGGTGGTGTAGAGAGGGAACATAATTATAGTTCTGAATGTGGTGGGGAACTTTTCCTTGCCCTGTGAATGGTGTAGACTGTGAAGGTTGGGCAAGTTCTAATTCCCTAATTATGTCCACCAACGTTGAAATCACATCACCCGATGAAGGTGTTACATTTTACTTAGGTGTGTGTTGAGCCTTGTTGGGTTGCAAAGGCATGTGATATCTTGCTATGAATTGATATTTCGTAGACCACCCCTCTTTAGACATATTTTATGTTGTAGGAGGAGGGGTAGCAACATTGTTATGAAGAAGAACATCAGTATACCCTTACATCCTATCCAATGATTGATCTATAGCGTTGAGATGCTCACCACTTTGGGCGAGTCATGTTAGGAACTCATCATCCTGTGGTAGGTAAGAAGAGAAGGAATCAGATTGAATATTGATTTGAGGCCTAGATAAGACCTGTGGATATAACCTTTGTTCTCCCATAAATTTCATGTTATTTGAACTGGAGAACTTTGGTTGCGCATAGTGATTGGGTTATTATACCTCCTCAATCCTAACTGATGAACTAGTGTTAAACCCTTGAGGAAGGGACTGTGTGAGGAGATAGAAAGATTATGTGAGTAATTATCAGCCTACCCTGACAAAGAAGGGTGACTGTTGCATACCCATTTGATGGTAATAAGCCTTCAAGACCCAAAATGGGCCTATCCGTATTCCTGACCTGACATATTTGGGGGGTGTATAAACATCTAAAAATAATGGGAGAGGAGCAGGATGGATGAAAGAAAAGAAAGAAGGAAAAAATGAAAAGGAACTAGTCCTTCACATTATGTTCACAATTTTTGTACGACCTAAGAATCAACACGTGACCTCTAGGTGCACGCGACCTCCCGAGGTTGTGTTAGGACAACTGCTATGGAATGGATAAATGGATATGGAACACATAAATAGGGATGAACATGGAATAGGTGGAAAGTGGCTATGAGGTAAATCAAGGAAAATGAATGTCCTCAACGGGCACAATGGGTATTTACTTGTTAAGGGCAATGAACACATGTCTAACTTGCTCGGGTGATAATGGAACAATCAAGGATAATGGATCCATACAAAATTTCGGTGATCAATGTCAGTTGGAACCAAATAAACCTCAAACTGGTTGTGGAACACATGGGAATCATCCTTCATCTCTCGTAAATTTCTCTCCAGAGAGGGTCATGAATATGAGACGAGAGATGAAGAAAGGACAATCCTAGTCTCTACCAGGCTAGTTTTCCCAGAACTCGTTGGTGTTATCCACCTCATCATTCAAAGTAATCAGCTGCTATATGATGCTAGATGGGACGAGAGTGGTCTAGAAGATGAGTTGTCTAAAGCCCTGGTCAATGTTGGTCAATTGTGTAATGGTATTTGGTTGAGGTACTCTTGGATCACACACTCTTTGTCTTGGTTGTCTTGGGCCTTGGATGGTCATGTGGACACGAAACAAATAATCTATGGAAATAAACAAAGCACACAAAGAATACGAAAGGGGCTAGGGCTAATGTTTGGGTAACCTAAGCCACTAAGGAAACGTAGGGAATTTGTGTTAATTCTTGTCTAATTAAATCTATGTTCCTAATTTAAACAAAGAATGCAACAAATTTAAATTAAACAAACTTGATTACTCTCCTTTAATTTAATTAAATATATGTACAACTAATTAATTTAAAGAAATGAAACTAAATAATTCAAGCAATGAAATAAATCTAATCTATTTGTTTTTGTATTTTCAGAGACTTTTAAATGAAAGGGAATAAGACAAATAAATAAATCTAACTACTTTAATCTATGTTTTTGAGGATGTTCTGGAATTAAATAAATAAAAGCTACACAAGCAATGAAATTGCTTCTAATTAAACAGAAACTACTTCTACTCTAAAATGGAATAAACTAAACAGTGAAATAGCCAAATGTGGCTATTTCCCTATTGCATGATTGGTTGACTCTAATCTAAATTAAACAGAGGATTTCTTCTAATTTTTAGTTGTGGATATAATTTCCTATTGTTCTACCTCAGAGTCACAAGAAGATTTAAAAGCTTCTCAGAAGCAATTTCTTCCCTTGAAACTTCCCCAGTAAAACACTAAAATTCCTACAAATGCTTTTTGTTGTGAAGAAACTCAACAAAGTGCACAAAAACATAAGCTTCTTCAAACTTACTTCCCTTGCAGATCCACAGGGATAAGTAGAGAGAAGATTTTAATAGAAGCTTTTCTTGTTTGCACGTACAATCTAACTAATGAATTAAAATGAAAGCTACAGGTGTTTCTAAATGAATAAATGAAGAAATAAAAGGACTCTGTGCACAAGAAATTCCTCCAAATATTTCCTAGAAAAATCCACAAGGATAAAATGAGAAAGAGTTTTCAATGGAAGCTACTTACAGGTACAATGAAAATACTATGTAAATTCTACCTTCCATTAAAACAAGATCTATGAGTTGATTATGAAATGAAATCTAACTATTGAAACAAAGCTTCTAGGAATTTAAATACACTTTTAACTTGGAAGTGTAGAACAAAGAAAATTTCCAATGCTGGTTGTGTTTTTGCTGATCCCCTCAGCTTCTTTTCCAATGAAGTATCCACTGTTGTCCAAGGAATTGTGTTGGTTGGTATACAAGAAGAATATGTTGAAGTGTTGGAGCTAGCTGGTTTACAGATAGTCTAGTAGCAATGTAAGCAAGAGAGTGACAAGGCAAAGACTCTGAGTTTTCTTGTGTGCTTCTTGGCAAGATTCTGACAAAGTAACAATGTAATTCCAATTCAAGAGACTCTAACCAATGCTTCGGGAAAAGCTTGGTTTTTATAGAAAGTTGGTAAGGAAATGGTGCAACACACTTGGCAACCAAGAAGTGCCAAATCACCATAGGAAGGGGCAGTTAACTTACTAAGAATAGTAAGTGAAGAAGTAGAAATCTATACGCATCTAATAAGCTCAAAGGAAGCTTATTTGGTCAAGAAATATGTGATAAATCAACTTGGGAAGAAGTAACATGCATACAAAACACTCTGTTAAAGTCTCAAATTAATTGTACATGGAACTGCTGTTCTGCATAGACTGATGGTTATGCAACTGCCATGATAGTTACGTAACCTTCACTCAAGGTAGACCAATAATTACACAACCACCAGGGAGATTTCATAACTTAAGGTAAAAGCTAAGGAAAAATGGGGTAAAAAGTGTTTACAGAAGCGTGCAAGGCTAGGAAACTAAAAAGCAAAGTAAATTAAGTCACATAAGTAAGAGAAAAGTGAGGAAATTGGAATTGGATTCATCATTTAATTTGGAAATGAAATTTATCATCATCAGGGATTTTAACTGTTCCAAAAATATAACATCGTGCGAATTTGGGCACCTACAGTTCCATCTATGTACCAATAAAGCTACGTAAACTCATTTTACAATTATGCCTAATTAGCCTTGTTTGAGTCTACAACACCACCTCCATATGTGTAAACTATTTGCAATGGACTGGAAACCAATTCCATCTTCTAGATCATGGTAAACACATCATATTACATTTTTTAGAGTTTTCAGCACGTGGTTAGAAAGAAATACAAGTTTCAATTTGTTTTCAAGTCCTAAAGACAAGCTATGACAGACCTAGTATGAGATTTTTCATTTTTTGAGTGTTATAAATAATTTCAATGACTCCCAATTGGCTTATAGGTCTGTCCTAACCTTTTATACACTTAGAAATACTTAAAACTCAGTTTGCAACCTTAAGTCTCCCATTAACATGTAGTTTTGTTCACATCTTTGGCTCTACATTTACTCAGGATAACAAGTAGATGGTTTACAAATAATTTTATAACTGTAAAAATGGCACTTCAAGACCCCATTCAAATGCTAAAAGTTCTGTTTTGAAGTCCTCTAACTTTGATCTATTATGACAAATGGCTTATCTTGTACGCATTTTCTCAGAATTTAAGGTTTGCTAAATCTAGGTTCTCATAACTCTGTATTTATAAAGTACAATCATACAAGAGATATGTTATCCATATTTCACCCCCATGCTAAATATTGGATCGACCATGATCCCGCATAAGAGGAAACAAAGTCAAAAGGCGGACATAAAAGACTTCAAAATTGGCTAAGTATAAAGGTGTAAGCGGAGAATGCCAAGTGTCAGTATGGCGCTGTTTCAAGGGGTGAATAGAGAAAAGGTTTCTAAATGAGCGCTAGACTGCCACGTGTCATAGGGAAAAGTAGACCATCAGGGAAAAATTTGGTTCTTTGCCCCTTGTTATCTTAAAGGGGTAAAAGTTATAAAATGGTCCGTAACTCCGCCCGAGGAAAAAGTCAGCATCTGGGCCCAAGTCAAAGCCAAAGCGGGAATCGGAAGAAAGGGAAAAAGATAAATTGTGGACCCATAGGCCCAATTTTTGTTCCAATATGGCTGCCACATGTCCCATATCAAAAGGGGACCCATTTTTCAAGCTATTTTCCCGCCCTCCTGTACGGACCCGATACAAACTTCAAAGGGGCATATCTTTCGACTCAGGGCTCAAAATATTGCAAATCTAATGCCGTTGGAAAGATCTCGGCCTCACCCATGCCATGGAGGTCTAAAAATTTAATTTTGAGGAGGTTAAGTGAAGAAAAATGGATGAAACGTCTTCGGGCTTTCAATGCAGGATCTTCTTCCCTCAATAACCAGATCAGATTTGATCTATTTCACCGTTTCCTCTTCTTTTAAGGCACCAAACCAAGGATTGATGCAGTAAAGACGGATTTGGGGGAGAGATTTCATTAGAGGCATTAATAGTGGTGGTTGAACTTCAACCTAATTTTCCTGCTTCTCTCTCTTTTCTTCTTTCAGGTTGAATCTATAAATATGGGGACATGATTCGTTGTAAAGGGTTGGACATTCTTTGTTTTGCTGGCTCCCTCCTCTTTCTAGCAAAGAGATCTATGAGGTTCAGGCCTTTTATCAAAATTGCATTACGTTTCTACCTCTTGGCTACTTTGTAAAGGACTGTATCAATCTACAGAGCAATAAAACATGTCTTTGATCGATTTTAGATCCTCCCTTGTCTCTTTTGCTTTCATCTGGTCTTCCATTACATATCTGGCTATCTGTGCTTGTTTATTGTATGGATTTTGTTGGTTTGTGTCTATTAGCGAAATAAGTGTTCATCATTCCTTTGGTGCATCACCTGGTAGTTTAGTCATTTCTTATTTCTTATACTCCTTTTACCCCTGTCTCCTTGGCAAGTTTTAGACTAAGTATAGAGATAAATCCTCTGCAAGCTCCCACACATGCACCTAAACAGAGGAATAAGGAACTAACCTTTAATCTAGAGAGATTTCCCATTTTTCAAGGTCCCACACCTTGGGGAAAGTTCAATGTTATACAATCACACCAAATGAGTCTACCTTAGAAAAGTAGATTTTTAGAACTCATTTAGGGGTGCTGTGATTTCACACTAACAATTTTAG
This sequence comes from Taxus chinensis, assembly GCA_019776745.2. Lineage (NCBI taxonomy): Eukaryota > Viridiplantae > Streptophyta > Pinopsida > Cupressales > Taxaceae > Taxus > Taxus chinensis. Next base: position 76,416,057 of record CM034154.1, on the reverse strand, counting down.
CATACCCAGTGGGACTAAGAAGTCTCCATCTTATGACATTAGGGATTGATATACACTTGCTATGATTTTGGCTTTTAAGAATCCTTAAAATTATACATCCAACGAATCCAAAAGAAACAAATCTACTGGTTTTAGCAGCCCAAGCTTGGAAGATTCAGTAGAAAAACCCGGTCTAGAGCAAGGAAAGAAGGTATATTTGAATACTTACGTCTATCCCTAGGAAGAGAAAGGAGAGGAAGAAGATTCTAGAGGTCTCCATCTCCACCAAGTAGAACCTTGTCAACACCTCCACCTGTAAGGCCTTTCTTTCAGTCTACAAGGATTTTTAGATCAATCAAAATGGCACAACCAAATCCATATGTCAAATTCACCAGTTGTAGTCCACTCGCCTTGAATACAAAAAACCCAATTTTGATTGCAACATTAAAGAACATCCCATATTTCATTGGGGAAAATCAAACTTCTCCTAGTGACCATGTCCAAGATATTGTAAATGTCTATACAATCCATGAAATCCATGAGATGGACATTGTAGTCAAGTTGCTTGCCTCTTCATTCAAAGGGAAAGCTTCACAATGGTTCAGGAGTATTGAAGCAGGCTCTATCCAGAACTGGAACCAGTTGTGCATAGCTCTTCATAATCAATTTTGGGAAAAGGTGATAAATTGTCTTTGTTGGAGTAATTAACAACAATCAATAATCCCCGAACGAGCAGCTGACAGAATTCAACCTCAGATTCCAGCGGACCTGGGATAGGATTCCAAAAACAGTAAAGCCCACTAATGAAGGTGCCTTCTTATGCTTTCTTAGGGCTTTAAATTATGATATTTCTCTAATGATTCGGTTAATGAGGGGCACTACATTACCTGCAGCCTATAGCCTCTCCATAGGGGCTGAGAACCATTTGATTCAAGCTGGAAAAATTTCTCCTAGGCCATCCATACCTTTGTACCCTAAGTTAGGAAGCCCAGATACTACCCAAACACCTACATTAGCTCCTATACCCACCCCCAAGAGTCAAAGCTCAGCTGAAGCTTCCACTTCATCATCTAATACCTCTAAAGAGTTTCATAAAGTGGTGATGAAGCAACTTCAGTACTTTGGGAATGAGCTAGTGACCATCAAAAGACAACAAGCTCAGAGTTCCAGGCCATACCAGCCCCAGGCTCAATATCAAGCTAGACCCCAGTATCAACATAATAGGCCACCACCTCAGACTGTAAACCAGAGTCAGAACCAAGGACAACCCCAAGCTGCTAGACCTTTCAGGTCTTATGATCCAAATGTAACTTTAACATCAAGAGCATTGGTTCTTGCACAGAACAATATGGCATAAGAATATGATTGGTGTTTTTCATGTAACCAGTCACACAACCAATCAATGTGCTTTAATGGTGCTCTAAATCAGGCCTTGATGGTACAAAATAGTATGGTGCCACAAGAACTTGGCCAAGAGGAAGATTAGCAACAAGGATCTCAACAAGGTGGCCCCCTAAACGAGACTATGCTTGTCAAATGGTAGGCTGAAGACTTCTGTGGGATGAATTAGTTCCCTTCTCAAAGTGTAGCTGCCAATACACGGTCTAAAAAGAGAAGTATTGGAGAGGGCCGACCACTGAATTTAGGTTTCCCTCAATCTTCCATCACTCCACAAGGTCCTGGTGTTCCAAGTGCAACTCTAAACATACAAAACCAATCCAATCCACCTCCTAAACCCAGTCAAGTACCAGTTGTAACAACCCATGTGCAAGAAATAAATGTGTCTGGGAAAGGGCAGTAAAAGGACATAAAATTCAATTTTATTGATCAGATGAAAAGGACAACTGTGAAAATTTCACTATGGGTGTCACTGGCCATCCCAGGTCAGAGGGATTTGCTGCAGACTGCCATGCAGAATTGGTCATGTTAAAATCAACCCCCTAACCAGCAAGAAAGAGTGCTTTCCAATGCAGTTCAGCCTGGGAGGAACCATGGAGAACTACAAGGTAAAAACCTGAGACCTCCTCCCTTATATGTCTCATTGATTATTGGAGACAAATTGGTGCACAATTGTATGATTGATTATGGGGCTAGTAATTCTGTGATGCCCAAACAAATAGTTGATCAGTTGGGTCTCCAATATGAACTCATCTCTAGAGGAGGGACAATAGTGACTACTGTGGGAATCATCAAAGATCTGAGTCTCACCCTACACATTTTCCCTAATGTGATTGTTTTGCAAAACGCGTCAATTATAGATTTGTCACCGTATTTTGCTTTGTGTCTATCCAGGGATTTCACTGCCAAAATTGGGGGCTACCTATATGCTGATTGGTCACATATGCTCTTTAGAAAAAGGTATGGAGCGAAGGCCACAATCAGATCTGAACCTATTGTTGATTATCATATTGAATCCTATGTGCCTAGCCCAATCAACGTCAACTGCTCAGCTTTTAATCAAGAGGACCTCCTAAGCACTTCTGAAGCAAAATACCAAGGTGGGATGTATCCCAGACTTGACTCTTGATGATTGGACCAACAAAAGTCATGCTTTTGACCCCTATATGGAGATGGAAGAATCTGAGCTAGGTGTCTACTACCTACATGAAGAGAACCACCCTCTTCCTAACCTAATTAAGCCAGAATGCAAGGATGGCAATGAGGTATGGCAATTGTTCTTTGATGGCTCAAGGAGTAGACAAGGAGCTGGAGGAGGAGCCATGATTGTGTCCCCCAGAGGTATGAGATATTATTCAGCCTTCAGATTCCAGTTTTCTTGCTCAAATAACACTGCTGAATACGAGGCTTTAGTCCAAGGTCTTCATTAGGCAAGGAAGCTGGGAATCAAGAACTTGCAAGTATTCGGTGACAGTGATCTGGTTGCCAATCAAGTCAAAGGACTAAATGTTGTCAAAAATGACCTGCTCAAGAACTACAAGAGTAGGGTATGGGATCTCATGGAGGATTTCGAGGCCTTCAGTATTGTGTCCATACCTAGGAAGGAGAATGAAGCTGCTGACAGACTTATAGCAGTCGGGGCAACGTTTGATGTGGTTGACAACATCAAAAGAGACAGAGAACAACCACATATCCATGTGGTTGTGAGGCCAGCAGTGCCAGATAATAATACATGTTGGCAAGTGTTTGAGAATGATCAACAAATCATTAACTTTCTACAAGAAGAATCTGAATTCTTAGCTATAAACCAGAGCAGACTAGAGCAGTAGTACAGGAATCAGATAGTACAGTTGCATACAAACAAGCTTCCCAAAGGCTTAGTGACACTGGAATCTATTTTCAATCCTAATGATCAATTCAGAAAGGAGAAGGCTAACATGCATATCAAAGGAGAAGATTCAGAGTCAATCCCAGTTGGAGAAGACAAAACACTTCAAATTGGCAAGGTGGCCACCGAGCAAGAAAGGTATGAATTCATACAACTTTGCCAAGAATTTCCTGATGTGTTTGCTTAGAGTTATGAAGACCTAAGAGGGTTCAATCCAAAGCTAGCACAACACACAATCGAACTAGATCCAGCTGCTCATCCCATCATGTAGAAGTAGAGACCAGTCAACCCACATATAGAGCCTCTGATGAAGGAGTTGAACAAACTGATAGAGGAAAGCATCATGTTTCCAATCAAAAACTCAAGATGGGTTGTAAATCTAGTCCCAGCCAGGAAGAAAAATGGAGAAAGTAGGTTGTGTGTTGACTTCAGGGATTTTAACAGAGCCTCCCTCAAAGACCACTACCCACTCCCTTCAATTGAGCAGATCTTGCAAGTAGTGTCTAGGTCAGAAAGGTTCTCCCTCCTAGATGGCTACTCAGGGTACAACTAGATCATGGTGAAAGAAGATGATCAATTCAAAACATCTTTCACTACCAAATGGGGCACCTATGCTTACAAGAAAATGTTGTTTGGATTATCCAACATCGGAGCCACTTTTCAAAGGGCAATGGATATGGCATTCAAGGTGTTGATCAACAAAATAGTGTTGATCTATCTGGATGACATTACAGTGTTTTCCAAGAATGCAGCAGACCACCTTTCCCATCTAAGGTAGGTGTTCCAACGATGTAGAATTTTTGGGGTGTCACTGAACCCCAAAAAATGCATATTCTTGACCCATGAAGGCAAGCTTTTAGGCCATATCGTATCAAAGGAAGGATTGACAATTGACCCAGAAAGAGTTCAAGCAATAAGAGCATTGCCATTGCCAAGTCACAAGAAGGCTCTTCAAAGCTTCTTGGGAAAAATCAATTTTGTCCGTAGGTTTGTTCCAAACTTTGTTGCCTTTGTTAAGCCAATAACATTGATGTTGAAGAAGAGCTTAACATTTAGGTGGACATCTGAAGGAAAAGCAAGTTTTGAGGCTATCAAAGAAGCCATATCACAAGCCCCAACTCTTGTGAACCCAGATTTTTCCAAAGACTTCATACTATATGCCTTCGGTGGCAGCAACACAATTTCTGTAATCTTAGTGCAGCAGAACAAAGAAAGTACATAATAGCCAATTGCTTTCTTTAGCCAGAGTCTGGAAGATTATGAGGTGAGGTACTCCTTCATTGAGAAGTAGGTCCTGGCAGAAATCAGAGGATTAAATAAGTTTAAGCATTTGGTTTCAAACAACAAAATCCAACTATTGGTCTCCCATGCAGGAGTTAAAGAATTCCTTCTCAACAAAGACCTTAATGAAAAGCACGCAGGATGGATCACCTGTGTCATGGAATATGACATTGAGATCAAGGTCACCAAGCTGGTCCATGGGAAGGGGTTGCGTGAACAACTAGCCTCAGGTCAGCAAGATGAAACAGACAGTGAAAAGGAGGTTGTTCTTGTTCTACAAGATGATCAAGAAGAAGGGAGAGATGATGTACCTGCTCCTTGTTGGACCCAAGACATAGTGCACTTCCTTCAAATAGGCATGTGTCCTCATGGGATGGGTAAAGCAAAAAAGGAGACATTTCAGGTTACAGGCCATCCCATATGTTCTTATCGACGATGTCTTGTTCAAAAGAGACATCAATGGCATTCTGCTGAGATGCATTGAGACAGATCAGGTGGAGGGAGTGCTACAAGAATTCCATGTTGAAGCAGCTGGAGGCCATTTTTCTCCAATAGTGACAACACTCAAAATCATGAAAGTAGGATATTATTGGCCCAGAGTGTTTAGTGACTTCTACACATGGATCAAAAGGTGCAAGAATTGTGCAATTTTCAAAGGCAAGGAAAGGCTAGCAGCACTTCCATTGCACCCAATCTCAGTCGACCAACCTTTCATGCAATGGGGATTGGACTTCATTGGAGTCATCAATCCAAACTCAAGCCAAGGTCACAAATGGATCCTGACAGTGACAGATTATTTTACCAAATGGACCGAGGCAGTGGCACTCAAGGAAGCAAATGAGTCTAGTATCTTGGATTTCTATGAAGGGATAGTGACCATATTTGGAGTGCCAGCCACCATCATATCAGATAATGCATTAGCATTCATAGGTTCCAAAATCACAGGATGGGCTGTTAAGAATGGGACTTATTTGAGTACTTCATCAAACTATTACCCTCAAGGTAATGGCCAGGCTAAGTCCACAAACAAAAACCTGCTAAAGATCATCAGAAGAACTAAAAGTAGCAATGTTTTCCAATTGTCTACATTGGAGGGTGAAGAGTTGCAAATTCTAGTAAATGGGATCTATCTTAAGCACTGCTACTAAAAGGGGAGTTCTCACCCTATACATATTAGTTTTGTTTTCTCTTTCCTCTAAGTTCTTATGTAGATTGTCTTGTTGTAGTGTAGATTGCTTTTATCCTAAGCGCTTTGCACACTCTACATGTTCCATGTGGAGCATGTATGCTTTCAAATTTTGTATATAGTGTGGTGTTTTTTGTGGCTTTTGTGCAGTCCATTCAGAGAGACGAATGAAGCCTTGGGTTAAAACAATTTTCTACTCTTAGAAACCTTCATTTCGATATTTCTTATGAAAATTGGGAGTGCAAGCAGTCGGGCTAGTGAATCAGAGGAAAAATTAGTATCAGTATCAGTCTTTCTCGACTCCATGCCCAACGGATACGACAAGGCAATTGGTCTTTTCATCTAGCAGGTAAATACCCCTGTGAGTCACCAAATTGTTATCCATATTTCACCCCTATGCCAAATATTGGATCGACCATGATCCCGCATAAGAGGAAACATAGTCAAAAGGCAGACAGAAAAGGCTTCAAAATTGGCTAAGGATAAAGGTGTAAGCGGAGAATGCCAAGTGTCAGTATGGCATTGATTCAAGGGGTGAATAGAGAAAAGGTTTCTAAACGAGTGCCAGACTGATGTGTGTCCCAGAGGAAAGTGGGGCGTCGGGGGAAAAGTTGATTCTTTTCCCCCTTGTTATCTCAAAAGGGGTAAAAGTTGCAAAATGGCCCGCAACTCTGCCCAAGGAAAAAGTCAGCGTTAGAACCCGAGTCAAAGTCAAGCGGAGAATCGGAGGAAAGGGAAAAAGATAAATTGCGGACCCATAGGCCCGATTTTTGTTCCAATCTAGCTGCCACGTGTCCCATATCAAAAGGGGACCCATTTTTCAAGTTGTTTACCCGCCCTCCTATACGGACCCGATACAAACTTTGAAGGGGCATATCTTTCGACTCAAGGCTTGAAATATTGCAAATTTGATGCCGTTGGAAAGATCTCAACCTCACCCATGCCATGGAGGTTTGAAACTTTAATTTTGAGGAGGTTAGATGAAGAAAAATGGAGGAAACATCTTCGGGATTTCAATGCAGGATCTTCTTGCCTCAACAACTAGATCAGATTTGATCTGTTTCGTCGTTTCCTCTTCCTTCAAGGCACTGAACCAAGGATTGATGCAGTAAAGACGGATTTGGGAGAGATTTCATCAGAGGCATTAACAGCGGTGGTTGAGCTTCAACCTGCTTTTCCTGCTTCTCTCTCTCTTCTTCTTTCAGGTTGAATCTATAAATACAGGGGCATGATTCATTGTAAAGGGTTGGACATTCTTTGTTTTGCAGGCTCCCTTCTCCTCTTAGCAAAGGGATTTGTGGGGTTCAGGCCTTCCATCAAAAATTACATTACGTTTATGCCTCTTTGCTACTTTTTAATGAACAAAATCAATCTACAGAGCAATAAAACATGTCTGTGATCGATTTTAGATCCTTTCTTGTCTCTTTTGCTTTCATCTGGTCTCCCATTATATATCTGGCTATTTGTGCTTATTTATTGTATGCATTTTGTTGGTTTGTGTCTATTAGCAAAATAAGTGTTCATCATTCCTTTGGTGCATCACCTGGTAGTTTAGTCATTTCTTATTTCCTACACTCTTTTATCCTTGTCTCCTTAGCAAGTTTTAGATTAGGTATAGAGATAGATCCTCTGAAAATCCTTACGTATGCACCTAAACAGAGGGATAAGGAACCAGCCTTTGATTTGGAGAGCTTTTCCATTTTTGCAAGGTCTCATGCCTTGGGAAAACTTCAATGTTATGCAATCACACCAAATGACTCTGCCTTAGAAAAGTAGACCTATATAACTCATTTGGGGGTGCTGTGATTTCACACTAACAATATGGTGTACAGATTGCGAGGTAGAAGGACATACTAAGGATAGTTTCCCTCGTAAATTAGTGTGTGCCATGTTACTAAATTGTGATATCTGTCACTTAGACCATGATTCAAGTAGGTTCCCTTTGTTGCATCGTGTGATCTACAAGAATGTGTTTTCTTACTGTAAGACTATAAGTCATACACTCATGACACAAAGAACTGTAGATTGATTGATCAAATTCATGTGGCTATTGAGATTGGTGTGTGTCGGATTAGTATCACAAATAGCTCTAAGGAACAAGGTGAACATCATAATCGTAATCATAATAAAGGGCTCTCTGATTGAGGTGGCAGAGGTAGAGGTTACCACAGAGGATTCAAAGGTTGAGGTCTCGGTGGTGGAAGAAGTGACTTCCCCATGGAACTTTTTTTACTTACGGATCACCTGATCATTACAGGTGTAAGTTCCCTCAGAACTCGGTTTGTTCATGGTGTGGAAAACAACATAAGTTTGAGGAATGCATGGATGTATACGATCACATGAGCAAGAACTATAAGAAGAATGATAAGGGTGCGAGAGTGATTAAAGTAAAATGCGCTATGGGAGATTAGTGGATGCCAAAGTTAACACTTGATCTAGAGATGATACATGTGTTGGTGACTACATGCGCTGAGGCTACGCACTCTCGCTGAGGTTTCGAAGTGGAAGCCTATTATTACAAAGCAGGAGGTGATATATGCAAAGTATCCAGATCTTTCCCATCAAAAGGAGATTTATCAAGAAACAATGGATGTCATTAGATATTTGTAGGGTGAAATTCAAGGCTTAAAGGAACAAGCGTGTGTGATGGAACGTGCAAAAAAGGTTGAGCTTCCATAGATGGATGTAGATGGCCTAAAGGAGGTATGTAAGATGTTGTGTCAAGAGAATACCATTCCACTGTTAGGTGAATGGTTGAGAGAGAAAGTACCATGCACTAGACCTAAGCACGAGAGATAAATATTGCATGTTAATTTACCTCCTCACAGTCATGAATATGATAAGGAAATTACATTGAATGCAATTGTTGATGGGTGGATCTTAAGTTATATGATGATTTATATAGGTGAAAAAGTTAATGTACTCACCTTAGATGCTTGGAATAAGATGGGGAGACCACCATTGCATCCCTCCTCAAATGTGTTGTACATGGCGAACAAAACGAGAGCTAATCCTATTAGAGTGTTAAAGGATGCCACTATTATAATTCAGGGGGAAAGTTAGCTAGGGAGTTTTTAAGTATTGGATCTCAATGAGGCAGATAGTTTCCTTATGTTACTTGGGCACCCTTCGTGTTATGCAAATAATGTTGATCTACGCTTTAACAAAGGATACATCAGTTTTAAGAATAAGGAAGAACATGTAATTATTCCCTTGATAGATGCAAAGGTTGCACCATATGTAGATCCCTTGAGTGAAGAATATCTGAATAGGATATATGTGTGCACATTTAGAGACCCTGAAGTGCTTGAGCCATCTAAAGAAGGTGTTATTTAGTGGGATGATGCTCAATATATGAGTGATATAACCAGTGTAGCCTATGACAACTGGGCACATGGAATGTATGAAATTATCGGGTGGGAGATGAAAAGTATAGTTACTCACATTATCAGGTTGTGCACTGTTATGTGCTTGGGTAACAACCAAGTACCGAGGTACATTGGTGAAGGAAATCACGACATAAACCTGTGCACTATGGAAGCTCAATGGAAGAATGAAAGAGATAGATGAAATATTCTAGTATAAATATTCTAGTATATGCTTGCGTGGGACAGTAGCACACCAGTGGATTATACACAAAGATAATATTTTAGAATGTTGCGAAGTTAGAATCACTTTCTCTACCATATTTCTAAAGAGTAATGCCCTACTAAAACATGTGAATTTCATGGGAAGTCCCCTGCCTCACATCACGTTCAGTGATAGTGAGAGACTCTAGATGGAGGGATAGGAGGCTCTACCACCCTCTCTGTGGGTACATGAGTTATGCTTCACATTACGTGGCTACGTGCGCATGGTATGTCTATGCAAAATTGAATAGGGAAACATGGAATTGGCATGAAATTACTACAGGTATTATCTAGACCTTTGACTATTTTTCTACTAAACCTCCAGTGAATGAAGCATTACAGTTTATGAACTGCCTTACTACGGGATATAGTGCAAAGGCTGAGGAGCTCATTTTTAAGAGTTTTTAGGTGAGCCAAACTTAGAGGTGTGCTTTGATGAAGAAGAGATAGATGAAGAATAGCTTGGGCATGCCTGGTTAGAGAAAGAGAAGGGTAAGCTAGTTTACATGATTGAAGATGAGGAAGTTGAGAATCTAGATGTTGATCACATTGATGGTACACGTGAGGTCTTATAAATTGCATATGAGAAGGTGCACACGTATCATGAGCCCATGAAAAGAAAGAAGGTCAACATTGAAATTGATGCAGAGCCTAAGGAGGCCATTATTGGTGACTATTGGTCTGAACAAGAGGTTGTAAAGATAATTGAACTTCTACATGAATTTTAAGACTTATTTCTTAGAGGCTATCATGAGTTAAAGGGAGGCTATCAAGTTAAAGAAAGGTACATGCCTAGTTAGCAAGAGGCTCTACAGGATGAATCTGAATATGTCATTAAAGTAAAAGAAGAGATTGATAAATGCTAGAATTTGGAATCATTGAGCCCATTGAGGAGTCAAAGTGGGTTAGCCCTATGGTAATAAGCATTAAAAAGATGGTAGGATAAGGATATGTGTGGATTACAAGGAGTTGAATGATGCTTGTTTGATATACCCTTTCTCATACCTTTTACAAAGGAGATCTTAGACGGTGTTATAGGGCATGAAATATACTCATTTACTGATGGATTCTCTGGTTATCATCAAGTGCGGATTTCTAAAGAAGATCGGGAAAATATAACTTTCACCACTGAATGGGGAAGCTTTACGTACACAGTTATGTCTTTCGGATTGAAGAATGCACCTGCAGTATTTTGGCACATTATTGTGCAAGTATTTCAAGAATTCATTCATAAGTTTTTACAAGTCTACTTGGATGATTGGACTGTATATGGGTTAGTAAAGGACCACTGTGAAAATTTAAGACTTATGTTCTAGAGGTGTTGAAAGTTAGATTTATGTTCTAGAACATCTCTCTCAACATTAAGAAGTGCATCTTTGTTACACCCTTTAGGACTTTCCTGGGACACATCATATGTAAAGAAGGCTTGTTGGTAGATCTTGCTAGGGTCACCATTATTCTGGGATTAGAGGAGCCTACCAATCATAGTGTTTCACTAATTGTTGCAGATAATGAAACTTGATTGTGTGAGCTTCCCTTTGGCTAGGAGGAACTACCTATGATGCAAAGTAAGACCACAAGATACAGTTAATAGAAAAGGTTAGTGGATTGCTTAGCGTGAGCTAGATCTAGGAAGTGTGATACTTCCTCACCGGTTGTCAATCCACTGATATATAACTCAATATAAAATAACTCAATATGCAAATAAAAAATCTAATGCTAGTGTTCTTATTTAGGTATCTCAGATTACTATCAGTGTCAATCTAATTAAATGCTTAATAATCTAACTGGTCAAGGTCTTGGGTTAGGTAGTAGGTTATGTAGTGTGGTCTAATGGTCACAGACAGGGTCTGAGTAACATATGGTGTAGTTTGGGTTGATTTTGGATGATTAGGAAGTTTGTTGGTTTAAGGCAGTTTACCAAGCACAGAGACCAACGTCAGTTAGGGTGTGACCGATGACAGTTCAAGATAACCGATATCGGTTACTGTAGATAATAACAGAATGTCAAAAGTGGGTGTCTAGGCTCTCTTTGTGTCTGCACAAATAGTGGGAATGTTTATGCTGAGGTTGTAGGTGGGGTATTAGGTTTGGGTGAGTTTTTGTGAGTTTTGGGGGCTGTTAGGGGAGGTTTAGTGAAAGTTGATAGGAGACACAGTAACTGACATCATTCGGGGGACTAGTGCTGATGAAGAGGAGAAATCGACGACAGTTAAGGTAACCGGCATCGGTAGGGGTGAAATGGTAGTAGTTAAATAAACCTAGTTTTTGGACTTCTCTTTGATTACACAGAGAATGGAGGGAGGATGGTTGGGTTCGTGATAAAGTCAGGAAGACTCAAGGATGCCTAAAGATCAAATATGAGAGTTAGAAGGTTGTGGGTAGTATGTTGGGTAGATTAGTAAAAGGTGGGATGGAGGAATGCAAGAAAGAACACAATCTAATAACAAAAGATAAAGAACCTATTAATTTAAGTAAGTATCGAATGATGTAAATCAAATACACTTACTTGTATTTTCAGGTTTGGTTGGTGAAGGATGGCAATGGTTGATCCATGAAGAATTCAATGGTTAGTGCCATGAAAGTAGTTCTCAGAGTTCTCCCGTGAATGCTAATGCCTTTGGATGAGTCTCAAGTGCTTGTTTGAGCCTTTGATTGAGTGTATTCCATTGTTTGGATGTTGAGAAGACTTTGGTTCGTGTTTGAATGCAAGAGATCTCTCAAAACTTAGAATAACCAACCTCAGTAAAAGGTTACAATATTGTATATATGGTAGACGACGATGGTTAGGGTGATCGACGTTGGTTGAGGGTTAACAGGCATCGGTTAAGGTGAGAAATCCTAGGTTTGCCAAAAATAGGCAAATCTTGCTATTTTTGGTGTGCTTTGATTGTCAATCTGGGTCTCAAGTGAGGGTTAACACTTAGATAAGCAAGAGTATTGTTGGAGAAGAAATAGGACTTTAATTTTAGGTTTAGACTAAGTCCTAGTTGGTTAAGATAAGTGGAGACTCAGTCTTAGCTATTTAATAGACTAAGCATGAGTCCATGATGAGGTGTCTAGGTGATGTGGCTAGGTGAGGTGTAAATTAATTTAATTAAAGTAATTAAATTAATTAATAGTGTGAGGATGAGCATTAATTCAATTATAAGTAATTAAATTAAAATGAATGTGAGGTAAGGGGTCATGGTTAGGTGAATATGTTATGTTAATTAATAAAAGGGAACCAAGGGGAGTGTGACCCAAATTTGGTGTCTACATTTGCCCCTTTTTGTCGCGTAGCTTGTATTGGTAAGTGATGCTGACAAAAATAGGAAGTGGTTACCCCAAATATAGGTGAGAGTGGGATTGCCCCAAGTAGGGCTAAAGGTGAGGTTGCCCCAAGTGTGGGTAGAGGTGATCCCCCTCAAATCAGGAGTTGATGAGGTGTTAGATGGAGTCGGGGAGTGGTTTGATAAATGGGTAAGTGATGAAAGTGAGGGTAGGTGGGTTGTAGGTAAGGGTAGGGTCACTATGGGTAATGGGTAAGGGTCAGATTGGGTAATAGGTAAGGGTCATATTGGGTAATGGGTAATGGGCATATTGGGTAATAGGTAATGGCAATCAAATGCGCGCACATGTATAGATTATGATATGGTACCAGGTGGAAGAGATTTCAAACTCTACATCATCCAAGGTCGATAGGTTATCCAAATGAGGTTGAAGTGATTCAGGCATCAAGGATACAAGATATGGTCCGGAAACACAACTTAGGTTAGGTGTAGGAACGTTTAGGTATGATCCGGTACACCAAAGGTTTGGTCGGGATAAACATCATGATAATAAGAAAGGTAAGGTAATTAGGCTAAACAACATGGATAACAACATCGCAAGGTATAACAAGTACATGAAGTCAATCATCACCAAAAGGTGGTTCAAATTTGGGTATGTTGAGTAGGGCACATGTAAGGCCGAGGTATATGTAAAGAACAAGTCCCTAAACATAGTTAAGGAAATGTACTTGTTTTTAATTTCCATTGTTATTGTGTATTGATGGAAACTAGGTGAATTAGGCATGATTGTGTCGAGGTCATGTATGCATGATTGAGTTTAGGTTAGTTAGGCATGGTGGAGTTTAGGTCAGTTAGACATGGTTGAGTTTAGGTAATGTAGGCATGATGGAGTCAAGGTGAGTTAGGTAGTTGAGGTCATGTAGGCATGATGGAGTCGGGTATAGGCATGATGGAGTCTAGGTGAGTTAGGCATGATTTGGTCATGTTTTTGGGTTTGATTTGATTTCCAAGTGATTGATAGTATGTATGTATGTTGTGGTGTAAATTTCCAAATATTTAGTGTCATGGAAATGTGAAATGATGGATTGGATGTTTTGATGATGTGATAAAATGGTATGTATGCATGTTTGTTGTGTGTTTAATTTCCCAGTTTTGTGTAAAATAGAAAACTAAGGTAGCATGTGAATAGAAAAGGTGGAAAATTGGTTAGGGTAAAGAGTGTCTAATCTAACCTCCAAGGGCCCCATGCCCTCAGAGTGTTGCCTACATAGCCCTGGCGAAAAGGGGCCTCATGTCCATGTAGTTCTCCCATAAGATAGGGAAGAATGTGATGAGTTAGAGGGATGGGTTGGTAGGTTGTAGGCATGATTGAATATAGGTTAGTTAGGTATGGTTGAGTTTAGGTCATTTAGGCATGGTTGAGTTTAGGTCATTTAGGTATTTAGGTTGAATTTAGGTGGTGTGAAGGCATGTTCCTGTATAGGATAATCAAAAAGTAATGAAGAAGGTGATTGGTAAGAGGTGACAAAAATGCCTCTTAATTGACAACAACCATAACAAGTCTATTATACCAAATATGGGCTTATAAACGTAATACCATAAAGGCATTGCATGATTGACCATTCTAAGGGTGAAGAAAGTCACGTGATCATGAAATGTCACATTTGTGGCACGTCCCGTGAGTGTGTAGGAAATTAGGGTGAAAAGACAATGAGGTGAAAACAATTTGGTTTTAGCATAACCTAGTGTGAGATAACATGCCTATTTGGCAAGAGACCCAAGATCAAAATAGGCGAGTCCATGATGAAAAAGTTATCTTTTTCTTTTTGCTTTTGTTTTTATAGATTGATCAATGTGGGAAGTCTATATGGGATGAGTAGATTATCTCCTTGAGGTCTTCATGAAGTTGATCAATGCGGGAAGCTTTAGAATATTTTATTTTATTTTTTGCAAGAATAGTCTTCTTTTTATGATAGACTATGTACAATATGGCTAGCTTTGTATAGTTGTCCTTCGAGGGAGCAATCTATTTATAGCAGCGAGATAGAAAGAGTAGATGTCCTTTTTGAGGGAGTCATCTTTTTGCTGGAAGTTTGACTCAAGGAGTTGAATCCCATTTTACTTTTGAAAATGTTTTATTTTGGACTTTTAGGTCATGGACAAGACTATAGAGAAAGATAGGCTCTTTTGTTGAAGATAAAATCATAGCACACAGAGGGTTTAAGGAATGAATGACCATGGGATTCAATCTTGAAATATGAGTAACGATATAGGGTCCAAGCCAATTAGGAGAGTATTTTCCCCGTTTAATTTTCTCCTCTTTTTTTACATGTTGATTTTCCTTCAGGAATAGGTCACTGACTTGGAAGGTTCATTTATGGACACATGTTTATCATAAGCATGTTTGATACATTTTTTGTAGATTTATAGGTGATCGCGAGCATTGAGACGACATTCGTCTAATAAATTGAGGTTGTGCCAAATGGTCCTAGAGAAAATAATCCTCATTGATAATCTCTTTGAGTGAGATACGAAGAGATGGAATTATGTATTTCAAGAGGAAGGACATAACCTCTATACCATAGACCAGAGAGAAAGGCGAATAGCAATAGTTGATGAATGAATACTAGTATGATAAGAACTATAAGGAAAAATGAAATGTGCATGTAGGCCAATCATTTCTAGTATTGTCAACTACTTTTATAAGAGTTTTATTTAAGGTTTTAATTGGTTAATTCTTCTTGGCTATTGGTTTGTGGGTAGTAAGGTGAAGAAAATATGAGTTGAATACTGAAGGCATCACAAAGTTTCTGTAAGGTTTTGTTTTTGAATTGGTTTCCGTTATCAGTGATGAGATGGTGAGGAACACCAAAGTGACAAATAATGTGATGATTGATGAATTCACATATTTTCTCATCTTTCATAGAAATGAGAGGCATATATTTTACCCATTTAGTGTAGTATTTAATAGTGGTAATGATGCATTAATGACATTGCGTAAGAATGAAGGATTGATCTCTCTGATAAAGATCCAAACCCCATTGAGAGAAAGGACAGATGATCTCATGTGAGCTATAAGGAGTGACTAGGGGTGTGAGGAAGATTATCATGTTTATGAAATTTCACAGAACATGCTTGACATAATCACAAAAATTATGGTGTAGGGTTGGCCACTAATATCCCAGGTAGAAAATATGCATTCAGTGAAATCTAAACCCCTAAAGTGAATGTTGGTGTGTATTATTTTCCACATCCTTAGGTGAGTCATCTCACTTGATGGTATATGGGATCGTCAGAGTCCATGTAAGGCATCGTAGGAGGATACCATTATGATAGTTGCACTTGTAAAGAAGAGCACCCATGATGACATCAGTGAGAGTTACACTTTTATTCTGGGAAGGTAACTCATTGTCCATTACGAGTAAGATCTGGAGGCAGAATGGAACAGAAAAGGTTAGTCCAGCAAACTTCCTATACCAAAATTCACGTGGGTTAGTTTTAATGAGTTCCCACAAGGTTGAGTTGTCTCAAAATAGATTAAGAAGGTGATCTGTAACCTTGTTTACGGAGACAAATATTTTTGCATGTCACATTCAGGGTGAGGCTGGGAATCCTCCTGAGATCTCTTCACACTGCCATTCACAGGTCCATTGGTGTACGCAAATCGTCCCTCAGTGGATCCTTGCTTATGGTAGTTTGAAGTTCATCACAGTTAAAGGTAGTCAGAGTGGATCTTGTGGATCCGTGCAATCATCGATGCTTATAATGTGTGTGAATTATCTCGCTTACGACATTGGTATATACCAGATCTAAATTGTGTGTGTAACAACTAGTTGGGATATTGCCAAAAATGCTATTCTTGCATTTAATTTCTAAGGAAATTATACCTCTCCTTGAAGACATAAACGAGTGCTTCATATTAGGAGATTGTTCATTAGTTTCAATAAAAATATAGTTTTTCAAGATAAGTGTCTATAACCGCTCACCATTGTCTGAGGAATTGCAGGATAACTCTAGAACCACCCCCATGCTAACATTTGGAACCATCGAAAAATAAGGTCATCTGGTAAATGGTAGTCGTATAAAGAGCAGGGTACCGATGGATTCATCTAGGAAATTGATATTAGAGGATTGATTTATGGAGAGAGGTGCACATGCAATTTGATCAGCGATGGTTTTTTCCTTTGACAAAAAACTGGTGGATGAATTCGATTTCTAGGTCTGCAAGAAGCATGAGCTAATATTTAGCACGTTGATGTTGGTAGGGCTTAGCGTTAATGTAATATAAGGGGTCAATATTAGTGATAATGAATTTTTTTTGGTTAGGTAGGTAATGGCGAAGTTTAGTGGTGACAAAAACTAAGGCTAAGAAAAGTTTTTTGGCGTGAGTGTATATAGAGACAAAGGAACAAAGTTGGAATTAGCGTTTGAAACTTACTTGGCACATTTTTTATCAAGACCTGCGTTTTTTCTTCTCCAGCTTGGTTTTCAATGGTTATTGAGGGTTTTCAACTTTGCAAATGTCCATAGTCCTATGCAGACAGTTACTTCTACAACCTTAGCACGTGGTTTTTCCTTTTGCACAGCCAACCCTTGGTGTTTTAGACCTGCGCACCTCCCAACAGCTCTACCACGTTCCTTTTTTGGCATTCCACACAACCCTCCAACTTAACACGTGGACAACTCTCTTGGCGCTACAACTCCAGCCTGTAAACTTGGATGTTTTCTACCCAACATAGCACTCAGGTGGTTTCTCTCTCCACGTGGGCTTCCACAACTGCTGCTCACCTCTCGCTGACATGTGGCATTGACCACTTCCAACATGGGCCCTCCTTCCACCTCCTTTTTTAATGTTTTAAGGTGGTTAAAAAAAACATTCAGTTTGGCATTGTAATTTTTTTAAAAATTTGGGTTTTTGGCTTGTATTGCTCATCCTTCCTACGCTTGTCGAAGATGGAGGGTGAGGTCCAAGGTTGGTAGGAGGCTAATCCCCCCTCATAAGAAAAAAAAAATATGCCTAAAATTTGATTCCATTTCCAATGAGTACCCACATGACACCCTTTGCACCCATTTCAGGCATTTTTTTAATCAGTTTGCAGCGCTTATTGACTTTTTCCATTAGTTGCGGGAATCTTAATAATGCCATAACTTTTGACTTATAGCTCATTTTTGAGCACTTCTTTAGTCAAAGTTACATGATTTATCACACATTATGTGATGATATTGTTAGTTTTGTATACTCACTGCTTTATAAAGTGCCACATTCTAGGGGGGTTGATTGTACTCTTGGGCTTTCACACGCAGACGCATTATCGGCTGAGTCGACATGTTGCTTTTGTGGATCTTTCATTTTGCATCATGGAGAGTTATTTTTATAAACTTGAGCATCGTAGGATCACCTTACAGCCTCCCCCACTTCTCACTGGGAGAGGGGACTATTCAGCTTGGCATGCTTCCATGGAATGTTACTTCGCCCGTATTTTACCCTTCTTGCTTGGGCCAGTTCCTGCACCCACTGATCATCGTCGTCTAGAGGAATTCCTCGACACTTGCAACCACATATTTGGTCACATGATGATGCATGTATCTTGATCTCTCTGGTTTCATGTGGCAGACTCAGATCCACCTCACCGTGTCTAGAGCATTCTTCAATCCCTCTATGGAGACCCTTCACATACTGCCGCCATTATTGCTGCTACTAATTCAGTTATCTCCTATATTTCTTCATGTGATGACGGTTCCACTGATATAGAATCACTTGATTCTACTTCTAATGATGATGATTGTGCACCCTGTTCTCATGTCAAGAGTACTACAAAGGACTCTTCTCCTCTTTCTCTCACTATTCCAGACATTGTTGACACACCCCACATCTCATCAGATATTGAGCAGTCTCATGCTTAGTCTCATACATTCATCACACCCACCTCCTTTCTACTTCCAGTGTGCGAGGCCCCTTCCACTCCTCTACCTTCATTGGATGACTAATACCTATCTGACATCACTCTTCTGTTTGTTGAGCCCCCTCATTGGGATGAGTATCTGCCTGACCTTAGTCATATTTTCGTAGAGTCTACTTGTGATGCACTACAGGTTCCTCATCCATCTACAGGTGTTTTAGAGGAGTTCATCATCTCTGTTGTTAGGAGTGCCCCTTTCAGGAATCATGTTACTTCCACATTTATAGAGACCTTCATTGATCCACCCTCAGCTGTGGATCCCTTTTTTGTTGTGGAGGATGTTTTTTTCCCTTCACATCACTTGGACATCCTTTCTGCAGGTGTTCCTCTTTTTCACTCTAATAGTTCTGCGCATGTGGCATTGCCTTCGGTTCCTTGGAACTCACTCGCTAGACCTATGTCACACTTATGTGCACCAGAATCTGAGTTCTTTGTGCTGCTACCTTCGGTTTCCTTTATGGAGTGGGCAGACTTCCAACACTCCATTTCTATCCTTCCTAAGGGCAGGCACACAGTTCGTTGTGAGTGGCTCTTCTTTAGTCCAGAGGAAGAGGATCTCATCATCGACATTCTTCTAGGAGACTTCCTAGAGCTGCAGAGTTTAGATCCGTCCATGGCATCTTCTACAATCCTCTCGTCTCCCTCTTCTTCTCTCTTCTTCTTCTTTCCAAGAGATTGCCTCTTTGTACATGGGTACCTTTTCAGGCTTGTCTAGAGCTGGGACCCATATTTGGCATCTTTCTTAGATTAGAGAGTGTGTTTTTCTCTTGTGGTGGATGTTTTTCCCACTGGGGTTGCCTTCACTGCTTGGGATCTTCTTTCTTGTACATGGGTACCTCATTAGGCTTTGTGTCGGGACCCATTTCTCGTTTCTAACTTTCCACCTCATCCTAAGTTACGATGAAGGGGGGTGTTGGTGTGTATTATTTTCCACATCATTAGGTGAGTCATCTCACTTAGTTGATATCGTAGGTCCATGTGTCATTTAGGGGTCATTATGAGATTCCCTTATGCATCAGCACATTAGTGCGTCAGTGTGTTAGTGTGTCATATACGTCATTGGGAGTTACACTTCTATTCTGGGACTGTAACTCCCCCTCTCTACTCGAGTTGTCATGATTGCAGCATTGGGGGTTACTCAACACCTCCTATATGTACACCCCATTTGATCTATGAGATAGAGGAGAGTTTTAAGGCTTAACTAGGTTCTGCCAGTGTTCCAAATATTTACATGCATATTCAATTTAATGCTCGCTCCTCCCAAGATCTCTTCATGCAGCCGTTCACATGTCCGTTGATGTGCACGTCATCCCTCGTGATCCTTTCTTGCAAGTTTTAAACGCTCTTTCAGTGAACCCCAAAAATCCCTTTGTGAATTTTTTTGATGGTGTAGGGAATTTCAAAACTTGTGGGGCATCATAAGAGGATACCGTCAAAGTCTCGTTTATAAAGAAGACCACCCATGATAACATAGCGAAAGACAATTTTTAGAAAGGCTCATTGTCCTTTGCAAATAAGATTTGGAGGCAGAATAGAAAGGGAAAGGTAGTCAAAAACTTCTTATACCAAAGGTCACATGGGTTAGTTTCAATGATTCCAACTAGGTTGATGTCTCGAAATAGATAAGAAGGTGATTACAACCTTTGTACAGTGACAAAGATTTTTGAGTCAGAGGGAAAATCACGGATTTGAGAAGAAAGATAGGGCATGGTGTCCACAAATTTATTAGTGGAACATGGGGTGGTTTGAAGTTCATAACAATCAAAGGTAGTCAAAATTAGGTCAACATGATGCTTATACTTTTTAAGTATCTCTTTACGACACTGGGATATACCATTAACTTGGTTTACAACCAGTTGGGAATCAAAAAAGATATTAATTGATTTAACTTATAAGGTGATGGCGGTGTGAAGGCCTAATATAAGTCCTTCATATTTGGCAATATTGTTAGTACAATCAAAATATATTTTGAAAGATAATGACATAGGCTCACCTTCACTAGGAGTGAGGATAACACCGGCACCACCCCCACGTTGACATTTAGAACTATCAAAGAAAAAGGTCATCTCGTAAGCAGTATCATCCAAAGAGAGGGTAACAATGGATTCATCTAGGAAATCAAAGTTAGAGGATTGATTTCTGGAGAGAGGTGGGTCTACGATTTGGTCAGTGATGGTTTGTCCTTTGATATATTTTTTATGGATGAATTCAAGTTCTAGGTCTGTAAGAAGCATGAGCCAATGTGCAACACATGGATGTTGATAAGGCTTGGCATACATGTAATGTAAGGGGTTAGTTTTGGTGACAATGAAGGTTTTGTGGCTAAGTAGATAATGGAGAAGTTTAGTGGCGATGAAAACTAAGGCTAACCAATTTTTTTTGGTGTGAGTGTATTTAGTTTCGTAGTTTTAAAGTGTACAAATTATATAATAAACCACTTGTTCCCTGTGTCACTCTTCACGATGAGTGAGCATGAAACCTAAGGAATGATCAGTAATAGAAATGTAAAGGTAAAATGGTTGGTCATCCTTAGGGGGAATGAGAATAGGTGGTTGGAGGAGGTAGTGTTTTAAGGCGTCGAAGGCTTTGTGACATTCATCATCCCATTTGAAGGAGACACCCTTTTTGAGGAGATGATGAAATGGGTGGAAGAGGTTGGATAGGTACATAATAAAGTGATGAATAAATTACAACTTGCCTTACAAAATATGAAGTTTACGAAAGTTAGTAGGTGGAAGAATTTTGAGAATAGCCTTGATTTTAGCAGGGTCAACTTTTATGCCATGCAAAGAAATGACAAAACCAAGGAGCTTGCCAGAAAGAACAATGAAGACACACTTCTTGGGTTGAAGGTGAAAATAATATTTGATGAGACGGTCAAAGATGAACTTGAGGGATGTAAGGTGTTCGACCTAATGTTTGGATTTGGCAAAAATACCATCAACGTAATCTTCCAATATGAGATGCATAATGTCATGAAAAATATAAGTCATAGCTCGTTGATATGTAGCATCAACGTTTTTAAGGCCAAAAGGCATGACATGATAGCAAAAGGTCCCCTAAGGAGTGATGTAAGTGGTCTTGTGTTGATCTTCTAGGGCAAGTTATATTTAGTTATAACCTAAGAAAATGTCCATGAGTGATAACATCTCATGGTCGATGGTGAGATCAACTAGTTGGTCAATACTAGGTAGAGGAAAGTCATCTTTGGGGCAAGCTAAATAAAGGTCATAGAAATCCATGCAAATGCGGAGTCCCCCTTTCACTTTTGTGATAGGAATGATGCTATAGATCCATTGAAGGTAATCAATGGGTAGGATGAAGGAAACCAAAACAAGGTGCTGGAGTTATTATTTGAAAAAAAGGGCAATGCGAAGATGCATTTTCCGCAACTTTTGTTTCACGGGGTTTGGCTTCACGAATGGTGACGATATTGTGGACCAAAATGTTTGGGTCAATATTGGGCATATCAGTGTAGGACCAAGAAAAAGCATTGTTATGATCCTGAAGAAAAGAAGTAAAATCTTCTTGCTTAGAAACATCTAAAGACTGGCTTATCTTTGGAATGTGTGGGTCATCTTGAGTGTTAATATTGATTTCGATGGTCGATTCATTTAACATGGTTTGTGTCTTAGAATGTAATGACTGGTGAATATAAAAATCTTCTGCACCAAGGTAGGTGAGAATATGCTTATCGTCCTAACATTAAATGACGTTAATAGAAGGTGTATCATCATCGATCATATCAGGATACTAGAAGGGAAGATAAGAGGGAGACTCACCATCTCATTGATAAGTTAGAGGTCCTAAGGAAATGGTGTTCACAAAAAAAAGTTAGAAGGAATGGATTCTAGATCCATAGACTCCGTAGGTGAAGGTGGTGAATTTTGTGAATGGGGTGAATAAGGTTTATCATCCTCAATGAGTTTGACTTAGGCCTTCTTGGGAGATGGTTCGACAAAGCCAATACCACTGTGGTCTTTATGTTTACAGGTTGTGCACAAGATGATAGTATTATGACCTTGTTCATAAAAACCAAATCCAAAGCCCTTCCAATCACATCCATGGAGGAAGGTGTGGGCGAAGTCGCATTTGGTGAGAGATTGAAGGTTAAATGAAAATGGTCACAATTAGGAAGGTGGCTTGGGTGAGTAAGTAGAAGTATTAGGTTCCCCATAAATTAAGTTGGTGCATAGGTGGGGAAGACTATAATGGAAGAACTTTCCTATGTATTGATCATAGTAGGGCATGTTGGTGAAGTTTTCCATACTATTGAGGAGTAAGGAATGTGTCAATGTTGTATAGGCAGGTACTCCCATAAAGTGAGATGTTGAAAAAAAAACTTCTAAGGGATCAATAGTCGACATGTGGGTAGCCAAAATGGAGGGATCATTAGACAGAGGGGAAGAAGATCCATGGGTGATCCTCAATGAGAAAAAATGATCTAATATATTAGCTACAGAGGCTGCGGTGGTAGTGGGAATCAGAGGATTTCTAAAGTGTAGAGAAAAATTAGATGATTAACATTAGTATCTTGGGTTGTAGGTGAACAAGAGCTGGCTATGGTGCAAAATGCCTTTACTATGGTCTACTGGAAATCATTCAGTGCAACTGAAAACATGTTCTGGGGCCCGGGCACATGGTTGAAGTGCGTTAGCGATCGCCAAGTGGACATACTTGAAATATGTCCTTCATGTGAAAATTTTACATAGGTGATGGATAAAATTGTTTTTTGGAATGCAAATTCTTTGACACTCGCGTAATGGATAGGTGGGCCAAGCACTAAATTGCACTGGAATGCGGGCCCTCTAAGACATAGAATAATTTTGACACACTCAATTACGGAGGCTGATACGAATCTGGAGAATGCCTCCTTCTAACATTATCACTTATGGACATTACTTGAATGTATAGATATACCTCTAATTGCATTATGTATGCATGCAATTGGTAGGGACTCGTATTTGGTTATAGTGCATATTAGGAGACCAATGTCAATGTTCTAAATACCACACACTTGATCATAGCACATCAACTATCCTCCATATATTATCATTGTAAACTTATACGCATGAAAATCCTGGGACTTCTATATCATATGAATGGCAATGTACATTACCTTTTGCTTCAAATACAATTGAGAGTGGATATCTTGACCAAATGTTCCACACAGAACTCTAGCGTTAGGGAATGCCACCTCAGTGAGAGTTGCCAAACTTGGTCAAGGAGCTAACCAAATAGGCCATATGGTGGTCAAAGTGGCTCATTAAGCCAACCAAAATCAACACCGCCCCACTTTTTAAGGGCCTACCATGAATACCTGGCTATACAAACTGTGAGGATTGGATCCCATCCTATGTCAAAGAAATGGGATTTGTGCGGAGATTTGAACCCATAAAATTGGTGTAATCATTGTACAGGATAGAGGTTTGACCATGTGAGAAAGAGGGTGCTTTGGGTCCACATTATAAAAGTGAATATTTTGTGTGGGTGTAGAAGATATATTCAGAACTACATAAAAATGGTTCATGGACTAGTTGTTTTCTCATAACCTTGAGCTTTCTCGGAGCGGAATTTGGAGGAGATGGTAACCATACCCTAAATATAGGGTAACAGAGGAGTTGACTCATGAGAAGTGTAGCAGTAGGATTTTGATAGAATTCTTTGTAAATTATTATTTTCAAGATGTTATGTAATAGATTGAGTCCCATTTACATTTAGACTCAGAAGACGTCTAGCTAGCTCTCATATGTGACGAACTCATGTTGATCTCAAATGCCTTGTGTCGAGGATTTCTAGTGAATTGTCTTCATTTGGATCTGATATTTGTTGCACAATAATTTTTAGGTTTTAGATATTTGTAATAAAAATAGGCGAAAGGTTGTAATCATGGTCCTAATGTCTTAAATATCAAAAATCAATACAAAGTAAATTTCTGTCAGGTGTGACACAATTGCTAGTTAGAACACTAACTTTCAGATCAAGAAGAAACATTGGTTGTTTGAGATCGTAGATGTGGAACAGTGGATGGGTTAGCTGAAGAGGTTATGGCAGTAGTCAGGACCATACTAGGATTTATGTGTGGGAGAGGTAGCAAGTTCTAATGTTGGTGGCAATGGGATGCCATGATGTCTGAAGGAGATATTTTCTAAGATGTTGGTGTAAGATACCTGCCAACTAGATCAAAAGGACATCATTAAGTGTCGATACAACATGTTACAAGTTTTGAATGATGAAGGGTCAACTGGAATGGTATAGTTATGTCCTTCATGTTCAAATTTTACACAACTATGTAAGGTTGAAGGAGCATAACCCATGACACAGATCTAAGGTTGGCCAAGTAACATGTTGTACTAGAAATCCCCCTCTAAGACATAGAATAATTCTAGAATGTTACGAGAGCCCACAAAAATGTGGAGAATGATGGTGCCAAGGGTGGAAGTTATGGCATCATTGAATGAATGCAAAATAAATAGGTTATTATGCATGTAATTTTCAGGGATGCACATTTGATTGTATGCACCAGAGGAGATAATGTTGATGTTGTCACCGCCATCAATCATAATGTGTCAAACACGTATATTATCAATGTAGACATAGATGAATAGGGTAGGATCATGATCATCTAATTGGAGAGGAATAATATCATCATCAGAGAAACTAAGAGAGGCTACCTAATGAGTGGTAGTGGGTGCAGAGGAAGGGGATGAAGTGGTGAGAGAGTGCCACATGAGTAGAGGAGCGATGCATGGATGCCATAGGAATCTGAGAGTCATTAGGTAAAACCTCAATGTGGATGGGGGAGTGGTCCATGAGCGATGTCTGTCGATGAGACACAGAGGTTTAGATAAGGTCGTACAATGACATTTTGAGAGGAGATTGAACTAATTATTCAATCATTGTATGCTGGGTGACCCCATCAAGGTATAGGGCAACTGTGGGTCCAGGTGAATGATGTAAGTGATTTTTGGCGCAAGTGTTGATGTGGAGGTAATGGGAGAGGTGTAGGATGTGGTAGATGGTGATGTGGTTGTTGTCGTCCTGACTACCTTTGTATTTCTACGCGATTTCGTGGCAATGTTAACCATATTAATATGGGGTAAGGGGTAGCAACTGAGTCATGATAGGATGACATATGCAACAGGAAGTTGAAACAAGTATGGTGATGACATGTACTAGAGTTGTGCCAAAGAATGGAAGTGCATTGAAAATAATCTAAGAGGATGTTTGGTTAGATATCTTACGCGGATTATATTGGTGTTGAAGGTTAGAGGAGGGTAACCAATGTTGATTATGGAGGTGACTCCCGTAGGTGAATCTGGTGTTTGCTGAAATACGTATGGGGTGAGGATGTGTCTCTGATGGGTGAAATTGGAACATGAGTCCCCATCTAAAATCATTTGGATCATTGAAAGTTTTCTTCAATGGAGGAGTTGTCAAAAATGGAGTAAGAAGGGTCTTTAGAGCCTCTAATAGATATTCTACATCATGCCCTAGACACATGATGAGTAGGAAAAGGTAGGTTCTTCTTTTACCGAAGAAGAAGGTAACCCTGACTCTGGTTTAGGTTTGAGTGTGTAGTAAGGTCGAAGTGGTGACGTTATGATGACGTAGGTCTCTGAGGAAACTGTTTCGGAAGATGTTGGCATAAGACTCTTTCCAATGAGTGTACAATGCGAAGTAAGTGTGGGAGACTGAGATGGAGGTGTGAAGTGATGTTGGTAGGCAGAGGTTTCATAGGAGGATGGAAGGAGGTTTGACCAATAATGGTCTTCAATAGGTAGTACTAAGTTAGGTTTGGGTTGTACCTGTGGAAGGAGCTGGTAAAGATGTCAGAAAGTAACATGAGCCTTGCAGATATTGAAGGTGTATGTGGGTTTGGAATCACCAATCTATAAAGGTTAGATGGGGGGGTGTGATTTTGGAATGCACCTTCTTGAAGATATGAAGGTTCTAAGTTATTCGAGTGCATTCGAATTGTAGAAGATGAGATCTCCTAGATGGCTAGACATTTCTTGGACAATATTTTTGAAAAGGTGATACAGGGAGGTGCGACCCTCACTATGACCTTGGAACGAGGTGAGGTCGAGAGGTGATTGGTTGAAGAGAAGGGAATATCTTAGGTAGTGATGAGGCTACTTGGCAAAATGGTTATGGGTATAGGCGGTATGAAATATGGAATTTAGGTGATGATGACAAAGGCGTACATAGGTGTAGGTAATTTGGGTGTAATAGAGGCTCATGATGAGGAGGTGGGATGTTGTGCTTTTAGTTTACTTGTGGTAGGAGGATGCTTAACCAAGGTTAATGGGTGAGGTCCCATGATAGATGGAAGTAGTGAAGGTGATAGAGGGGTATTTGGGCAGGAGCTATTGTATGTGACCTAAGAGGTTGGGTCCTTCTCTTAGGTGGGCGAATAGTCTTTGTGTTGGCCTGTGAGGAAGTGGCTAAATCCTGTTTGACAGGGGGATGGGATAGGCTTGATGTCGGCATGACTCCCAAAGTACGGGTAGCTTTAGATACAGGTGAAGGTGTAAGTGGTTTTTAGGCGCATAGGTGGTTGTGGAGGTAATGGTATAGGTGTAGATGTGGGGGAAGCATGATGTGGAAGATGTCGTTATAACTACTTTAAGTTATGATGGATTTTTTTGCTCCAAACACTTTGGGGTAAATAGTAGAAGTATCAATGGATGAGATCTGCGTTTGAGTTAAAACAAGCATTCGAAGGCATTCTCCCAAAACATGGATTGATCAATGTAGTCTAAGTGGTATACCAAACATGAGAATAACATGGTAGTAGAAGGAACCAATTTTGATTTTGTGGTGACTCCCGTAAATAAATCTGGTGTTTGTGAAATTTCAGGGATGCTGATTAGCTTCTGTCTCTATGGGTAAAAGATAAATCTAGATGTCTATCAAACAGTGGATCCTTGATTAGCTTCTGACTCTATGGGTAAAAGAGACGAGAGCAAAGCAAGTAGGTACGGGTTAAAATCTAATGGAGAATTATCTTTTACCGAAAGGGATATTATCAATGGGTCATCCACTTTTTGGGGACGAAGGTAAGGTGGATGAGGTAGGTTCTTCTTTTGGTGAAGAGGAAGGTAAGCATGACTCTCCCATGGGTAAGAGAGTTAATAAAGTAGGTTGTTTATTAGATTGAGAGGTGCATCGGGAAACTTGTATTGGAAGGTATGGTAGACTCCCTCCATGAGTGCAAGGGAAAGATGAGGGAGACTCCTCTATGGGTAAAGGATTCTAGATAACACAGGTTCCTCCATGGATGAATGAGCTTGTGTAATAATTTGTTCAATAAATGAAGTAGGAGGAAACTGTGCAAAAGGAGCTGGTAAGATGTCAGAAACAACATGAAACTTGCAAATATTACTGTCATTAGCGGAGGAATGACTAGTTTGATTAGATAAGGGGGTTTGATTTAGGGAATGGCTTATTGAAGATATGAAGGTTCTAGTTATCTGTTACATTTGGAATTGTTGAAGATGAGATCTCCTTTATCTAACATTTCTTGGACAATCATTTTTGAAAGTGATATAATTACCCTCACTATGACCTTGAACGCGATGGTAATTTTAGTAATCATTTTCATTGTACCATACAGGCACAGGGTGAGAAGGGTAAAAATAGTTTTTGGTTTGATGGGTGGAAGGGTAATGGCTCTAGCTATTAAGATTTTTTCCAAAACGGAAAAGTAAGGCTCTCATATGGGGGCATACTTTCATTGCTCTCTTCTAAACTAAAAGGTCTGGATGGGGGAAAGGTTATATGAAGGTTTTGATTGGTTAGATGGATGAGATGGGATGGATTTTGAGACTGTCTGTTGGCAGATCCCTTGGTTTTAGAATAGTATTTTGAGGTATGGAAGAAGAATAAGTATCATTCAATTTGAATGTAACATTTTTGTTACGCAATCGTAACTTCTTTTCTTTCAAGGAATGAATTTTCAACTTTCGGGCCATGGTAAATGCATTGTCAAAGTTGTGGAAGGTTTGGACTTGGAGAGTTGGTGATATATGTATAACATAAGCCCTGGTAAATAATTATATTAACTCTATTTGAGGTAATTGTAATGTAAGTTGGTTAATTAGGCTGTGCAATTGAGTGAAAAAATATGCATTAGATTCATCTTCATGCTAGCGTGTGGCATATAATTTAGTCATGGTGACTTTCTTGAAAATATTGATATAAAAGTGGTCAAGAAAAGCTTGAGAAACCTAGTTAAATGAGAGGATAGAATGTCTAGGTAAATAACTATACCAATCCAATGCGAGTCCCATCAGCGAAATTGGAAATGTATGACAGGAGATAACATATCATTGCGAGAGATTAGGTAGCAGACATGTTTAAAAGACCAAAAATTTTGTTGTGGATATTATTTTCTATTGAACCAGTTGAATTTTGGAAGTTCCCAATACATAGGGTACGAGTGAATAGGAATATATGGGTGAAGGGGCTCATTAAAAATCTTGTCATAAGTTAGAGAGTTACGCAAACCTGATGAAATATTCTTTCAATGTATGCATATTATCCATCAACATTTCGATTACTTCATTGGTGGGTTATGATGATGGGGCACCCCCTGAAGTATGATGGGGTAAATAATATTGGTATGAGGTAGACGGTATCCCAGTGTGCGGCAGTGCCACGTACGAGAATTGTGATGGAGGTGTATGAGAGGGAATGGAGGTGGAGGGGAAGTATCTAGAGTAAGCAATAGAGGAAATAGGTGGGTGTTGGTAATAGGTATATGTAGGTGGGGTGTATGTAAATAACCTAGTAGTGCTTGGTGGAAGAGATTGGGGGATAGAGAGGATGATATTTTGGAAGGGAGTGTGGGATGACGACACCAAAGGTGGTTCAGGATGTGAAAGATATATGGGCAATGGAAGAAATGGGCGAATGCCTATACTAAGGTGTGGTGGATGTAGGAACATGGTGGATTCCATAGGGAAAACATATGTTGTGGGTGGGATAGATGCCTTAGGTACAACAAATATTAATGAGGTTTGGTCAAGGTGAGAAACAATGGGTGGTAAGGTGGAGGAAACCGGGGAAATACTGGTAGTGGTGGAGGTAGAAGTAGGTGCAAGTATAGGTGGGATGGAAATGGGCATGTTGTAGATAAGTTACCTAGATGAGTCATAAGTGGATGAATGGGCCAAGTAATACTGTAAAGTGAAGAGATTTTGATCAAGGAGTTTTGTGAACTCCTCGTCACTGATATTGATGGTGATAGGCTGACTGGGATCCATGGGTGATAGAATGGAAGGTGACAATGGGATAGGTGGGAGTTGCTGAAGGCTAGCATGGAATTCAAATGCGTTGGCTTGGCTATGATTCAAAACCATGTTGGTTAGCGTAGACCTAGTAATCTAATCTCTGTAGATGAAACAAAAGAACAAAAGGAATGGAGAAAAATAGTTCTAGAAGGTGAAAATAGGTGTTGTTTTAATTGAAAAATTAAAATAGAGGAACTGACGACAGTTTGGTAACTGATGTTGGTGACAGAGGGTAACCGATGATGGTTAGGGTGAGTGATACTAGTTACTATAAAAAATCAAAAGCTTTGCAAATGTGACAATAACTGATGAAAATGAAGAAAAATATGGTTTTTATAGTGATTTCAAAGTCTCAGAGGTATGATGATGTATTTGAGAAACCCCATAAAGAATATAAATGTGATGAGTGCTATTTTAGGTAAAATGACCAAAAAAGAAGGAAACCGACAGTGGTCAAGTCAATTGATGACAGTCAGATGAGTAAATCGATGATGGTCGTTGGACCATCGCTTGTTACTGTGAAATTTGAAAAGATGGAGAAAGGTGACTTTGGCGACTTAGATTAGATAAAATAACAACCCAGAAATTTGAATATGGAAATAATGGACCCTAACACACTCAGAAAAACTCAAAATATACCAACTATGATTATGGAGTGTGAAAGGAAGAAAAGAATGGAGAATACACCCTCACAACTCAAAACAAAAATCAAACAAAAGCTAGCAAGCAAAAAATCCTATTGATTAATTTTTAAGTTCCTGATCTTATGTTATGTAGGACTGACTTGTGAATAGAACATAGTTTTTAGTTTGATAAAAGGTGCCCTATGAAAATACAAGAACTAAAGATGGTTTTAGGTGAAGTTTTGGTGGTGGTGGTCCTTTCTCTGAGATAATGTTTGGATAGAGAAACCCTCATGGTGCCCACTGTCAATCTTATGATCATGTGATCATTGACAACTTCTTCTAGGTAGGATGTTGTTTAAGAAGATGTGTAAATTGTTTAAGTGGTTTGGTATAGAGAATGTGCAAAGTGAACTATGATTAAATTAGTCAACTATCAGTTGGGCATGACTTCCATTGTATAGGTTTCCCTTAGATTAATGTGAGCTATAATGCGACATACCAAAATGAAATGCAAATATTTTAAGCCAAAATCCCATGATTCAAGTTTGATGTAGCAAATAGAGAACAGGAAGAGGAACGATCTTTCACAAAATGAAATATAGTAGAAAGGAATATGTGTTCTTTTTAGAGCACCAAAAATACAATTTATTGGAGAAAATAAAAAGAAGGAGAAGATCCCAGAGAATAAAATTTAATGCAACTACTTTCAAATGGAAATAAACAATTTTTTTTAACCTAGGAATGAACAATGCAAAAGAACCCCTGATGGGTCCCACCCGACGTGCCAAAATGTTTCACTGGATTGTTGTAGATAATGAAACAGATAAAGGTAAATAGGTTGTAGAGGAATACTTGTTGTTACTTTGGTCGAAGGTTGAGTGCACATATTTCTGATTTCCGATCCAAATTGATTGTGCAAGCTTCCTTTTGGCTAGGAGGAACTACCTATAATACAAAGCATGTAGACACAAAATTTGGGTCACACTCCCCTTTGTCCCCTTTTATTAATTAACATAACGTGTTCACCTAACCATGACCCCTTACCCCACATTCATATTAATTTAATTGCTTACAATTGAATTAATGCTCATCTTCACACTATTAATTAATTTAATTACTTTAATTAAATTAATTTACACCTTAGCTAGCCACATCACCTAGACACCTCATCATGGAATTATTCTTAGTCTATTAATTAACTATGACTGAGTCTCCACTTATCTTAACTAACTAGGACTTAGTATAACCCTAAAATTAAATTCTTATTCCTTCTCCAACAATACTCCCGCTTAAATAAATGTACAACCTCTTACTTGAGACTTGGACTGACAATCAGAGCACACCAAAAATAGACAAGGATTTTCCTATTTTAGGCAAACCTAGGATTTTCCACCTTAACCGATATTGGTTATCCCTCAACTAGCATCGTTCACCTTAACCATACCTTAATCATTTTAGGTTACCTTATATATAAATTTAATAACATTTTATTGAGGTTGGTCATTCTGTGTTTTGAGAGATCTATTAAACTCAAGGATGAACTAGAGATTTCTCAAAATCTAAATGATGGAATATGTTCAACCAAAAGCCCAAGAAAGCACCCGATACTCAGTTAAAAAGGCATTGGAACATTCACGGGAGATACTTCTGGGAAGTATTATCATGGCACTGAACACAAATTGCTTCACGGATCAACCACTAGCATCCTTCACCAACTAGGCCTGTAAATACAAGTAAGTGTATTTGATTTACATCATTTTGTAGTTACTTAAAGTGTAGGTTCTTTATCTTTTGTTATCAGATCTAATTCTTCCCTACATTCCTCCATCCCCACCTTTTTATTAATCCACTCATCCAACCACCCAAATCCTTCTAGATCTCCATACCTGACCTCTATGCATTTCCAAGACCTCCTGACATTATTACAAACCCAACCATCCTCCCTTCATCCTCTGTATAATCACAGAGAAGTCCAAATTTTACCCACCGATGCCAGTCACCTTAACCGTCGTTGGTCTCCCCTCTATACTGAAATCAATTATTGTGTCTCCTGTAAAATTTTATTAAACTGCTCGTAACATCTCCAAAACCTCACAAACCTTACCCAAACCTGATACCCCACCTACAACCTCACCATAGACCTTCCCAAATCTTTGTATAGACACAAAGAGAGAGCCTAGACACCCACTTTTGACATTCTACCATTACTCACATTAACCAATATCGGTCATCCTAAACCATCATCGATCATACCTATACCGACATCGGTCACCTCGATCGACATCAGTCTCTGTGCCTGGTAAAATTTTATTAGACCAAAAAGCTTCCTAATTACCCAAAATCAACCCAAACTGCACCAAATCTTACCCAGAATCTGTTTTTGACCCTCAAGCCACCTACCCAACTTGTAACCTGACTTGGGACCTTCACCATTTTAGTTACCAAGTATTTAATTGGATCAACACTGATAGTAATTTGAGACACCTAAATCAGAACACTAGCATTAGATTCTTTTATTTGCATGTTCAATTATTTTATATTGAGTTATATATCAATGGATTGACAACCATCGATGAAGTATCACACTTCCTGGTTATAGCTCGTGCTAGGGAGTCCAATAAATTTTGCTATTAACTATATCTTATGGTCTTGCTTTGTATTATAGGTAGATCTTCCTAGCCAAAAGGAAGCTCACACAATCAGCTTGGATTGGAAATCAGAAATGCATGAACTTAACCTTTAACCAACGTAATAATAGGTATTCCTCCTTGTCCCTTTACCTTTATATATTTCATTTTCCACAAGAATTTGGTGAAACATTTTGGCACACAAACGTAACAACAGGTCAAACCTGAACCTGAGCCCCTAAATTCCTTGCATCTTTGACCATTCTATTGTTGAATCAAGTCCTATATCACCTTCTGTCTATTTAAATGCTTGTCTCATGAGCACCATTCACCTTCCATTCTCCTATTTTAAGGATCAATGACTAAACAAGAATCACATGATTACCTGCCACTTTTCATCCTTATCTTAAATATGAGTAACATGGCTCTACTCATGGCATGATTCTCATGGATACTTTTCATTTGTTCCAAGATCGAATCGCATGGTCGTTCATCACTTAAAACCCATATTTCATAGCTAAACCTTGTGTGTTATGGTTTTGTCTTCATAATAGGAACCTATCCTTCTCTATAGTCTTATCCATGACCTAAAAGTCCAAAAAATAAAATTCAAAAGTAATATACGGGATTTTCAAATTCAAAACTCCTTGAGTCAAACTTTTAGAAAAAAAAAAGATGACTCCTTAAAAAATTCTTTCTATCTCACTACTATAAATGGACTACTCTCTCGAAGGACAACTATATAAAGTTAGCCATATTGTACATAGTTTATCACAAAAGATGACTATTCTTGCAAAAATAAAATAAAAATATTTTGAAGCTTCCCGCATCAATCAGCTTCATGAAGAAATCAAGGAGATATTTTATTCATCCCACATAGAATTCATGCATCGATCAGTCTATAAAAAAAGCAAAAATAAAAAGATAACTTTTTCATCATGGACTTACCTATTTTGATCTTGGGTCTCTTGCCAAAAAGACATGCTGTCTCACACCAGGTTATGCTAAACAAGCCTCTTTCACCTTACCGCATTTCCTCTCTAAGCTTCTACCTCCACAAGGGACCTGTAACAAATGCAAAATTTCATGATCATGTGAATTTTTCACCCTTAGAACAACCCATTTCATAACGCCTTTAGGGTGTTATGTTCATAAGAAAATATTTGGTAGGGTAGACTTGTTATGGTTCTTATCAATTAGGAGGCTCTTTTTTGTCTCCTCTCACAATTCACCTTTTTTCATACTTATTGATCCTCCTATATAGGCCCAAACCTTTGACACCTACATTCTAGGAATTCCTCTTTCACCAAAATCACCCACGCCTAAATGACCTAAATTCAACCATGCCTAAATGATCTAGACTCAACCATGCCTAAGTGACCTAGACTTAACCATGCCTAAATGAACTAAAATAAACCATGCCTATGACCTAGAATCAATCATGCCTAAAAACCTACCAACCCATTTATCTACCTCATCATATTATTCTCTAGCTTATGGGAGAATTACATCGGCATCAAGCCCCCTTTTTGCTGGGGCTATGTAGGCATTACTCTGAGGGTATGGGGCCCTTGGAGGTTAGCTCAACCACTCTTTACCCTAACCAATTTTCCCCCTTTTCTCTATTCACATGCTACCTTAGTTAATTTCCATTTTACATGACACTTGGAAATTAAACAAACATACAAACATACATACCTACCATCACCTGCTACGTGGCTCGCCAACTCAACACAATGCCTCGTACTGTCATTTTCCCATTTTCACCTTCTCCTCTATCATTTTCTTGAATTGTTAAAGTAAAAATGAATCCTTAAAACATAGATTTTTATTTTTTGAACCCAAATCGACATAATTGACATCGTTCATACCATGCCCTAGCCAATCGATGTCAGTTACAACATAATAGACATCGGTCACCTACAATTATCTTTTGAGTCACCTCATGCTCATTTTTCCCAAAAATATTATTGATCCCATAACGTTTTAACCTCACCATTACCTATTACACCCTACCCACAAGCCAACACTACTCGTACATTCCCTTAACTGTGTTTATGGACATGTTATTTACCTATACCCCAGCCTTACCTGTGTCATGACCTATATATCATGAATTGAACCACCTTGTGTGGATTTGAATTGGTGTACTTTCTATACCTTGCAATGTTGTTACTCGTGTTGTTTAGCCTAATGACTTTACCTTGCCTAATGACGTGATGTTTATCCTAACCATACCTTTGGTGTCATGGAACAAAACCTATTACCCATTCCAACACTAGATCTTGTTGTGCTTCATGACCATATCCTATAATTTGGATACCTAAATCACTTCAACCTCGTTTGGATAAACCTATCGCCCTTTTTGACAATGTAGAGTTTGCAAACTATTCCACCTGGTACCGTATTGTAATCTATACATGTACATGCATTTGTTTTCCGTTAACCATTACCCAATATGACCCTTACCATTACCCAAAATGACCATACCCTTACCTACAACAAACCTACCCTCATTTTCACCACTTACCCATTTATCAAACCACTCACTGCCTCTGTTTCAATACCTCATTAGTTCCTCATTTGAGGGGGATCACCTCCACCCATGATTGGGGTAACCTCACCTTCATCCCTACTTGGGGAAACCTCACTCTCACCTATATTTAGGGAAACCTCACCTTCATACCTATTTGGGGAAACCTCACTCTCACCTATATTTGGGGTAACCATTTCCTTTTTTTTTTTAGCATCGCTTACCAATGCAAGCTATGTGACAAAAGGGGAAAATGTAGAAACTAAATTTGGGTCACACTCCCCTTGGTCCCCTTTAATTAATTAATGTAACGTGTTCACCTAACCATGACCCATTACCCACATTCATATTAATTTAATTACTTAAAATTTACTTAATGTTAATGCTCACACTATTAATTAATTTAATTACTTTAATTAAGTTAATTTACACCTCACCTAGCCACATCACCTAGACACCTCACCATGGACTTATTCTTAGTCTATTAATTAACTAGGATTGAGTCTCCACTTATCTTTACTAACTGGGACTTAGTCTAACCCTAAAATTAAATTCATATTCATTCTTCAACAACACTTTTGCTTATCTAAGTGCTAACCCTCACTTGAGACCCGAACTGACAATCAGAGCATGCCAAAAATAGAAAGATTTGCCTATTTTTGGCAAACCTTGGATTTCCTACCTTAACCGATGCCAGCTATCCATCAACCGATGCCAATCACCTTAACCCTCATCGGTTACTTTATATAAAGTTTTGCAACCTTTTACCCAGGTTGGTCATTCAGAGGTTTGGAGATCTATTGCACTCAAGCATGAACTAGAGTCTTCTCAACATCCAAATGACGAAATACACTCAACCACAGGCCCAAACAAGCATTTGATACTCATCCAAAGGCATTAGAAATTTCAAAGGAGCACTTTGGGAAGTATTTCCATAACACTGACCATAAATTACTTCACGGATCAACCTATGTCATCATTCACCAACCAATCCTACAAATACAAGTAAGTGTATTTGATTTGCATCATTCTGTACTCACTTAAAGTGTAGGTTCTTTATCTTTTGTTATCGTATCTTATTCTTCCCTACATTTCTCCATCCCCACCTTTTTACCAATCCTCTCATCTAGCTGCCCAGCCTTCTAGCTCTCCATACCTGATTTCTATCCATTCCTGAGTCTTCTGGACATTATTACAAACCCAACCATCCTCACTTAATCCTATGTGCAATCACACAGAAGTCCAAATATACCTTTTATTTAATTACCACCAAATTTTCCTCACTAACGCCGATCACCTTAACCATCTTCGGTCTCCCCTCCATACCGACATTAGTCACCAGATTGACGTCAATTACTATGTCTCTTATCAAATTTCACTAAAGTGGCCCTAACATCTCAAAAAACCTCACAAACCTTACCCAAACCTAATACCACACCTAAAACCTCAAGACAGACCTTCCTAGCTCTTTGTGCAGACATAGAGAGAGCCTAGAAAACCAATTTTGACATTCTTCCATAACCCACAGTAACCGATATTAGTCATCTTGAACTGTCATCAATCATACCTGTACTGACATTGGTCTTCCTGACCGGTGTTGGTGTCTGTGCCTGGTAAAACTACCTTAGACCAAAAAGCTTCCTAATCACCCAAAATCAACCCAACCTTCAATAAATTTTACCTAGACCTCGTTTGTGACCCTTAGAGCACCTTCCCAATATGCAACCTGATCGAGACCTTCACCAGTTAGTTATCAAGAATTTAAATGGATTGACACAGATAGTAGTCTTAGATACCTAAATCAGAACACTAGTATTAGATCCTTTTATTTGCATGTTCAATTATTTCATATTGAGTTATATACATGTGGATTGACAACCGTCAAGGAAGTATCACACTTCCTAGATCTATCTCACGCTAGGCAGTCCACTAAATTTTTCTATTAACTATATCTTGTGGTATTGATTTGCATTAAAGGTAGTTCCTCCTAGCCAAAAGGAAGCTCACACAATCAGCTTAAATTAGAAATCAGAAACACGCGTACTAAACCTTATACCAAAGTAATAATAAGTATTCTTCCTTAGCCCCTTTACCTTTATCTGTTTCATTTTATACAAGAATCTAGCGAAACAAACAAACATAAATACATACCATTTCATCAAAACATACATATACATCATTATTTATTTTCCATACTACAAATATCTTGGAAATTAAATTAAACCCAAACACATGACCAAATCATGCCTAACTCACCTAAACTCCATCATGCCTACTTGACCTCAACTCCATCATGCCTACATGGCCTCAACTCAATCATGCCTAAATCACCTAGACTTCACCATGCATATACCAGACTCCATCATGCTTAGATGACATCAACTAACTAACTCACCTTGAATCCATTATTCCTACATGACCTTGACTCAATCATGCATAATTCACCTAGTTTCCATCTATGCACAATATTAATGGAAATTAAAAATAAGTACATCATCCATCCAATATGTCAAGCACAAGATAATATTGAGAGGGGGTGGGTGAATCAGTATTATGATATTCTTTTAAATTTAACACTTAATCTCAGATCCGTAATCACAATTAATTAGTTTCACAGAGAATATATCAAAGCAATCAATGAATGCAAAGCAAACCAACACACTACAAATAAACACAAATTTATGTGGAAACCCTTTCGGGAGAAAACCACGGAGAAAATATTCTTTATTATATTTCTCAAATGTTTGTAGGAACCAACCTATGGGAGACACCAATCCCCAAATTACAATTTTTGTAGGCACCAACCTACAGGAGCACCAACCCCTTTTTGCTAAGCACCACCTCAACAAGAGACACCTATGCTCCTCCACTTGTACTTTTTCTATCATCCACACATCCTGCCCAATCTGAATCGGTATAGGCTACCAATGTGAAGTCTTTACCCCTTAGGTACTATAACCCATAATCCGTAGTTCCCTTTAGATATCTAAATATGCGTTTTACAGCTTGCACATGTGTTTCTTTCGGCCCTTCTTGAAAATGAGCAACCATACCCACTGCTTGCATGATGTTTGGTCTAGATGTCGTCATATATAGTAAACTCCCAATCATTGATCTATAGAGAGTTTGATCGACATTCGAAGATTCATTATCTTTGCTCAACTTAGTCCCAGTAGCCATAGGTGTGCTAATAGGCGCACACTCCCCCATACCAAATTTCTTCAACATTTCCTTCACATACTTGGTTTGGGATATAAATATTCCTTTATCAGATTGAGAAATTTGCAATCCAAGGAAAAATGATAACTCTCCCAACATAGACATCTCAAACTCCTTTTACATGTCTTTGACAAATTTCTTGGACATTTTCTCATTCGTC
Source organism: Taxus chinensis (assembly GCA_019776745.2). Taxonomy (NCBI): domain Eukaryota; kingdom Viridiplantae; phylum Streptophyta; class Pinopsida; order Cupressales; family Taxaceae; genus Taxus; species Taxus chinensis. The sequence goes on along the minus strand of CM034154.1, from coordinate 76,377,002 downwards.
TCCTCCAAAAATTATGTCATCTACATATAAAACAATAGTCAGTTGGTGCTCACCTTCAGTTTTAATGTAAATATTGCTATTAACAAGTCCTCTCTTGAACCGTTGGTCTTGTAGGTATTTATCAAGCCTTGAGTACCATGCTTTGGGAGCTTGTTTTAATCCATACAAGGCCTTTTTCAACTTACACACATAATCTTCATTTTTTGATAGGAGGAACCCTTTAGGCTGTTCTATGTATACTTCTTCTTCTAAATTCCCATTTAGAAATGCTGATTTGACATCCATTCGATAGACTTTGAAGTTCTTGAATATCGAAAAAGAAAGAAACATTCTAATTACTTCTAATCTATCAACAGGAGAAAAAGTTTCTTCAAAATCAACACCTTCTACTTGAGTATATCCTTTACATACTAACCTTGCCTTGTTTTGAGTGACTTGCCCATCTTCATTCAATTTATTTTAGAATACCCACTTAGTGCCAATCACATTCTGATCCTTTGGCCTAGGTAAAAGTTCCCATGTTTCATTCTTCTCAATTTGATCTAACTCTTCCTCCATTGCCTTTATCCAATGTTTATCATGGCTGGCTTCTGCAAAGTTCTTCGGCTCTATTTTGGATAATAAGGATAAATTTATTGGTTCTGATGCACTTACAATTATTCTTCTTGTCTATACTCCATCATCAAGGTTTCCAATGATCTGATTTTCAACATGATTCTTCTTAACAAAATGAGATGGTGTTTTGGTGTCCTTCCTTTCAAATTTACTTAATTTTCAACATATTCTTCCTCTTCTTTTTCTTCTACTACCTTAGGTATTTCTAAGGGCTCTTCTGTAGGTTCTTTAGCTTTTTGATTCATGATTTCATCCACTCTCACATTTGCACTTTCTACTATAGTTTGTAGTCTTTTGTTATAGCATCTGTAGGCTTTGCTTTTAATAGAGTAGCCAAGAAAAATTCCTTCATCTGCTCTTGAATCGAATTTGTCCAAGTTCTATTCATTTCTTTTAATAAAGCATCTAATCCCAAACACTTTGAAATATTTTGTAGTAGCTGGTCTTCCTTTCCAAAATTCATAAGGAGTTTTTCATGATTAAATCTGATTTTCCCTCTATTCAAGATATGAACAACCGTATTTACTGCTTCTCTCCAAAATTTATTTGATAGCTTAGATTCATTTAACATGGTTCTAGCCATTTCTTGGATGGTTCAATTCTTTATTTTTTCCACTCCTTTTTGTTGTGGAGTCCTTGCAGCTGAGTATTGTCTTTTGATTCCATTATCTTCAAAATATTCAATGAATTCATTTGAGGTGAACTCACCTCCACGATTTGACCTCAGGAACTTTATTTTCAATCCAGTTTCATTTTCTACTAAAGATTTGAAAGCTTTGAACTTCTCAAATGCTTTTGAATTTTCTTTTAGAAAGGCTACCCAAGTCATTATAGTGTAGTCATCAATGAATAACATGAAATAACTCTCACCTTGTATGCTTTTTGTTTTGGTAGGTCCACACAAATCCGTATGAATCAGCTCCAGTGGTTTGGTGGTCGAATACTCCTTTGTTCTAAACCTTTCTCTAGTTTTCTTTCCATGCTGACATTTCTTGTATAGAGTACTTGCAGGTTTCGTTACCTTAGGCATATCCTACACAGCCTAATTGTTGCTGATTTTCACAAGATTATCAAAATTTATATGCCCCATCCTTCTATGACATAGCCAACACTCTTCAACCTGACTTAGAAAACATTTATCTCCTTTTACTTCTCTGAGCATTTATAGGTTATTTGTGGTTCTATATGCATTTGCTACTAACTCTCCCATGTCTACCTTCCTTATCTCACACCCTTCAGCATAAAACTTAAGTGTGTGTCCTTGATCACACATTTGGATTACACTTAAGAGATTATGCTTTAATCCATCAACATATAAAACATTCTCTATTTTTGTTTTACCATTATCAAGACTCAGCGTACCTTTTCCAATGATCTTTGCTTTAGCATTATCACTAAATTTTACCGTACCTTCATTTACTTTCTTCAATGAGATGAACTTACTTTTATCTCTGGTCATATGTCTTGAACATCCACTATCAATGTACCACAACTGTCCTTCATCTTGTGCATTGAATGCTATTTGAACAAGCACATATTTCTCTTTATCTTACCCATCATCCTCTTTCTTCTATTTCCAAAATTTTGTAGCTTCTTTCTTTATTTCTGGAGCATTTACCTTCTAGTTTGATTTGGATGGTTCTAAAAAATCACTTCTACAAAATCTTGCCATATGTCCATAGTTATTGCAGTTATAACAAACAATATCTTCAACATAGTTTGATAAAGGAGAAAAGGAGTTGTGATTTCTATTTGAGAATCCATACACACCTTTGTTCTTTATATTATTGTCTCTCACCCATATTCTACAATCTATTTCTTTATGACCAAAATGATTACAATTGAAGCAATAGCCATAGAAATAATTTTTAAACCTGAACATGTGAGTATATCTTGGAGGATTCGGTCTTTTAAAGTTGTTCTCATATTTCCTTTCCTTGTAAGAAGTGTTGATCTTCATAAATCTCTTCGCCCTTTTCAACTCTTCATTCTTCATAGGTTCCTTGAGTGTCTCTGCATAGGTCTTTGACTTCTCTACTCTTATCCCTTTCGATGACTCTATACCTTTTGTGTTAGCGGTGTCTTGTCTTTCCATATATCCAAGACCAGTCTTGTCAGATGTTGACTTCTGTTGGTTCAAAATTTCATCTAGTATCTCAGTAATTTTCTCAAATTTTAGATTACTTGTAACTTTAGCATTTTCCTTTTCCAATTCCTTTCTTAAAGTAACGATCTCTGACTCACACTTTTCACAATCTTCTTCCTTAGTCCTTAGCTGATTTCTTAATTATTCTTCAACTCGTTTTGCTTCTTCAATTTGGGTTTTTAGATCCATGATCATCTTTCCTGATTATTCAAGAGATTGTGATATCTTAGCTTCAAAGTTACGATCTTCTTCTTCATACTTTAGGATCTGTAACTTTTGTTTCTGATTTTTCTTTTTAAGAGATTTTAACTCTCCCAAGGCACATATAAGTTCAACTTCAAGATTCACTTCACCTTTTTCTTCCATGTCTTCATCTCTTTCTAAGTCATCTTTTATAGCCATGAATAGTATTTCTTCATTATCGCTATTTGAGTCACTTATCCCACTTTCTTTGGATGATCTACTACTTCCTTTTTAATATAATCTTTTCTTTTGCTTTCCAAATCTTTTCTTGCCTTTGTTTTTCTTGAATTCCCTTTTGAATTTACGTTTGCTTTCCTCATCATCACTATCTTCTTTCTCTAGACACTTAGCTGCAAAATGACCAATTTTACCACCGTTAAAACATTTAAATGGTAACTTACCTTTGTATTTTCTAGATCCTTTCTTTAACTATCAAATGAACAAGGCTTATTTATCATCTTCTTCACTACTTGAGTTCTCATTCAACTCAGGTTCTTTGATTTTCTCTTTCTTTGAGACTTTGAATGCATTTTCCTTCTTTGATGGTCTATTTGACTCAGTCCTCATTTCATACGTGATCAGTATTCCATGTAGTTTGTCCATGTTCAACTTATCAAGAGCCTTCATTTCTTCAATGACAAACACCTTAGTATCAAATCTCAATGGTAGAGATCTTAGAATCTTTTGAACAATTATGGATTCTTCAATATTTTTGCCTAACCCTCTTATGGTGTTGACAACCTCATACATGCGAAGCAGATAGGCTGCAACATTCTCCTCATCCTTCATTTTCAGGCTCTCAAATTGTCTCCTATGAGTTTGAAGCATAGCCATTTTAACCTTGTCATCAACTTCATAGATAGTTCAAAGTTTTTCCCATATCTCCTTCACAGTGTCACATTGCATTACTTTAACAAACTTAGATTCTAACAGGTCACATAGGATAACATTCATCGCCTTGGCATTGTTTTCAAAATCCTTATTTCTGTCTTGATCTATTCAGTGGAACTGATGGGATTGTATATCCAACTATTACTGATTTCCAAATATCAAACCCTAGTGCCATTAGATATGTTTTCATTCTTATGTTCCAAAATGCATAGTTTGTTCCATCAAACAATGGAGACTTGTTTGAAGAAAAACCTTCTTGTACTTGATGAGTAGCCATATGTGCTTATGAGATCTACCTTCCAATTGTTAGATTATTCCTGAAGGCACCCACTATGATACCAATTTTTAAGCACAAGATAATAATGAGAGGGGGGGTGAATCAGTCTTATGATATTCTTTTAAATTTAACACTTAATCTCAGATTCGTAATCACAATTAATCAGTTTCACAGAGAATATATCAAAGCAATCAATGAATGTAAAGCAAACCAAAACACTGTAAATAGACACAGATTTACGTGGAAACTCTTTCGGGAGAAAACCACATAGAAAATATTCTTTATTATATTTCTCAAATCTTTGTAGGCACCAACCTACGGGATACACCAATCCCCAAATTACAATTTTTGTAGGCACCAACCTACAGGAGCACCAACCCCTTTTTGCTAAGCACCAACTTAGCAAGAGACACCTATCTCTTCAAATATGAAGGCACTAACCTTCCTCACAAAAAAAAAAAACTCTTTTCTATCTTTTATGTTGTTGTTGCTTCAATAAGTGATAGAACAAAATTGCTGCTCAGAATATCCTTTTTTATGTATTTCAATCCCTTCACATAAATAAATCACAACAACTTTTCATCAAAAATAAATCTACCCTTCACTCCTTTTTATTTCATATTTTGCTCTTCCTTTTCTCTCTTCACACAAAATATTCAATATGTGTGCTCTTTAAAATCAAATGATTCTATCTCCTTATATATCCTTCTCACATCCTTTCGAAAAGACCCATCATTCTAACCAACACAACCTTTCCATTATTTAATTAGCACATTTTAATTAAGTGCATTAGTTGGCTTAAAACCAAAAGTAATTAATGCAGCCCATAAAAATGATTAAATGCACATTAAACAATGCAATATACTCCATTAAATGCGCTGGCCCTTTCTTTAATAAAATTTCTTTCATCATTAAATCGCTGCTAGCCATCATTAAATCTTCTATTTCAACATGAAACATGGCATATGAATGCCTTAAAATGCTGATATATTTCTCATATGTACAGCTGTGTATATCTCGTTTATACCATGTAACAATACTTCTTTTCATGTAGTTAAACTTTCATTTTCAGCCTTTCTATACTGCTGGTTATTTCCATTACATTCTACCATTTCCATCAACATCCGTAAATAGTTCCGTCAACTTCCATTGTCAACATCCGTCAATATTTCTTTCAACTTGCGTTACACATTTCCATTAACCAAATACATCAATGATTAAGCCTTTGACATCAATGATAATATTTCCAACACAATAAATATCGTGAACTGTATAAATGGGAGAGTGTGTCTATCAATACATATATACACATATACATATAAATACAAGTATATCAAAAAATTTCATATGCAATCTCACATCTTTGACACATAGGCCAACATATATATATATCAAAAGTAAAAAGAAATGATCATACAATGATCATATCGAGTGACTAATCGTCACCCAACATGATATCCTTCTGACCAGTCTCACATGTATCCTCCTCCTCACTTGTCACCCGCCCTGCCAACATCTCTACACCCTCAATGGGTCTCAGTCTAGTCTCCTCCTTTCCCTCAGGTAGGCATGGCCTCTGTAAACTCATAACCTCTCCTTGGCCCTGTCCATGGGCTTGACACCCCCTGTGCTCCCTAAACTTTGAGTCTTGGATCTAGTCTGCTCAGTAGCTATTAGCTAGGCTCTGTATTCAGAATATGAAGGGACATCTATACTGACATTTTTTAGGTGATCCTGATCATAGCATGCCTCACTCAGGGCATGCTTGAACCTCATGATTGACACAGTCTTCGGTGGTGCCATGGGTCTCACTATAACCTATGAACTTTGCCCTACTAATAATGGCCTCGACCCCTATCCTGATGCCTTCCCTCTTTCCTATACCACAAGACTCTATCCTGGGGTAGGTGCCTGTAATATGGGATCTTGTCCTTGGGCTTGTGGAGGTACCTATACCTGTGCTGCAATCTAGGCTTGTAAGGCCACAACCTGTGCCTGTGAAGTGGCTAGATGGCCCTACAGGCTTATAACTTGTGGCTGTTAGGCACCTACCTATCCACCATCTCCATCTCTACCTTGTGCATATGCTTTTCCTTGTGCTTCCTGGGCCTGTAGAGCCGTCACCTGAGCTTGTAAAGTGGCTACTTTTGCCTTTGACCTTATGAGATGCCCCTGTAAACTTGTAATCTATGCCTACAGGGCAACCACTTGACCCTGTAAAGTATCCCTCTGTACCATGATGGTAGCTAAATCTAGTTACCCTGGCCTACCTCTACTCGGTGCCATCTCTGCGGTGGCACATCTGGCTGCTGTGCCAGTGGTCCACCCATTCCCTCTCCCACCTCTTCCATGACCAAATAAAATCCTCACCTCCAAATGAATCAAATCAGTTGAATCGATCTTATGGACCCACTAATTGAAACCTAATCACCTGTTACGTGGCTCACCAACTCAGCTCAACGCATCGTACTGTTGTTTTCCAGTCTTCACCTTCTCTTCTTATAGTTTCTAAAAGTGTCAAAGTCAAAATGAATCCGTAAAACATGGATTTTTATTTTTTAACCCCAAATAGACATGACAGAAATTGGTCATATCGTTCCCTAGCCAAATGAAGTTAGTTACAACATAACCGACATCGATCACCTGCCATTACCTTTTGAGTCACCTGATGCCCATTTGCACAAAAAAATTATTGATCTCACAAATTTTTAACCTAACTACTACTTATTGCACCCTACCCACAAGCCTATACTACCTGTACATTCCCTTCACTGTGTTTAGGGACATGTTATTGACCTATACCCCAGCCTTGCATGAGCCATGACCTATATACCCTGACCTAAACCACCTTATGTGCATTTGAATTGGTGTACTCACTATACCTTGCAATGTTATTACCCATGTTGTTTAGCCTGACGACCTTACTATTAGTGAAAAATCATAGCACCCTCGAATGGCCAAAGATGTGAAGTGGTTAAAATGAGGAATTTGGTGTGATTATATAACATTGGATCATATCTCAAGTTGTGGGAATTGCAAACTTGAGATGATCCTCCAGAGAAAGTTGGTTCTTGTTCCTAAACTACCTGCCACGAGCTACTCTAATGTAGGAAAAAACTAAACTATCCTAATCTAGCCATTCCAAGGAATGAGAGAGAAAGAGAGGGTGAAAGAAAATCCTACACTAAAGTGGTGATACACTAGAGAAGGAAAGGGGTGAGATGCTCTATTGAGGGAGGATGAACATGGGAGAAAGGAAGATGGGAAGGTCATACATAAGTGACACAAACCTAGACCCTAATCCATGATCAAAACTCCATGAAACATAATTCCTTGCACCTGCAAATGTGAAATACATCCACAAAAAATATATTTGAAAGGGAGAGGCATGTCGAGACAACAAAACAATGCAAAGGGTTGAAGAAACACCACAAAAACACACTTTATTGCTCTATATGGGTGCATAGACCATTACGTTTTTTCTTTGAGGCACAAAAATGCTTGCTAGGTGTAGGAGAAGGTCTTTAACTCAAAATGGAGTTGGGAAATTTTTTTGACAGAGTTTCCCTATGCCCAGAATAATCTCTCCTTTTCAAATGCTAAGTGTTACAATATATAGAAAGAATAAGAGAGAGAAGAGGGAAAAGTCGAATCCTGTTTCAACTACTATGAGATATGCATTGAATCCTACCTTGAAGACTCAATCACTATCAATCAATGCCTTTCTCAAATCCATCCCAAATTTGTTGGTTCTGGCTCCCTCTGTCTGTCTAGTGTATTGAGGAAGAACGATGGATCAAATCGAATCAGATCTCGTATTTGGAGAAATCAGGCTTTGTATTAATGGCCTTGAAGATGTTTTACCATTTTCACCCACCAACACCTATAAAAAATGTTATTTTATGTTTCTAAGGCATAAAGGGCATCGAGACATTTCCAAAAAATATTCTCCTACCCAAATCTAAGTTCTTAGTCAAAAGATATGGCCATTTGATTTTTTTGGTCGTGGGTGCGTAATTTTTAAATGAGTCTATCTGTACTGGGTCCACGTGGTATCTCTATGCTCATTTGAGATTTGAATCCTTCCTTCACTCTTGGAATAGTGACCATGTGACACAAGGCTGTGTCCATAGGTTTCCCTATTTCATTTGTATTCTTCCTGAATCTTTTCCGCGGGAGGAGGCACTGTATCTAACACAAGACATGTGAAGGCTTTGCACATGTTTAGAAACTGCCCCTAGACTTTAACTTTGGATTAGTGCGGATACGACACGTGGAGACCTCCATAGGCCTTTGGAATTTTCAACTATCACCCTCATATTTTTAGGCTCTGGGACACGTGGAAGGCTCACGCTCATTTGAAAATTTATTAAGGGTCCTGCTTTTAAATGTGAGCTATTTGGACACCTGGCGCCTTCCACCTGCATTCATTACTTAGCCATTTTAGGCCCATTATCCTTTTTATCTCTGTTGACCATTGGCTATGTGGAGGGCTGGTGCAAGTTTGAGTCTCCACCTTGGGCTCCCATTTTGGAATTGCACTGAGCCGAAACTTGGCCCCTTCTATCGAGTTGAAGAATTTTCAACGGCTGGTGCAACTTTTTGGAGCTCTGGATGCATGGAGGCTTGGCGGTTATTTTAGCTTGCCCCTTTGGTTTTAAATTTTGGAGGTGCATCATTTGGAAACTTGGCAGCTTCCGCTGTCTCTTCCATACTTAGTCAATTTCGGGGTCCATCCTGAATTATTTCAGAGCCCGAAGACTTTGAATCTTCACCGTTTCTTTTCCTTTGAGTCTTTGGTTCCTTTGACATCACTTGGCCTCCTTCCCTAACCCTGCCATTCCATTTCCAAGCCCACATGTAATTTATTTGTTGGATTTGAGGCACGGATTCACTCGACAGAGCTGTTTCTTGAATTTCTTCTTACATGGGGTTGTTTGATCTTTCGCAGGCACCACCACTCCATTGTAAAGTCCCTTTGCAACCTTGTTTGTCATCCTGGAATGTGAGCTCATGGGTCTAAGTCATTTCCTTCATAATTTCCTTATGTGCAGGACTTGTCTTGACCAAATTTTCCTGGAGGAAAATTTGGGATAACAATTTGGTGACTCACGGGGACATCTACCTGCTAGATGAAGAGACCAGTAGCCTTAAAGCATCCGTTGGTCATGGAGTCATAATTAATGGCCTGGTACTGACCCTTCCTTCAAAATGGACTCCCCAACTACCTACACTTTCTATGTTCTTCCTGTCCCTGAGCCTGCCCGCGCATCTGCACTCTCAATTTTCATAAGAAAATCTTGAAATGGAGTTTCTGAGAGTACAAAATTGTATTGACCTGGGGGATTTCATTTGTCCCTGAATGGAATGACTTAAAAAACATCCTTTGGTTTCTCTACATTTTTTTGATTTTTTGGAACTAGCAACTGCTACAGACAACTATGGATCTTTCTGCCGTGAATACTAAAGAGCCTGGCCTTTGTCTGTCCTGAGAATGGACTGTTACAATGTTTACCTGGGGCACATTGAACTTCACAATGACATAACCTTGGAGCAAAAAAACACAAAAAAAATTCTATGTACAAAGAATCAAATCATACATGCCTCAAATGAGACATGTAGAGTGTACACAAGCACTTTTTCTGCTAAAAACAAAATCTACTCCTACTCCTATACTAACCAGAAAAAAAGAAAAGCTTAAACAAAGCCTGCTATAGGTAGGGAGAAATAGCTTCCCTTTCTCAAAAGGGTCAGCCATGCAAATGATTTGACACTAAATATGGCTGCCTAGATGAATAAAAAACTAAATTTAAGTATGTCCTCCACCCAAATCATCAAGGTATCTACATTAACCAAAAATACCTCCTCAAGTGGATTGGCATTGGACTCCTAGAGATGTTGACGATGACCCTTGGTACTTTGATGCTCATTCTCATGCCCAGAAGTAGGCATGACTGGTTTTGGCTTCTCCCTTATCTCCAACGAAGCCAAATATCTGATTGGGCCAGGTATGGTCCTTTGAATTTGCCCATGGTTATAAACTCTAACTCCAAAAATGGAGTCTTTTTGTGGACCTTCTTAGATGGATGGTGAGAGGGAGATGATGAAATCTCCTTTCTTTTTTTTTCTTGTGAAGAACATGGAAGACCATGATCTTCCAACCCTGGTTCAAGAGGGATGTTGTGAGACAAATGCTACTATCTTTGAGTTCCTTCCTTGATGGTAGCAGGCTCATGTGCTTGGAAGGTGGATGATGGAAGAGAAAATGATGTGATCTCTATGGGATTTTCTCCATTAAAGAAATAATCCAAGTCAGATAGATAATCTACGTCGTTGTTGTCCTGTTGCATGCGCTCAACCTCCTTCATGGTGTCTTCCTGATCTAAAATTTTCTCACCATGGTTTCCCTCTTCCTCAAACATGAAGTTTGAAAGATCAAACTCTTCTTCAACATCAGATCTTGAAGGGGATGAAGTGGAAGGAAAAAATGAAGGTTCTTCTGTAGCCTGATCCACACTTGGAACCTCTGAAACTATATGGTCCTCATCCATCATGGGTTCATCAATCAAATCAGGAACTTGAAATGAAAGCAAAAAATATTCAATGATGCCTCCTTCATTGAGTGGCCTCAACTCTAATTTGATCTCTCCTAGCTACTCCTCTTCAATGGGACTTGGAGCTGGTTGTTCTTCCTCTTCAACTAGTTGTGCAGCTTGGGTCAACTCAACATCCTCTTCAGACAAAGTTCCATCATGGACACTGCATCCAGAGCAGCCAAACTGCTGATCTACTTCTTCTTGTTTTTGTTCCTTCTCTACTGAAAAACTTAGTCTCAGCCACCATTGGCTGTTCAAATTTTACCTCCTCTATTGGCTTGACCATCAAGGGGATGTTTATAAACCAAAATTTGGTAGCCAAAATCTTCAGATTGTCTGTCATTTCTTCTCTGTTGGAATCCCCTTCTTGCTATTTTCCTTGACTGGATTCTTGAGTCTCTTCCCAACATGGACTTGGGAAAGCAAGAGGAGTGACATGTTAGGGTTCAACCAAATTTGTAATTGTTTTTTGTGGGGAGGGAGGTAGAACTTCTTGTTTTTTGGAGGGGATGACTATTTGGAAGGGAAAGGGTGAGAGGAAATAAGGTGGGATGGGAGATTAGGAGATGGAGAAAAAAAATTAACACTTGGGGCACCAGATGAGGGGCTTGACTCATGACACTGCTGAAATGATAAATCTTGAGAAAGAGAAAATGAAGGATAGGGAGTTCGTGATTGACTTAGCCATTGACAAGGCTATCTCGCACCTTGCTCATAAGCCTCAATGTCCTCAATCCAATGTGTAAGTTGAGGTAGCACTTCAACCATGAAGTTAATCTTCTCTTGAGGGCTGTAATGTCTTGGAAAAGGGCCTTCCCATGGACAAGGTGCCCTGTAACCAATCTTGAATGTATTCATTTGTGCTATGCCCCTTGAATGAACCATACCAGCCTCCATTTTTTGAATTTTCTCCAATAAACCAGCATTCTCCACATAGTTGTCACCATTGTATGCGTCCCCTTGTTCTTGATAAGCTCCATGGCCAAACTAACTTTGACCTTGCTCATATGGGTAAGCGTAATGGTCTTGGATCTAATTATAATGCTAATTTGGAGGAGTTTGGAAATGCATTTGAGATGGACTGCATTATTGTAAGTGTGAGTTACATGAAGGGAATGAAGTCATGATTGCACAACCTCATGAAATGGGAGAAAATGAAAGAGATGGAAGAAGAAAATGGATGAAAATGAGTGGAAATGGATGGAAAAGGTCTATAACTCAGAGAATGGGTTTTTGACCAGATGGAGTTACCAGATGTTCTTGCATGTGCCTCAAAAGGCTAAATCCCACCAAGAACACATCAACTTGATGAAATAAAGTGAATACCTCATGTCCCATCAGGTGTGTTAGAACTGTTAGTGCAAAATCACAACACCCACAAATGGCCAAAGATGTGAAGTGGTTAAAATGGGGCATTTGGTGTGATTGCATAACATTGGATTATATCTCAAGCTGTGGGACTTACAAACCTAAGATAATCCTTTAGAGAAAGATAGTTCTTGTTCCTAAACTACCTGCCATGAGCTACTCTAATGTAGGAAAAAACTAAACTATCCTAATCTAACCATTCCAAGGAACCAGAGAGTAAGAGAGGGTGAAAGAAAAGCCTACACTAAAGTGGTGATACTCTAGAGAAGGAAAGGGGTGAGATGCTTTGTTGAGGGAGGATAAAAAGGAGAGAAAGGAAGATGGGAAGGTCAAATAGAAGTGATACAAACCCAGACCCTAATCCATGATCAAAAATCTATGAAACACAATGCCCTACACCTGCAAATGTGAAATACATGCACAAAAAATAAATTTGAAAGGGAGAAGCACAAAGAGACAACAAAACAATGCAAAGGGATTAAGAAACACCACAAAAACACGTTTTATTGCTCTATATGGGTGCATAGACCATTATGTTTCTGCTTAGAGGCACAAAAATGCTTGCCAGATGTAGGAGAAGGTTTTCAAATCAAAATGGAATCAGGAAACAAATTTGATAGAGTTCCCCTACGCCTAGAATAATCTCTCCTTCTCAAATGATAAGTGTTACAATATATAGAAAGAATAAGAGAGAAGAGGGAAAATTCGAATCCTGTTTCAACTACCACGGGATATGCATTGAATCCTTCCTTGAATAATAAACTACTATTAATCAATTCATTTCTCAAATCCACCCCAAATCTGTTGGTTCTTGCTCCTTCTGTCTATCCGACGTATTAAAGAAGAACGACAGATTGAATCGAATCAGATCTGGTAGTTGGAGAAATTGGGTTCTGTATTAATGGCCTGGAAGACATTTTCCCATTTTTTACCAACCAACGCCTACAAAAAATGATATTTTATGTTTCCAAGGCACAGAGGGCATTGAGACATTTCCAAAAAATCTTCTCCCGCCAAAATATGAGTTCTCAGTCAAAAGATATGGCCATTTGAATTTTTGGGTCGCGGGCACGTAATATTTAAATGAGTTTGTTTGTACCGAGTCCACGTGGCATCTCTGCACTCGTTTGAGATTTGATTCCTTCCTTCTCTCTTGGAATAACACCCATGTGACACGTGGTGACATCCGCAGGTTTCCCTATTTCATTTGTATTCTTCCTGAGTCTTTTTCGTGGGTGGAGGCACTGTATCCGACCCAAGACATGTGGAGGCTTTGTGCATGTTTAGAAACTACCCCTAGACTTTACATTTGGAGTAGTGTGGATACAACACATGGAGACCTCCGCAGGCCTTTGGATTTTTCAATGGTTGCCCTCACCTTTTTGAGCTCTGGGACACGTGGAAGGCCCGTCTGCATTTGACAACCTGCTTAGGGTCCCACTTTTGAATGTGTGTTGTTTGGACACCTAGTGCCTTCCACCTGCATTCATTACTTAGCCGTTTTGGGCCCATTCTCTTTTTTACCTCTTTTGACCATTGGCTACGTGGAAGACTGGCGCAATTTTGAGTCTCTGCCTTAGGCTCCCATTTTGGAATTGCGCTGAGTCGACACTTGGCACCTTCTGTCAAGTCAAAGACTTTTCAATGGCCGATGCAACTTTTGGAGCTCTAGACGCGTGAGGCTTAGCGTTTGTTTGAGCATGCCCCTTTGGTTTTAGCTTTTGGAGGTGCACTGTTTGGACACTTGGCAACTTCCGTTGTCTCCTCCATACTTAGTCAATTTTTGGGGTTCGTCCTGAACTATTTCAGAGCCCAAAGACTTTGAATCTTCATTGTTTCTTTTCCTTTGAGTCTCTGGTTCCTTTGACACTGCTCGGCCTCCTTCCCTGACCCTGCTATTCCATTTCTGAGCCCACCTATAATCTATTTGTTGGATTTGAAGCATAGATCCACTCGACAGAGTCACTTCTTGAATTCCTTCTTGCACGGGGTCGTTTGATCTTTCATAGGCCCCGCCACTTCATTGTAAAGTCTCTCTGTAACCTTGTTTGTCATCCTGGAATGTGAGCTCGTGGGTCTGAGTCATTTCCTTCATAATTTCCTTATGTGCAGGACTTGTCTTGACCAAATTTACTGGGGGTGAATTTGGGATAACACTTACCTTGCCTAATGACGTGATGTTTATCCTGACCATACCTTTGGTGCCATGGAACACAACCTATTACCCGTTCCAACACCAGACATCATTGTGCTTCATGACCATATCCTATACCTTTTATACGTGAATCACTTCAACCTCGTTTGGATAAACCTATTGCCCTTTTAAAAACGTAGAGTTTGTAAACTCTTCCACCTGGTACCGTATCACAATCTATATGTGTACATGTGTTTGATTTCCATTACCCATTACCCAATATGACCCTTACCCATTACCCAAAGTTACCATACCCTTACCTACAACCAACCTACCATCATTTTCATCACTTACCCATTTATCAAATCACTCACTGCCTCAGTTTCAACACCTCATCAATTCCTAGTTTGGGGGGGGGGGGTCACCTCCACCCACACTTGGGGAAACCTTACCTTCAGCCCTAATTTGGGAAACCTCAATCTCACCCATATTTTGGGAAACCAATTCTTGTTTTTTTTAGCATCATTTACCAATACAAGCTATGCGAAAAAATGGGAAAATGTAAACACCAAATTTGGGTCACACTCCAATTTGTCCCCTTTTATTAACTAACATAACATATTCACCTAACCATGACTCCTTACTCCCGCATTTATATTAATTTAATTACTTATAATTGAATTAATGTTTATCCTCAAATTCTTATTTAATTGAATTACTTTAATTAAGTTAATATACACCTCACCTAGCCACATCACCTAGACACATCACCATGGACTTATTCTTAGTCTATTAATTAACTGAGACTGAGTCTCCCCTTATCTTAACCAAATGGGACTTAGTATAACCCTAAAATTAAATACCTATTCCTTCTCCAACAACACTCTCACTTATCTAAGTGTTAACCCTCACTTAAGACCCAGATTGACAATCAGAGCATGCCAAGAACAGAAAGATTTGCCTTTTTTTGGAAAACCTAGGATTTCCTACCTTAACCGATGCCGGTTCCCTCAACTGATGCCAGTCACCATAGCCATCATCAATTACCTTACATATAGTTTTGTAACATTTTACCTAGGTTGGTCATTTTTGAGTTTTGAGAGATCTATTGCATTCAAGCACGAACTAGAGACTTCTCAGCATCCAGACAATGGAATACACTCAACCACAAGCTCAATAAAGCACCTGATACTCATCCAAAGGAATTAGAATATCCAAAGGAGCACTCTGGGAGTACTACCATGACATTGGAAACAAATTTCTTCACGGATCAACCACTACCTTCTTGCACCTACCAGACCTGCAAATACAAGTAAGTGTATTTGATTTTCAACATTCTGTTGCTTAAAGTGTATGTCCATTGTCTTTTGTTATCTAATCTTATTCTTCCCTGCATTCCCCTATTCCCACCTTTTTACCAATCTACCCATCCAACCACTCATAAACTTCTAGCTCAACGTACTTGACCTCTATGCATTCATGAGTCTTCCTGATATTATTACAAACCCAACCATCCTCCCTTTATATTTTGTGCAATCACTTAGAAGTCTAAATCTACCTTTTATTTAAATACCACCAAATTGTCCCCACCGACACCAGTCACCTTAACTATTGTTGGTCTCCCGTCTATACTGCCATCAGTCATCAGACCAATGTTGGTTGCTGTGTTATCTCATTCACTTAACCAACAAGCCCCTAAAACTCAAAAAACCTCACCCAAACTTGATACCCCACCTAAAACCTCAAAACATACCTTCCAAACTCTTTGTATAGACATAAAGAGAGCCTAGAAACTCACTTTTGACATTTTTCCATTATCCACAATAATCAATATCGGTCATACCTATACTGACATCGGTCACCTTGACTAGCATTGGTCTCTGTGTTTGGTAAAACTCCCTTAGACTAGAAAACTTCCTTATCACCCATAACCTAACCCAAACTTCACCAAATATTACCTAGGTCCCGTCTGTGACCCTCAGAACACCTACCCAACCTATAACCTAACCCGAGACCTTCACCAGTTTAGTTATCAAGAATTTAATTGGTTTGACACAGATAGTAGTTTGAGATACCTAAATCAGAACACTAGCATTAGATTCTTTTATTTTCATGTTCAATTATTTCATATTGAGTTATATATCAGTGGATTGATAATTGTAGAGGAAGTATCAAACTTCCTAGATCTATCTCACACTAGGCAGTCCACTAAATTTTGCTATTAACTGTATCTTGTGGTCTTGCTTTGTATTACAGGTAGTTCCTCCTAGCCAAAAGGAAGCTCACACAATAAACATTGGATCAGAAATTAGAAACGCACACACTCAAACTTCGACCAATATGATGGCCCCTTTATCTTTATCTATTTCATTTTCTATAACAATCTGGTGAAACATTTTGGCATGCCTGGTGGGACTCATCAGAGGTTATTTTGCATTGTTCATTCCTAGGTAAAAAAATGTGTGTTTATTTACCTTTGAAAATATTCACATTAATGTTTATTCTCTGGAATCTTCTCCTTCTTTCTAATATTTACAAGAAATTATGTTTTTGGTGCTCTAAAAAGAGCACTTCTTCCTTTCTATTGTATTACATTTAGTGAAAGAACGTTCCTCTTCCTATTCTCTATTTTCTACATCAAACTTAATCATGGATTTAAGCTTAAAACATTTACATTTCATTTTGGTATGTTGCATTGTAGCTCACATTAGTTTGAGGGCAACCTATATGCTGGAAGTCATGCCCAACTGATGGTTGACTAATTCATTCGTAGTTCATTTTGTATATTCTCTATACCAAACCACTTAAATAATTTACGCACCTTCTTAAACAACATCCTACACGGAAGAAGCTATCAACAATCACACAATCATAGGATTGACCATGGGCACCAAGCTAGTTTATTTGTCCAGTCATTATCTTAAAGAAAGGACCACCCTCACCAAAGCTTTACCTGAAACCATCCTTGGTTTTTGGATTTTCATAGGGTGCCTTTTATCAAACCAAAAACTTTGTTCTATTCACAATTTAGTCCTAAATAACATAAGCTAGATTATAAAATTCATCAATAGGATTTCGTGTTTGCTAGTTTTTGTTTGATTTGTGTTTTGAGTTGCAAGGTCGTATTCTCCATTATTTTCTTCCTTTCACACTCCATAATCATAGTTGGTGTATTCTAACTTTTTCTAAGTGTGTTAGGGTCCATCATTTCCATACTCAAGTTTCTGGGTTGGTATTTTATCTGATCTAAGTCACTAAATTTACCTTTCTCCATATTTTCAAATTTTGTAGTGAGTGACGTTAGTTTGTATTATTATTTTGCTAGCACACAAGCTCTTGAAACCCTTGTTCATGGTCTGCAAGCTCAAATATTACAAATACAACAAGGTTCACACATTTTTTCTCATTTCATAGATTCTACTCAATTTATTCATAACCCATTTGCTCTCGAAGTGGATTTCTATCCTTTGCATATTGTTTTTTTCTCCTAAGCTTCCTATTACGATGAAAAAAGTGATCATGAGGAGCCCTTCCTACTTTCCATGCCTCTTTCTTATATTATGCTTACAATGACACATTACTTACCAATTTTTTCCTATAACCTTAAGGATTTTATTTTAGAATGGTTCTTTGATCTTTCCATTCATTTAGTTTATGCCTTTACCCCTTTAGTTAATCAATCTCTTGTACAATTCTCTATGAATATTGGGGACAAGGTATCATATGCTCAAATGTTTAAAATGTGAAAAGAATCTAATGAACACATAAGTGATTATGTTCTATGCTAAAAGAATATTCTTACTAAGATAAACAATGTTTTAGCTAATAATGATCGGGCCAAGATCTATTCACTCAAACCCTTCTTGCCCCTCTATAAGAATAAGTAAGCTTTGACATTTCACTCATCTGATTATGTATGAAACACATTAAAGAAACATGAAACCAAACTCCTCATCATGAAAAAACCCAAATATGTTACCAATTCTCCTAACACATCTAACCTTAAGTTTAAAGACAAAACAACCTTAAAGGTAAATATAATGATAATAAAATTGATGAAAAAGCTAGTGTTAATGTTGTATTTCAACCCAAAAAGATTCAATTAGAATATCCGTAGTGAAAATTCATGTGGTTACCTTGAATGCCTCAAATAGTGCTTAAATAATTACTTGAGTGAAACCTTGTATCTCTCTCTCTAGCTATTACAGTTGATACAATCAAAGCCTCATGGTGAAATGTTTATGCTAATTTAATGCCTTTCACAATTATATAGAGGTTTAAGTCATTCTACTAATAGATGTGTCAAGCTTCACCATGTGATACAAAATCTTATCAATGCCAATGTTATTGAATATGAAATTCCCATTGAACCATCAAAGCCTACCAATAAAAATTCAAAGTTTAATATTTTCAATGACCCACTTCTTGATCACAACACTAGTAAACCTAATTTGGAAGTGCACCATGTTTATCATGTTATGCCTTCTCCTCCTTATGATCATCTATTGAACGTTATGATTGGTACTATTAATAGTATGATTCCTCTTTGGCCTATTATTATATTTGATGACACTAATATGCTTCATGATCTTATTTCATAAACACTATAAATTCATGCTTTGTTGGACAACATCCTATACATAGTGTTCTAATAAAAAATAGTGCTAATCATAACATGAACACTTTCAATCTACTTGATTCTCTTGGATATTATAAAAAAATGCGACCTTTTCTATTATGTTCAATATTGAACATATTTTTATACCTATTATAGTTGGTTTTTTTACTATGGCTATCCCCTTTTCAGTTACTCCTTCCCTATGCTCATGTGATATATGGATAGGTTTTCATTGGTTTCATACTTTTAAGGCTATACCATTTATCTTGCATTAAGGTGTCAAGTTAATTTACCATCAAAAAGTTTTTATGATCAAGAATATCCCCTATTAGGACCCAATACCTGAACTACTTAATTAGAAAGCTACCACTGCTACTTATAAACATACTACATCTATAGATTCTACTTCTCGTGGGTATTTCCATCATTAGCATCTTGCTAAATATCCTATTACACATATTACTAATAGGTATTTTCCTCTTAGTCCTCTTACTAGGTATCCTATTGCACATATTATGGCTCTTACAAATTTTATACATCCATGGATTTCTAAGGACAACATGTGTCACATTTAAGCTTGAGTGTCCTTTAATGTATGGGTATATCCCACCTCCCAATGAGGACCTCATCAATTATCTCTCATACTATATCCCCTTTATGTACATAGATAATTTGAAAAGTATAAAAAACATTCAAATAAATCACATAACACAAGAACATTCAAATATTTGTAAAAATAAAAAATTAGGACTTATGCATGACTTGATTTACTAGCTTATTGCTTTACTTATGTTGTTTGTCATATTGGTTTGATATATAACATATTTTTCTATATATTCTTTACAAACATGCATTCATGAGATATGTTGAGCTTGATGTAAAGAATACCTAGATTGATACATGATAACCCATAGTTAAATTTTATGTCAATTTAATTAGGCATATGATATATTAGAGTTGATTTACAAATCTAAAAAAGATGATAAAACACAAATACTAATTCAAAATTTCAATTCAAATCATATAAGAAGAATTAACCTACACCAAATTAAACTAACATACAATCAAAAGTATAAAATGAATTATAGAATAACTTAGCTGATTCCTGATGGTTTTTGGAGAGATCCAGGGATGTGAAACAAAAATAAGAAGAATCAGAACTGAGAGACACTCAGAAACTAAAATGGAAATATGTTTATACCTAGGTCAGGACTATATAATCAGATCGGGACCATACTGTATGGTCCAACCCCTTCTGTATGGTCTTAGACCTACTTTAAACATGACTTGCAACTTTATGGGTTACTCACCTTCCTAGATTTGTTTGTCACTGTCAAACCCTAGTTGTCACACATACAAAAAATCTCTCCAAATGGAATAAAAATCATCTCAAACCCTATCCATGGATGAAGAGTACTACAAAACAAAAATTATAAGGGTTTTGGGCACCCTTGTGTACTTTCGATGTTGACACTAATCTAAACATGCCTCAAACCTCACGACCTAGTATGTGATATCTAGATAGATCATTAGATTTGGCAATCGCTTTGAACATTCTTTCTATGACTTGTCTCTTGCTAAAAAACTTAGAGAGAGGATGTTTAGATGTTTGTAGATGAGATATATGGCTACATTGACCTATTTTATAGCTTCAAACCTGATGTGGGTGTTTCCCTAATGAATGTAGATGTGTAATTCTAAGATTTATGGAGCTTTAGATGCCTTTTACAAGTGTAAGAAGTGAGTAATCTAATGCAATGATCTAGGAGTTATAGGTTAGCAAGTGAGGTAGTGTTTACTTGCTTATACAAGGTTCAATAGATGATTTTCATAAGAAAAACATGACCCATATGAAGTATAAGACCCAACAAAAGATTTTAATTTTAGAGTGTAGTTGAAAGACATGTTAGTCTAAGATCGTACAAAGAGGTCAGGACACTATGTTATGGCCCCAAACAAACTATATGATCCTAGATAGTAGCATAAAATATGCCAAATGAAGTTTTAAACTAGTAAATTGATGTTTTCTAATGGATTTTGCACATTAAATTATCATAGTTTTTTGACATGTGAATGTGCAACAATAAACAAGCTAAATAATGAACTACGAAAAGTGCTAAGTGGGAATATTAAGTGTGCATAGTCAAATCAAGGGCTACCAAAGTGTAAATTATCAAATTTGAGTGTCTAAATTTTCCCCATTTAAGTATAAAATTGAAAATTACATGCTTAAAGGATATCTTACCTGAGTGTGTAAACATAATTTTCATTTACTCAAATGTTTGTTTTACAGTTGCGTAGTTATGCTTGGTGTTGGAATTATCCATGATTATACCTTAAAAAAATATTCCATATCCATGATAGATTGGACATATCTTGAATAAAAATTCTAACAAAAAATATTAGCATTTGCATATATGTAAAGTGAAATGATGTAAAAAAGGAAAGAATACACCTATTTGCTCATGTTTTACTTATGCTCATAGATTTGGATTTACTAAACTTTGTTGAAGGATTGAGGGTGATCATTCCCCAATCATCACTGAGAAGAAACTTAAGTGTTATAAGCATGAAACCCAATATGTAAATGTGCAAAAAAAAATGAAGAAAGAGGTACAAATGAACCCATGCAAAAGGAAGAATACAATGTATCAAAGTTGTTCACCAAATTTGATATCTTCCCCTTAAATTACAATAGAAGGGGAAATCCTGCCCATGAAGCTATTAATTACTTTGCTTCCTTCCATAATCCCAATGATAACAATATTGTGGATAAATATAGACCTGATTTTATAAATAATAACACACAATAAAAAATATAAGAAGTGCCCCAAAATTCTCCCCATATTCCGAACAACTAAGTATGATCTTAAACCAAGATTGAAATATGCTGAAAATGTGCTAACAATGATGAACATGGAAGGAGATCCATGCCCCCAAGGTACCTAAAATTTAAACTAAGTGAAGAAGGACTGAAGAATTTCATACCCCTTGTAGTGATTTGAATTGAGTAATTTGAATGTGAAGTGTTGCAAAAAACTCGTGTGTGTAGTTGAAAAATTTGAAAATGTTGAAAAACCTACTGAAATTGCACCTAGTCAAAACCGTAAGGGGGGTCATGACTGTACCATATGGTCTTTAATAAAGTGTATGATTTTGGCCCTATGCTATTTTACAATTTTTTTGTGTGTGATTATATTTTCAGGTTCATGTACCCTGTTTGTACTTATATCTATCCCCAAAATTTTATCCGTGTTTGCTAAAAGTGTAAAATAAACCCAAATAGATTCCCTCTTTTGATGTATGCATGAAAACCATGTTTGAGGAGGTGGATAAAAATAAATAAATGTGTAATCCTGATTTCTGAAAAAATGTGTAAAGTTTTGAGAAGGCCACCTTGGAGAACCTAGACCTGCAAAAGGGAAGGTGTTTATACATGGTGGAAACCATGGCATGCAACAAAAATAATGTTAGCAAAAAACAAGGGTAGTAATAATGAAAAAAGCTAGTAGTAACAATGCATGTAGGAAAGCACAAACAACATCAATGTACTCAATTTGTAAAAAATTACGTACAAGAGCATACAAAATGGTTTTGGGACCTATAAATATGGGAGACCCACATTGTCACAAGAAAATCAAGGTTGGTAGGCCTAGAAACAAGAGCATTCAATTACAAGCAATATAGGCATGATTCCTAAAACATGAGAGACCCATAGTGTTAAAATACAAACAAGACACATAGTCCAGAAGAAAAGAAAACAAGAAAGCAATAACACACACACATAAACATGTATGCATGAAACACGTGTGACAAAACATGATAATATGATGTAATAACCAACATAGGTGAAACATGTGAAAGTATAAATGTCAACGCTACATAGGACACATGCTATTTATGTCAGTTTGAAAAGTAACAAGTACACAATATATAGAATTAAGCATAAACGAGGAAGTGTAAATGAACTATAATCGAACAATTGCACCTACATAATGTGGAGGCATTTCCCCCAAATGATGAGAATGTAAGGAGACATGTGAACTCCTATAAGCATGTATCAATCAATGTATCTCACATCCATATCAATATAACTAATGAATGTATGTGTGTTAATATATAAATAATGCTAGTTATCAAAACAAAGTGATAAATGAAACATATAATGTAAAGTGTGATCAACTCAGGTAAAGTGTATGTCTTAATTTTGTATTTTTGAAAATATTTTCATATTTTTGTATTATCTTAGTGTATAACTATTGACAACATATGTGAGTGTAAAAAGGGGTAACCAATGAGAACATCCTAAGGAGGTGTTGGTGAAATATTTTTTAGGGACAAAATATGGGGTTTTCCGCAAATGCTCTAGGACTAAGTCCCTCCTCTTGGGAATGAGGAGGCTTCCATTTATTGAAAAATAGAAATACTATACAATAATGTTATTTTATGGGTGGTATATGATTGGGGATCACACAGGAACACTCCACTGAACTTTTGGCAACAACGTTTAGATGAAAAGAGTGTGAGATAAGAGAAGGAGAGGAGAAATGGGGAATGTGTTTTGGGTAATAAATATAACTGCTGAGTTTATTAGCCACAGAACTAGAAGTATATCTAGATTCAACAAGAAGAAACCAATATGCAAAGTAAGAAAAATAACACAATTAACATAAAGTTTAACTGCTTGAGCTAAACCCTATGGTCTCGTCTCTCCAAGAGCAACTAGATATCATATCCCTAAATCAGACTGATGTCAAAGATGAACTTGTTTGGAGAAATTATTTTGATGGTGAATATACTATCAAATCTGGGTACAAATCCTTTTTTGAAAATGTTCATTGTGATTTCAAGTGGAGTAGAATTTGGTTTCTTGAGCTAAATCCCAAAGTCAACTTATTTTTTTCGATTATTCTTAAAGGAAAGATAATCATGAATGATAATTTAATTAAAAGGAGTTTTATTATGCCAAATATGTGTTGCATGTGTAAAAAGCAAGATGATGATATTAAAAACATTTTGCTACACTGTCAGTATGATTCAAAAATTTGGAGTTTCATTTTTTTAGGATTTAATAAAGGTTGGACCCTACACAATGAGTTCTTACAAACTTGGGAACAATGGGACCCCCATATAAACAATGCATGGTTCAAAGACTCTGGAAACTAATATTTCCTCAGACCATATGGAGACTTTGGAAAACCAGGAATGATATAACATTCAGGAACAATAGGTAGATTTGTAAAAAAATATTCAATAATACTGTCAATGTTGTAAAAGATAATATAGAGATATTTAAACCTCCTAATAACAAACAATATCCTATAAATGAATATGTTATTTTTTTAAATTAGAAAATTAATAATGGAAGCTTTCAGAGATAAAGGAATTCAACCATTGATAGGTCTTTAATCCATTGGATCCCTCCTCCAAATTCTTGGTATAAGCTCAACTTTGATGGTGCTTCAAAGGGAAATCCAGGTGTAATTACTGGAGGAGGAATCATTAGGGATCACAAAGGCTGTTTAATTGCTTATTTTGTAGGAAGAATGAGACATGAAACAAACCATTATGTTGAAGCCCTATCAACTCTATGGGTCTTAAGAAATTATAAGGAATGTAATATTATGAACATTATTATAGAAGGGGATTCATTTATTGTTATAAATCATCTGAATCAAATTCATCCCCCTAGTTGGAAAATTCAATATTTTATTCAGGAGTCTATAAGTATTAATTGTGTCTTAGATACCTTGAAAATTGTCCACACCTATAGAGAAGGTAATAGAGTGTTGGAAAATTATGGGATTAATAACAACTTTACCACTTGGAATCATGAGGATAATATCCCCATCGAAGTAAAAAATTCTATCATTAATGATAAATGTGATAGATAAATTTCTACTCAAAATATTTTATGAGATATACTCCACTTTATTGGGAATGCAAGATCACACATGTAGGAGGAGTGTAAGAATTTATTGTCATAAAATTTCATTTACACATTGGGTTTATACAAGGATGGTTAAAATCAGATTGGGGAAGAAAGAAACATCTTTTTTCCCTATTTTAAGCAGTTTAAATGCAAAGGTGAAAAAATGAGTGGAGCTTCTTGCCAAATTGAATCTCACTATGACCTTGTGTGGAAGGAGAATGTTGATATTTGGAAATTTTTGCAACTAGAAGGGGTTGCCAATTTCATTGAGAAGGTTCAAGGGTACGATAAAAACATTACCCTACATTTTACCAAAGATTGGAAATAAATAAAGGTGAAGTATGGCGGGAAAGACATTCAGATAACAAAGGAGTTAATGTCTAAAGTTACATGCATTAGTTTGGAAGGCATAAGATTCTTTAGTTAGAGATCAGATAAGAACACAAAGGCTAGAAAATTTGTTGAAGAAGGTGAGGAATTTAAGTTTTTCATAGCGGTCATTAAGATAAATTCCATCCCTATGCCATTTGATGAACTTTTCAGGATGATGGTTTGTTTCATTACCCTTGAAGGAAGTTATATCATGGTTCTCATAAAGCATTTGATCTTTTCAAACCATTTTCATAGGAACTTTCTTGTTTTCTTCCTGAATTATATTATAAAATCCATAGATCATTCCATCCTTGAATACCAAAACCATACCCATGCCATTCCCCTTCACCAGGGATAAATATGCCTCCTTCACATGCACTACCTTTCCTATCACCCTACCATACATGCTACTCCTATCATTCTTCCCAGTCATGACTCCCTACACCTTTTTTCTACCATCATCCCCACAACTATCCCTGGAAAGAGAAAAATCAGAACCAAAAACTCCTATTTTTCTATAACACACTCTTCTCTCTCTGGCAGAGTCCTTCGAAGTAGGAAGGACATGGAAACTGCAAAATATATCTTACACATCAGTGCTACAGGGCATAACAATACTAATCATGAGGAGAAGGAGGATCTTCTAAAGAGAATTGAAAACATGGAAAAAGAGCTAGAAGGTCTTAAAATGGACATGTATCAACTAGATAAGAAAAAGAGAAAAAGGAAATTGAATGATGATGTTAGAATTGGTGAAGAACACATCAATGAAATCTACAAGAAGTTGAATTCCCTTGATAACAGATTAGGGAATTCTAAGGACAAACATGATCATAACATTTCATTTTTTAGAGCTATTTGTTAATTCTTGGAACAGCATGTCAAAAGTATTAGCATTCTCAGTGGTATCACTAAAGCTATTTGGGGCACAAAGGTTGAAAGGGGTTATGTCCTTTCTCAACTAGATGTCAATGATCCTACACATGTCATTACCCTGGCTCTCTTTACCAAATTAAAAACTGTTAAATCAATAATGGATAGGTATTCTAAGAAATATTCTACTACAAAGTTGTCTTTATGTTGTTTTGATATTGTTCTGTTGTTGTTTACTCACTATTTTTTATAGTTTTATACCTATATTGTCTCCATTTTGTAGTTACTTTTTTCACTACAGGTAGGATTCTTGTAATATCTACATTTTGATCCATTTTTTCTATTTCCTCCTATATATTTGGCTCTTGATCCCTTTTGTAATATGGTATAGTCCCTTAAAAAATATTTTCCAATAATAAAAAAATAGAGCTTGTAAATTCATAATATAGGTAAAGGAATTAATTTCTTTGCTAATCTATCAATGGAATGAAATAAATAAAAAAATATGGAGGGCATTAGAAAAAAACAAGTTGGCCCTTCCTTGGGTACTAAACTATCCTAATTGTCTTTTACTTAAAATGTACTTGAACATAAATCAGATTCTTTATTAAAATGACATGAATGCTACATTTAGGAGGAAAGAAACTTCTGTATCTATAGATCCCATATTCTATCTCTATGTCTAGATCTCTACATCCTATTACATTTCCATCATTAATCATTTTATTTTATATTCTTTATTTTCAATAGAACATGAGAAGTAGAGTTTGTCTAGGAGTTCAAAAAAATCAAGTAAAATATCTCAAACATATCATACAGATATTAGATACATGCAACAAAATTAATTAATAGATTCAATACAACCTAGAATCTACTATGTAAAACCCATGTGCATTAGCACATCACCCATCCTAAGTTCAATGCTCACCCAAAGCATGCAAAGGTACCAGGTCCCTCTTTAGAGTTGCTTGTGTAGGATGTTAGTGTGATGATGATAAAGTATATTCAAATCCAAGCCAAAGAATAATTAAACATTCCACAATGCATAATCCAGGTCTAGATCTTATAGAATCATAAATTAAATAGTAACTACAATAAGATTAGCCATACAAGAACCAGATTCAGTTATGTCTAGTACAATTATTTAGCCATTATACTCCATTACATTAAACAATGTAAAATAGAGAAGATTCATACATTATAAGGTATACCCATAAGTCATGCACACATAAGATCCAACAACATAAATCTAGAATAAGTCACTACCCCTAAACTCCATAGTTCAATACATATTTATAGAGGTGGGGACTTTCCCTTCAATGACTATGTACTTCCCAAAATAGGTCGCATGATGATAATAACCATGTGCCTTTACAATGACATGTACACATGTAACTGCACTAATAATAGATGTCCTACATTTAACTCTAACAAGAAATCCTATTATTAATTACAATAATGCATGGCACATATTAGCTGATTTTTCCCAAAATACCATTTGCATCTTTTCACACCATGCCTTTTCCTATCTTTTCACACATTAAAATGTGCCTTGTTCCCCCCCGCGCGTATTTTGGTTGTCTTCTCCTTAGAACAATATTCTATCTTCTCAACATTACACCACACTAAAGTACACTGTCTTCCCAACAATGGGAATTCTTTCTGATGTTCATAAATAATAAAGAATAAATAATGAAATAATTAAAGAATTACTGTATAAAATAATGAGCCTTTATTCTCTAGCTCTCTCTTCTTCAATTTGGAGGATTAGCTCTGCATATTCATTCTTGATCTCAAATTCCAATTTCTACCATTTATCTAGTGCGGTCCTTGTCTTCTCTGGAATATTTGTTGCTATGACATCTATTTCATCATGAGTAATCTTTTCCTTTTCATTCTATGGAGTACCCAGACAACATTAGCAATAAAAAAAATCATTCCTTCTAGGAGATCCATATTTTGCGCTATGAGCTTCCCAATCTCATCTATTCTTTCTTTCGCTCATTATTTAAAGCTTGAAGAAATTTCTTGTAAGTTGAAATTTTCTTGATCATAGAATCCCTTGCTCTCTCTACTTCTTGTTCAACATATTTTGGTGCGTGCATCTGAAGTTGTTTGTCTTCTAACAAAAAATCAACCAAAGTGTGCACATAATGCATATCAGAAGGAAAAGTTTCAGGTATCTTAGGTTGTAGATGTGGCATTATTTTCAGAATGTAATCACCAATTTCTTTTTCCATGCTAATAAAGGCTTCATTATTTATTCGTTCTTGTTCCTTCTCTTCCTTTATGTGCTCTATATTTGTAGTTTTATTTTTGTTATCCTCCATCAACACTCTAATGATGCCAATCTTATCAATATTTCTTCGCGCTACCTTAGCAGATACCTTAACTAAGGAATTGTTGACTTACTCATTAGACATGAGAGTAGGATTTATGGTCATATGCCTACTTTGGGGTGCCTTATTCACTAACCATGAGACACATAACTCCTCACATACATCAAAATCTGGTTTATCCATGTGATTCTTCATGGACCAAGAAAACTGCTTCCTTGCATGCATAATTTCCATATCTGGAACCACCAGCTCCCATCCATATAACTCTTTAAGGTCCATAATGCTCTGACACCTGGCATTGTCAATTTTTATTGTGTCCTTAACATAACTTAAACTAGGTGCAACATATTATTCATTTCTCTTTATGCCTTGCCCCTTAGGAACCTGAGCATCAAGTTATGGAGTTGGTACTTCTCCAACCTGAGTCGAAATGGGTGCATTGGTTTTCCCATGCACTACTTCTATTTCTTTCATCCCTTCTTCTTCGTCTCACATTTCTTCATCCCTGTGTTCCTCCACATCTTTTTGTTGAACTTGGGTACTAGGTTCACTCTCTTTAGACTCCTCCTCATTAAGCTTCATATTTTTTCTTCTGTTCTTCTCGGGTGCTTATTTCTGAGGGGAGAGTTGAGGTGACCTTTGTAAAGGTTGAGATGTTTCAACACCCTAGGTCCTAGTTCTTCTGAACAACATCTTAAAATATAGATCCTCATGGAATGCATCTATTTCCAAATCTTTCTCTTCCTCTTACACCTATGGTGGAGTATCTACGTGCTCACTTTCTACTTTATCTATGGGCTACCTCTGACCTATATAGTCCAAGCCTCCACTATCCTCATGTTCTTCTTCTTTGTCTATCTCTAATAATAGAGGCACCCTTTGGAGCCTCCATTATTATTTAACTATTTTATTTAAATATTCTTTTCCCTTAATTGAGAAGCCCTAGGAGTCATCAGGCAATTCATGATCCACATGACTTTTTACCTTCTCTAACCTAGGTTTAAGTAACTGAAGATATACGACCATGCGGCCTCCACTGTACCCAATAGAAATTATGACCTTACATGCTTCATATCTCACATATTATTCTATAAATGAAGTTGGAATCTCAATGTCAAAGGGTTCAAACCGACCTAGATAAGTTGGACATTTAGATATCTCATGAGAGTGTATGGTGGTCACAATATACTCTCTCTTCTGCACAGTTGAAGCTCAACAACGCATCAGTAGAACCTATTTAAGCCTACTACCTGGAAAGAGTGCGTAATGTGCAATGCGTATGGAATTTTCTCACCAAGGACTGATGCATTGTTCCACATGTTCATTGTAAACTACACGATGCAAAAATGTTGATACGCCACAAACTATAACACCTTACATCACTATTGAGGGTAACTCCTTTAGACTACGCTCTTCTCATCCTTGCAGGTACGCTGTGTAAGTTTAAGTTCGATTGCAGGTACTATAGTTCTGTCCCTATCGAGTGGTGAAGTATTGCATGCACTTGAGTTGTGGTGTCTGTTCACACAAGTTGACTTCATCATTCTTCACTGTGAAACTGGTATATTTCTCGGTCTGATAAAGTTTAACAAAGGGAACGCGTGTCTCATAATTTTTGGTATCCTTGTACCCATCGGGAACTCCAATTTGTACAAACACAAGTTGACATAGTAGGATAGCACCAAAATACATCTTTTCACCTCTACACGCTTCCTCAGTAATTAATTATGTAATGACAGCCAGCTTTAGTTGGTAGCATCTTCATCCTTATGACATCTTCTTCGCAATGCGTAGCCACATGGTATTTAATCTTTCACCAAAACTCTATTGATCATGTTAGCATTGGACCAGATAGATGCATTATTTCTTGCACCACCGAGTAGTACAACACTTAGTTTAGGATTTGTATATGTCCATTCTCACGGACGAACACCTTGAGCCCATAGTCCCAACTCATTTCTTATGGCTACAATAACTACTTTGATCCATTCATATCAGTAATAATATCTATCTCTTTTCCCTTTAATCATGTCAATGTAGCAATTAGGGACACTTTGATCCTTACCCTTTGTCCAGTAAAATAGAAGAATTCCTCATGGAATCTATGTTGTCACCAAATCACAACACCCTCTGACTGGCAATAATGTGAACAAGATGTTCAGTGTGATTGGAACACAACAATTTTTGGCATGCCCGGTGGGACAGAGAGTTGGTAATTCTCTTCTCACTTACACAAGTCAAAGTGCCTAGCAACTCTATATCTCTGGATTTCCAAATCTCAGTGCATGTTAACTTATGCGAAGAATTAGACAAGATCTTCTTCAAAGAAAAGAAATTATCAGCATATCAAACTTTCCTTGTATCCTCCAAAGAGAAGAAGAAGAGGCATTTCCAACATCACCAGTTTCAGGTCTACCTTGTAAGGGGTAATTCAAATCCTCCATATGAAAGGTTTCCTCCACCAAGGAACAATCAACCTCTTCGTTGCTATGGCATGAACCATATTTTTTTACCCCTTTCAATGCAAGCAAGTCCTCTTATGTTGGTTGAATGTGACCCTATACTTGTTGCAAAACTCAAAAGTTTACCCTTTTACAAGGGGGAAACTCACGTTACTCCAATGGAAAATGTCTCTTGAGGCAGCCAACATTTTTGTCAGTACATAATATCACTGGAGGACAACACTGCAGTTAGACTTATTACTACATCTTTCAAGGTAAAAGCACTTTAATGGTTTCAAGGGTTAAGTGTTGGTAGAATAACCACTTGGGATGAGTTAGGAGAAAATTTATGTAAACAATTTGAATACAAAAGTAACCACCTATAAATTTTGGAACAAATCACTACCATGAAGAGAGCTTCCCTAAGAATACATGAGTGATTTCAACTTCCGATTCCACAAGAACCTGGAATAGGATTTCGGCGCTCGTAAATCCTTCTGCACATAATGCATTCTTGTACTATTTGTGAGCCTTGAATAGTGATGTAGCAGTTATGATCTAGTCCATGGGAAGGGACTACACTTCCTGATGCTTACAAAGTTGCCATAAGTGCAGAGAATTCTTTGATTCAGGCTGGAAAGATAGCTCCACAACCACCAATGCCCTTTTCTCCAGATCTTACGAATCATCAGCCTATCATTGCTCCTATTCTATCAGTAGTCTCCCAATAAACTATCTTAGTCTACCCCTACCTCTTCAAATGATCTATTTGAAGTCAATTTAGTGCTGCAAACTTTTAGAAATGATCTCGTTGCACTCAAGAGGTAAAAAATTCAATATAATCATCCATATGAACCAAAAAATCATCAATATCAGGCTAATCATCCTCCTTTTCAAGGGAACAATCAGCCACAAAATCAAGTTACATAGTCACTCTATGCAAATGGTCAGGCCTTTGAAATTTTGGAACCCTCTTGCAGCTAAATCATCTAGAGCAATTGTACTTGTTCTAAAATAATCTAGTTCAAGACTATGAATGGTGCTACCCTTGTTCTCAACCCCATAATCAAAATATTTTTCCCAATGGATTTATTGGCTAGACCCTTATGGTTCAAAGTGTATCTTTCCCTTCTGAGTCTAACAAAGAACACATATTTGCAAGAAACAGCAGATCAACCACGGAAACTTAAAGAAACCACTTTTCTAAACTGAAAATCAGAAGATTTTTATGGGTTGAATACAAATCCCTCATCAGTGGAAAAAAACACTCATTCCAAGAAGAGAGAAATGGAACATAAAACTACTTGAATATCATCAAGCATTTAGTTCACATCAGGGGTTAGACACAAGTGGCAGTTGATAAAGATGTGGGGAATAAACCACGCTAGAAATACCTTTTATCCACATTTGCAAGGAAACAAGGATCTTTAGGTATCACGATACCCAACAAGAACATTTTCTAAAGGAGGATCCCAATACCCAAAAAAGTTTCATCAAAGTTGGAGCAATTCCCTTTAGCATATTAGAACAAATGAATAAAACCAATCTAAGCGTTACTATGTGGGACGACACTCTCAATTCCTTCTCAAATAAATTTGTTGTGAGAGGCTCCGAATAATTTTTGTACAACTAACGAATCGTCAGGTCGTGGAGTGAGTAATGCTACTACAAGTTTGTGTCAATTAGAAGGGAAAATTATTCCTAAAGACAACAAACCACCTCCAATCTATATTTCCTTGATCATTAGAAACCACCTAGTGTACATAATTGTGTGATCAATTCTGGTGCTAGTAGCTAAGTCATGCCCAAACAAATTATAGATGTATTAGACATACAATATGTGTAAGTTGCAAGAGGAGTTTTTCAGCTGGATGGAACATATGTTAAGACTGTTGGAGTTATCAAATGACCTGAACTTACCATCCATGCATGCTCAATTTTTTCATTCACCCAAGACATATAAGTCATTGATCTTACTCCTCTCTTCACCATCTGCCTTTCACAAGATTTCACTGCCAAGATGGGTAGTTATCTATCAGCCAATTGATCACTTATGATTCTCAGTGACTTCAATAAGGAACCAAAGTGACTATAAGGGTAGAACCAATCTACCATAATCATGTAGAAAACTACATTTCTAGTCTTATAATTTGGAAATTACACCATCAGAGATGGGGAAGAAGAAGATGTTGATCATGAACCGAACCACTCTTGTTGAAGAAGTCCCTGATACTATGATAGATGATGTAAGTGGATATCATCAATATGATCCCTATGCTAATGTTTTAGAAGATGAAGAAGTTGGTTTTCTACTTTTGGAAGAAACATGATTGGGAACATACCGCATTCATGAAGAAGATACGATCATACTGCAACTTGTCAAAACACCAAGTGATTCTAGAAGGATTGTGGAAATTTTTATTCGATGGATCGAGAAGTAAGAATGTATCTGGTGATGGTGTTGTGTTAATTTCTCTAGAGGGAGATAAATACTTTTCATATTTTTGGTTTCAACTCAGTTGCACTAACAATGTTGCTAAATATGAGGCCCTTGTACAAACAATTCAACTAGCCCAAAAGAAGGGGATCAAAGCCCTGATTGTTTTTGGAGACAGTGAGTTATTTGTTCATCAAGTTATCGGAATGAAGTCGCATCAAAGAATGATATTTTAAGATCATAAAATAACCGAGGTCTGGGACATTATTGAATATTTCGAATCTTTTGGAATCCATGTGGTTCTTAGAAATCAAAACCAAGATGTTGATAGGCTTGCTACAATTGGCTTCACAATATAACATACCTGTTGATATCATGAAAGAAGGGCAGCAATTTGTTAAAATGGTGGTTTGACCAGCAGTCCCTAATAATGTGAGTAGTCTGAAAAATGCTCGATAGTGACAAACAAATTGTCCTCTTCCTACAAGAAGAGGTGGAGTTTGCTACAAAGAATCAAGATAAGTTGTAGGAGTCATATAGTGAGAAAATTATTCAATTGAAAAGCAACAAGTTACCAAAAGGTTTAGTCACTTTGGAATCCATTTTCAATTCAGATGACCAAGCCACAAGACATAGCCCTAACATGGTGGTCAGAGAAGAATATTTTGAGGAAGTTGAAGTATCAAATGAAAAATTTCTTAAGATCGGAAAAGTGTGTACTTCTGAAGAGAAAGAAGCTTTCATCAAACTTTGTCAAGAGTATCATGACATCTTTTCATGGAGCTATAAAGATCTGCATGGTTTTGATCCAGGTCTAGCACAACATACCATCGAATTGGATCCTAATGCTAAGCCAGTTCGTCAGAAACAGAGACCAATTAATCCCAAAATTGAGCCACTAGTGAGAAAGGAGCTAACCAAGCTCATCGAGGCCTGTATAATTTTTCCCATCAAGCATTCCTCATGGGTAGCCAATTTGGTGCCCGTGAGGAAGAAGAACGGAGAGATCCGGTTATGCGTAGATTTCAGGGATTTGAATCGTGCATCATTAAAAGACCATTATCCTCTTCCATTGATGGAGCAGATCCTTTAAACGGTGGTAGGAGCTCAAAGATTTTCTTTGCTCGATGGATATTTAGGTTACAATCAAATCCTAGTCCAAGAATCTGACCAATTCAAAACGGCTTTCACTACCAAGTGGGGCACGTATGCCTACAATAAAATGCCATTCGGATTGTCCAATGCCGTGGCTACTTTCCAAAGAGCCATGGACATGGTATTTAAGGGACTAATCAATGATATTATTTTATTTTACCTTGATGATATAACTATATACTCTAAGCATGTAGAAGATCACATCACACATCTAAGGAAAGTTTTCCAATGGTGTAGGGAATTTGGGGTTTCACTTAACCCCAAGAAATGTATTTTCACAGTGCACGAGGGAAAATTGTTGGGGCATGTGGTTTCAGCAGAAGGATTATCAATCGATCTAGCCAGGATTCATTCAATTATGTCCTTATCTCTCCCAAGTCACAAGAAGGGCCTCGAGAGTTTTCTGGGAACCATAAATTTCGTGCGGAGATTCATCCCTCAATTCGCGACATTGGCTAAACCACTAACAACCATGCTAAAGAAAAACATGCCATTCTCATGGACAAAGGAAGGACGAGAAAGCTTTGAAGCCATCAAAACAACCATTTCTCAAGCTCCCATGCTTGTGAACCCCAGGTTTGACAAATATTTTATCCTTTATGCTTTTGCAGGTCAAGAGAGCATTTCAGGGATCCTCACCCAACAAAAAAATAACCTGATGGAGCAACCAATCACTTTCTTCAGTCAATCCCTCAAAGACTATGAGTTCAAATACTCATTCATTGAAAAGCAAGTATTTACGGTTATTTGAGCTTTGAAGAAATTCAAGCACATGTTGTCCAACAACAAGATTCATATGATGGTGTCTCATCCAGGTGTCAAGGAGTTTTTGCTGAACAAAGAAATGAATGAAAAGCGTGTTGGATGGATCACAAAGGTAATGGAGTATGATGTGCACATCAAAGTCACTAAACTTTTCAGAGGTAAGGGTTTATGTCAGCAACTTGCAACAGACATGGAATCAAAAAGTAATGAGGACTTGACACTCCTAAATACTGATGAGAATGTTGATCACGCTGACTGGTTATCCAAAATGAAGAGTTTCCTCTTCTCGGGAGCATATCCGGTAGACATGGATAAAAACCAAAGGTGAACTTTTCATCTTCAATCTATCCCATATGTTTTGGTACATAGCATTCTCTTTCGAAAAGATTTGAATGGCGTCCACCTTTGGTGCATAGGACTAGAACAGGTAAGTAAGATACTAGAAGAATTTCATAATGGCCTATCTGGAGGACATTATTCCACATGAACAACAGCTACCAAGATCATGCGAGCTGGCTACTATTGGCTAGATTTATTCAAGGATTCCCATCTATGGGTAAGGAAATGTAAGGAATGTGCCCTTTTAACATGTAAGCAGAAGCTGGCAGCTCTTCCGCTGCATCCAATTCAAGTGGATCAACCCTTTGTTCAATGGGGGTTGGACTTCATCAGAATGATTAATCCTCGATCCAGTGACGGACATAAGTGGGTCCTTACCGCAACAGACTATTTTACTCGATGGACAGAGGCTGTAGCATTAAAAGAGAGCAATGAAAAGGTAGTTCTAGATTTTTTGGAGGGTATAATGACGAGGTTTGGTGTTTCGTTTACAGTCATTTCAGACAATGCGCTGGCTTTTCTTGGTATGAAATTGAGTGAATGGGCTGTTAAAAATGGGGTATACCTCAAAACTTCATCCAATTACTATCCACAAGGAAATGGATTGGCTGAATCTGGCAACAAAAACCTCATAAGGATTATTAAGCACACAATGGAGACTAACAAGAGGACTTGGCATACACAGCTTAAGACCGCCTTATGGGCAGATCGGATCACACCTAAAAGGGCCATTAGAAATTCTCCTTTCATTCTTATATATGGAAGAGAGGCAAAAATCCCACTCTCATTGGAGTTAACTTCTTTGGAGTTAGCTCATCAACTTGAAGTTATAGAGAATGATCCTCTGACAGTAAGGTTTGCTGAACTCATGGAGTTAGAGGAAGTATGAGACAAGGCTATGAAAACTTTGGAGCAGCATCAGAGTTAAGTTAAGAAATATTTTGATAAGAAGGCGTCCAACAGGAATTTTCAAGAGGGAGATTTAGTTCTCAAATGGGATGAAGACATGGCCAAACCAGGCAGGCATGCCAAGTTTGACGCTCTCTGGAGTGGGCCATACATCATCACAAGTTGCAAAGAGGCAAATTCATTTCATCTATCTAGGCTCAATGGAGAAGAACTACCCATTCATGTGAATGGGATACATCTCAAAGCTTGTTTTTGAGAAGCGTTCCACCCCTTGTACAGTTAAATTAGGTGTTTTCCTCTAAGTGCTTATGCACATTGTTGTGTGTTGTTGTTTTTCTTTCCTTGTTGTTGTGTTTTGTGTTGTTCTGCACATTGTTTCATCATTGGAAGGTGTCAAGGATAAGAAAGGTTCAAGGTTTCAATAACAGTTCAAAATCTGCTTCATTCAAATTTTTGCAGTGTTCCATGGATGTCAAGCATTCAATAGATTCAGTATACTTCATGCTTAGCATTCCAGGGAGGTCTAGGATATCGGCAATGTTCAAGGAGATTCCGGGATGTGTCAAAGAAAATCATACTACTTTCAAGATTCCAACATAGACTCCATGCCCAATGGATGACTTAAGGCTACTGGAATCATGCTTAGCAGGCAATCATCCCTGAGAGGTCGCCAGAAATGTTATCCAATTTTGCACACCTGGAAAGATTGGACAAGGGGGTCCTATCACGTTCAAAATGAAATAGTAGTCCCAGGAACCCATCTCCGGTTATTATCAAGATACAAAAATTAAAAAATAATTCTTAAATTGCATATGAGAGATCACCTAGCATCGAAAGGCACCCAGTTTATCTCAACTCAATGAAGAGTTTGGGGTCGAGTTGATAAAGAACCCGGTGTCAAATTGATAATCATCTCAGTAGAGACTCTCAGTTGTAAGAGCTCGACGAGGTCTTGTTAATGCAAAATATAGTTTGTTGAAAATTGACGAATGAAGGGAACTCTATAAGGATCTCAGTAGAGATCGATGCAGGCAGTAGCAAGAATGCTGGGCCAGGGTATTAGTGAATACAGTATATATATTTTCGCTGGCATTGTTCAGACCTTCCTCGGCCGAGCATTCGGTGCACAGGCAGCAGGGATGTTGCAGTATAGTAAGAGTTCTTTTGAGCACTTCCAACAAGCAGGTTGTCCAACTATGTTGTTATCTGATCAGCATCGAATGCATCCTCAAATTCGGGATTTTCCTTCAAGTTATTTTTATGAAAATCGATAAAGTGACAGTGAGAGTGTTACCGGGAGACCTGATGAAATTTATTACAAAGATTCTCTATCGAGACCTTACTGGTTTTACGGTGTAACTCATGGAAGCGAATCTCATAGAGGTGGAACTGTTTCATATCAGAATATTCATGAGGCAAAATTTGCTTTGCAATTATATGAGCATCTTTAATGAGTCACTAAGTTGTCAGGCATAAACGTTTCTGTCGGAATTATCACACCTTACAAGCTACAGCTGAAATGCTTGCACTGAGAGTTTAATGTTATCCTCAAATCTGTTGAAGGAAAACTCGGCAGGAGGAAAATCATGGGAATCCGAGAAGCCTAATGCCAAGTGGGTTTTCGTGGATGGCAAGCCAAAGAAGAAGTTCCACGCAGGGGAGTTTTGGGGTGGTATGACCAAGTCAAGAAGCGGAAATTGGGAACCGACCTGCCAAGGCAATGTATGGCAAATTGGATTCATAAGTCTGAGATCCCCCCCACACATATCCTGCAGAATTCCTTGATACAAATGCCATGCCAATTTGACTTGGCAAAAGGAGGATTGGGAATGGAACGGGGAGATTCAGGCAAACACTGCCAAGCGTGGAAATATTGGTTTGGCAAACCATGAACAAACTTCCGTGAATGGGAGAAATCGGGTCAAATTGCCAAGTGAAGGCATGATCATGGCAAGAGAATGATATTTCCGCACATGGGAAATATTTCACTTGATTTCCAAGTGGATTTTTATGAATGGCAGGCTAAGCTGAAAATCCCGCGCGCTGGTGGGAATTGGGGAGAAATCGGATCAAACTGCCAAGTGAAGACAATATGATGGCTATCCATCATGAAAACCCCACACAACTTGGAGTGGTCCGAGTCTTTTTGTGAGTTACCAGGAGAATTAAAGTGGCAGTTGCAAATTGGGTGTTGAGTAATCTTCCGATCGATAAGGGAGGATGATGGCGAGATGGTTGAAGATGGGTCAACGTTGGAAACAGTATCCAGTTTCAGGCTCACAAAAAAGAAAATGCCTTCTCATGAAATACCGTAATTGCAGCTTACAGAAGACACATGTTTCCTTATAGCAACAGACAGATGCCCGACCTGATCAGTTCACCTTTGCCAGCATACTTCTCCCAACTCCGATTTGGGCTCTGATCATTCAGGATGCGAGGCAAAATCCCACACACAGGCACAGGCAATTTGCAGTATAGTAGAAGCCATTTTTAGCGCTTCAAGCAGATAGCTACAGGAAACAAATATTCATTTCCGTGTACGATGGATTGGAGTCACGCTATTCAAGGCTTCATAAAATTTCCATGAACTAGGAGATGCAGGTTTATTACGGTGCAGAATGAAACGATTCATATTGCTTAGCATTTCTTCTCCTAAAATGAATTGAATGTGAAGGTCAACTCTAAAATACCTGGTCAGCTGTTTTGCATGCTACATCCTTGTCACTTGTAAATGGTCTCTTTGAGAAACTCTGAGGGCAGAAGCAATATTTATACCCTTCCATTATGTACGTCCAATCAAACAATAAAAGTGTTCTTTTACCAGGTTCAGAGAAGCTTGTTTTAACAATGGATGATTATACTGTAATTTCAAGTTGATTTTATCTAGCTTATTTCTATCAGCTTTGATCCACGACTAAGGAAGAATTCATATGGTTGTTACCTGTACATTTTTCCAAGGTCCTTTTGGTTTCCCCAGTTGTTCAACGTATTTTTTTGAAGGGCTTATTTTATGTGTTGCAAATTGTAACATAAAGGATCTTTTAGTTTCTGGAAAAATGAGTATATGGTGTAGCTCACAGCTACCTATGCCATACTAATATCCCAATAGTGGCATAATTGTTGATTGGAGCCGAGATTGCCGAGTGCACTACCAAAATACCGAAGGGCTCTTTGGCCAAAAAATTAGTCTTAAGGGTGTCTATCGACATGTTATGGGCATGAGCCTGGGTCATCATCATGGCAACATTAGGTCTTTATTGGTAATGGCATTTTCTCATCGTTTGAAAGGTACAATTGTGCTTATTATGGCAAAGCTAAAACATTCTTACTGCAAGTGTTATATGATAAGGAAGAACCCTGAGCATTGTGGTAAAACCATTCTTTTTAGAAATGTTGGGTTAAGCTTGACATTCAAGTGAGTTTGAGCCCAGGAAAGGTAAGATCGTTTGTTGGATGAAGAGCTCGGTGACTTCGCAGGGAGCTCGTGGTGATGTTTCATGAAGTTTGAACATGGAATGCATAAATGGCTTCGAGTTAACAGAGGAAAATGATAAGAATCGAGTTTGATAGCTCACCATTTGAAGGACTCAATGCAAAAGAGCCCGATTTCCAAGACGAGGAAAGAGTTGGTGTGGGGTTCAAAATCAATTGCAACACCGAGTTAGAGGATTCGAAGCTCACTGAGTTGAGATTTGTGCAGACTCTATCCACATGGACCCCCCTCCTCTTCAAGTCAAACGGGTCAACGGGGGGGTCCCAACATTATGTTAATTAAATTATTATTTTTATTTAAATATTTTAATAATAATATTTATTATTATTATTTAAATATTTTATTTAAATATTCTTTTAATTAATTGAGAAGACTAGGTCATCAAGTAATTAATGACCCATGATGGAACCTTCTCAGGTGGTTCAACTAACTGCAATAAATACATCATGGGCCTTCAATTTAGGAATGTAATTATGACCTTTCCTCTTCTTTCTCACATATTCTTCTATAAATGTAAGTTGGAAGCTCATTTCAAAGGGTTCCAACAGTTCAGACAAGTTGGATAGTTAGATATCTCAGGCGAGTGTATAATTTTCAAGAATCCTCTCTCTTCTGCAAGTTGTTCTTGTGTGTTGAGAGAATTTTCAAGCCTCCTCTTCAAGACTGTAATGGCAACTATTGCCTCTTCTGAATGTATGATGCATTGTGCATGTTATTGAAGCAATAAAAGTGTGTGTTTTGTGACTAATCTCGGTCCTTTCATCCTTCTGTGCTTCTTTGTGCCTTTCTCATACTTGCAGGTACACTGTGCAAGTTTAAGTTCTATTGCAGGTTCCTGGAGTTCTGTGCTTATCGAGTGGTGAAGTATTGCATGCAGTTGAGTTGTGGTGTCTGTTCACCCTTCTTGAGTTCATCCTTCTTCACTGGGAAACTGGTATATTTCTCGGTCTGATAAAGTTTAACAAAGGGAACGCGTGTCTCTTAGTTTGTGGTATCTTGTACCCTCTCTAAGTTGTAGTAGGTGAAGTTGACCTGTGGTGCACACACCCTCTTCAAATTGACCCTTCCTGAATCTGAAGACACCCTTTATTTGGTGCATCACCATCCCTAGTATAGTTTCATTTCTGTAAATCTCTTTCCCTAAAACCCCATGAAAATGTTAGCATAGGACCAGATAATCATTTTTGTTACACTAGGAGTAGTACAACACTTAGTTTAGGAAGAGGAAGCCGGCCTTCTCCGGAGGTTCACCTCGAGCCCAAGTCCCACAACTTGAGAGGTGATCCCATGTGTCCCAATCACACCGAACATCCTATTCACATCTTGGCCATTTAGGGGGTGCAGTGATTTGGCGACAAAAAGAGCTATTTATGAATTCCTAGAACAACAGGTCAGAAGTATTAGCATGTTCAACAGTATCTCTGAAGCTATTTAGGGCACAAATCCCTAAAGGGGCTGTGTCCTTTCTCAACTGGATGCTAATGATCCTACATAAGTCACTACCCTGGCTCTCTTTACCTCTTTGCATACTATTAAACAAGGAATTGACATAGCTTCTAAGAAACAATATGCTGTGGAGCTGGTTTGATGCTATTTTGATGTTTTTTGTATTTTTATACCTATCTCGTCTCCCTTTTGTAGTTCCTTTTTTGGCTACAACTAGGCTTATTGTAATATTTGGATTTTGATCCATTTTTTCAATTTCCTCCTATATATTTGGCTCTTGAGCCTTTTTGTAATAAGGTATAGTCCCTTCAAAAATATTTTCCAATAATAAAAAAACTACATCATATTCATCAAAATATTCTTTCTTTCCCCGGTTGTACAAAATTACAAAGATCTATTAGAGTGAAAGTTAAGAAGGAGATAAATACATTAAGCAAGAAATAGAGGAAATACACATTGTTCTAGGGGAGAAAGAACTAATCCTTTACAATGAAGAGAGAGCCTCATTAAATAGCCCAAATATTTTTATTCCTCACATACCTATATGGCTACTCATCTTCTTTTCTAGAATAAGCCACTTTTCCTTATTTTAAGAAAAAAAGTGGAAAAGAAGTGGCAAGCTAATTTTAGGAAAAGTGCTTTTCCTAATGAATAATTATAACATACTTAGGTTTCTTTTGGGAAAAGAAATTTTTACATGCTATATTGATAGAGTGAAGAGAGAAGAAGGAGAAATCAATCAATTAGAGGATCACGAGAAGAGGAATATCCTTTGACATGATGAACTGAAGAAATCCTTTGACCTTCCCTTGCTGTATTGTACCTGAATAGAGCCTCTGAAACTTCATTATCATGAGGGATGGTAATATTGGTGATTATGTCCAACCAATGATATTTAGGTCATTGATAGTCTTGTTTTTCCCTATGTAGAAGGGTTATTGAGAGTTTAATTACCTAGTTGTTCTATCTCACATGCCACGTCATTTTCTTCATTAATGTAGGTCCGTAATCCAAATTACACAAGCACCAAATGGGAGCACTCAATTTCACCTCATTTATCCTTCGAGTGCTGTAATTATCTTGCATTGTAGGGTTGATAAATATAGTTGCAATGATGATTGAGAATACCCCTTTTTTTTTGAATTAGAAGAGAAATATCATGATAAAATAATGGAAGAAAAGGATAAAAAAATAAGGGCCACATAAAAAAACCTTAAAGAACATGAGGACAATGTAAAATTCCTATATATGCACGCAAAGTTTTGGTTGATGTGTTCTTCGATCATTTAACCAATAGGTTCAACTATTAGTGTTATTATAAAACTAAGACTGTGAGTCCTAGGATGTATGCTATGAAGCCTTATGCAACTCAGTTGTTTTGGTAGTTACTTTTGGGGGGTTTTGATTGGTGTGATTCCCCTTGTTTCTCTTCTAAATCTACGGAAAGGAAATGTAATGCTAAACTATTGAAAGGAAATACATGTAAGCTACTAAAATGACATAAATAAAATTACAGTAAGTAAACACTCTAATTGAATTCAAAATGCAAACACAAAATTGAAATAACATAATTGAAGTAACACACCAAATTGAAATAAAAAATTTGAAATATGCTTGAAGTAAGGAAATAAGTAACTGCATTCAGATAGATAACTACATCCAGATAAACATTCAAATCAAAGAATTTTAAAATTAGACTTATCAGAGATAATGATCATGCATGAAACATAAATCCTCTAATCACCTTGGTCGAGTGGGCCCTTGCTCTTCCTTGGGATGGAGGTACTCTCAACACTAGATGATTTTAAAAACAACATTAACTATATTAATTAAAATAAGTTCTGAGACATGTTCAACATAATATTGAAAGTAAATACTAATTGGTAGATAGTTATACTATAAACTACTATTCTCAACTACCCTGAAATTGTTCTTAATGAGGTGTATTTATAGACACACTTAGTAACAAAACATGCCAAGATTATAGGCACCGAATTCAACCAATAACAACCTCATTAAAGATCACGAACTCCTATGATATATCTAAAAACAAGATTCGTGTTTGTAGGATTTTTTATGGAAGAATCCTTCATGATAGCATGCTAGTTAAAGACTCAACCTCCTTGATTGAAACTCCCAGAATTGGTAGAAAAATGCTCATTATTATCCTGCACATGTCACCACATTTACTCACAGAGGCGATTAGTAGGAATTTCTATAATCAATGGTTTATATGAAACAAAAACAAGAGAAATACATCAACC
This sequence comes from Taxus chinensis, assembly GCA_019776745.2. Classification (NCBI taxonomy): domain Eukaryota; kingdom Viridiplantae; phylum Streptophyta; class Pinopsida; order Cupressales; family Taxaceae; genus Taxus; species Taxus chinensis. Next base: position 76,333,349 of record CM034154.1, on the reverse strand, counting down.
TCACTAGGATATAACTATATAAAATATCCTCCATGCACTAATTAACATGTTTAAGAACAAATCAATAGTCACATAGATGATATAATAAGTCAAATAATGCACTCATCATTTCCGTTGTACTTTACCTTTTGCATGTCCTCATGCAAAATCATCTTTTCCCTATTCTTTATGTCAATTGCTAGGCCATATCATATTCTTCAAATTGGTCTGCATACTATTTTCTTGTTACCTTAAATCCTCGAGTTCCCAAAATAACCTATGTCCATGCTGTGAAGCTATCATGTGATTGGGAAACATTATTCTGCCAATTAGTAATGGGAATCAAGATAAGGGGTGGTATCACTTGTATTCTAGCACACTCATCACTGTATTCTTTTCCATTTTTCTCTGACAACTACCATATAATTTCAACAAGTACTTCTCCCTTCCTCATGCTCCAATTGAGGTTTTGGGGGGAAATCACTTCCCTAATTTTCAATGGTAGGATCAATGTATCCCACCATTTATCACAAGCTTGTAGTGCCTCACCAAAATGTTGTTGATTGTAAATCTCAAAATCTTAGACACATTTTGCTAAAGCCTTGGAAGTATTCTGTCCTATACCAGCCTGGTAGTAAAGAGATCTGAAATTTTTCTTCATAGACACATCATTGTGATGGACGTGTATGATGTATATATATATAGTTTGGGCTATCTGATTGAAAATTTATTTTTGTTCACCCCATATGATTTGGTTTCCAAGCAATGCGTGAAAAGCTTTTAATTGAAAATATCCCACAGAAAAGTTAATGAAGAAATCAGGAACATTGGTAACCAACATATTATGAAGGTAAAATTCACACATCAAATTTTAAATCTTAGGAGTACACTTTTGATAGATTTCTAAGAATTTTTTTCCATCAGGGGCCTCATAAAGTTCTCTATTACACATCCTCATCAATTTCCAGACATAAAATTGTTCTTGAATAAACATACTGTAGACAAACTAGGGTTTCCTGCATACTAGAAATAGGCCATAGGACAGACAAAATCCAAAATAGATTCTAAATTCCTTTTATCATTTGTACTGGCCTCAATCTCTTTTTTAAAGATTTTTATTTTATTTTACAAATTCTTTATTTTGAAGATATAATTGGGTTAAATCATTCCAAACTTTGAGACCAATATCCCTTTGTCTTTTGAGATGGCTAACTTCTACCTTTAAAGTAGTAATTTCCTTAACCTTCTCTATAGTTCTTTGTACAAATTCAATTTGTAAAGACAAATTAGTTTCTTCCATACCTTTCAAATTTTCTTTCAAAGAGGTAATTTCATCCTGGTAATGCCTTAACACTTCATCTCCATGCAGTTCCTGACCACCAATCTTCATTGCAACAGTTTCTGGAGATCTGGTCTATATTTCCAGCGCTATAGGCATTTTCGAAGCTTTAGATAGTTTCTAAAGCTGTAGGTAGGTCTGAAATATCATCATGTGGAACTACATGAACATCTGACATATAATCATGTGGAGAGTTTTCCTCCGGAATTGGTGTTCTAAAATCATCAACATTTGACTGATTTTCTAAATTAGAAGGAATATCAGTTTCAATAATTTCTTCTATAATTAGGGCGGAACCCACAGGGAATGGTGTAGAATGAGGAACTATATGTTTCATAGAAGTACAAGACCTTTAGGATTTGGATGATGTAGTAGCAGACACTGGTGGGGGAACCTTTTTCTTGGAAATTTGAGGGTCAGAGGACTGGGAATATTGGCTTTGTAGATTCTTTCGGTACCTCATTCAAAGGCCTAGGAGTTGACTCCAATTTATGCTGGGCACTTGAAGGTGGTGCTGAAATGAATGGGGCAGGATCCTTCTTAATTTTCTTTTTTCTTGAACTTTCCCCTACAATTACTTTTTCTATCTTCCTTATAGGCTTGTAAAACACCTGATGTGAACATATCAACTGTATGAGTCTTGGGTGTTTGAGAGTGGTCTTACCAGCTCCCCTTTTGAATTTTTGACCCATCTTTATAACAAATTCAACAAGATATTCTACTAAATTAACCTTAAGTTCAAGGTTTCTGTAACCCTTCTTCATATGAGTCAATATCTTTAATGTATTACCTCCGAGTACTGATGGCTAGCCGTCACAGATAAAATATCTATTGACCCATTTAGCTAGTTCTTTTCAATGACTAGGAAGAATCTCCCACTTAATCCCTTTTTGAATACCTTGGGGAGTGAGTATTATCTCTAGCATAGCTTCCCGTTGATCATGAAATAAGGGTATCAAATCTTTCATTGCGGCATTTGTAAAAAAATTCATTCTAAAATCAGGAAGGCTGGATATGGTAGTGACAATATAACTGGTTATCTCTACTCTTTTACCCCCTAATTTTGAACATCTCACTTCAAAATTTAACATAAATTCATCAACCATGTCTTCATCAAAACCTTAAAACTTTATAATAAACTCTAACCAACCTGATTCATGGAACACTTGTAAGATGACAACATTGTGCAAGAGGAGCTTCGTAGATTTAGGTTATGAATTTTTCTTCTGTCCCATGGCGTAGAAAAATCTAGATGATGTTACAACAGAGTGGAAGAATTTTTATGTGAATAACACAGAACAATGTCATGAAATATTGGTAATGGTAGTTTTGAAATAAAATTTAAGCTCTTAAGTGCATTGAGTTGATGCAAGCTTTGCGACAAAAAAATTTGATAGGACTTAGGTCATATGGAAAGGTTTAAATCATCGCACACCTCACATTCTATCATCATGAATGATAATGCAACTTGTCCTTCTCACAAAAATGTGACACATGTGGTTTAGTTTCTCATTATTATTCATTACACCCACTTGTTGGCATGAGATTTTGACTTATATCTGCAATAAGTGCATTGAGAATTTGTTTTGATTTAATCATTTAAATAAATGTAATGAGGGAGTTCTTAAAAAGATAATATCCATAGCAAGGAAGAATGCACTTACCCTTGTCATCTTAGCTTCCCGATATCCATAGAATTCCACGTCCCGCGTTCACAGAAGAAATGTGATTAATGTACATTATAACAATTAACATCCCTAACCTTTATTGAAAGCATGAAATAAATGAAACAACTATAATCTAAGGGGAAGAAGATAAAAAGAATGATCATATTCCTTTATTTGAATTCAAAAATAACTATTCTTGGCGGGAAGATCTAAGCTCCTCCACTGAATCCATTCCTTCACATAACATCATATCTTTGGTGAAAGTCTCTTTATCTAGAGGACGCTGATACATCCTTAATCTATGTCCATTCACCAAAATATTTCTCATGTCTCCATTGATTAAAAATAGTCTCATAGAGCCATTATCATAAACCTTTTCGATCTTGTAGGGTCCCAACCATCTGGTGCTCTGCTTGCCTTTGAACTGTTAGTACTTTGAGTCAAATAGTAAGGCCCAATCTCCTTCATTAAAATTTCTATTCTTGATACGAGCATCATGCTAGGATTTTCTTTAAAGCTGAAGAATTTTAGTTTGTTATTATGCCCCCATCCTCATTTCATCCAGTTCGTTCAGTTGCATTACTCTCTCATGTTGTGCTTCATCCGACTTAATTCCAACTTTCATTGCTATCCTCCAAGTCTGCAATTTAAACTCAATTGGTAACAGTGGATTCTTCCCATACACTAGTTCATATGGGAAGAAATCAGTAGTAGTCTTCTAGGTTGTATTGTAGGCCCAAAATGTTTCTAAGAGTTTTGGTACCGGGTACTTCTTGTCTGCATTGACAACTTTGGTTAAAATGATCTCCAGCTCTCTGCTTGTGACTTTCACCTGCCCATTGGATTGGGGGTGGTATGGTGATGATTTCTAATGCTTGATTCAATAGATCTCTAGTAAGGCTTCAATAATGTTAGACACAAATTGAGGTCCCTTATAAGATATAATGGCTCTAGGGGCACCAAATCTCAACATAATCCTATTGTACAAAAATTCATCTACAACATCCTCATTGACAGATGCTAATACTTGAACCTTGGCCCATTTCATGACATAATTAGTGCATACCAATAGGTACTCTTTCCCATGGGATGGGGGATCAAACGGTCCAATGAAATCAATTCCCCACTTCTCAAATGGTCCTAAGACCAGTTGAAGATTGAGGGGCATTTCAATAGACAATGTAGGCTTCCACATTCTCTAACATGAATCACATTACCACAAGTACTTCTTGATAGATTTTTGAAGAGAGGGATAATAGTACCAAACTCCAAGGAACTTGTGAACTGTCCTCTTCACTGAGTAATGTCCTCCTCTATGCTCATCATGACAAGCTCGCAATATGTCATATACTTCATCCTCTTGAATACACATATGAAGAACCATACCCGGACAACATTTAAATAAAATTCCATGACACCATTTGTATGTAGAACTATTTTTAACTTATCTTCTTCATTATTTACTGGTAAAGTAAGCTGGAAACTTCCATGTGGTTAGGTAGTTAGCAAGTTCAACAAATCATTGAGGTTATGTTGATAATGCAAACACGTGTTCACCTAGAAAGTGATCTTGGATTGCCTCTTCTTCTCCTGAAACATTCAATATAGATAGGGATTCAACAACAACATTAGCCTTTCCAGGCTTATCAATAATAGTTAAGTTAAATTCCTGCAATAGATGTAACCATCAAATAATTCTTCCCGCTACTACTTGTTTATTCATAAAATATATTATAGCTGAATAATTAGTACACACAGATTTTATATCTAGTAATATAATGTCTAAATTTATTCAGAGAGTAAACATCAACTAAAAAAATCATTTTCCATAGTGGTGTAATTCCTCTCTGCGGGGGTTAGATTTTCGTTGATGAAATATATGTCATGCATTTGGTCTTCCTCATCCTTTTGTCCCAGAAAAACTCCCATTTCCATGTTAGAAGAATCCATGTGGATATGGAAAGGCTGTCCCCAATTGGGTCCTCTCAAAACTAGAGTAGTGGTTAATTTCTCCTTGATAACTTCAAAATCCTGGTGACATTGAGGAAAACCTTCAAAGGCACAATATTTTTTCAATAAAGAAAACATGGGGGTAGTAATTTTACTAAAATATTTTATGAACTACCTATAGTATCCTACATGTCCAAGGAAACTCTTCATATTAGTCTGATTTTTTGGTATAGGCAATTTAGTAATTACTTATATCTTTTAAGGATCAACCTATGTACCTTTGGTAGAAATATGATGACCCAAGACAATTACTTGATCAACCATCATCAAAAAAATTTTATGACTCAAGGAAAGATGGTGATGTTCACATCTAGTTAACACTTTTTCAATATTATTCAAATATTCATAAAAAGTTGACCCATGGATGGTAAAATCATCCATATAAACTTTGACACTATCATTTGTAAGGTCTGCAAAAATGGCCAAAAATGCTCTCTGGAAGGTAGCAAGTGCGTTACAAATTCCAAATGGTAGAAATCTATATGCAAATGTACCTCAGGGGCAAGTGAATGTGGTCTTATCCTGGTCAGTAGGTGTGATACTAATTTGGTTATACCTGCTAAACCCATCTAAGAAGGAGGAATATTTATTTGCTACTAGATTGTCCAAAACTTGATCAATAAAGCGAAGTGGAGAGTAATCTTTCTTGGTGGCTTTATTAATTTCCCTATATTATGTGCAAATTCTCCACTTACCATTTTTCTTGGGAACTATAAGTAACAGTGAGACCCACTGACTATCAGAAATAGGATATATGAATCCTACCTTCAACAATTTTTCTATCTCATTCTTGACAATGTCTCTAAGTGCTGGATTAATTCTTCATTGTGGCTGCCAAACAAGTTTAACATTCTTAGTGTAAATATGGTGAGTGAAAATTCTTGGATGAATCCCTTTCATTTCTGTATAATCCCAAGAAAAAGATTTGGAATGATTCCTCAAGATTTCTACAACCCTAGTCTCTTAGTTGGATTCTAAATTGTTACCAATGGTCAACTCTTTTCCTATGTCAACAGTCACTTGTTTAGTATCTTTCAGAATAACAATCTCTACATCAACAATGAAAGAATTCAAGGGAAAAACATGAGGCTATAGCATGTGCAAAAGAGTCACGTTTTCAAGGGACAAAACCTTGGCTAAAGGACAGTGGAAATTAGTGACTGTATGTTCTTCATGATAATCATAGATATCTTCACAATTTCCAATAAAAATCTCACTTACCACAATGATATTATCCACTACGTTTAAAACAATTTTTTTTGTAGCCTCAATTTGAATTTTTGTAGCCATAGTTCTCATTTCCGTAGCTGTGGTATCCTCTTCATCAGACATTATGTATGACTCAAAAATTCATTCCATGTGATTTTTCACTTCAATGGTGGTCAGATAAGAAGAAATCATATTGTTAGTATCTGAAAAATCAATCCATACACAGTCACAAATATCCACATATGGCTGGGGGGTAGGATAAAGTGAAATATTCTTTTCTTTTTTACCATTCAAAATAGTCATTTTCATAGCCTACAATCAATGTACGCAACAACAGTAGCTAACCAGGGCCTCCCTAAGATGACTGGGTATCCCAACTTTTGAGCTTTAGGCTGTAAGACCATAAAATCGACATGATACTCCGAATATTCAACCGTGACCATAAAATCCTCAATCACTCCATCCAGTACAACAATAGATTGATCTGCCAATTGAAAAATGGTATTGGTTGGATGTAATCTTGTTAAAGATAACAGATTGAACATATCTGTTGTTATAACATTGATGGAAACACCAAGATCTACCAAAAAGTTAGAGATTGATTAACCATTTACAAAAATAGTAATGACTGGACTCCCAGGATCCCCATATTCTGGTGAAATAAGCTTTCCAGCCACGAGATCAACTAGATTTCCCTTTACCTTGACTATTTTTTGGTACTTCCTCTTCCTTCCTAGTGTTTTTATGTAATGGATTTTAATGGTTTGATTTAAATCCGGAATGTCCTATATTGCTCTCAGAAGTGAGACCTTAATGTTTATCTTTTTCACCTTCTGAACTAGTGTTGTTTCTTCCTCATTTTGTGTTTCTCTCAACCATTATGGGAAAGGAGCTTTATGCACATTTTTGTTCCTAGTGGCTCGTATTTGCAAAACATGTTCAGTTTCCTTATTTTCCTCAGGTATACCCTCACCTTCCTTTGGTATCTACTCATTTTCCTTAGGTATTTCTATAATAACAATAGGAGGGTTTTTTATTGTCCTTCCAAACCTCAACTGTACATTATTAATGACATTCATTTGCATCGTCTCACCCTGTCCTGCTTCATTAATTGAAGTTGTTTGTTGATTTTTGGGGTTTGAGACATGATGGGATGGAAGTTGAGTTTTTGCTACTTACCCTTGCTGATAATTCTATTGTGGTGGGGGCATTAAAGCTTGTTGTTGTTGTGAAAATCTCCTTGGTTAGTTAAAATTATACTGAGGTGCCCATTATTAATTTTTCCATGGTGGTATATTAGCTGGAGGTGCCCAAACTTGTTGATTGTATGGAGGTACCCATGGTGGTGGTTCTGGATAGGCTACCCAGTTTGGTGGTGTCCAGTTAGGTTGTCCCCAAGTTGGTGGAGGATCCTGATTGAGACATGGCATCATCCATGGGTTCTGAGCAGGTTGAGGGTCATAAATAGACTGATTATTTGATTGCTTCATGAAGTTTACCTCTACATTTAATTGATTTATAACATTTAATCTCTCTTTCAGTTGAGGTAGGACTTTACAATGATTGGTATCATGTTTAAAGACATAAAAAATCAAGAACATGTCTATGCCATCCAAAGGTAATTCTCTCAAAGGATGTCTCTTCCTACATTTAGGATAATATATATCTAAAGGTTCCCTTACAACATTTTTTTTGGCTTTCAACCCATCTATGATTGATGTCAACTATGACATGATGTTTGTTTTCATGTTAGCCATTTCCTCAAGAAGTTATGAGGTACATAAGGCATTATTTGATGTTTTTCTTCACCTTATACCTCCTCTTGTTCTAGAGTAACTCCTACATAACTCAGTAATCTGTGCCATGATGATTTTTTGCACATCACCTCCTCCCATAAGATGGAGGGAGTCTTTAGTTTCCTCATCAAGTTATTTAAGGAAAATTATCTTAGTGATTTCTGCATTTAACTCATAACCAGTCCTTCTATGGAGAAATATAAATCTATCAAGATAATCTTCCATATTTTCATCTTCCTTTTCCTTTATCTGGAAGAAATCTTCTCTCCTATCTATTCTCCTGCAATAGTCTTGATATTTTCCAAAAAGGGCATCTCCATTTCCTCCCATGAATGAATGGAGTTAGGGGACAACCCCATGAACCACCTCATAGCAAAGTCTTTGAGGGTGGAAGGGAAAATTTTGAGTTTTTTGGTTGTCTATTTTGTAGTCATATGTATGACAAAGAACTTTGAATTCAAATAAGAACTGATCTGGATCTTCTTTAGACATTCCTCAAAATACAGGGAGAATGGAGGGAGACATGTTTTTCATGGGTGCATCCTCATCCTTATTTAGGAAAATGGGATAGGTTCTACCCAAAGATCGGTCCTTATCATTCCCTTTGTCTCCCATCTCTGAAGGCTGTTCTGGTTCTAGACAAGATGATGCAGACTATTTAGAAAGGCTTTTAGGTGTTGTATTAGATTTAGTGTCACTTTCAGTGTTCCCTACTTATGCTTTGTTTAGGGATATTCTTTGATTATTACGAGGTATAAATATCCCTTGAGCATATTGTGGCATGTGCATCAATATTGGTCATGTATACAAGGCCTAAGACTCCTACTGGTTGCATAGATTAGCTTCACTAACACCCATAGCATATAAGGTGGATAGAATGGCATGTTGTGCTTATGGTGTCCCTAACAACGGTGCCAAAAATGATGGGTCACTGTATTCTCTGATCATTTAACCAACAGTTTCAACTGTTAGTGTCATTATAAAACTAGGGCTGTGTGTCTTAGGCTATATGCCATGAATCCTTATGCAATTCAGTTGTTTTGGTAGTTCCTTTTGGGGGGTTTTGATTGGTGCAGTTCCCGTTGTTTCTCTTCTAAATATATGGAAAGGAAATACAATGCTAAATTACTGAAAGGAAATACATGTAAGCTATTGAAATGACGGAAATAACATTACAGTAAGTAAACACTCTAATTGAATTCAAAATGCACACAAAAAATTGAAATAGAAGAATTTAAGTGACACAAATTGAATTGGAATAACAGAATTGAAATATGCTTGAAGCAAGGAAATAAGTTACTGCGTTCAGATAGATAACTGTATCCAGATAAACATTCAAATCAAATCATTTTAAACTCCAACTTATCAGCGATAACAAGCATGCATGAAATATAAATCCTCCAATTGCATTGATCGAGTGGGCCCTTACTCTTCCTTGGGATGGAGGCACTCTCAACACCATATGATATTCAAAACAACATCAACTATATTAATTCAAATAAGTTTTGAGACATGTTCAACATAATATTGAAAGTAAATACTAACTAGTAGATAAATGTACTGCAAACTGTTATTATCAACTACCCTGAAATTGTTCTTAAGGAGATGTCTTTATAGACATAGTTAGTTCCAAAACGTGCCAAAATTATAGGCACCAAATTCAACCAATGACAACCTCATTAAATCTCATGAAATCCTATGATATAACTAAAAATAGGATTCATGTTTATAAGCTTGTTATGGAAGAATCCTCCATGATAGCATGATGGCTAAAGACTCAGCCTCCTTGATTGCAACTCCCAGAATTGGAAGAAAATGCTCATTATTAGCCTACACATCTCATCACATTTACTCACAAAGGTGATTAGTAGGAATTTCTACAGTAAAAAAATTGCATGAAACAAAAACAAGAGAAATGCATCAACCTCACTAGGATATAACTATGTAAAACATCCCACATGCACTAATCAACATGTTTAAGAACAAATCAATAGTCGCATAAATTATATAATAAGTCAAATAATGCACTCATCAAACACCAAACGAGAGCACTCAATTTCACCTCATTTATTTTTCAAATGATGTAATTATCTTACATTGCAGGGTTGACAATCATAGTTGCAGTGATGATTGGGAATACCCCTTTTGTTGAATTACAAGAGAAATATCATGATAAAATAATGGAATCAAAGGATAAACAAACAAGGGCCACATCACAAACCTTAAATAGAATGAGGAAAATATAAACTTCCTATATATGCATGCAAATTTGTGGTCTCTTATTGTCACAATTTTTTTGTAAATTGCCATCTTTGAATGAGATGTAGCGAGGAATGGTCTTTTTATTATGGGCATAAGAGGGAATTTGTACCATCATTATTCACTATCTAAATTTTGCAAGAAGGGGGATAAGGGATATGTAATTGCTCAAGGAGGGTTATTTGATTTTGTTGTGTGTCGATCTTCTCGGCCAAATCTGTTCAAATATAGATAGACATGCAAAGAAAATTTTGAGCTTCCCTTCTTACAGAAAGGCTCTAATTCCCTTCATCATTTGATGGATGATAAGTACAATGCAACACTCAAAAATATAATTACATAATTATATCACTAACTATATTCGATGGATTTTGTTATTGGTAGTAGAGTGGATAATATCAAACACTCAACAAATTTTTATCCACCTCGAGTCTTTTAGGGCTATATGACGTGCCTATTTATAAGTATGTTTTTTTTAGAAAACGTGGTTTTGTAGCCCCAAAACAATATGAGTGCATAACCTACCATCCAAATTCAGGTTAGAAACCATTGAAAATACATCCCAAATATCTAACAAAATAGATGTGAGAGGAGAACAATGTAGGAGATAATGAGTTAAATTATATTTATTGAATGAGCAACGCTATCGGTATTTTGATTACAGTAGATAATTGAATTATTTTATAATTTAAAAGTTTCATGCAATGTAACGAACTTTTTAATTTTTATGCTCTGATAAAAATTTCACATGTATCTAGTGTAACACAATATCTACTTCTTCTCATCATTAATTTTTTAAACTTGCAAATAAAGTATACTTAACCTTCTTATGGTATCGACCCATGTTTTAAGTCACTAACAATAGCAAGTATAATACATAGTCCATTTTTGTTCTTTTGATCAAATATACTTTATAAATTGATTTTTTTAAATAATATGTTTTATCAACGATCTTCTGGATCACTTGTTGCAATGCAATTTTCACAAAAAAATTGTAATGCATTGAAGATGTTTGAAATCTGAAATGAAAAATTGACATACTGCTTTTTCTTTTAATGTGAACACAACTAACTTGAATTTTTTACTCACAATTCTTATAACATTTAACATCCAATTCTTTTTAATTTTTGAATCCCCAAACAAGACAATTGTAACACACACACACACACAGACACACACACACATACACACACACACACACACACACACACACACACACACACACACACACACACACACACACACACACACACACACACACACACACACACACACACACACACACACACACACAGATATGCGCAATATGTGTGTATTTTGTTAGGTGAAGGGTGTTAGCTCTGACAAGTGTCAAGTGATTATTGGTGGTTGTGGTTTTTATTTAATGTTAAAATACTAATGGCAGAGTTGTCTACGTAGAGCTGCAATTTTTGCATATAGAAATACATTTCACAATTGAGTTGTTGCCTTTACTTTCTAATATCATCGTTGTCATTTTTTTGGTCACCATTTTGTTTTTGTGTTTTAGCTCTTGGGAATGAGTTTATTTATTTATTTATATATAGTTGCTAATTCTTTTCTTTACAAATTCTTAGAGATCAACTACTTCAATCTAAAGTAATTATACCAGTTCTTAAATTACAAAAAATTGCTTCAACTTAGAGCAAGTACATCAAATCTAAAATCAAGAAAACAAAGATTTTTTTGACATACAATTTGATCGTTTTATCGGTAAAAATCTCTTCTTGTACACTAAAAAATAATTTTTACTCAACAACATAAGAAATCATATGTAGTCCCAGCTTAAAACTTTCAATCCAATAGATAAAATTTACTTATCATTTGTAAAGATAACAAAAGGCATAAGTCTTACATTCACATATAAAGAATGATGTAAGTCTTACACTCACAAAGGTTTCAATAAGAGTTGAAAAGAACTTCCACCTATGTATATTGTTGGCTTCCTCATTCCAAAGGTGGTTAAAGATGTCTCATGGGGCATGTGTCCACTTAAGATAAAAAAGAGCAATCACCTCTGGATTTTGCACCCATTTAAATTTTCTCCACATATTTATGTTTCCAAATCATTGTTTCTTCCTACTTTTAGGGAACTTTATTTTTCTCTTGTGCTTCAACAATAGCATTTTTCTCCATATTCAATGATTTTTTAAACAACAAATACAAATCTTTGTTTACTAATAGAAGAATACACAAGTTAAAACATTAAACAAGAGCAACCAACAAGACTCCAACAAGATCAACTATTGAATCTGGAAACACTTTATAGCTTTAATAGTTGATCTTTCCTCCTTTCCAAAAAAGTGTTGTATTGCACTCCTTTCCATATATTTACTCTTCTACACTAAAGTGTGCATTTCCTTTGAACAATTGGCTTTTAAGGAATTTTATGCATTAGATATAGTTGTTTCTTCTACGCCTATCCACTACAACTAAATATCTAAGTTTTAATTCCTCTATCTATCATCAATCTCCTTACCATTTGAACATCACCCCACAATGTGTACTTCTGCATAGATGTTTGATAGAAGAAAATAATTTGTAACTTGCCGCCAATAAAGTATTTACAACCCTCATCCACTAAACTTGCACTTGACTAAATGCTATTAAAACAAAAATGAAGCTTACATAGTCATGGTATGTTCTATGAGACCACATCTCTTTCACGTGTTCTATTGAAGGTTTGACATCCCTCCCGTATGCTTCCACAATTTGCATGCATTTTAAATTTCATTTTGATGTATGTCCATTCGTTGTTCTAAAACTTCCATTTTGGAAAGAGTCCTATACCTTGATGCTTATGGCAGATAATTCCTAGATTATTTTTGTGGCAACAATGAATTTGTAGATCATGTTGCAGTGAACATACATAGAATGCTCACATTTTTCTATTATATTTACATGGTCAGTTCTTCATACAGACCTTGAATTTTCTTGTTCAATATCTGGATGAATATACATGAATTTTCTCTCTTAATCATCACAAATATGCTCCTCTTTTATCTGATGTTTCAGTCACCATAGCCGAACAAAATAGGCGATCTCATTAAGGGGATTAGTTGTATTCACGACGCGAATGTTGGTGCATGTTCTCATGAAAACACGAGTGAGTGAGGGAATGGTTATATAAGTTATGAAAATGAAAGAAAATTTAAAAAAAAACCATTGTTCCTTTTTTTGCGCATGAACTATCTTAGAAGAGATTTAGTACGTTAACTCAGTAAGTAACGAATGAAGCCCATATGATACATTAATAGAGTAAACAAAAGATATATAATATTAGATCTTATTTTGTGTTTTCAAGGCGTAAGATATATATAGATTGTCAACCAGTTAGTTTTCCATGTATGTAGGGGAATGTGCTCGTATGAATGAGACAAAAATATATGATATTGGTGATGTCACCTTGGATTGCAGCTAATTGGTAACCACCCGCAAACTATTTTCCACATTACAAAAGAATTTTGTTGCCTTCCTAACTCTAGCATCACCATAATGAAATTTAAATATAAGAAACATAGAACTACAAATCTTTTCTCCATATGATCTGATTACATTTCATTTCATTACATTGTCAATCTTCTTCTCATATATATACAGAATTGCATTAAGGGGTTCCAACTATTCCCCATTCGGCGTGTTCATTGCAACTTGGGGTGCAATTGCTAGTTACAAAGCTATTGACACACTTTAACAATAATTTAGTTCAAAGTAAGAGTTCAAAATTATAAACTAAACTCTAATTTTCACAAACTCACTTCAAACCATATTTGAGAAATATTCGGAGTAGATGCCGCACGTTATAGAGAATGTCTTCCACTGATAACACATTCCTCGTAACTATATGCGCAGGTTGGGTACAAGGTGGAGATGAATGTGAAATCTGTTCAATGAGGTGACTGGTTTTATTAGATCCTCCTCGAGATTTTGAATGGGCCTTGTCAGGGAGAAAATCGAGCATAGACGAGAGATCCACAACCTAGGATCTTTGCACATATAAATCAAAACAATAATTTACTGGGTAGTGTGCTCGAGACTGAGTTCGATCAGGGAGATGTAATTCAACACAGGAAGAATATTAAATCCTTTAATGGTGCAAGATTGAAGAAGCCTTCAATGTCTAAGGAACGAGCATGTGGCCATAGAAATGCACAATATGACTGAAACAATACTCCAGGCAGAAGGGTGATTACACGTATTTATATTTCTCGCTATCTAAATAACCACTTTGCCCATGGAAGTGCCCAGGACTTGAACGTGGTTTAACTTCCAATTTTCGCAACGTTGGATTTACCAACCAATGCAGCATGTGCCTATTCAGATCGAATGCATGGGGATGAATCTTGAGATACAGATTAGAGATCTCACAACTTGCTTAGATCAAATCTGTACGTGTATTTTTGCTAATAATGATACCGACCTTCAGACCCTATGTGTTTCGCAGTCAATAATCAAGAAGATATATCTTTGAGCTTGACGTTAACTCTACTTTTGTGACTGGGAACTCCTGACAAACTACATTGCATAACATATATTAGCACCCAATATTATAACTTTTCTCATGTAGAGAATTAAATTTTCTTAGGAGAGAGATTCATAGAAACCCAATCTAAAAATCCCTTTTCTGATACCAGATGTAAGGTATGAGCAATTTGCACACAAGAAATTCTCTGTATTATCATAGTACCATTATTACAAATTTATATAGTTTTTTTTTTATCTCCTACAAACAAGGAGATTATACAAACAACAATATATTCTAAATAGGTAGTTCTGACTACATATGTAATATTGTTATATTTGTTATAACAAATTACTAACATACATCCGTTATGTTCACACTAATAATATAGGAAATGATATTTTCCTAACATATTTTTGAAGTGCATGTGAAGTTCATCAAGTAACACTGAGTTAGAATGTAATGTGGGACATCTCATTTTATTCAATTGATCATTGATTTCCTCCTTAATCTCATTACACATGTTTTGATGACATGGGCAATCTTTGATGGATTCAACAAGGGATCTCATTTTCCATTCAATGGTCCTCACCCATGTGCAAGAGAAGTTGTCCTTTGGACTCAAAACACCTTCCTTTCAATCAATGACTTTGGATCTACAGTGCTCATCTCTCAAATGGATGGCTTTAACTTGTTCCAATGATCGACCTCTTTTCTGACTATGGAGAGAACATCATTTACTTTCTCAGTCAACAAAATTGTGATCCTGAATATTACGACCATTTATGGAAGTAGTTCGCATCCTTTGTGTATAAGGGAGTCAATCCGTAATTATGTCATCTTTCCCACTTTACCAAGCCGTTTGAATTCCTAAACTCTGTGTGGGTCAATTTTTCTTAGAGGAGTGATTGACTCAAAGGGAGGAAGAGTAGGAGCATCCATGTCCAAGAAGGTCTAGACATATGAAGTCAAAGTGAGCACTTGACTCTTTAATTGCTCCTTGGTTGATTTTCTCTCCCTTGTTAGAGAAATGAAATTGGTGGCAGTATGCTCAAAGTTGTGAATGTGTCCCTCAGTTCCCAGCTCTCCAAGAGGATATCTAGACATTTCATAATATGTTATTCTCATTTCAACTTCATCTTTCTCCACTCTAGGTTGGGAAAATTCGATGAATTGAGCCTCCAAGGCATCCGTCATGGGACGAGAAGTCATCTTGGTATTTTGAGGATTAGGAATAAGCTTCCAGAGTTCAGGAGAGAGCTCAACTACTAGAGCCTTCACCTTGGATGCAATGCATTGTCGATAATTAATGATGTCCTGGACCCATGAGAATAGGTGACCTAGAGATGGAGATGATAAATTTGTGCCATTAGATTACCAGTCAAAGATTCTGGAATCATTGCTTGCCATTATATGTGAGGATATTTATAATCATTATATCCACATGATGTTATGTTGTAAACATGATGGATCTATGGGACGAGTGCGTAGATAACTCTGGAGACATAGAATTACCTCTTGTTAGGTAACCAACAATATATCTAGGATCGAGGGCACTTGAATTAGGTCACTTTAGTGATAAATTCCTATGAGAAGGCTCAAGTGAAAGATCTGGAGGTGCTTGTGGAAGAACATGCGTAGCTTGAGAATTTTCCTCATTCCTTGGACCTCTCGCTTCCCTTACATACACCTTACTTCATGATTTCTCTATCTTCCTATAGGATAATGAAGGAATGTGGCTCAATTCATGAAACCTTTTTAGAAACCAATGTCTTGACCAATGGAGAACTGTGGTAGTGCGAGTCAAGATGTTAATGAGCTCTACCTCTGACTAGTCCATGGGAGGAATAGGATTGAAATGGATGACCTATAAGTACTCAGGCTCAAATATATCACTTCCATCATCCTCGATGTCCATAGTGACCCAATCCATGCGGCAGTCTTTCATTTGCTACACGGTCAACCTTGAGAACTCTCTATGCTTGATCTACGTTTCATCCACATAATCTTCCAAGTAGTCTTCCAGCTTAAGATGATGAGATAGGCCCAAATATTTGTGCTCTTCTTCCATGTATTATTTATTGTCAAATGACCTCTTAGAAGAATAGGAGTAAAAATTGAAGGATCCAAGGGATGATTCAATGTTGCTTGCATATATTGAGTTTTACATGAGTAAATTCCTAGTTGAATTGGGAATGTTACTCCCTTTCATCTTCATTTTTTTTGCATTTGATGTGTATTCTATCTAGTTGCATGCATAACTCAATGGTCACGAGCTTGTTACTTGGATATCTCGAGATTCTTAGTGGGGCTTTATCAAACCCTCCAACATAGATGTAGGAGAAGGTCCTGCATTATGAGAAATGTCTCCTATATTTTCTTAGCAACATATAATCTTTTGGTGAGAACCGTTGATTGGTGTTCCCTTCCATCTTTTTGATTAGGTGCTCATGAAATAACATTCACTCTGACACAGTTCCTTTTGTTCTCTCGAGTCTGATTAATAAGGAATGTAGATTATCACTAATAATTTAGCTCTATTTAATTATCTGCGATCCCTTGGTGGTAATTAGCATGAATTGTGACATCCATGGATGAAAATCCTCAGTTGATGGTTCTCCCATGAGCCAAATAAGGAGCACAATGTAATCGAAATACTCTTAACTGAACTCAAATCTAGAAAGAGACTTAGGTGGGGGAGAAATATTACATAGAGTCTTCATCCAGTTCCGAATATTCATTCCCCCCAAAACATGATTATTTCATTTCCCATTCCTACAATGCATCATCATTGATTAGGATGACAACATTCCTTGGTCTCAGAATGCAGAGGCATATTGAGATTCCTTCTAGAGATATCACATCAATGATAGATCCGTCATCAACAGTGATGTAATAGTTCTCTGCCTCATAGTCATTAGGGCATGTGAGAATGAAGTCTGGGAATTTAATAGCCAAAGGGAACCCAACATATTAATAGAGTACACTGTGGAATATTTTTTCATCTAAGAGAGTGTGAGTTCCTTCATCCATTCTTTGCCTCAGATTGTCAAAGTCCTTATGTTCCACATTACTGTCGTCGGTGTTTTGGTACTCTGACACTAGAACTGAAATGAGATCGTATCCTGAGTGGTGGAACTTCATCATGTCTTTTTATGGTTTTATTGTCCTTATAATGTTGTAAGGATTGAATGGTGTAAGTGAAATGATATTTTGCAATATTTTCTAGAAATCCAAAAATTTGAATGAATTTTAATGCTAAGGACAACTGAATTCCTATTTCAACAAAAGAGAGAGAAAATCAAATCCAAATTGGACACGAATTGATTTATTTGAATTATATTCCCAATATAAGTAAATGGTTTGAATCTTGTGAAATTATCTCGTTAGAATCAACAGGAAACTAGAAGACAAAGTCTGGCTATGGGAAAAACTTGAAAAATGACATTAATAGAGAAAGGGAAATTTTTCAAATTTTCATTCTAGATGCAATTATTTTCGAAACGATGTTATTTTTATCTTGTTACAAAGGTATTAGGGAGAGGAATTAATGCTCCGAATTTGGTGTGATTCTCTCACGGGGTTTGAGAGAAAAATCCAAATCAATTTTTCATGTGTATGGGGGTTTTGAAGGGTTTTAGAGCTGAATAAATATTTAATTTACAATTTGGGAAATTATCCACCATATCATATGAGTAATGGCTTGAAACAAATGTCTTGGGATAGGATTTTTTTTGGAAAATTTTGGGGACACCCCTCCGTGTGACTTTGATGCAATCTTCACTTCAAATTTCAAAGATTTGGGGAAAAACAAGTTTTCAATGGTTGGAAATTTCAAGTGTTTACAAAAAATAAAACATGGATTTTTATGCCATGAATCTTAGATTTGTATAAGGGTTTCCTTAATAGGAATCCATGGTCAAAGTTTTGAGAGATTTGGGATAAGGGATCAAACGTTTTGTGCAAATCTTGTTTTTGGTAGCCCGGGCACAAGGGGTGATTTTGAAAGCATGAGGAAGAGATAATCAACTTGAAGAAGTGTTTTAATGGATTCATTTCATGTTTTCAAGTTTATTTTTGGATAATAGATGGAAAATTGAGTTTTGAACTCACTTTGCATATTTGTGGAGAATTCACTTTGCAAATGCAACGTGGATTTCCACCTTTTTTTGTAAATGTAAGGCCAAAAGGCACCTCGAGCCATATGAGGCAAAAATTTGGGGTGAAATTGCAACTCCAATTTTTTCACATGTGCAAGGGACCTCCATACGTGCACCATAGGGGAAAGTGTGGGGCCCACTTGTAAAAACAATTTGTTTTTTACCTTCCTTTCATGTTTTTTTGCTAATATGAAATGAACCAATCACATGAGGGTGTAATTTTGAAAGAGGGAATGCAAAATGCAAAGTGAAATGTGAAAACCCTCCTCAAAATGCCTTCACACTCCATAAGTGTGCCAAGGCCCACATCGTGACATCATCAACATAACACCAAATTAGAACAAAGTGTGTTTTTTACTCCTCGAGAGCCATACTTAACAAAAATTGGTTGTATAATATATGATTTTGCATGGAAAAGGGAAAAAATACAATGAGAATATTTGGAAAGTCTAAAAATGAGTCCTTCAATGATTTTTTCTCATACCTCCATTTTTATCTAGGACAATGTGCCAGTGAGCTAGTTTTCCTGGTGTGTTTGGAATTTTTTTGAACCAAACCATCAATTGGGTCATGAAGGAGGTTCAATGTACTTCAATTTTAATTTTTTTAGGCTCCCAATTATGCTCGAGGTTCCCAAACTAGTCAGTGTAAAATCTCCATCCAAAAAAGACACAATGCTTAAGTGCCAGAAATATTTTATCTTGTTATGTTCCCAAATAATTTTCTCACCCATTTAACTATGAACTAGAATCCATAATATTTCCGATGACTAGGATATGAGCTCCCAAAACTACCTAGGGTTCATTAAATTTTTCTTAGAAATTGGATCTTCAATAGTGCACACACACTTCTTTTCCTCAAAAATCACTTGGAGAAAAAGCTTTCCCAAGACTTCTCCAAATCATGCATAATCTCTCCTACATAATGTTTTCATAAAAAAACTCCAAGAATTTTATGTTAACTGTAATTTGGGCTCCTGAAATGCTCCGAGGCTCTCGAAACCTTTCCTAGAAGTTGACTTTTGAAAATGGGCAATTTTGACCAATTTTGACAAAATGACTGAAAAATGGGAAAATTTTCAATGGGGTTGTCCAATAAAATATAGGGACATTTTATATGCCAATATTTATCTCATACTCAGGGACTTGTCTTGGGTTGGACAATAATACAAACGAGGCAAGCAGGAACACAAGAATATCACGATTCTAAGTTGACAAGTGCCTTATCTATTAGGTGATAGAGTCTTTCATGACATACTAAAATAAGAAAATATTATTTACTTTACACTCCTTCATTGAACACAACACATGATGATGAAGAAACATAAGAAAAGGAAAAACACACATGACACACAATAGGAAAGGGAAAAACACCACAAACATAACACAGGAAAGGGAAACACATAAAAAGAAAACAAACATAAATCACATAAGGTACATACATGGGACAACCCAATTTCACTATTTGTACAATTTCAAATATTGGCTATTACGAGGCAATTCTAAGGTAGTGCCTTCCAAGTATGATAGACAAAAATAATTTTCTCCGCAAACACATCTTTAAGCTGGAATGGTCCTAGCCACAATGAGTCAAACTTCCCTTGGTTACCATTTGTTTCTCTTTATTTTTCCCAAAGGAGGACTATATATCTTACCTAAAACTCTTTGAACTTAACCTTTTTGTCTAATATCTTCTTCATCTTCAACTGATGTTATTTGATCCAATTGGCCACTACAACTCTATCTTCACAAAGTTTCTCAAGATACAAAATTCTCTTATCCAGGGGACCTTGAAATTGAATATCTTCAACTACTCTTATCAATTGCAAGGCAAGTATTTTAATTGATATGGGAACTTCTGAACTGACACCATATAGTAATTGAAATAGAGACATACCTATGGCTTTCTTATGAATGATCTGATCATCCCATAACGCATCATAGATCTTTTTGTGTCATTTCTTTGAATTTGGTCAACTAGCTTACAAATGATGGCTATAATATATTTTGTTGTTAGATTTAACTTGACCATTTACCTAGGGGTAGTAATCAGATGCACAAGACAAAGAAATTCCATATCTGTAGAAATTTTTTTTAGCTCTACAGAAGAGAAGTAGGTTGCATTATAAACAACAATATTTTGTGTTACACCAAAATAAACTATGTTATACTCCTTGATAAAGTTACAATCTATTTCTGTATTTGCATGCTTGGTTGGAATAGGCTCCACCCACTTGGTAAAATAATATTTCACTATGAGAATTAGGATTAGAAAATCCTACAAAGTCTAGACCCCACTGTTAGAATGGTTCTTCAATTAACATAGGCTGAAGTAAAAATGCAGCAAGTTGAGGCCTGCCTACAAATTATTGACATGGCTCATATTTGGTTTCCCATTTTTGAGCATCTTGGAATAAGGTAGGCCAATAATACATCCCTCATAGGATTTTATGGGCAGTTACCATAATTGAAAAAATTCCGCCACAAGCTTGATCATGGTAATATTTTAATAGTATTTATTTTTGTTCCTTATCCAAGCACTAAAAGAAACAACCATTCAATCCCCTCCTATAAAGCACGTGATCCCATATTACATACGTCATTGCTCAATTTTCGAGAGTTCTTCACTGATTTTCATTGAGGTGGGGTGGACAATCACCATATGTCAGGAAGTGAATGATATCTAAATACCACTCTGAAGTAGTACTAATTGAGAGCACTGTAGGAAATTCATGATATGTTATGCCATCTTAAGGGTCTGATCCATTATCCACTTGGGAGTTGTGGTTCTTAGCTATCCTTTGGCATAAGCCTCTCCATCATATTAAATTTTTGGGTCGTATATCAAGATCATATGTACTTGCAAGATCCAGTTTTCCCTCTTAGAACCAAATTCTTGTTGAGTGAGAATACTTGCCACTGTAGAGTTAAGAACAAACATGATTATATGGGAGTTCAAGATATAAAACCTGGAATTCTTCACTACATTGACCACCAAGAATGCATGTTTCTCCATGGTTGAATTTCTCATCTCATGCTTCTTTAGTGGGAAAATCATGAAGGAAATGGGAGATTTAAATCCTTCTTAATTTTTCTATACCAAAATAGATGAGAGAGTGTTTTTAGAAGCATAACAATATATTATGAAATATTTGTTAAAATCAAGACATTTCAGTGTAAGATCTTTGGAAATGGATTTCTTGATGTCTTCAAAGGAAAATTTACCTTCCTTTCTCCACTTGAATATTTTTTGAAGCTTCATCATGTATGTGATGTGCTTAGTTAGTTATACAAAATCAGGGACAAAACGACAAAAGAAATTTACCTTACCAAAGAAAATGAACTCCAGATTGCTCATAGGAAATGAGAGTTTCTGAATTTATTCTACTCATTTAGGATCGATCGTGGTTCCTTGTTCATGAAGTGTCTAAGGATTTTTCCTTTTGTTATTCCAATAATTGACTTATTTTTGTTGAGTGATATACCATGTGCTCTACGCTGGATCAAGACTTATTGAAGCTACTGCAAATGATCACTTCACTTCTTAGAATACACCATGAGATCATCGAGGTACATCAAGATTTAAATATTCTTGAAGTCCCTAAATGCTAAGTCCATAACTCTTAGAAATGTAGTCCCTACATTGATAAGACCAAATGGCATACGCTTGTACACAAAGGTTCCCCATGGAGTAGTGAATGTAGTCTTGTGTTGGTCTTCTTGTGTAACTTCAATCTAATTATATCCAGAAAATCCATATGGCATAAAATCCATCTTTAAACCATTTAATATTTGGATAATCTAATCCATGATGGGGAGTGGGTAATTATCCTTCAATGAAGACTGATTTAAATTTATGAAGTCAATGTATAATCTTTTTTCCATTCTTCTTATAGATCGAAACTATATTTTCCACCCAGGTGGAATGATGGATGGGGAAAATGATTCTAGCATTCAACTTATTAAGCACTTCTTATCAAATTATTCAAGCTATCTTGGACTATACTATCTCTACTTTTGTATGAAATGCTTCACCTTTAGTTTAAGAGGTATAGAATGTTGCATCTCTTAAGGTTTAAATAGCTTCAATTCCTCACATGAATATGCAAAGACATCATAATATTTCTTGAAAAGTGAGACAAAAATTATCTTCTCATTTGGAGAGAAGCATTTAGCTATGTTTACTAGCCTTTACTATCCTTCAATTCCTATATTGACCTTCTTCAAATTAACATATTTACATGCAAAGTCTTTGGCTTTATTTTTTACAAACTTATCATGCTTATCAAAGAGGTCCTCAAGATAAACAATCCATTTTAGAATCTTGTTACCCTTTAGCTTGATCAAACCTTCTGCATCAACCTCTTCAATTTCACTTTTGTCCATCCGCACTAGATTCCCAGTATGGGAAATTGATTCCTTCATACAAAAGGTTATTGAAATTGTCTCTTTGCTCTAGGAATGCTAGAATGTGATCATATTCATTGAACACTTGCCAATTCTCAACGTTATCTAACATACTTAGTGATGCATGGGAATTAATTGTGTAGATAAATAAAGTTATATTTTGGTTTGTAATAGGTTTTAGGGATAATTTTATCGGTTCTTGGGTCCTTCATAATTGTATTGAGTCCTCCATGAACATTAAATGGGACTTTCATAGTTTCCCTCCAAAATGGTGTATTTAAATATTTAAATTTTTCAAACTTGGTTTAAGAAGTGTGATGATGTAAATGGGGTCATGTAACCATGTAAAATGTCTAAAAGGACCTTAATCTAGTGTTTCTAAAGTTATATCACCTTTAGTCAAGTATAACCATGAATTGGTTTAAGCCATCACCATAGTTAGGGTGGAAATTTAGTTATTTCACCTACCTTTTGGTCATAAAAAGGAGATGTATTCGAATGAGAGGGATAAGAGAGCATGTAGAAGAGATGTTGGAGGTCCTAGACCTAGATAATGAGCCTTAAATGACTAAGAACCTATAATATCAAACATGTAACATTGTAAAGATACATGTTTCTTGAATATATAATGTGTAGCTTCTTGAATATATGAATAATAATACATCTTGAATGATCCTTCTATGTGTATTTTTGTTGATGGGGTTGTTATTGATGTGTTAAGAGATATCATAATATCATAATAAAACTTTGTTGTTGTTAACGATGCTTTTGACAGGGTTTGGTAATGAAGACCTTGCATTTATTCACTTTATTGCACTAATGTATATGTGAAGGTCTAAATGGAAGTCAATGAAAATGCACAGGTATTTTCAATATTGGATGAGACTCAAAGGGAGTAAATAACCTCATTTTTGATCTTAAGGTTGCAAGAAAGAAGAAGTCTTAGTCTAAGGAAAAACTTAGGTAGGTTCCTTACAGGGTTCTTGAGTAATTTTGACTAGTTGTATGAGAAATGTTGAAAATGGAATGCTACAATTTGATTCTGTGTTCAATAAAAAGTTGCAAAAACCATAGATTTGGGGTAAGAATCTCTAAAGAAACCTCAAAGTCTTTTAGCAAGATGATCAATGGACCATCTGATAAGAAATGAGCAAGGTTTTTCTTCTTTGCATACATTAATTTGAAGTAAACAATCGAACTAAGCAAATAAAACTAATCTCTATTCTTTGAAAGCTTGAAATAATGAACCTAAGAGGATCTAAGCATTCAGTTATGTGTTTAAGAGAAAGAGATATCCCCATTAATGGCTTCAAGGCCAATGGATCTTCCCTTTTACTCCATATTGGTGCTATAAAATACAAAAGAAAATGCTACTAGCTCAATGGAAGAAAATGAAATACAATATAAAGCCTAAACAAAATACTATAATCTATGCTAGGAAGAAGAGAAAATTCTTAGAAAATGAGGGAGGGGGTCTAGCCCTATTTATAGTCTTTCATTTGGGAAAATGGGAGATTTGGGTGCATGTGGGACAAATGCAAAAGTCCAAAAAGCACTTTTAGAAAGTCTAAGTGTGTTTTGACTATGTTTAGAAGATATTGACCATGGTTAAGACTAGCTAACCATGTTTAGAGGGTAATTAATCTTTCTTAGAGAGAAATTAGGTTTCTGAAGGGCTTCTGGAAGGATTAATCAATCTAATGAAGTGGATTGATACTCTAGAGAGCTAATAAATGTGGTAAAAAAGGGAATATTAGCCAAGAAGATGTTACTATAACCTATTTAATTAGTTTACAAGAGGAAATATGACCAACAGAGTGTCGTAAGAGGGGAGTTAGATAAATCTAACTAACGAAGTGTTGTAAATTTGCACGGGGAAGAATAGTTAGTACAATATTACAAATAATAATGCATTGAGCAAACTACAGGTGTCTACATTTGCCCCTCTTTGGGGTGACGTAAGCTACGTCACTTCAAAAAAAGTAGACAAACACAAACAAGTAGAATTTTTTTGAAGGGGTAGAAGAAAAATTAAAGATGAAGGATGCCCCCTTGAGTGTCGATGGGGTGACGAAGAAACTTGATTGAAATTCAAAAAAGAGAGTAAAAGAAAGAAAAGTGCACAGAGAAGATGAGAAACAAAAAGAAAGAGGGATATTGAGCTATCCACAAATCAATTACCATCAATATATAATCATCATAATGCTTAGAATCCATTTCATCGGTCCTTATTAAAATGTGAGCACGCGACGGAACTATAAAATGACATGAAAATCCAGGATACAAACAAGCGTCTTGTGCTAAAAATGACTAACTCCATGCAACATACACGAATGCAATGCAATGCAAGAAATAAAAAAAATCACCTAACAGGGAAATAATTTCAATTACACACACTTAAACCAACAATGTTCAAGATAGTTGCACAAATATTTTGTTATCAAGATGTAGTCCCAAATGTTTTGATAAACGACAAGGGTGAAAAATGATGCCCCAAGCAAGGTGTATTATGTAAGGGAAAAGATGGAGGACACTTGGGTCTCCTGAAAAAGTAATGTGCACGATAAAAACAGTACTAAGCAACTGATAGTGTCCCAAAGTATAGACGAAGTAAGCAACATAGCTTGTGTAGGTGATTGAAGATTTAGATGATGCGTGAGTCACTGTTTCAAAATATTTGAAAATGTCAACAAGATATGGGATGAATGCCATGCAATAGACACAAATTTCAGCCGTAGATGATCGGTTTTACCAATTTTGTTGGCCATTTCCGAAGTATTTCAATTTTTTTGGTTTTTAAAATGTTTTTAAACAATTTTTTTGATCAGTTAGAAGAATTTCAAAAGATCAAAGATCTTCTCAAAGTACATGGGAGGGTGATAGTGGGAAGGAAAGGCTGTCAGAGAGCCAGAATATATCTCCATAAGAAGAAAGACGGGTCAGGAATAATTTATTTAAAATAAATTGATAAATAATTATCACGACGGGGGAAAATAGATGAAAAATAGAGGAAAAGGACGGAGAAGGCACCTGAAAGGTTAGTAAATTACCTCAGTGCGATGGAGAAGTAACCACAGGGTGGCACGAATTGCCCCAACGTGTGAAAATTATCAAAAATAATTATTTTAATACAAAAATAATTATCACAGCGGATAGAAGAAGGTTAGAATGATCACGACGGATAAAACATGCCCCAGTGGCATCGCGACGGGTTAATATACCCACCCAGGGTCGGTAAATCAACCACGACCAATTCATTTCTACCAAAGCTCTTGCAAATTTTTACCACAAGCGAGAATGATAACCCTGGAGCAAGATGGCAAGAATACCGATCAGGACGAGACACACATATTGCATCCAAGAGTTCATGCGGGACCCAGTGGATGGACCCTACATGAGTGGCATATCCCTCCTATTAATTACACATTTAATGAACTTTTTAGGGTTTTACTAGGATAGGTAGGACCGATTTTGACGCATGTGCATGGGCGTATGCATTGGTTTGATAGGTATGTGCATGCGTATGTGTCAAAACGAACAGGGATGCTTATGCGCATCCGTTGATAGTGGATACATGCACGTGCATCCATTGGGAGGGAAAGTAGTGGACATGCGCACATGCACATTAAACCAGGGGCATAGGTGTTAGAGGGGCACATCTGCATCGATCGAAGGGCATGACGGGCACGCGTATGTGTGTGTGCTAAGGCAGGCACGTAGGCATCACACTGGGCATGAATGCATTCTGTGTGGCCTGCAGTGAATGGAGAGAAGATGGAGGGGTCATGTACGTGTCGGTAAGGTCACGTATGCACTGAAAAGGGTGCGCAAGTGCCAAAAGAGGTGCGTACGCACTGGAAATAAGGGGGAAAAACAACTGGCTAGTAAAAATAGCCAAGTATAGAAGAATATAGACGAGATTTTTTTAGAAGAAAAGAATAATTAGTAAGTTAAATGATTAGAAGAAGCATTTTTCCTTAGAAAAATAGATAGAAATAAGTAAGTTCTTGACACTTGTGTGGATTTTGCAGCGTATATTACTCATTCTTTAGACTCGTGAGCACTATGGTCGGTTAACGGTGATAGAGGCGCAGTTTGATGACGACGATAGAGTGACCCTCGAGAGCCTCTTATATGTGATGGGATTGACTCATGTGGCCGAGATGCCACAGATTAAATTGGATCATGACCTCTTGAAAACCATAGCAGAGTGATGGCACAATGAGTGTCAGTGTTTTCGGCTCCTGACTGGGGAGAATACTATTACTCTGGAGGACGTATGACGCATTATGAGGGTCAGGATTCAGGGTCAGCTTATTCAGACTACAAGCCACTAAACCAACATTCAGCGATATATTGTAGAGTTGTTTGGTGTCCTGATGATACCATGACGTGGGATGTCTATTAGATTATCACGATGCATCGATGATCCAGATCTAGACTGAGTAGTGGTCTATATGATGGCCTTTGTCAGTGGAGTCTTGCTCCCTGACAAGACTGGTGCTTCTTTTCCTCTCGACCTCCTAGGAGTGATACACAGTTTGGTAGAGGGAGAGACCTATTGCTGGGGTTAGTGTATTTTGGTGCATCTAAACTGGGACCTTCACTTGATTACCTACTACCGTCAGAAGACGGTAGGACTGGCTCACTTGCTGCAGATTTGGGCATGGGATCACATTGCCATTGGTTGTCCCTTAGGTGTTTCGAGAATTCGGGCCCCCGTGGAGCCTTCTACGATGGGTTGGGTCCTGATAGGGGACGATGTGTGACCATACATGGGGGATGCATATCACTATCGACATGAGCTAGATGAGCTATGACAGATTTCCATGGTTTGGAGGCCCTATAGACATTTCCAGTGGCCCGAGGACGGTTTAGAGTTTGGCACTGCCATAGTAGAGCACTTTATCTTAGGCAACCAGAGCTATATGTGAGAGCTATATATGGTGGATCGGTGCCATAGGTAGTTGGGCAGTACCCAAGATGTTCATGGGCCAGATAGATGGTATGCTCGCAGGACCCAAGAGCATTTTGATATGGGTCCACAGATTTCCCGTGACATAGCACTGGCAAGTTTCTGACAGGTGGTACCTGCTATGTGGGTGCCACTGAGACAGATTAGAGATCTAGGCACTACACCCGAGTATGGGTCATGGTACCATGGTGTGCTTCTACATCATTTGACTGTTTCCAGGGCAGCGTATATCACCAGCGTGAGAGCTCCTGCAGTGGGGCCTCCTAGTGGTGGTGAGGGTGGAGTTATTGGTGGTGATGACAGTGATGATGATGATGATGATGATGGTGGGACTGATGCACACCAGTATATCACGGGCAGGGGACAGGGTCCAACATTGCAACAGCCTCAGGGACAAGATCCCAGGCCTAGGCTGAGATAAGTTTTCAGGGTAGTTGACATAGAGTTTCCCCTAGTAGGCATTCCAGTGGGGATTTACACCCCTCTCCAGCAGGTAATTCTAGAGCAGGGCCTGCCACCTCATGCTCTAGAGGGTGGCGGTGATGGTAAACAGTTGGCTGCCATTCAGAAGTAGTTATAGGAAGTGATTGCTATGTAGTTACAGGTGGCTGGAGAGAGAGATGCAGCCAAGGAACATGTACACGGCCTTATAACAGAGTGAAATCAGGCACAGGATCAAGTGCAGATTATCACTGCAGATAGAGATTGAGAGGCCACTGCCTCTAGACAGGCTCAGGATAATATTGACAAGGTGACAGGTGAGCGCGATGCCGCCCTACAGGTAGCCCTCACCTCTAGACATGTTGATTTGATACAGGATGCCATGATATTCGGTGGTGAGGCTTTGTATTATAGGACTGCCTACTTTAGGGTAGTCCCAGTAGAGTAGTGATTGGTTCCTTTTCGGAAGTCAAAAGTGAGTACGACAGGATCCAGGTCATGGTAATCAGGCCATTCAGTTAGATCAGTTCAGTAGCCTATTGCAGAGTAGGCGGTTGGACAATAGCCAGCTAGACAATAGGGTGGTACCCTTGGTGCTGGTCCATCACATCCACCACTCTTCCGTCAACTAGGTACCATTCTAATGTATAGTTGTATGTACCATTTATTTTGATGATGCCTCTTGATGAAGGCTCGATTTTGATTTTGTATCGATGATGTATATTTTGAGCACTGACTTGGACCGTTATACATGTATTATATGGAAATTTTGATATGCTATACTATGATTATGCTTTACATGAGCATTGATTATGATGTATGATTTCTCTTTCCTCCATGTATGTGACATACTCTAGATTTATAAATTTGTATGTTTCATGCTTTCATATTGATGGTGTATCTGCAGATAACACCACATGTTTTTAGATTTATGAGATCTTTCTGAGTTTTTATTCTAGCACTTGGGATGATACTAGATGATATTGGTGTGGGGGATAGATTTATGATCATGTGCAACCCCTCTTGCCCCCATTGATGATACAATATGTGATGATTAGCTTAGAATACATGCATGATGTAATACTTAACATTTTTGTATATATGATGTAGTGAATGATGTTAGAAATGTGATGAGAATGATAGATGAAATATGTGAAAACAAACAAATGTGTAAAACATACAAGCAGAAGTTAACAAAACTAAACAAATATACACATTCAAACAACACAACAAAATACAACTTAAAAAAACACATGCAAAAGCTAGCAAGAGATTAAAGCGGTACCTAATCTAAGCAAATAAAATGAATTTTAATAGATGCACATAACAAACAAAGAAATCTATAACAATATTTTGCAAGTATTGGAGTTCCTAAATGAATATAATGCCATACACAATTAAATAACAAACAAGACTCAATATAAGGTAAGAAAATGATCCATTCAAAAAACAAACAATTCAATAGGCTAAGCACATCAAAACTATACAAACCAACAACTAAAAACAATTAAAGCATTACCTTGTTTTTGCAGGACAACATTGATATATTTTCTAATGTTTTTGGGTTTATATAAAAATATAAGTTTTCACAACTATGATCTTCATTATTGTTTAGGTTTCCCTAAGATAATGCTGTGAAACAAATGTAGCTTTATCCCTGAAAAGGGAAATTTTCCAGATGTTTAGGTTTTTGTCTATCCTTTTTCTGAATGTTTTTGTATTTTCTAAGGTCATGTTCTGAAAGCAATGTACAAGAACAAAGAAGCGTGGATGCCCCCAGCGTGATGTGGGAATATAAAAAAGGTAGAATGCCACACGTGTATGTATGAGAAGGTGACAATGGTGTAGGTACGCTCAACATTAGATGGGAGTATACAAAGGTAATCTACTTCATGCAGATATAAGAGAAAATAAACTAGATCAATGGTATGGCAAAGGTAGCTCTAGTAGGATCCCTAGACATAGCAAAGGAAGTCATATCTAAACAGTGGTGATGATTACCCGTCCTGTCGTAAGAGTAACTTGCATCCAGAGAATCTTCCTTGAGTGCCAAAAACTAGTTTCCACTCAAAGACCTGCTCACTATGCCACAATTGCATGGTTTTCACATGTAGACGACCTACTTTTTCTTTACTATTTTCTCATTTTTCCATTTTTTTCTTGATTTTTCTATTTTTTAGTTCTTATATGCTATTCTCATCATGCTTAAGTGTAGAACCACTTGATGTACATGGTGTTCATAGGTTTTGGAAGCTCCTCACCATCTGAATATTCAAGTTTATAGGCTCCTACTCCATATTTTGCAATTACTACATAAGGACCTAGCCAGTTAGCCTCAAACTTACCTTTCTTTTCTCTATCTTAGATGGTGTTATTTTGATTTTTTTTTAGAACTATATCTCCTACATCAAACTCCCGATGACTAATGTGTTTGTTGTATCCCATGGACACTCTGTTCTGATAGAATTTTAGGTGATTGAGCGCTCTAATACGCCTTTCATGTAATAGTTCTAACTCTACTAGGCGAGCAACTCTGTAGCCCTCATCTTTATCAAGATAGTCTTTGAGAGATATTCTCAAGGAAGGAAGCTCTACTTCTAGAGGTATGATGGCTTCAGTTCCATAGACAAGTGAATATGGGATCACACCAGTAAGAGTGCGGATGGAAGTATGATAAGCCCAGAGGGTGGGATGTATCTGTAGGTGCCAATTACGGCTGGTTTTACTGACTATTTTCTCCATAATCTGTAAAAGGGTTTTATTAGTGGCTTCTACCTGTCAATTACCTTGAGGGTAATAAGGGGTAGACCACTTGAGTTGGATATAGAAGCGTTGACACAAGGTTTTAACCGTTTTGTTTTTGAAGGATTTACCATTATCAGTAACAATGGCTGTAGGTATCCTGTAATGACATATGAGATGGTTCATGATGAATTTTGAAATATGCGCACTGGTGACATAGGTAAGAGGGACAACCTCTAACCATTTGGTAAAGTATTTGGTGGTAGTGATGATGTGAGTATGACCATCTGAAGAAGAAGGATGGAGATTCCCTATGAGATCCAGGCCCCATTTAGAGAATGGCCAAGGCATTGCAATAGACTGTAAGGCCTATGCTGGAGTGTGTATCAAGTTCCCATATTTTTGGCATAGTTCACACTTCTTTACAAAGTTGCAACAATCAGATTCCATGGTAGGCCAATAATAGCCTACCCTCGATAAATTCTTAGCTAAGACCATGCCGCTAGTATGCTCTCCACAAATACAACCCTGTACTTCTTTAATGGCATGGATATAATCAACAACATCCAAACAACAAAGTAGATTCCCGTAGTAGCCACGATGATAAAGGGTGCCTCCTAGGAGGGTATAATGAGCTATGCGGTGAATAAGGGATTTATTTTCAAAATGGGTGATGTCTAGTGGAAGAGTGCCATCTTGTAGGTATTGAAAGATAGGGTCATACCAAGGGGATAAAGGACCAATAAATTCACATGCCAAACATGACTCTAGCATATCATATGTAGGCACTTGTAAATGCTCTATGAAGAAAGGCATCTTACTTTCTTCAGGTGCTATACGTAAGAGAGACCTAATAGTAGCCATAGCATCTACGGGTCTATTATGTGACCTTGGTTTTTTCTCAAATATGACCTGTGTGAAATATTCCTTCAAGGTTTCAACCATCTTTTTATACGGAATAAGCTTCTCATCTTTAACCTTGTACTCATCATTAACATGTTTTATGATAAGTTGAGAGTCCCCAATGATTCACAGTTGTCTGATGTTACATGTAATAGCTATCTTGAGGCCAGGGATGAGTGCTTCGTACTCTGTAATGTTATTTGTGTACGGGAATCCGAGATGGAATGCTCTTGGTATGACATTTCTTATTGGAGTGATGAGGACCACTCCTGCTCCAGATCCATGGATGGTAAAAGATCCATCAAAATGGACCTTCCATTCTACATATTCTTCAATATACATCACAGATGCATCTAGTAAATCTAAGCACAAAGGTTCCATTCATAGGAGAGGAGCTTCTACCAACTGATCAGCCAGTACCTGTCCTTTTAAAGACTTCTGATTCACAAACTCGATATCAAATTGACTTAGGAGAATGATCCAATTAGCCATTCGGCTTGTGAGGGTAGGTTTGGAAAAAAAGGTACTTGAGAGGGTCAACTTTGGATATGAGTTTGGTTTTATTGTTCAGGAGATAATGGCGAAGCTTTTGGAATGTGAAGACAACTACCAAGAGGATTTTTCTATTTGGGGGTAATTCAACTCGTACGTGATCAAGGTGTGGCTGAGATAGTAAACTACTCTCTCTTTATGGTCTAAGTTGTATTGGGCAAGCAATGCACCAATATAAAACTGGGTAGTGGAAATGTATAGGAGGAGAGGTTCACCTGGGGTAGGTGGCATGAGTACAGGTGGGCTGGCCAAGTACTGTTTGAGTAATGCAAAGGCCTTCTGATAGTTAGATCCCCAATTAAATGTGACATCTTTCTTGAGAAAATGGGTAAAGGGGTGGCACTTATCCATAAGTTGTGAAATAAAGCATCGGATTTCCTGAATTTTCCCTTGTAGACTCCTTAGTTGCTTGAGAGTGGTAGGTGGTGGCATTTCTGTGATAGCCGTAACCTTTTTAGGGTCCACTTCAATCCCTCTTTGTGAAACAATGAACCTTAGGATATTTCCTGATAAAACATCGAAGACACATTTCTTAGGGTTCAAGCGAACCTTGTAGTCTCGTAGATGCTGAAAAATATGCCTCAATATTCTAGGGTGTTCTTTTCTACTCTTGGATTTCACTAGGATGTCATCAACATAGTCTTCCATAATGTCACTTATCATATCATGGAAGGTAACTGTCATGGCCCGCTGATAAGTAGCCCTAGCGTTCTTGAGCTCGAAAGGCATGAATTTGTAGTAAAATGTTCCCCAAGGGGTGATGAATGCTATTTTATGTTGATCTTCTTCTGCAATTCTTATCTGGTTGTAACCTGAAAATCCATCCATTAAGGACAACATTTCATAACTAGCAGTGGAATCAACTATCATGTCAATGCTAGGTAGGGGAAAGTCATCTTTTGGACATGCCTTGTTAATGTCATGGAAATTAGTGCAGATTCTTATGCCAACATGATTTTTCTGTATTGGGACTATGTTAGAGATCCATTCTGAATAGTCAATAGGTTTAATAAAATCAGCAGCTAACCTCTTTTCCAATTCTTCTTTGACAAGGAGCGCCACCTTAGGATGCATCTTTCTCAACTTTTTCTTGATTGTTTTGGGATCTGGGTGCACAATGAGGTTGTGCAAAACTAGATCTGGGTCCAAACCAAGCATATCTGCATATGTCCTTGTGAATATGTCCACGTATTCTTTTAAGAGCTCTACAAATATCTTTTGTTCTTGAGCTGAGAGTGAAGCTCCCAACTTTATTATTCTAGGCTGCTTCTCTGAGCCAATGTTGACGTTGATTGTTTCCTCAACAAGCATTTTAGAAGCATCTTCCATTCGTGTAGGATCAGGGGGAAGAGTAAGATCGAACTCTTGTGGTACCTCATGATCATCTTTAAATGGATAAATCACTTCATCTTTAGAGTCTTTGTTCTGTTTATCTACGAGTTTATCAAAGAGTTTGTCACTCTGAGATTTCCATTTATCCTTTTTTCCAGGTCTCTCAGAAGTGGTTGTATCTTTATTTACAACCTTTTTATTCAACCATCCGCACATCTCTGCTTCTTCCCTGAAGTACGCACATGTGTCTAGTTGAATCGCAAATCCTTTCTTATGGTCCCCAGTTGGGATAAAATCCCCAAGTCCCATGAACTCTGCGAATGCCTCATCATTTTAAAATAAATCCAGGGGCACATGAAGTTGTTGATCGCAATCTATGAGTTCAGGATATACAAGGCATACTTGGTATTTGTTTAAGGGAATGGATTTGGATAAGGTAAGGACCGAAAAATTTGGGAATAGGTTTGTGGAGGCAAGATCCTCGTAGAGGCTACATTGGGAATCTGCATCACTATAAGAATGAGATGAAATGTCCTCACATTCAGAAGAGGCGGCGTCTTTCTCAGACGATAGAGAATCATGAGGCCTTATCCCAAGGCCATGTTTATCAGACTTAAAATGAGGGATGTGAATAGGCTCTAGCTGGCCTTGTGCATTAATGCCACATCCAAACCTACTATAGCCCATGACAAACATCATGTGGGGACCTTTGATGTACTGGGGTGCTTGATTGCATGAAGCCATGGTGCCTTCTGGCACTCTGTTGGTAGGATCTTCTAACATTTTCTCCTCAGATAGGAGACCACTATGGATAATTTTTTTCCAACGGTTTAGGACATTGCTCGCGAGTGCTCTTGAACTGAAAATAAGGCTTACTCTTTGTCCTGGGGGATACTGATAAGTCTGATATCAACAGAGCTTGTTCAAGAGTGAATGGCTTATCTGGGCCATATTTTGCTAATGTTGCCTCTCATGAAGAGAATGGGTTGACCAATGAAGGAAATTATTGATTGTAAGGCGTGAGGGATTCTGAATCTACTCATTTTTTCATAGCTTCTGTCTGTAGGGGATGACTACACCTGCAGAAGGAAACCCATAAGCTGTACGAGAGAAACTGTACAATGCCCTACAATGTGTGAATGGTTTTGGGTTGCCTAGAATGGTAACCACCTGACCTTCATGACATAACTTGATGCATTGATGAAAGGTTGATGGAATTGCTTGCATGACATGGATCCATGGGCACCCCAGGAACATGTTGTATGGAAGGTCCAAGTCAAGGACATGGAACGTTGTGTCATGACACATTGGTCCTACCTCCATGAGAACCACTATAGTCCCTGCTGATTCTCTTTCTTCATTTTCATAAGCCATGATTGTGATAGTCTTGGCTCTCATATCTATTTCTGAATGGCCTAACTGCTTAACCAGCTTCAAAGTGTAAATATTTAGACTAGATCCCATGTCTACAAGTAATCTCTTGATTTTGTGATGGGTAACCACCACTTCGAGATATAAGGGTAAGTTATGTTCTGGGTTGTTATGCGAGATTGTAGTATGATAAAAAGTAATATGATATTGGAGTCTAGATGGGCAATCATGGCTTGAAGGTTTGTGGGATCTACATCTGTTGAAACCCCTGAGTTTTGCAAAGTCCTGTATATTGGAACATAATGATTAAGTGGTCTGGCCAACCCTTAATGTATATGGGTCCATCACTAATATATAGGTTAATATTTAATAATATGAAATATTTATATTTCTATTATTAAATATGTTAACATATGTATATACTTTAGGTTAAGTATTTAATATCATGAAATGATTATATTTCTAATCTTAAATATTATAAACCTAGGTGTATGTGTCAACCATTTTAGGTTGAAAGGGTGGGTTAGGAGACATACCCGATCGCCTTATATAAAAAGGACTTTAGGTCCTCATTTGATATATTCGGGAAATATATAAAATGTTTGCAAATCAAGTGATTTGGTTTTACCCTTGGTAAATAGGGTTTTAAAGGAAGAGGTGATCTTACTGGATGTAAAATAAGTTCTTTGAAGTAAAAGATTATTTTCAAAGTGGTTTTTACCCTATTGGGGTTTTCCACTATAAATACTGTGTCACCTGAGTTATTTATTTCCTGTAATTATTTCTTTATTTACTTATGTTATGTTGTAATCTTTATTTAAATATTTATTGTAACATTATATAATATGTAAGTTGATTAAATCCGTATTTAAAAGTATCTAGTCACCTTCTTTTTTTCCCCAATTTATTTTGGCATTACATTTGTGCAATTAAACTCTCGGTAAAATTTTTAGGGTTTTTTAATTTTAAATCCCTAATTTGGGGGGGGAGATGAAATATGATAATATTTTTACTTTCATTTACATTTTATAAATTATATGGAATTAATGTTTGTTTGGAGATTGATGTGTGCACAGGTGAAAGGGGCTTCAAATATTTACCTGCGTGAAAATCACATACAGAAAAAGAAATAATTTATTATTATATGAAATAATTTTCATGTTTTCTATAATTTTAAATGTTTGCAAGTTAAATATTTCGGAAGGTAAATTCATACCCGTTTTCTTTGGTCCCCTCTAAAAGGATTCAATTTGAAAAAATATAGTTTATAGTTAATCTATATCTATATCCTATATAATTTGAAAACTATATTATTATTTTTAAATTAAAAAATATATAATATAAAATAAGGTTTATATAATAATTTATATAAATATCATATGAAAATTTATATAGTTTTGAAAAAAACTATATATTAAAAGCCTTAAACCATATTACAATTACATGGGATTGAGGGAAGAGTCAACAGACTATATTCTAAGCCTAAGTTTAAATCATATTTAAACTTAACTTATAAATCTAGGCATATATAGTTTTAAAAAAAGAAACAAACCTAAGTTTGAATAACATTTTATATATATGGTTAGTTTAAATTGCTTAAAATAGAAATTTTATTAGATTTGGTTTATATATGTTAACAAAAAACCTAAATGCTTGTTTTTTTAGTAAGGGGGGCCGTGTTTATTGCTTGGCCATGAAGGGATTACTTTTTAAATCTTAATACTTATTAAATAAAACCTAACATGTGTCCCTAACCATTTATATTATCCATGTAAGCGGGTGACTCCATTCATTGATATCTTATAGTTTATAAAAACTATATAAATAAACCTATTTAAAAATTTTCTTTTATATAAGAGTGGGAGTGGAGAATAAAATGAGATAAATGAGATAATATCTCGTGTATAAATGGAAAATAAAAAAAAAGGGCTATTTTATTGGTGACACACATGAAGTGTGGTAAATATTTATTAAAATATTGGTAGTTATAGCCACATAAAAGTTTTAAAGTTTTTAGCTTTGCATGAATTATATAAAATATTTTACAATATTTTCATAGTTTTAAATGTGTGCAGGGTAAAATTAAAAGTAAATGAAGGGAGGAGAAGGCTGAAGGTGCAAAACGCATCTGCATAATTCAAAAACGTTAGGATTCAAAAACGTTTTCCAATATATGCAGCAAAATAGAGATTTCAATTTATTTCATTGGTCGGGTGGAATTACTTGTCCTCTCTATAAAATATGTAGGCTAATCTATACTCTCATAAATCTACTTGCACCTGGTAAAATTCTTTTGACATGGTCTATGTCCTTTAAACCCCTTTAATAAGGGTTATGTATTTTTTTATATAAAAATAATATACTATAGTTTATAATTTTTATGAACTATATGTTATTTTTTATTTACATTCTATAAACTATATACCTCCTTTAAAAAAAAACATTATATATATTTTTACATTATAAATTATAATAGTTTATTATAATATATTAAAATATAACCTCCCTAATATTATATAGAAGAAGAAATTCTAGAATTTCACTTTCTGGAAATACACAACAATTTTTGGCATCATTAATTTTGACGGTCAAATGACCATTACGATAGACCAAACATAAGACAATATGACGATCATTTAGACGTCAAATTTAAGTTCGTAGGTTCCAAGAAAATTTCACTGTGTTAAAATTGACGGTCAAATGACCATCACGACAGACCAAAAAATAAACTATTATGACGGTCATTTAAACGTCAAATTTAAGCTGGTCAGATATTTGTTTATTTATTTATTTTTTTTCAGAAATTTGATGTTGATATGCATTCTTAGGGGTCTCTTCTTCACTTCTATATAGTCTGAAATATTTTTTATATAAATCTGGGGTATAATGCAAAGCTCTTTATATTACGGGTTATTATTTTGATCATGGGAGGTTAATTAGTATGCATTGTAATGACATAATTAGTTATGATCAAATGTTTTCTGTAGATATGATTCTATTAAAAGTGTTGTCTTCTTCTCTTGAAGTTACTTCATTTAATGCTTCTAAATGATGGTTTTGATTCTGATTTAGTAAATGGCCATGATGATGTTTTCATGCTATAGATGTTTCTGGAACTCTTATCCTCCTAGATAAGAAATCAAATTGGGCTCAATCTATGTTAGAAAGTTTAAATCATATTAACCTTAGGAAAATGACCAGAAGCCATCATATGTACCATGTATTAATTACCTTGTATGAACCTGATTCGTGAAGTATTATAGGGTCTAGGTGGATATACAAAGTGAAATATAATGGTGATGGTAGTATTAACAAACATAAAGCTAGACTTTTTGCCAGAGGTTTCACTCAGAAACTTGGTATTGATTATGTTGAGACATTTCATGTAGCTAAAATGAGTACTGTTAGGGCCTTATTTGCAATTGCCACTCAATTTGGGTGGGAAATCCACCAAATGGATAAGAAAAATGATTTTTTA
This sequence comes from Taxus chinensis, assembly GCA_019776745.2. Classification (NCBI taxonomy): domain Eukaryota; kingdom Viridiplantae; phylum Streptophyta; class Pinopsida; order Cupressales; family Taxaceae; genus Taxus; species Taxus chinensis. The sequence continues at coordinate 76,294,250 of CM034154.1, read as the reverse complement.
AATTGCGATTTAAAAGAGGAACTTTACATGGTTCAACCTAAAGGATTTGAATAAAATGGTAAAGAAAACTATGTTTTTAAGTTGATAAATCCTTATATGGTTTAAAACAAGTTGTTAGAGCTTGGTATGCAAAAATTGTTTCCTTCTTTAAAGTGTTAGGTTTTTTTAATTTTTCTGCTAACAATGATATATTCATTAAGAAAGAAGGCTCACATATTATCATTATATGTATATATGTTGATGATTTTCTTATTACTGGTGAAAATTCTAATTTAATTCATAGGATTAAAGAGAAACCGAAGCAATACTTTGAAATTAATGAGTTAGGTCTCTCACATCATGTTATTTGTATGATTGTATTTCATTCTATTTTTATTTTTCAAAACACAATATGCAACCATTGTATTGTAAAAGTTTCTTATGATTTATTGTAAACCATTTTCTACTTCAATGGAAGTTGGAATAAATATTTGATCCTAAATCTGCATATGAAAAAGGTTGATCCTGTTTTATATACGTTCTTAGTTGATAGTTTTATTTATCTAACTATAAACAAATCAAATATTTCCAACATAGTAGGAATCACATCAAGGTTTATGTGGGAACTTTTTTTAGAGGTCATTGGAATCTTGTAAAAAAGAATTTTTAGATGTATTGAAAGGAACAATCAATTATGGGTTGCATTATACTAAGAATGAAAATGCTATCTTATATGGATTTTGTGATTCTAACCATACTGATGTTGTGTTATAAAATATACTAGATGTGTGTTCAATTTTTTTGGTGTAGGAAAAATTACTTGGAACAATAAATGTAATCAACAGTTTGCATTTCTTCTACTAAGGAAGATAAGTACAACGGAAGAAGTAAAGAAACCATGTGGCTGCAGCGGTTGTTGGTAGAGATACACATGGAAGTATAAAGGAAGTATTCTATCTTCTATATGGATGATCAGAATTGTATTACTCTTAATTAAGAATCCAGTTCAACATTAGAGGATGAAGAACATTGAGATACATATACGCTTCACACGTGAGAAGGTGCAAAGTGATGAGATAAATCTTAAGTTCATGTTGACTGAAGAGCAGGTTGCTGACATTTTCACAAAGTCCTTGAGTTCTGCAAAGTTTTGTCACTTTCATGAAAATATTGGATTGTCGGAGTTTCTATTGAGGGGGAGTGTGCATGACAATGTAACCTCCTATGGAATTTGGTCTTTGTAAAAAAACTTCATGGCATTTGTAAAAGACCTTTGGAAAAGTGTAAAAAATACCTTCGGGCAAGTGTAAAAAGACCTTCGGGCATGTATACCTCCTCGACTTATTTTTTAGAAAGAAGTGTAGAAATATATTAAAGGAAATCTTCAGTAAACTCTTTAGTGCTATTGAGTTTACTGGTAAACATCCAATACAAGCATATTGTTAAGGAAGTCCTTGGTTGTAAAAGGCTCCTATATGCTTGGGTTCAATAACCTTTTATGAGAATTTGTGAGAACATGTAACACTCATAAAATTATACTTAGCCACTAATCATGGGATGATCTTTGGGATTATTAATCCTTTTATACCAAAGGTAAATTGAGTATGATAAAGGTGTTATAATTTCTTCAATCAATATGATAGCCTAAAACCTTTATGGTTTAAGGATTGTAAATCCTGTAGTGTACCACGAACAAGTAATCTATTGGAATATGTTATGTTATCCCACTTAACATTAAGGGAGAGTGTTGAAACATAATGATTAAGTAGTCTGGCCAACCCTTAATGTATATGGGTCCATCACTAATATATAGGTTAATATTTAATAATATGTAATATTTATATTTTTATTATTAAATATGTTAATCTAGGTATATACTTTAGGTTAAATATTTAATATCATGAAATGATTATATTTCCAATATTAAATATTATAAACCTAGGTGTATGTGTCAAACATTTTAGGTTGAAAATGTGGGTCGAGAGACATACCCGATCACCTTATATAAAAAATACTGTAGGTCCTCATTCGATATATTCAGGAAATATATCAAATGTGTGTAAATCAAGTGATTTGGTTTTACCCTTGGTAAATAGGGTTTTAAATGAGGAGGTGATCTTACTGAATGTAAAATAAGTTCTTTGAAGTAAAAGGTTATTTTCAAAGTGGTTTTTACCCTATTGGATTTTTCTACTATAAATACTGTGTCACCTGTGTTTCACTTGATTTCCAAATCGTTTCTTTGAAGTGTTGACGAAACAGATAGGGTAACGACATAGGAGGAATACTTGTTCAAATGCTGGTTGATGGGTTGTTGTGCACGTATGAATTTTGAATCCACAACTAGTTGTGAGATATTTCTTTTGGCTAGGAGGAACTACCTGTAATAAAATCAAGACCACCAGAAGGAATTAAACAATATATTCAGTGAACTGCCTAGTGTATACTAGATCTGGGATTATGATACTTCCTAGATGGCTATCAGTCTATTGTTTTAAACAATTTAATGCTGTAAACAAATTTAATCCTATTGTAGTTCGAAATGATTTAGGTATCTCACTTAAAACATAATAAGAAATAGATCTAATCTAATAGGCTAAGCTATAATAGAATCCAAAGGTCAAATGATTGGTTCTAAATTCTGCAGGTTTGAGAGAGGTCTTGGGTATATCACAAGTGGATGATGGTGAGATGAAATTTGGTGGGTAGGTCTCTATTCTGGGCTGTATGGGAAAATACAGAGACCGATTTTGGTTAAGGGTAACCGACGATGGTCAGGTATAACCGGTGCCGGTTACTGTGGAAATCTAGAAATTCCATAGAACAAGCTTTGAGTCTCCTTTGTGATTGCACAAAGGAATTTGGTTGGTCGGGATGAGGTATTGGGTGACTGGGGTAGGCTTTGACGAGGTTTTAATGGGTATATGGAGGTAGAAATGTTGGAGAATGTCAATAGGTGGCTAGGTAAACAATAGATGATAAAATGATGATGAAATGAAATAAACCAGAAAAGTATGACATTATACTTACTTAGATTCTGGTCCTGAATGTCTATGAGTGAGGGATGGAGGTGCTGATGAGGGGTTTGAAGGCTGCAAGTGATCACCAAGTGAAGGAAATCTTCTTCTGCATGGGCTTCATATACATTCCTCTTTTCTTAGTTAGATCAGATCACGGTTGGGATGGCTGTGTAAGAAAAGATGCTTAATCTCCTTCCTTACATGCAGATTCTTGCTGGAATTCACTCTCTAAAGATGTTTTATCTCTCTGAGATGTGTTTTTTCTCACTAACCTTCTACTTTTTACTTCTAACCTTGAGAATAAGGTTGTTTTGTGGTTTAAAGGGTAACCAACAACAGTTTCAGCTTAAGCGGCAACGGTTAGGGGTAACCAGCATCGGTTAAGATGGGATTTCCTAGGTTTACTAAACTAGGGAGATCCTTTTGATTTCCTTGGATTTCATGCCATTAACCTGTGGATTAGACTAGGATATTTTTGTGAGCATGCAGGAATGTGGTTAGAGGGAATGTAGGCATTGATTTTTAGGGTTTGGGTAAGTCTTAGTTAGTTATGACAACTTACTAAGAATATGTATTAGGTTGAGTTGGCTTGGTGAGGTGTCTAAGTGATCTGTATGTGTGGATATTATTTAAAATAACATATTTAAATAATATATAGTGAGAATAATGAATTAATTTAATTAATTAAATTAATATTAATGGGGTGAAGGGGGCCTTGGCTAGGTGAATGTGATGAAGGGTGTTTATTCGTTGAGGGACCAAAGGGGAGTGTGACCTAATTTTAGTGTTTACATTTTACCCCTTTTTATTGCGTAGCTTATATTGGTAAGCGATGCTAATAAAAATAAGATGTGGTTGCCCCATTTGTGGATGAAGGTGATCCCCCTCAAACCATGAATGAATGAGGCCGAAGGTAGAATCATTGAGTAGTTTGATAAAAGGTAAATGGGAGAAAAAGACAAGTGGGCATGGGGGAGAAAGGGTTAAAGGTCTGCTCAGAAAATCTAGGTAATGGGTCCAGGTCAAAGGTAGAAATAGTCAAACGCACACACACGAATAAACTGCAGCACACTACTAGGTTAAAGAGTAGGCAAACTCTACATCGTCTAAGGTTGATAGGTTTATCCAAACAAGGTTGAAGTCCATCCGGTATTTAAGATATAGGATATGGTCATGAAACACAACGTAGGTTAGGTGGAGGAATGTTTAGGTATGTTCTAGGACACCAAAGGTAGGTTTAGGAACAGTACTTAAATGTTTCACCTGATTTCCAGATCATTTCTTTGAAGTGTTGATGAAACAGACAGGGTAACAGGCGTAGGAGGAATACCTGTTCAAATACTAGTTGATGGGTTTTTGTGCTCTTATGAATTTTGAATCCACAACTGGTTGTGAGAGATTCCTTTTGGCTAGGAGGAACTACTTGTAATAAAATCAAGACCACCAGAAGGAATTAAACAATATATGTAGTGAACTGCCTAGCGTATGCTATATCTGGGATTATGATACTTCCTAGATGGCTATCAGTCTACTGTTTTAAACAATTTAATGCTGTAAACAAATTTAATCCTATTGTAGTTCGAAATGATTTAGGTATCTCACTTAAAACATAATAAGAAATAGATCTAATCTAATAGGCTAAGCTATAATAGAATCCAAAGGTCAAATGATTGGTTCTAGATTCTGCAGGTTTGAGAGAGGTCTTGGGTATATCACAAGTGGATGATGGTGAGATGAAATTTGGTGGGTAGGTCTCTATTCTGGGATGATATGGGAAAATACAGAGACCAATTTCGGTTAAGGGTAACCGACGACGGTCAGGTGTAACCGGTGCCAGTTACTATGGAAATCTAGAAATTCCATAGAACAAGCTTTGGGTCTCCTTTGTGATTGCACAAAGGACTTTGGTTGGTCGGGATGAGGTATTGGGTGACTGGGGTAGGCTTTGGCGAGGTTTTAATGGGTATATGGAGGTAGAAATGTTGGAGAATGTCAATAGGTGGCTAGGTAAACAATAGATGATAAAATGATGATGAAATGAAATAAACCAGAAAAGTATGACATTATACTTACTTAGATTCTGGTCCTGAATGTCTATGAGTGAGGGATGGAGGTGCTGATGAGGGGTTTGAAGGCTGCAAGTGATCACCAACTGAAGGAAATCTTCTTCTGCATGGGCTTCATATACATTCCTCTTTTCTTAGTTAGATCAGATCACGGTTGGGATGGCTGTGCAGGAAAAGATGCTTAATCTCCTTCCTTACATGAAGATTCTTGCTGGAATTCACTCTCTAAAGATGTTTTATCTCTTTGAGATGTGTTTTTTTCTCACCAACCTTCTACTTTTTACTTCTAACCTTGAGAATAAGGTTGTTTTGTGGTTTAAAGGGTAACCAACAACAGTTTCAGCTTAAGCGGCAACGGTTAGGGGTAACCAGACATCGGTTAAGATGGGATTTCCTAGGTTTACTAAACTAGGGAGATCCTTTTGATTTCCTTGGATTTCATGCCGTTAACCTGTGGATTAGACTAGGATATTTTTGTGAGCATACGGGAATGTGGTTAGAGGGAATGTAGGCATTGATTTTTAGGGTTTGGGTAAGTCTTAGTTAGTTATGACAACTTACTAAGAATATGTATTAGGTTGAGTTGGCTTGGTGAGGTGTCTAAGTGAACTGTATGTGTGGATATTATTTAAAATAAGATATTTAAATAATATATAGTGAGAATAATGAATTAATTTAATTAAATTAATTAAATTAATATTAGTGGGGTGAAGGGGGCCTTGGCTAGGTGAATGTGATGAAGGGGTGTTTATTCGTTGAGGGACCAAAGGGGAGTGTGACCTAATTTTAGTGTTTACATTTTACCCCTTTTTATTGCGTAGCTTATATTGGTAAGTGATGCTAATAAAAATAAGATGTGGTTGCCCCATTTGTGGATGAAGGTGATCCCCCTCAAACCATGAACGAATGAGGCCGAAGGTAGAATCATTGAGTAGTTTGATAAAAGGTAAATGGGAGAAAAAGACAAGTGGGCATGGGGGAGAAAGGGTTAAAGGTCTGCTCAGGAAATCTAGGTAATGGGTCCAGGTCAAAGGTAGAAATAGTCAAACGCACACACATGAATAAACTGCAGCACGCTACTAGGTTAAAGAGTAGGAAAAATCTACATCGTTTAAGGTCGATAGGTTTATCCAAACAAGGTTGAAGTCCATCCGGTATTTAAGATATAGGATATGGTCAGGAAACACAACGTAGGTTAGGTGGAGGAATGTTTAGGTATGTTCTAGGACACCAAAGGTAGGTTTAGGAACAGTACTTAAATGTTTCACCTGATTTCCAGATCATTTCTTTGAAGTGTTGATGAAACAGATAGGGTGACAGGCATAGTAGGAATACCTATTCAAATGCTGGTTGATGGGTTATTGCACGCATATGACTTCTGAATCCACAGCTGGTTGTGAGAGCTTCCTTTTGGCTAAGAGGAACTACCTGTAATAAAAGCAAGACTACCAGAAGGAATTAAATAATATGTGTAGTGAACTACCTAGCGTATGCTAAATCCAGGAAGTATGATATTTCCTAGATGGCCATAAGTCCACTGTTTTAAACAATTTAATGCTATAAACAAAATTAATCCTATTGTAGTTTGAAATGATTTAGGTATCTCACTTAAAACACAATAAGAAATAGATATAATCTAACAAGCTAAGCTAGAATAGGATCCAAAGGTCAAATGATTGGTTCTGGGTTCTGTAGGTTTGACAGAAGTCTTGGGTAGATCACAGGTGGATGAGGGTGAGATGAAATTTGGTGGCTAGGTCTTTGTTCTGGGCTGTATGGGAAAATACGACTGATTTCGGTTAAGGGTAACCGACGACGTTTAGGTGTAACTAGTGCCAGTTACTATGGAAATCTGGAAATGCCATAGAACAAGCTTTGGGTCTCCTTTGTGATTGCACAAAGGACTTTGGTTGGTCAGGATGAGGTATTGGGTGATTGGGGTAGGCTTTGGCGAGGTTTTAATGGGTATATGGAGGTGGAAATTTTGGAGAAGGTCAATAGGTGGCTAGGTAAACAATAGATGATAAAATGATGATGATATGAAATAAACTAGAAAAGTATGACGTTATACTTACTTGGATTCCAGTCCTGAATGCCTGTGAGTGAGAGATGGAGGTGCTGATGAAGGGTTTGTAGGTTGCAAGTGATCACCGACTGAAGGAAAGCTTCTGCATGGGATGCATGTACATTCCTCTTTGCTTGGTTAGATCAGATCATGGATGGGATGGCTGTGCAGGAAAATATGCTTAATCTCCTTCCTTGCATGCGGATTCTCACTAGAATTCACTCTCTGAAGATGTGTTATCTCTTTGAGATGTGTTTTTTCTCACCAACTTCTACTTTTTACTTCTAACCTTGAGAATAAGGTTGTTTTGGGGTTAAAAGGGTAACCGACGGTAGTTTTGGCTTAACCAGCGATGGTTAGGGGTAACCGGCATCGGTCAAGGTGATTTCCTAGGTTTACTAAACTAGGGAGATCCTCTTGATTTTATCAGATTTCGTGCTGTTAACCCACGGATTAGACTGGGAGCTTCTTGTGAGCATGCGAGGATGTGGTTACAGGGAATGTAGGCATTGATTTTTAGGGTTTGGGTAAGTCTTAGTTAGTTATGACAACTTACTAAGAATAGGTCTTAGGTTGAGTTGGCTTGGTGAGGTGTCTAAGTGAATTGTATGTGTGGATATTATTTAAAATAAGATATTTAAATAATAGATATAGTGAGGATAATGAATTAATTTAATTAAATTAATATTAGTGGGGTGAAGGGGGCCATGGCTAGGTGAATGTGATGAAGGGTGTTTATTCGTCGAGGGACCAAAGGGGAGTGTGACCTAATTTTAGTGTCTACATTTTGCCCCTTATTGTTGTGTAGCTTGTATTAGTAAGCGATGCTAACCAAAATAAGATGCGGTTGCCCCATGTGTGGGTGAAGGTGATCCCCCTCAAACTAGGAATGGACGAGGCCGAAGGTAGAATCAGTGAGTAGTTTGATAAAAGGTAAATGGGAGGAAAAGATAGGTGGGCATGGGGGAGAAAGGGTTAAAGGTCTACTCGGGAAATCTAGGTAATGGGTCTGGGTCAAAGGTAGTAACAGTCAAACACACGCACATGAATAAACTGCAACATGCTACTAGGTTGAAGAGTAGGAAAACTCTACATCATCTAAGGTCAATAGGTTTATCTAAAGAAGGTTGAAGTGCGTCCGGTATCCAAGGTATAGGATATGGTCAGGAAACACAACATAGGTTAGGTGTAGGAACGTTTAGGTATGTTTCGGTACACCAAAGGTAGGTTTAGGATAAACAGTCATGGCAATAAGCTAGGTAAGGTCATTAGGTCAACAACACAGGTAACAATGCAACAAGGTATAACAAACACATGAGGTCAAAGGTAACTAGCGATGGTTTAGGTTCAAATAGCTAAGTCACGGCGCAGGTAAGGCCAAGGTAGGGGTAAAATAATGAGTCCCTAAAGGAGGACAAAGGGGGGTAGGAAATGATGAGGTCAGGAAAGGTAAGGTAAATGGGTTGGGTAAAGGTGGGGTTGGGTAAAGGATCAAGGTGAAGGGTGGGGTAAAAGGGAAAAAGGGAAGGCAATGTGCAGGTGAGGGTGACCGATGTCAGTCATGGATAACCAATGTCGGTATAGGGAAACTGACAATGGTTAGGTAGGGCACGTGACCGATGTTGGTCAAGGGTAACCGACATCGGTTAGGTCAGGTTGGTTATAAAAATAAAAAATCCATGTTTTTTTTATTCATTTGTTATTTGCAAAGTGAGAAAACGATAAAAAAAGAGAGAAAAGAGAGAAGTTTCTAAAGGAAACGGGACAATGAGCTGGCAGTGTGATTTGACGAGGGTTTGGTTGGTGAGCAGCGGGTCCACGGGATCAGGACGAGAGATTTGATTGATCGGAGGTTACGGGTAGCTATTCGGTGATGGTGGAGGCCAGAGAGGGATCGGGTGGGCCACCATTATAGTGGCCATACGTTCCATTGAGATGGAGATAGTGCGACGAGGTAAGAACCCTACGCTACATTGTTGTGTGGATAGATTAGAGGTTGGCGTATAAAAATGTTGGTTCATCGGTTTTTTGTTTTTTGTGGGTGGGAAAAAATTAAATTTGGGTAGGGGGGGAATAGCAGGCAAAAATAGGAAGGGGGAGGGTAGTAAATTGTATAGGTGGGGTGGGTAGAGGTCCAGGGGTAGTTTAGGTCATTGTAGGTGGTGTAAAAGGGGTAGGGGGAGTGTTTTAGAAAAAAGGGGGGTTTTGGGAAGACGAGGGTTTTTCCGTGACAGTGACCGGCATCGATCAAGTGTGGCCGGTGTCGGTTGGGTGGAACCGGTATCGGTCACTAAACAGGTGAATGATGCTAGTTAAGGGGTAACCGTGGTTGGTAAGGGTGAATCGGTATCGGTAACCAAGCAGGTGACCAATGCTGGTTTAAGGGTGACCAGAGTTGGTTAGGATGAACCGGTACCAGTCAAGATTTTAGACACAAGGGTGCAAAAGTGATATGGGCTAGGTAGTTGAGATGGGTAGGGTGAAAATAGGGTGGAGGGTAATGATAATTGGTGAATATGGTCACGGTAAATGTGGATTAATCTCGTGCTTGGATTAAATGTAGGGGAGAGTGCAGTTACATTTACGGGATAGGGTTCCACCTCTACTGGTGACATTACGTGGCACAGGGATCCCATTGGAGCTACAACATGTGGAGGCAGTGGGATTGAGTGGGGTTCGTCACTACACACATGTTGTTTGGTAGCCCAACTTGATGGTCGCACTCATCGATAGATGGGATCTCACGACCAACATGTTCCACCTATTGACGGGTGAGATGACTATCACCTTGGAGGACATGTTTCAGATTTTACGGTTACCCATATTAGGTGCCTAGGTTTAATATATCTCCTCCGAAGCCTTAGAGGAGTTGATTGGGATAGTTTTTGGTGAGGGGGAAGCTGATATGAGATTCCATAGTGATAATTTGAGATATGGAGAGATGTACCTAGCCTTTCCGGATGAGACAAGGTTAGTGGTTTTGTTGATGGAGGCAGTGTGCTGCTATGCACTGCTAGATGTAGAGGGTGGATGCTTTCTCTGATCACTGATGGGGGTACTCCACTATATGATGGTGCATGAGACATGCTTTTCCTGGGCACCAACATTCTTGGTGTAGCTATACAGAGAGCTGTGGGCATATGGGTGATTGCGCAGGTTTAGCCTATGTTGTACATTTATACTACACTGCTGGGCATACGAGCACATAGTGTGCGTGTGACCTATAGGGATTCCTTGAGCAAATGTATTCCCACCTAGATTTGTGCGGGTGGGATACAAGAGATGGTTACTAGTGATAGGAGAGCAGATATCGGATAGGCTGACACTTGATGTGGCCCATTTTTGGCAGTTATTGGAGGGATTGTCTAGAGTGGACATTATATGGAGGCCAAATGTGGGATTTCCCTCATATAGGCATATGCATGAGGAGCTAGTTGAGCTCCAGCTAGAGAGGTGGATACAGGGTCAGCGTGCTGGGAGGATGAGATGATCCCGGTAGACAGAGACTGACGGTAGTTCAGGCTCTTACAGGGCCCTTCCCACAGTATCAGAGAGATGACTTGGAGAGGCCCTTACCTCTACCATAGCCTACAGTGCCCATAGGGGAGGAGGAGAAGCTAGTGGATCGGCAGATAGATGACATCGAATGTACAGACAGATACAGGTAGTGGTGGGTGGCTCAGTTATGAGCCTTACCACCCAAACTGGGGCAACCAGACCTAACTACCATTACAGTGTAGAGAGATGCCCTACAGGGGGAGGTAGCTATGTTGATTACCTAGTTGGGTATACTGTAGACAAGCTGGATGGTTTGGAGGTAGAGGTAGCAAAGCTACATGTACAAGTGGCCATTTTGTAGGCCCAGATGGATGATGGAGGAGATGGATGTGGTTAGGAGGGGGATGGTCAGGTGCCAACCTTACAGGCTCATGTGGTAGGTTTATAGGGCTAGTTGGCCATAGCCCAGGCATAGATTGGGGCCTACAAGCCTAGATATAGGCATAGGGGTAGAGGGCACCACCACAGGCACTGGGAGCATGTCCCAGTTTATAAGTAGGTGCAGGGTAGGTTACTGCAGGGTAGGTATAGGGGCCGAGACCTATGGGACCACCATAGACCATGCCTGTATCCAGGTTATGGGATGCCCTAGGTGAGGCGAGATACTATCAAGACCAACTTATGGCAACCGAGATAGATTTCATATCTTATGTTGAGTACAGGGCACAATAGGCATCCAGTGAGAGGATGAGATCCCAAACTCATAGTGTGGAGAGCATAGGAGGTCAGCGAGCTCCAAGGCCTGATCAGGGAGAGGCCACCAGAGCATGGTGACCAGATCTAGGTGAGGTGCCAACAGGGACACAAGAGGCCGAGGGTATAGGTGACACAGAGATGGAGGACATCCAACGAGATGCCTGCTATGTGGTCACCTGGTTGTTAATGTATACTAGTTATTTTTTTGATACATATACCGGCCTGCATGCTAAAGACAATGAGGATGTATGAGTAATTTGTATATTTTTAGCATATACCAACCTGTGCTGAAGAGATTTTATATTAATTCATTGTTTTTTGTATATATGAGACCGACCTGCATGCCGATGACATTTTCTATTATATATCGGCTTGTGTGCCAAAATTTTGAGATGATGGACATGATGAGATAGGTATGTATATTGAGATACACATTTATTGATTTACATGATGAGATACATGGTATTTTGTGATTTGTTGATGTGTTTATGAGATATTGGTTTATGGTTTGTGGTAGATGAGATATGGATTTGTTGTTTGTATTCGATGAGATATGGGTTTATTATTTTGATATGGATGGAAATTAGGTGAGTTAGGCATGATGGAGTCAGGTTAGTTTAGGCATGGATCAAGTCAAGTTGGTTAGGCATGGATCGAGTTAGATTGGTTAGGCATGGTTGAGCTAGGTTTGGCTAGGCATGGATTGAGTCAGGTTATAGGCATGGATGAGTTAGGTTGGTTAGGCATGGTTGAGTTAAAATTAGGTGAATTTTTGATTCATTATTTTTGGCAATAAATGATACTATAGGTCATATGTGAGATGTGGTATAATCTATGCATAGTGATGATAGAGAAATGGTAGGTGTAATAAATGTATGTTGTGATAATGTTTAAAATATGAAACAACTTGTTATGTATGTGGTTTAATTTCCAATGTTGGGTATAAAAGGGAAATGAAGTTATGTGTGATGTAATGTGAGGAACATGCAAGATGAATTGTTAAGGGTAGAGGATAGCCGAGCTAACCTCCAAGGGCCCCATTCTCTCAGAGTGCTACCTACATAGTGCCGATGAAAAGGGACCTCAGGCCAATGTACTTCCCCCATGAGCTAGGGAAGAATATGAGGAGGTATGAAAATGAGGTGGTAGGTTTTTGGGCATGTTTTGGGTTTAGGTTTGGTAGGTGTGGGTGGATTATAGGTAAAGTAATGTAGGTGGGGTCGATTGTGGTGAAAGAAGAAGATTACCCCAAAAGTAAGCGTCGAGGACCAAGTCCTATATAAGGTAATCAAAATGTAAGAAAAGATGGTTAAAAGATGAGAGGGGGTGATAAAGCCACCTGATTAGGGAGGATTATACCGAGTAGATCATACCTTGGAGGAGGTGATGAACATAAGACCCAAAAGACATTACATGATGGACTGTTCTACAGTGAAAAGTAGTCACATGATCACTACATGTCTAAGTTCTAAGAAGTCTCTTGAGACAATGAGGAAATGGGAGTGGGAATGGTAAGAAGGGTGAAAGGTAGTTAATTTTTATATGGTATGAGGTAGTAGGACCTCCAGGCAAGAGAACCTAGGTCACAATGGGCAAGTCCATGACTAAAAAGTTTTTTGTTTTGATAGACTGATCGATGTGGGAAGTCTATATGGGATAAATAAAATTGAACTCCTTGAGGTCTTCGTGAAGCTGAGTGATGCGGGAAGCTTTGGTTGATCTCATTTTTTTAAGCTGTACATAACTGTCCTTTGAGGGAGCAGTCTATTTATAGTAGCAATTGTCGAGAGGAAGATGTCCTTTTGAGGGAGTCATTTTTTTATTAGAAGTTTGTCTCAAGGAGTTTAGTCCCATGTGAGGTCTTTGTAGTCATAGACAAGACCAAGGTGAAGGATAGGACTCTTGTTCAAAAGGAAAGGTGAAATGACCATGGGATCTCATCTAAGGGTAGATGAAAAGTATCCATGAGAATCATGCTATGTGTAGCACCATGATACACAAATTCAAGAGAAGATAACAAGTGACAGGTACTCACATGATTCTTGTTTAATCGTTAGGGAGGTGTATGGAGTGGGTAGTGCTTAAGGGATGAGCCTAGAAAGAGACAAAGGGTGAGGTAGGATGGTGATTCAACAATAGAATGTTCGAAGATGCAACGTGTTAAGGGGCTTAGGTTTGGGTTTACCATCAAGATAAGATAAACGATAAGCACCTGATCTATAGGTATGAGTTACGATGTATGGTCCAAGCCAATTAGGAGAAAATTTGCCCTGCTTACTTTTTTCTAATTTGGTTACATGCTGATTTTCTTTTAGGACAAGGTCACCAACTTGGAAGGTTCATTCATGGAAACATTTTTCATAGGTACGTTTGATACGTTGTTGGTAAACTTGAAGGTGATCTAGAGTGTTAAGATGACATTTGTCTAATAAATCTAGCTATGCTAAATGGTCTTGACGAAAGTAATCGTCATTGAGCATGTCATGGAGAGATATGCAGAGTGAGGGAATTTGGACTTTGAGAGGTAGGACTGCCTCTGTACCATAGACCAAAGAAAATGGTGTGGCCATAGTGGAAGTACAAATACTAGTGCGATATGCCCACAGGGAAAAAGGAATGTGCATATGCTAATCCTTCCCAGTATCGTCAACCACTTTCATGAGAATTTTGTTGAGGGTTTTGTTAGTGGATTCGGCTTGTGGGTAATAAGGTGATGAGAAACTAAGATGAATGCCGAAGGCATCGCAAAGTTTTTGCAATGTTTTGTTTTTTAATTATTTTCTGTTGTTTGTGAAGAGGCGATGAGGAATACCAAAGCGAAAAACGATGTGGTGGTTAATGAATTCACATATTTTATCAGCTTTCATGGAGATGAGTGGTATGGCTTCTACCAATTTTGTGTAGTATTCAGAAGCAGTGATGATCCATTGATGGCGTTGGGAAGAATCAGGATTGATTTCTCCGACAAGATCCAAACCCCATTAAGAGAAGGGCCAAAGGTCACGAGAAACCTGTAAGGCATGACTAGGTGTATGATGAAGATTGGAATGTTGTTGGCATTTTACACAATGTTTGACGTAGTCACAACAATCATGGTTAAGGGTCAGCCAGTAATATCCTAGGCAAAGAATATGCTTAGCAACAACAAGGCCACTAAAGTGACCTCCACATATGCCATCATGAACCTCCTTAATGGTATAAGGAATTTCAGAACGTGTGAGGCATCATAAAAGAATACCATCAAAGCCACTTTTATAGAGGAGCCCCCCCAAAATGATGTAATGAGAGACCTTTTTAAGGAAGGCGCATTGTCTGTTACGGGTGAGATCAGGAGGTAAGATGGAGAGAGAAAGGTAGTCAGAGTATTGTTTATACCAAAGGTCACTCAGGTCAGGGGTAGCGGTTCCAATCGAGTAAACATCGTGAGGTAAATAAGAAGGTGATTGGAGTCATTGTATGGTGACAAAGATTGTAGAATCGGCAGGTGAAGCGGGTATTTGGGAAGCTAAGCAGGCCATGGTATTTATAAATTTGTTGGTTGAACGTGGGATGGTTTGAAGGGTGTAACGATCAAAGGTGGTCAAAAGTATGTCTACATGATGTTTATAATTTTGAAGTATCTCATTATGACATTGGTACATACCATTGACTTGGTTCACAACCAATTGAGAATCACCAAAGATGTTGATTGATTTGACATCTAGGGTGTAGGTGGTTTGGAGACCTAGTACGAGCGCTTTGTATTCGGAAATATTGTTGGCACATTCAAAATCTAGTTTGAAAGACAAATTCATGGGTTCTCCATTAAGAGGAATGAGAATAATACCAGCTCGGCACCCATGTTGACACTTGGAACCATCAAAGAAGAGTGTCATTTGGTAAGGGGGTTTGTCTAGGAAAGGGCAGCAATTGGCTCATCTAGAAAGTCAAAAGTAGAGGGTTGATCCCTAGAAATAGGTGCGTCGACCATTTGGTTGGTGATAGCTTGGCCCTTGATGGAATTTTGATGAATGAATTTGAGGTCAAGATAAGATAAAAGCATAAGCCATCATGCGACACACTGATTTTGATAAGGTTTGGCGTACATGAAGTGTAAGGGGTCGGTGTTCGTCACAACTTAGGTTTTGTGGTTGAGTAGGTAATGACGGAGTTTGGTGGCAACGAAGACTAAGGCTAAGAAATTTTTTTCGAGATGGTTGTATCAGTTTTCATAGTCCAAAAGAGTATGACTTATGTAATAAACCACCTGCTCCCTGTGTTGTTCATCGTGATGAGTGAGCATGGATCCCAAGGAATGATTAGTAGCGGATATGTATAGGTAGAAAGGTTGATCATCTTTAGGTGGGATGAGTACGGGTGGTTGGAGAAGGTATTGATTTAAGGCCTCAAAAGCTTTGTGACAGTCATCATCCCATTTAAAGGAGACATCCTTCTTGAGCAGATTATGAAATGGTTGACAGTAATCAGATAATTGTGAAATGAAACGGCGAATGGACTGTAATTTACCTTGTAGACTATGGAGTTGTTGAAGGTTATTAGGTGGAATAATTTCGAGAATGGCCTTGACTTTAGCAGGGTCAACTTCTATACCATGGAGGGAAACGATAAATTTTAGGAGATTTCCTGAAAGAACCATGAAGATGCACTTCTTAGGCTGAAGGCAGACACAATATTTAATGAAGCGATCAAAGATGGTTTTAAGGATGGCAAAGTGCTCATAGTGATGTTTAGATTTTGCCAAGAGATCATCCATGTAATCTTCCAATATGCGATGCATGATATGATGGAAGATGTAAGTCATAACTTGCTAATATGTGGCACCAACATTTTTAAGGCCAAAAGGCATGACTCGATAGAAGAAGGTCCCCTAAGGGGTGATGAATGAGGTATTGTGTTGATCTTCAGGGGCAAGAAAAATTTGGTTATAGCCTGAGAAGCCATCCATGAGTGATAACATCTCGTGACCAGTGGTGAGGTCAACCAGTTGATCAATACTGGGTAAGGGAAAGTTATCTTTCAGGTAGGCTAGGTTGAGGTCACAGAAGTCCATGCAAATGCGGAGTCCCCCTATCACTTTAGTGACAGGGACAATGTTAGAAATTGAAAGAGGATAATCAATGGGTAAGATGAAGGAAATGGAAAGAAGGTGCTAAAGTTCTTCTTTGACGAGAAGAGCAATGTGAGGGTGTATTTTCCTTAGCTTTTGTATGATGGGTTTAGCATCGGGAACGGTTACAATATTGTGGACCACTATGGTGGGGTCAATACCAGACATGTCTACATAAGACCAAGTGAAAGAGTGGTTATGATCTCTGAGAAAAGAAGTGATGGATTCCTGTTCAGTAACATCTAATGATTGTTTGATCTTTAGGATGTGTGGGTCGTCCTGAGTATGAATGTTGATCTAGATAGTTGATTCATTCAACACGGTTTGTGTCTCAGAGGGTAACGACCGATGAATATATGAGTCTTCTACACCAAGGTAGGTCAGTATGGAATCATCATACTAACATTAAATGACGTTAATTGAAGGTGTGTCATCATCGATCATCTCAGGATACAGGAAGGGAAGAGTGGAAGGGGCCTTGCCCTCGTGTTGATAAGTCGGAGGTCCCACAAAAATGGTGTTTATGAAAAAAAAGTTAGGAGGGATAGATTCAGGATCCATCGACTCCATTAGTGAGGATGGTGATGAAGGTGGAGCGGGTAAAGAAGGTGGAGAAGGGCTGGTGTCCTTAATGAGTTCAATGTGGGTCTATTTGGTAGGTGGTTTGGGGAAGCCGATACCACTACAGTCGTTATGTTTATGGGTGGTACATGGAATAATAGTATGTCGGCCTTGCTCATAAAATCCAAAACCAAAACCCTTCCACGCATATCGGTGTAGGAAGGTGTGGGAAAAATGAAGATTGGTAAGTGATTGGAAGTTAGCGGAAAATGGGTGGGTTTGTGATGTTGGTTCAGGTGTGTAAGTGGTAGTATCAAGTCCCCCATAGGTGAGACTAGTATGAAGATGAGGAGGACCATAAAGGAGGCATTCTCCTATACAATGATTGTAGAAAAGGTGTTGGTGAAGGCTTCAATACTCCTGTGGAGTAAGGAATGTGTTGAAACTATATAGGCGGTACTCCCCCAAAGTGAGGAATTGAAAAACACCTTCCAAGGGATCAACAATTAGTATGTAGGTAGTGGGTATGAATAATGTGTCAGAGGTCAATGTGGAGGTGGAGTTAATAGATTAGGAAGCTAATGGGTCAACCATGGCGGTTATGGCAGTAGTAGGAATGGAGGAGGTATGTGCGGTAGAAGCAGTGGCTGTACTGGTAGGTAGAGGTGAAGGTGAAGCGGTAGTGGTTATGGAGGTAGACAGCTGATAGGCATGAGAACATCATTGGGTTGGTAAAGTATGTTGCATGTTTTGAAAGGTGATGGGTCAGATGGAATGGTATAAGTGTGTCCTTTGTGTTCAAACTTTACAAAACGATGCAAAGTGGAAGGAACACAACCCATGACATGGATCCAAGGTCTGCCAAGCAACAAGTTATATTGGAATTCCCCCTCCAAAATGAAAAAACAATTCTGAAACAGTGTGGGGACCCACGCGAATGTGCAGGATGACAGTGCCTAGTGTAGAGGTGATAACGTCATTGAAAAAATGTAACATGACCGGATGTTTATGCATGTAATTGTTAGGTATGTGCATTTGAGTGAATTCATGGGATGAAATGATATTAATGCTAGCTCCCCCATCATTCATCACATGGTGTACCCGTATGTCATCGATGTGGATAGAGATGAAGATGGATGGGTCTGAGTCATCATTTTAGTGTGGTGTGATCTTTTCCTTTGAGAAGCTAAGGGAGGCCACTTGGTGAACAAGGTGGGGTGAAGATGAAGGTGGTAATTTGGTGAGAGACGCTACATGATGGGGTGTGATAATGGAGGCTACGGGTGTAGGGTCATTGGGTAAAACCTCAATAGATTGAAGAACCTCCATGAGAGCTTGACGATGGGATTCCAAGGTTTGAATGAGGTCATATAGGGAATTTTTGAGGGGAGATTGATGTAATTGTTTGAGCATGGTGCGATGTGTGACACCATTATAAATGGGGTACGTAGGGCCGTGGATAGTTATTTTAGGTATGGGTGAAGATGGTATGTTGGGTATAGGATTGGTTGGTGGGTCAATTAATTTTTATTTTCCCTTATCCTTCTGATCATATGTAGTGACATGTATCATGTTGATATGAGGGGAGTTTGCAAATAGAGAAGGTGTAGTGTGAGTGGTATAATGACACGATGAGAAAAAACCTACTGGAGGAGAAAAACCCTGTGAGGTGAGTTGGGCGCAACGATATTTGGGTGGTGGCATGGCAAGTTCTTTGATGTGAACCATGTTAATTTCAAATTTTGGGGGTGGCTCTAGGAGTTGTGAGGGTGGAGGTTGTGGTTGTTGAGTGGGCAGTGTGGGAATGGGTGTTGGTGTAGTAGGATCCTCGTCGAGAAGGTTTTCATCGTCAAAGTTGGCCTCTGGAGGACACAACTGGATAAGGATGGTTTTCAAGGCCTTACAGTTCTCCACATCGTGCCCTAGCACACGATGATATGCACAAATTTTAGTATCGTCAAACCCTTTTGGCTTGGGTTTGAGGGGGTCATAAGGTCTGAGTGGCGGTAATGTGATGACAGAAGTCTCAAGGAGGTTGGTTAAAATTTTGGCATAGGACCCTGCTAGTGGATCGCAATGGGAAGTGAACGTGGGTTTGGGTGTAGGTGTGGTTGATTGTCGAGGAATGGTCTTTGGAAGAGGAGGAGGTTGAAGCTATGGTTTTGGGTACTAGGTGTGGTTTTAGGTGTCGGTCATGTTTGTTTAGGTAGGGGTATAGTAGATGGACGGGTAGGAGGGTGTGTGGTTGTTTTGACTACCTTATTGTGGGGTAGTGGAGTTTTGTTTTTGGGTTACACCTTCTTGGGTAAAGGTGATGTGGGTGTCTAAGGTCTAGAAGGAAAAGTAGATGAAGGAAGAGGGCGAGTTACCCATGGGGATAACTGTGGTTCTGTGAAGGTAGATGATGCAGGTCGTGCTTGGGGTGTGAGAGATAGCGACTGAAGTGTAGTGGGTAGTGAAGAAATAGCTGAGGAGTATTGGAGGTATGGGTGGTAAAGATACTACAGGTGTAGGTGTAAGTCATGTTGGGTGTCTGGGTAGGTTAGAGGTTTGTGAGGAAGGAATGGGCTATTGTGTTTTTGGTTTATTGGTGGGTGGAGGTTTCTTGACCATGTTGGGCAGCTGAGGTCCTAAGACAGATGGGAAAAGTGTAGGTGTGATTGGTGCATTCGGGGTATGAGTTCTATGAGTTTGGTGATTTTGTTTGGGTGTCAGAGTAGGTGTGGTGTTTACTTTGGAGGATGTAGCTAAACCTAATTTAATAGGTGGATGAGTAAGGCTGGTGCTCGGGGTGACCCCTAAAGTGGTAATAGGTTTAGTTGAGGAAGATGTTTTATTTATGGATTTGGGCTTAGATGTAGGTCAGGTTATGGGTAAGGGCGTGGTTTGAGCTATAACAGGTGTCGTGGAAGGGGTTATGATAGAGGTGGTTATGTTTGGTTCGATTGGTCGAAATATTTTTGGGTAGATAGTGGAGGTATTCTACACCTCTGTTGAGATGGGAAGTAAAAGGCACCCCCATAGTAGAGCCCTATCCACATAATCTAAGTGATCGGCCAAACGTGAGAATGACATGTTTGTAGGTGGAGTTGGTGAGGACCTAATGGTAATTCCCGTAAAATGTGTCTTAGAGACGGGGAATTGGCTAGCTTCAACTTTCGTGGGTAAGAGAGCCAAACGTAGGTATGTAGGATTTTTGGTAGCTGATGGAGAATGCTTTCCAAGAGGTAAAGGTATCTCAACTGGGTCTATGATGGGTGGAGGAGAGGATGGGAGCTCCTCTATAAGTGGAGGAATGGATAGGTGCTCCTCTATGGGTGGAGGAGGTAATGGGTGCTCCTCTGTGGGAGGAGGAGGTAATGGGTTATCCTCTATGTGTGGAGGAGGTAATGGGTGCTCCTCTATGGGTGGAGGAGGTACTGTGGGTAAAGGTTCTCTAAGTGGTGAAGCCAAGGGTGAGATGGTCTCAATGTTAGTGGAAGACTCCTCTGTAGGTGATGAAGGAGATGAAAGGTGTTCCTCTTTTGGTGAAGGAACATGGGAGGTTGGTTCCAACGTGGAAGGAGGATTTCGGGCTAGGATATCCTTTATGGAAGGAATATGGGGTAATTGGGAGGTGACAAGTATGTCATTAAAGATAGTATGAACCTTGCGGGTATGGGTATCGTGAGTTGAGGTCTCCCCAGTTTGATCAGATGAAGGGGCATGGTTAGGAAATGGTTTCTTGAAGATGTGTAGGTTTTGGTCAGTAGGTGCATTAGGATTATCCACGGTTAACTCACCTTTCTAGAGCATTTCTTGGACAATATTTTTGAAAGTGATGTAGTTTCCTTCACTACGACCCTTTACTCGATGATAATTACAGAAATCATGTTCTTTATACCATGCGGGCATGAGAAGGGTCAAAACCAGTGTGTGGTTTTATGGGTGGAAGAGTGATGGGTCTGGCTTTGATAAGATTTTCTAAGACATAAGAGCAAGGTTCCCCAATTGGGGTATATTTCCGCTGCTATCATTTGAATTGAAAAGTCTTGACAGGTGAGAGATTAGATGAAGTGGTATCCTGATTTAATGGATGTGCTGGGCCGGCCTTGAGTACCACTGCATTAGTGGTGCCCTTAGATTTTGAATAATTGGTTTGTGGTTTGGAAGAAGAAGAGGTATCATTTGACTTGAATGCCGAATTCTTATTACGTAATTGGATTTTCTTCTCTTCGATCACCTGAATCTCTAACTTTCGTGCCATAGTAAATGCTTCATTGAATGTTCAGAAGGTTTGGACTTATAAGGTCGGTGAGATATGTCTAACACAAGCCCGTGTGAAGAGATCGATGAGTTCTATTTGTGGCAGTTGGAAGGTAAGTTGGTTAATCAGGCTACACTAGTGAGCGACAAAATCTGTGATAGATTCTTCCTCATACTAACGTGTGGAGTATAGATCGGTCATGGTAACCTTCTTGATGATATTGATAGAGAAATGATCTAAGAAGGCCTGGGCTACCTGATTGAATGAGAATATGGAGTGTCTAGGTAACCCACTATACCAATCTAATGCAGGTCCAGTGAGGGACATGGGAAAGGTTCTCAAGAGCAAAGCATCATCATGAGTGATCAGATAACACCCACGTTTAAACGACCACAAATGCTGTTGCGGATCTTATTTGTTATTAAAAGAATTGAATTTAGGCATTTCCCAATGCACGGGGTATGAGTGGATAGGAATGGATGGGTGACTAGGATCATTGCAAATCTTGTCATAGGTGAGAGTGTTGCGGGAGCTGGAGACTAATGCCTCCAATGTCTACATCTTTTCCAACATCAATTTAATTAGGTCGTTGGTGGGTTGCGATGACTAGGTGCCTCCTATAGCGTGAGAAGGTTGGTTTTGGGCATACAATAGGGGTGGCACTCCAGTGTATGGGGCTGCCATGTAGGTTGGTTGAGAAGAAGGTAGTGAAATAGGGGGTATGTACTTGGAATGAATAATGGATGAAACATGAGATTGTTGGTAGTATGTATAGGGGGTGGAAGGGTCGTGGTAACCCTAGTGGCAATAGGACCACGTTTTGAAATGGGGTAGGGGTCACCAAAACTAGAGGTGATAATGTAGCTATGGGTATGTCTGAGACATTAGGGGTGGATGAGGTGGTGTTTAGGGTAGTTGTCACGGGTATGGTGGATGTAGTGGGTGCCACAAAGGTAGAAGACGTGACAGTTATAGCGAGTATAAGACCTAGTTGTGAAATGACTGGGGGTAAGGTAGATGCAGGCAACACGGAGCCAAATGGGGCCAATGTGGGAGTGGGAGTGAGAGTCAGGGGGATATATACGGGCATGCCATATATCAACTGACTTGAGGCATCTCAAGTGGATGAGTGGGAAAGGTAAAACTACAAGGCGGCAGGGTTTTGGTCAAGGAGTTGTGCGAACTCGTCATCTCTGGTAGTGATAGTAATAGGCTGGATGTTATGTTTGTGGAGCCTATTTTCATGTTAGAGTTTGGTACACCTTCCATGTGTTACACTCAGATATTTTTACGGCGGTCTTGCTCGCCGGTGAGCAGGTTAAAGGGGTTTGGGGTGAAGCCCCCGAAGTAAATTTTCATGGGTGGTTTATTAACCCATGGGTAATGGGTAACCGTTATGGGCTGGTTTTGGGCCCATGGCTTTTCGGCACCCATTGTTTTGTAAAACTACCTCTTTGGCTACCTATTGATGTACTTATATATAGATGGACATACAATAGAATTGATATGATTGTTTTTGTGAAGGTGAATAGTGTGTGTGAATTCAAGTTCGAATTTGGGAGGGTTTGTTGAGCGCAACTCCAAACAAGATCTAGTTATTGTAACTATGAAGACTTTCGGCTTGTAATAAAATCTGAGAAAGTGTTCTTGGTGGATGTAGCCCACATTGGGTGAACCATGTTAAATATTGTCTTCGTGTTTTACATATTTCATTTATGTAATTTCTATTCATACTTCTTATTATTGCGATTATGAGGAATTATTCCACATTAGATTCTATTAATTCCTAACAATTGGTATCAGAGCCTGGTTTGGTTTGTTGAAGTGTTGAATCGTAGGGAAAGTTTTTTAGCTTGAGTGGGAGCTATGGTAGATGATGGAAGATCAAGTGTTGATAAATTCAACGGGTAGAATTTTATTCTTTGGAAGATGCAGATGGAAGATTACCTTTATCAAAAGGATCTTTATACTCCGTTGTCTGAGAAGGTGAACAAACCCTCGAGTATGACATATACAGAATGGGATTTGTTGGTTTGGAATTAACTTGGAACGATCCGGCTGTGTCTTGCATCTTTGGTATTATTTAATGTTTTAAAGGAAAAGACTGCAAAAAATCTAATGGATGCATTAGGGAAGTTGTATGAAAAACCATCTGCCTCTAACGAGATATTTTCAATGAAAAAGTTGTTTAATATGAAGATGTTTGAGAATAGTTCAGTAGCAGATCATTTAAATTATTTCAATACAGTTGTGAATATGATAGCTTCGGTTACAATAGAATTTGATGAAGAAGTTAGGGATTTATTAATTCTGTGCTCTTTACCTGAGAGTTGGAATAGTCTGGTAATGGCGGTAAGCAACTCGGTTCCAGCTAACTCTAAGTTGAAGTTTGAGGATGTTGTAGGGGTGATTCTAAGCGAAGAAATGTGAAGAAAAATCTTTGGGAAATATTCTACTTCAGGGAATGCTTTGACAGTAGAACCTAGAGGGAGACAGAAGAATAGAGGAAACCATAGAAAATCGAAAGATCAGGCAAGGTCAAAATCCAAGAGCAAGTTTGTATGCTGGAATTGTGGAAAGTTTGGGCATGCAAAGAAGGACTGTTGGGAGCTTTGGGATAAGAAGAAACAACAGGAAGAAAAAAGGAGGCAAATGTGGCATCGGGTAATGTATGCTAGGATGCTTTGATTCTTTCTTTGCATAATATTAATGAATCTTGGGTTTTAGATTCATTGGCTTCTTTTCATGCTACTCCACATAGGCATTATTTTGTTGATTATGTTTAAGGGGATCTTGGGCATGTTTTTCTTGGTGATGATGAGCCTTGCAGTATAGTTGGAAAAGGTTCTGTTCAGGTTAAGATGCATAATGGGAATACATGGCTATTGAAGGATGTCAGACATGTGCCTATATTAAGGATAAATTTGATATCGGTGGGGCAATTGGGAAGTGATGGTTATACTGTGATATTTACAGCTGACTCTTGGAAGGTTACCAAGGGTGCTTTAGTGGTGGCAAGAGGTAAGAAGGTTGGAACCTTGTATTTAACCACTGATAGTACTAATGATTGTAATCATGTGGATTCAGATGTAGATACAAAATTATGGCACTATAGGCTCGGTCATATGAGCCATAAGGGCATGGACATCATAAAGAATTTTTTTCCTGGATATATAGAAACAAGTTTGGATTTCTATGAGAACTACATATATGGGAAACAGAAGTGAGTAAGGTTTCTCAAGGTTAAATCGACGAAGAAAGAGAGTAAGTTAGAGTTGGTACATTTTGATGTGTGGGGGCTAACTCAGGTATCATCTCTTGGGGGTTCAAGTTATTATGTTACTTTTATTGATGATGTAACAAGGAAAGTTTGGGTTTATTGTATTAGAAACAAATTTGATGTATTTGACACTTTGTTAAATGGAAAGCCTTGGTAGAGAATGAAACAGGTCTTAAATTAAAATGTCTTAGGTCAGCTAATAGAGGGGAGTATTATAGCAATGAATTTGATGATTAATTTCTAAGAATGGAATCTGCAGGAAAAAGACAGTTCCAGGAACTCGCAACATAATGGGGTGTTAGAAAGGATGAACATAACAATAATGGAATGTGCTAGGAGCATGAGGATACATGCATGATTGCCTCTTTATTTTTGGGCAGAAGTGGTGAGCATAGCTGTGTACTTGATAAATAGAGGACCCTTAAGTGCCTCGAATGGAGGCATACCTGAGGAGGCTTGGTATGGTAAGAAAGTCAATTACTCATTTCTTATATTTTTTGGATGTGAGGTGTTTGTTCATATTGACAAGGATGATATGACCAAGCTAGAGGCTAAATAAAAAAAATGCACTTTTATTGGTTATGGTGGTGATGTCTTTGGATTTAAATGAGAAAATCATTCAGTCTAGTGATGTGGTCTTTAATGAGAAAATCATGTATAAGCAACAGTTGTAAGAAAATAGGGAAGAATCCAAGAAAGAATATGCAGTGGTAGAGGATATTCCAGATGGGAAAGTGACCCATGAATCAGTTCAGGAACCTACTCAACAGGAACCCCAAACTCCTACAGTGAGGAGGTCTTCTAGGGTAAGAAAAGAACCTGAAATTTTTTCTCCTTCTCTTTATTATTTATTACTCACTGATAGTGGATAACCAGAGAGCTTTGATGAAGTAATGCAGGTAGATGCTAGTAAGAAGTGGGAGCAAGCCATGGATGAGGAGCATAAGTCTCTCATGGAGAACCAAACTTGGGATTTAGTGAAGCTACCGGAAGGCAAAAGAGCATTGCAGAACAAGTGGGTGTATAGAGTTAAAGATGAAGAAGGAGGAAAGAAAATATATAAGGCCTGGTTGGTGGTCAAGGGGTTTGCACAGAAACAAGGTATAGATTTTGATGAGATTTTTTCTCTTTTAGTAAAAATGACTTCTATCAGAACTGTTCTTGGAATAGTGGTAGTAGAATACTTTCACTTAGAATAGTTAGATGTAAATACTGCATTTCTCCATGGTGATTTGGAGGAGGAGCTATATATGCAGCAGCCAGAAGGATATGAAGTCAAAGGTAAAGAGGAGATGGTGTGCAACCTTAAGAAGAGCTTGTATGGCCTTAAACAAGCTCCATGTCATGGTATAAGAAGTTTGATAGCTTCATGATGGAGCAAGGTTATATTATATGTCATTCTGACCATTGCGTGTATATAAAGAAATTTGAGAATAGAAGTTATATTATCCTGTATTTATATGTTGAGACATGTCAGTTGCAGGTAAAAACATGTAGGAAATAAAAGTACTCAAGAAACAACTAAGTGAATCCTTTGATATGAAGGATTTGGGGGCATCCAGACAAATCCTTGGCATGAGGATAACTCGTGATAGGAAGGAACGAAATCTGACTTTATCTCAGGAAGAGTACATTCAGAAGGTATTGGATAGGTTTAACATGTAGGATGCTAAACCGGTTGGGACTCCTTTGGTAGCCATTTTAAGTTATGAAAGGATCAGTGTCCTAAGAAAAATCAGGAAAGAAACCAGATGTCCAAGGTGCCTTACTCATCAACGGTTGGCAGTTTGATGTATGCTATGGTACGCACTAGGACAGATATTTCCCATGTAGTGGCATCAGTGAGTAGGTTTATGAGTGATCTAGGAAATGAGCACTGGTAGGTAGTAAAGTGGATACTTCGGTATTTGAGAGTGACCATGGGTATTGTTTTGTGTTATAGTGGATCAGACACTAATTTGTGTGGATATCTTGACTCAGATATGGCTGGAGATTTGGATGGCAGGAGAAGCACAACAGGTTATGTATTTACTTTAGGAGATATAATAGTGAGCTGAATTTCATAGTTACAGAAGGTTATGGCTTTGTCAACCACTGAGGCTGAGTATGTTGCTGCTACAAAAGCTAGCAAGGAGATGATTTGGCTACAACAATTGCTTGATGAGTTGGGGCATAAGCAGGAAGTTGGAAAGCTATATAGTGATAGTTAGAGTGCTATTCACTTAGCTAAGAACTCTGCTTTCCATTCTAGGACAAAGCATATACAGTTGAGATATCACTTCATCAGGACAACTTTGGAGGAAGATAAGTTGAAGTTAGAGAAGATTCATACCAGTTAGAATCTTGCAGACATGATGAACAAGGTGGTCACAAGGAATAAACTAAAGCTATGTTTAACTTTGGTTGGCCTTCACAGATGACAGTGAAGGTTTGAGAAGATCGCTCAGTGGAAATCAGTCTCTAAGTGGGAGATTATTATGTTTCTGGAGCTTTTTTCATGTTAGAGTTTGGTACACCTTCCATGTGTTACACTCAGATATTTTTATGGTGGTCCCGCTCGCCGGTGAGCGGGTCAAGGGGGTTCGTGGGTGAAGCCCCCAAAGCAAATTTTCATGGGTGGTTTATTAACACATGGGTAATGGCTAACCGTTATGGGCTGGTTTTGAGCCCATGGCTTTTCGGTACCCATTGTTTTGTAAAATCTCCTCTTTGGCTACCTATTGATGTACTTATATATAGATGGACATATAATAGGATTGATATGAGTGTTTTTGTGAAGGTGAACAGTGTGTGTGAATTCAAGTGTGAATTCGGGAGGGTTTGTTGAGCGTAGCTCCAAACAAGATCTGGTTATTGTAATTGTGAAGACTATTGGCTTGTAATAAAATATGAGCAAGTGTTCTTGGTGGATGTAGCCCACATTGGGTGAACCACATTAATTATTGTCTTCGTGTTTTGCATATTTCATTTCTGTAATTTCTATTCATACTTCTTATTATTGCAATTCTAAGGAATTATTCCGCATTATATTCTATTAATTCCTAACACTGGATGGGATCCATGGCTTGTGATAAAATGGAAGGTGGTGAAGAACTAGGTGGGAGTGGTTGACAACTGGCATGAAATACAAGTGCGCTTGCTTGTTTTCAGGTCAGTACCATGTGAACCAGTACTAATTAGGTAGGGCTGTTTCTCTGTAAATGACACAGAGAACAATAGGAACAGGTGAATCTAGTGGTAAAAAGTGGATTAGGTACCAAACGGTGGTTGGAATGTGAAACAAGCCAATCGATGCTGGTTAGGGAAAATTGACGCCATTCTAGGGTAACCGCTACCAGTCACTGTAGAAAATGGACAGTGAGTGGAAAATAAGGTAGAAGGTGAAATATGATAGGTATGCCAAATCTGATGATGTTTACAACGTCAATTGGTATGATGGTAGTGACAGGGACTGTGAAAAGTGGAAGAAAATGTCCTTTTGAGTAGGTTAGCAAAATGACATGGAACCAATGTTGGTTGGGTATAATCGTTGGTGGTTAGAGGTAACCAACGACGGTTACTGTGAAATTAAAATAGTGATTAAAGAAAAGTGGTTGTGAATTAAAATATGGTGTGGAATCATACTCAAAATTCTGAGAATGATGGTGATATGGCCGAAGCACACTCAGGTGAAGTCGGAATATACCAGCTATGATGAGGAGCGTGCAAGGATGAAAAAAAAATTGAAGAATGTGATCTCTCACCTCAAAACGCAAGCTAAGAAGAAATAATAAGAAAAATGTGATCCTAGGAGTGCCCTTTCTATTATGTTTGTTTAGCTTATGCTATTTAGGGACTAACACATGAATTGTGAAATAGAGTTTTTTTGGTGAGGATGGCTTCCTACAAAGAAGGAGATCTAAAAGGTGAGGTTTCAGGTATGTTATGGTGGGGGAAGGCTTCACTCTGAAGTATGACTTGACAGAGTAGTGAGCTGGGTGCCCACTATACCGTGATCATTTTATCACCTATAACTTCTTCCAGGTAGGATGTGTTTAAGAATGTGTGTATTTTGAATTTTTGTGAGGTTTGGTAAGACTCAGAGAAAGAGAAAAGGAAAGAAGTGCTTTTCTATGATTCGTTTATTAACCGTCAGCTGGGCATGACTTCCAACGTATAGGTTTCCCTTAATTAATGTGAGCTAATGCAATAAATCAAAATGGAATGCACTTATTTTTAAGCCCAAATCGAGATATGAAATTGGATGACACAATAAGATGAAGAGGAAGAGGGATGCTCTTTCACTACAATGCAGAAAACGTGAAGAAATGGTTCTTTTTAATTACACCAAAAGAAAAGTTTCCTTTAGAGAAAATACAAAGAAGAGGTGGGTTACCAAGGAAGAAAATTAGTGTGTATGCTTTTCAGAAGGGAAACAAACAAACAACTTTTCCTAGGAATGAATGAAATGCAAGGAACCTTGGATGGGTCCCACCGGGCGTGCCAAAATGTTTCACCTGATTTCTAGATCGTTTATTTGAAGTGTTGACAAAATAGATAGGGTAACAGATGTAGGAGGAATACTTGTTCAAATGCTGGTTGATGAGTTGTTGCGCACGTAAGACTTCTGAATCCACAACTGGTTGTGAGAGCTTCCTTTTGGCTAGGAGGAACTACCTGTAATAAAAGTAAGACCACAAGAAGGAATTAAACAATATGTGTAGTGAATTGCCTAGCGTATGCTAGATCCAAGAAGTATAATACTTCCTAGATGGTTGTCAGTCCACTATTTAAAAAAAATTAAAGCTATAAACAAAGTTAATCCTATTGTAGTTCAAAATGATTTAGGTATCTCACTTAAAACACAATAAGAAATAGATTTAATCTAACAGGCTAAGTTAGAATAGAATCCAAAGGTCAAATGATTGGTTTTGGGTTCTGCAGGTTTAACAAATGTCTTGGGTAGATCACAGGTGGATGAGGGTGAGATGAAATTTGGTGGGTAGGTCTCTTTTCTGGGTTGTATGGGAAAATACAAAGACCGATGTCGGTTAAGGGTAATCGATGGTGGTCAGGTGTAATCGGTGCCGGTTACTATGGAAATTTGGAAATGCCACAGAACAAGCTTTGGGTCTCCTTTGTGATTGTATAAAGGACTTTGGTTGGTCAGGATGAGGTATTAGGTGACTGGGGTAGGATTTGGTGAGGTTTTAATGGGTGTATGGAGGTGGAAATGTTGGAGAAGGTCAATAGGTAGCTAAGTAAACAATAGATGATAAAATGATGATGAAATGAAATAAACCAGAAAAGTATGATGTTATACTTACTTGGAATCTGGTCCTGAATGATTGTGAGTGAGGGATGGAGGTGCTGATGAGGGGTTTGAAGGCTGCAAGTGATCACCAACTGAAGGAAATCTTCTACATGGGCTGCATATACATTCCTCTTTGCTTGGTTAGATCAGATCATGACTGGGATGGCTGTGCAGGAAAAGATGCTTAATCTCCTTCCTTGCATGCGGATTCTCACTGGAATTCACTCTCTGAAGATGTGTTATCTCTTTGATATGTGTTTTTTCTTGCCAAACTTCTGCTTTTTGATTCCAACCTTGAGAATAAGGTTGTTTTGGGGTTAAAAGGGTAACCGACGGTGGTTCCGGCTTAATTGGCGATGATTATGGGTAACCGGTGTCGGTCAAAGTGGGATTTCCTAGGTTTACTAAACTAGGGAGATCCTCTTGATTTCCTTGGATTTTGTGTCTTTAACCCGTGGATTAGACTGGGATCTTCTTGTGAGCATGTGAGAATGTGGTTAGAGGGAATGTAGGCATTGATTTTTAGGGTTTGGGTAAGTCTTAGTTAGTTATGGAAACTTACTAAGAATAAGTATTAGGTTGAGTTGGCTTGGTGAGGTGTCTACGTGAATTGTATGTGTGGATATTATTTAAAATAAGATATTTAAATAATAGATATAGTGAGGATAATGAATTAATTAAATTAAATTAATATTAGTGGAGTGAAAGGGGCCATGGCTAGGTGAATGTGATGAAGGGTGTTTATTCGTCGAGGGACCAAAGGGGAGTGTGACCTAATTTTAGTGTCTACAACATGTGTTATTTATTTCCTGTAAGTATTTCTTTATTTAAATATTTATTATAACATTATATAATATGTAAGTTGATTAAATCCATATTTATTAAAATCCTCAAATTCTAACATTGTACAGTATGTTCTTATGGGCATTAGAGATCTTGAGGAGATCAAGAATAGATATCCTAGCAGGTGTTTTCTCTAACTGCTCTATTAAATTATACTGACCTTCCTAAGGGAGAGGCACATGATCTGGTATGACTAAGCGGGCATGTCTTGTCGCTACTGCACAACTCTTTTCTAAAATCCAGATGGTGTTGATTTTTTCATTAGATGAGCTAATACGTCCAATGAGGGAATAAAAAGGACTATCATTTGTAGGGTAAACATAGGCAGAAATCCTATAGTCGTTGGAGGTTTTCCCTATATCTGGTTTCCTTTTCTTTTTATCTGCATGGGTAGGAAAAGTTTCCTTGTAAATACCCATTTTTTCATTTGGACCTTTCCCAGACTCAGGGGGAGAATCCACAACAATCTTTATTTCCTCGATGAGGTATTGTATATAATGCCACAGTCTCAAACACTTATATGTATTGTTTCCTTTAACATGATGGAAGTCACAATATTCATGATCTTTGAACCAAACAAGTTTTAGAGCATTCTCTGGGTATGGTACCATGGTAGTTGGATATTCCACCATTTTGCATCATCCAATTATTTTAGGATGGTAGATAAGGACTCCGTTAAGGATGTAAACGTATGTTTTGTAGGTGTTTTGGGATGAGGTCCTTATGAAAGCTTTAAAAGTGGGCATGTCTGTACGGCTTGGACTCTCTTGGATTCTATAATGCCATCACCAACAACATGTTTATTCTTATTGAAGAATTTAGGTTTGTATGTGGATTTGGCTTCATGTTTGTTTTTAATGACAGACTTAAGCGTTCCCTTGGCAATGAGGGCTTTCTCAAATTGGCTGCCTTTCTCTATGACTTCTTCAAAGTTTGATCCGTAATGCATTTGTAAGTGAAAGGCTATTTCAGGGTTTAAGTTAGGAACAAAAATGCTCACTAACTATTTTTCTGGTAATGCACAAGGAAAATGTCTGGCTAACCTGCACCATCGTTGTAAAAATCCTACAAATGTCTCATTGGGTTTTTGTTTTGTATTGCATAAATCATTCATTTTGATGTCACTTTCCATATTATAGGAGTAATGCCTTACAAATTTCTCTGCTAATGCAGGCCATGTTGTAATAGAGCCCTTGTGTATGCTATAGAACCATTCCAATCTCACGACTCCTAGGTTGCGAGGAAAAAGTCGTATTAAGAAATTATCGCTATATGCAACCTCTTGGAAGCCATGTAAAAGTATTTTATATGATCACGAGGATCACTTTTTCACTTATACTTATCAAACTTGGGAACGATAAAGTGTTATGGGAAAGGCTGTTGTAACATGTCCTTATCAAAGGGGTAATGGCATAGTTCTTCATACGAATATTTCTTATTTTGGCCTACATTTCCGTGTTGCAATGTAGTAAGTGTATCTTTCATAGATTGTAACTATTTTTGAATGAGTTGCTCCTTAGTAGGTGACATTGGTATTTGTACCTGAGTTGCCTTAAAGGTATAGTCTTTGTGTGGATCAAATTGAAACTCACCAAGTTTCTTTTTGTCTTTGTCTTTGTATATGTTTTTTCTTGAAGAGCCTAAGTTTGCTAGTTTTTGGTTCAACTTCAAGATTTGTTTTTGGAGGATCTCCTCCTCAACCAGGGGGTCCTTTTCTTCATCAAATTTCAGAGGAGGGGAATCTTTACACTCAATTTTCACTTTACGTGAAGCTTTATAGTGAGGTTTTTGTGATGGTTCTCCTTCGACAGCGGCCTTATGTTGCCCAAAAGTGGAAGTGTATCCAACATCAAAAGGGTTATCTGCATCTAAGATGAATCTTCATTCTTCTAGGTTAGGGTTAATGACCTTTGTTTCTTCTTCACGCTCTTGCTGAAGTTTAGCTCCTAATGCTAAGAATATTGCGAGTACTTGATCTTTATTACAATATAGGAGTTCATCAAATCTATTTAGGTCTAACCTTTGTTGTTCTCCGGAAGAGTCCGACTCTTCTCCGCTATGATCAATTAATAGCTCCGTATCTTTGACTTGAGAAAAGAGAGGTGCTAAATTATTGCCGCTAAATGGGAAGGTTTCGAAAGGGTTTTCTCCTATATCATGCTTTTTTGATTTGGTTGCCATTTTTTATGATTTTAGGCATTACTAGTAGACGTTTGTGTGTAGCTAGCATGATCCCTAAGTGTATGGTTTATGAAAGACGCTCAAGGTGATCTTTGAGCTATACTACAATGTATCCTAGATGTAGTGTTATGTAGTCATCTTTATCAAGGAACACTCATATGCACACATAAATGTAATGATCACCCAATTTTTTGTTACCAAGCCTATTCCCTAAAACAAATAGTGACAATACCGTTTTAATATGTAGGTCGAGTTGTAATTCTAACAAGGCCTACGTATTGACGTGATATTGACGCCGTCCCTCGACAAGGCATATTTAAAACTAGTTTGAATGCTGATGAAAGCCAAACCTTCTGAAAAATGGAAGTTGCGAATAGATATAATGTAACAACGTCACCATGATACATTAACCAAGCAAACAAGGTGTTAGTACCATGACAACCTTATTACGATATATATAAGGTGTTATCGACACTTTTCAAGAAGACTCAGATGACATTGAAACTGAAACCAAGTGATAAGTATAATAAGGATTTTTTAATCATGTGAGTAACATAACCACGTAATAAAGTGACTTATATACCATTTTATCAAAAAATGAGAGTACGATGTAAGTACCAAGATTGTGTGTTTAGGATGCAAACAAAACTATCAACTCAAGAAGAGATGAAATATGAACTGGAATCACAGCGGTGAAGATGATCTTGAAATAAAGATGGAAGGACCTTTATCAAAGATACAAAAAGCATACCTGTGCACTTTATATGTTTAATAACCCAGCCACAAACATGGATGGGCATAAACAGACAAAAAAGTGATGAGCAATGTATCTGATAAAAATGCACAAGGTATGCACCTTTCTCACCCCGAAAAATGGGTGGTGATAATGCAAGGGTATAGATCAAAAGATGAAAATAAACCAAGTGCCACTTGGGTAGAGTTTTGCCTCATCTGAAGATAAGAATAAAACTAAGAGAAAGTGGGACGTAGTTTAGTTTTGTGGTGAAAGACACTTAGATCAAACTAACAAGGTTTCCTTTCCTTGTTCGAAAGAACAAGGTTCAGATCCCAAATGAGTTGTCACTTCATGATGGCTTGACACAACAATGGACTAGAAAAGTGGGCTCCAAGATAGAATGGCCTTCTTAATAAGTTCTCTCAACTAGGTGTTACAAAGCCGTCAAGGAGTGGGCACAATTTACCGAAATAATCCCCTTGACTATCTTGGGAGTATCTCGACTTTTCCCCCTTCAAGTACAGTGGGCAATAAATGCATCCATCATGTACTCTTACTAGGGTCATGATACAGACAACTTACAACTCTAACTCACAAGGCATACTAGTAAATTGGGTAAGCAGAGTGCTTCCTATTTCATCCACGAGGTTACATAGTGGTGGACTAATTTAGGGTTCTTGGTACCACCCCCATTGTTATAGCTTAAGGCGTTATGCAAAAGGGGTTATGTTCCAGTTGAGTAGATAGGGACGTATCCTTTTCCGAAACATGTAATACAATGTTTTGAATATGGTGTGTTTTTTATCTTGCTTAGCTTAATGTGGTTTTAAGTATCATACCATTTGGAAACCTGCAAGAACATGTGTATTAGAAGTTTTGTGTTTATGGACATCTTTCTTCTACAAGTGTTGGGTCATGTAGACAACAAGTTTTAGTATTTTTTTAGTTCACGGATTGATGTTAAGAAAGAGAAATTTACACTTTGCTTTTGATTCCTAAGATCGCCACAAAGGTGCAAAGGAAGATTATATGTAATGTGAAAAATCCTACTGAAATCACATGAAAGTTTACTTTATCCTTTATAAAATAAGTGTTTTGAGCATTCAATACAAGCCTTTGTATAAGTGTTTCTGATCTCCAAGATCACTTTTTAAGGCACAAGGAGAGAGTATATACACTTTTACAAACTTAGTTTTAAGATAAGAACTAAAAAAAATTAACTATGCAAACCGAAAGACAAAAGAAAAACTCTACTTTTAACTTGTTAGTCCTAGAAATCTGCAGCAAAGATCAGAATTTTTTTTTTGCAGTTTATAGAATTTTTTTCAATCTTTACATAGACACCTACACTCCCAAAATGACACCAGTGCTCCCCAACCAACGGGTACACGCCCAACTCAACGGATATGCTTGAAGATAAACAAATAATGAAATCCAATATATTAAACACATACGCTTGTAACCAAACAAGGACATTTGCATATTAATGTGGACGCTTAGGTTTTAACGTGTATGCACCCAAGCATAAAACATACAATTTTTAATTTTTTACATAGTCAACTTATTTACGCATATGCGGCCAGAGAGGCAGATACGTGGCCCAGATGATAGAGACACGTGCACGTCCCTGTAGAGACAAAATTTGTAATTTTTCACACAGTCAAGATATTTACGTATACACGGCCAGAGAGGCGGATACGTGGCCCAGATGACAGAGATGTGTGCGCATCCTTGTAGAGACAAAATTTGTAAATGATGAGGACTTCCAGACAGGTATGCACCTATTCTGATGGGGACGTTGGGGTTTCAACATGTATGTGCCCCTTGTTAACACCTATGTGCACCCTATGAAAAACCTACAAAACTCACAGATTTTCAAATTTTCAGGAGCAAACATGTTAGTTGTTAGTCAAAGTGTCCTATTTCTATATCAAACCCATAAAATATATGTAAATGAAGGTCATTTATCTAGTGTTAGAAATAGAAATGAGGAAATAACAAGTGATTTGACCCAAAAACTTGAAAATGGACTTTGAATTGCTCAAAAGACCTCCATTAATGGAGGATGGACATAAGTCTCCCACCAGGCATGCCAAATGTGTTCAATGAAAAGTTACAAAAGCCATGGATTTGGGGTAAGAATATCTAAAGAAACCCCAAAGGCTTTTAGCAAGCTGATAAATGGACCATCTGATAAGAAATGAGCAAGGTTTTCTTCTTTGCATACATTAATTTGAAGTAAATAAGAAAACTAAGCAAATGAAACTAATCTCTATTCTTTGAAAGCTTGAAATAATGAATCTAAGAGGATCTAAGCATTCAATTATGTGTTTAAGAGAAAGAGATCTCCTCATTAATGGCTTCAAGGCCAATGGATCTTCCCTTTTACTCCATAGTGGTGCTATAAAATACAAAAGCAAACACTACTAGATCAATGGAAGAAAATGAAATACAATCTAAAGCCTAAACAAAATACTATAACCTATGCTAGGAAGAAAGGAGAATTCTTAGAAAATGAGGGAGGGGGTCTAACCCTATTTATAGTTTTTCATTAGGGAAAATGGGAGATTTGGGTTCATGTGGGACAAATGCAAAAGTCCAAAAATCACTTTTAGCAAGTCTAAGTGTGTCTTGACTATGTTTAGAAGATATTCACCATGGTTAAGACTAGCTAACCATGTTTAGAGGGTAATTAATCTTTCCTAGAGAGAAATTAGGTTTCTGAAGGGCTTCTGAAAGGCTTAATCAATCCAACGAAGTGGATTGATACTCCAGAGAGCTAATAAAGGCGGTAAATAAGGGAATATTAGCCAATAAGAGGTTACTATAACCTATTTATTTAGTTCACAAGAGGAAATACGACCAACAAAGTGTCGTAAGAGGGGAGTTAGATAAATCTAATTGACAAAGTGTTGTAAATTTGCAAGGGGAAGAATAGTTAGTACAATATTACGAATAATAATGCATTGAGTGAACTACAGGTGTCTAGAAATTCAATACCTAAAGATCATGCATACAAATGTTAGAGACCATTTCTAGGAGAAATGAATTCCAAAAGAAGGATTTAAGTGTTTCTTGATAAATTGTGCTTGTGGAAAATAAGGTATTCTTGTGGAAAGAGTGTGTAAACCATGGTGTTGGAAATGATGTGTAGGGATACATGAGTTTGTGTTAAAAGGGTAATGTTGTTATAGTGCTTTTAAAACAAATTTTAGGTCTTAACTCATTCATTTTCTCAAGTTATGCTAAAAATACTATCTGAGGCACTTAGAAACCCTATACTAGGGTGAAAATTGAAAACTGTGGATAATTTGTGTTTCTGTGGATGGAATGTCTTTAAAATTGGTACATAGAATTATTTCATTCTCTTGAAATAGATTTCAATTTTTTAGAGTTTTTTGATACCGTACAAACCTTCCTTTCTTTGACAGTCCTAAAACTATGCTTTAGGAGACCTAATTTGTGAAGAACAACTTGAGGTCAGGGAAAACACTATTAAGAAATTATTTGCAAGATTGATATGGAAGATAGAGAAGCCTAATGGGTATCCAAAATGTCTATTTTTTCTTTAATAAGTTGAGTTCATCAAAATTTATGAAGAAATATCTCTTAGAGTAGGGCTAGTAACTTGTAAGAGTAAGGTTGGAAGGGTAAAATGAGAACAAAAATAGATGGGCTTGGAGATAGGTCTTGAAACTTTATATTAATCTTAAATGCAATAAAGGGTATCTACAAAAATTGGCAGTGAAAGAAAATTTATTTTGGAAAGTTTTATTCATCAAAATTTGTGTTACAAGGAGAAAGGATTAATGTATGAGACCAAGTTAGAGAAAGTAGATTTGGGTCATAAAACTTCGTGTATATATTGGGGAGCCAAAATGGTATCCAAAACACCATTCACCTTGTCTTAGAACCTTGTAGATTGTTCCTAACCAGTTTCCACAAACGAAATTGTCTTAAGAAGGCAAATAGGACAATTTAGAGAAATTTGCTAAAAAGGTGAAATTTCGTTTGTTTGAATTCATTTTGAATGTTTTCTTGGACATCTAAAGATAATTGAAATAGAGCCTTGAAGTTCATACCTAGGAAGGGATACAAATATCCTAATTTTGCATGTTTAAGGCCCATCAAGGCTTATGGAGAAATGTCCTTTGGCAGAGGTGAAAGGATTGACTTGGTGAGTTTGTTTTGGTATTTACTTTATTTATATTCCTTGAAAGTAATCTTCATAATTTTGGTATCAGAGTGGGCCTATATGAGATTTTAATATTGTTTTTTGCTAACCAAGATTTGTGTGAATGCATCAAAGAAGTTTGACATGTTGAAAGTAAACAATTTAGGAAAGAAAAAGGGAAAAAGTGGCTGAGAAGTGTGAAAGAAGTGAAAGAAAGAGACAAATAGAAGCATGTCAATAGAATATGTGTGGAAGTAAATCTAGGTGAGAAATAAAACAAAGTAAAATAGACTTGTTAGAGAGAAATAAAGAAAAAATGGATAAATAAGAGATAGTGAAGGAGTTGGTGATGTTACTTAGCCATAAAAGGAAGCAAGATGAGAGAGATAGAAAGATGAAACAAACAAAGATTAAAGAGGAAGAAAGAAAACAAGACCTATGGTTTGAAAAAGAACTAAAATATCTTAGGAAGGATATAGAAAATCTTAAGGAGTTGATAAAAGTTGTGAGCATGGTGAAAGAAAACAATGAAGTTGGATTTGTGATGAGAATAAAGGTTAAGTGGCCTATAAAGCTACTTGCAAAGAAGAAAAAAAGACTGCAACTCAGACAGGTGATAAAAAAATAAGAGAAGAAGTTGAGGAAAATGGAGAAACATGTAAACAAACAAGTGGAAGAGGTAATCAAAGAGGTGGTGTATGAAGAGAATCAAAAATTTGATGAAGAAGTGATAACAAACTTCTTAACCTGTCTTAAGGAGAATGAAATTAAAGAGTATTTCAAAAATGAAGAAGATGATGAAGATGAAGAGGAGTTCTATGATGCTTGTATAGAATTTGAAAATGAAAATCAGTTTCATGAAGAGGAAAAATATGGAAATGAGGTTGAAGATGAAGAGAAAATAGTTTTTAAGGCTTTTTTGTAGATGGAGCAACTAGAGAATATGCAAAAGGAAGTGATGGAGATTCCAAAGTCTTCATATTTTATATCTAATATTTGGTGTGATTGTGTATGTGCAGATATATTGGTAGAAGAAGTGAAATCAATGGAAGAAGAAGATATTAAAAGAGCTCAAATGAGGAATACACTAAAGACTAGTTGCATTTTGAGAGCAAGAACGTGAAAAATAAGATAGAAGAGAGAGATAGAAGAAAAAGAAAGCAAGACGATGAAGAAGACTCAACTGAAATAATGAAGAAAACAAGGAGAGACTACAATTAGAAGAATAAAAAGAAGAAGAATACTTGAGCTAGCACATAATTTCTTCCACCTTGGGAGCATGATGTAGGAGCATAAAATGTG
Organism: Taxus chinensis; assembly: GCA_019776745.2. Lineage (NCBI taxonomy): Eukaryota > Viridiplantae > Streptophyta > Pinopsida > Cupressales > Taxaceae > Taxus > Taxus chinensis. The sequence continues at coordinate 76,255,143 of CM034154.1, read as the reverse complement.
TAGATAAATAAATTTGTATTTTGGTTTGTAATAGGTTATAGGGGTCATTTCATGAGTTCTTGGGTCCTTCATAATTGTATTGAGTTCTCCATAAATGTTAAATGGGACTATTATAGTTTCCCTCCAAAATGGTGTATTTAACCACATCTGACATCATTCTCATATTTATGGGTTTAAGGAGTGTCCATGATGTAAATGAGGTAATTGATAACCACTTTTTCTCAGGTCACTATATCAGGATATTCACCTAGTGTTTCATCATTGGTTACCTCTGACCACAAGTCAAGTTACGCTCAACTTCCATCGAATTCCAGGTCCTTTTTCATAACCATGCTTCAAAAGGACAGTTTCACTTCACTTTCTTCCTACCTTTTGGTCATACAATCTAGATGTCACTGTCACTTGAGAGGGAGAAGAGAGTGTGTACACATCCCTAGATGTTGGCATACTCCTCAGATTTTGAGAAGAAGCCTCACTGATTACTCACTACCTATTTTCCATAGTAACCAGTAGCAATTACCCCTGATCAACGATACAAGTTGTCCCTGAACTAGCATCGTGTGTACCATGTCTTCACATTCTATGAATACCATTTATGCACCTTCAATCATATTTTTATCACCAGTATTCACATGTTCCTATTATTCTCTGATATTGATGTGCTATAGAGAGAGCAAAATCACCTGATGAGTACTTTTTTGTTCAAGATGGTACTAACCCGGTTTGACAAGCGAACACCCTGCATGTTCCATGCTAGTTTCCATTGCACTCCCCTCTAGTCCTGTCACCACCCTCTAAATGGAAGTCTATCACCATGCTATAGGTGTCTCATCCATCCTACAAATGGATCACTACCAGAGATGAGGAGTTCACATGACCTCCTTTTTGACCAGAACCCTGCAAGCCTTGTATTTTTAGCTCTCCCATTCATCCACTCGAGATGCCTCAGGTCATGTTGATATACAACATGTCCATGAGTCTATCCCCCCGTACTACTCGTACCCACTTCCACCTCAAAGCCCCATCTGGCTCTAGTGCTTCCCGCTTCAACTTTACCCCATTGATCATGTATCACAATGTTATAGTCCTATACCTACTATGACTAAATTGTTTCTACACGGAATGATTTCGGATGTTTCTGGAATAGAGTGTGCTTCTGGATCCTATGGTCATTCCTTTTAGAAACAGTGTGCAAACTGTTAGGTGCTAGGAGGAATGACCTATGTAGGGATGTCATGAGATGGTAGTGCGTGTACCATAGGAGAATGATATGGAATCAGGTTGATAGTGATCTTAAAGAACTCCCTTTTAGGTCTTGGAAGGACTGACCTTTTCAAATAATGCTAACACAAGACCACAAGATTTTGAGGTAGCCAATAAATGAGGGAACCTGCCTTAGGGACCAGGAAATATAAAACTTCCTTTCGAAGGTGGATCAGTTCCCCTGCTAATATAAATGTAACACGAAAGATTTGTAGACACCAAATTTGTGTCTTACGACCCCTTGTGACCCGCATCTCATCTCGCAATCTAACCTCATTACCTAAACCTTACACAATTATTTATTAATTACCTTATAATTGATAAATCCACATCACCTTACCTGCCACCTCACTTTGCCACCTCATCATGACCTAGCCCTAACCCTAAACTAACCTAATTAAGACCCATGACTTGGTCTAGACTCACATCCATAACTAATGCCTCCTTACTCGCACCCAAAGCCGACCTTCTAGCCACTTGACCAAGCCCGCAACTGATCTCTCGGGAGAAAAGCAGGGAAGGTGGGCTATTTTACTAAAAATAGCCTACTTTTTCCTTACTGATGCCGGTTCCTACTCGACCGCCGTCGGTTACGCAACCGCCATTGGTTCCTTGTAAATGGGCTCCCCAAACCAAAACAACGGATCGGAATTTCATTTTGGAGATCAGTCAAAGGATTTCTGGATCAACAGAGAGCATTGCGAGCGAGGAACAGAGTCCAGATCTTCACTTGACAGAGCAGAGACGAGTAAAGAAACCAGAAGTGTTTACAACCAAGGAGATCAACTTGCATCTTGGTCAAAACCAGTAAGTCACATCTTGCATGTCCTTTGTTATAACATTTCTTATGCTTCTTGAATCTGAGTCCTCCTAAATCTGTTTCTGAATCCACTACCCAACGTGCCATTGCATCTAACTGTCATTCTTTTGCTTCTAATCATCCCATTTCCTAATACCATCCAAAAACCAGCCATTACAAACACCATAGCTACCAAGAAGATCCTAGAACCCACCGGTATCGGTTATCAGTAACTAGCATCGGTTCCTCTGATCAAAACCAGAAAACCAACCTTTCCCCTACCCAGTTCAACGAGACAATTTAATTGATATTTTGCAGTCTTTTGTGTTAATTCATATTAGCAGGGGAACTGACCACCTTCGAAAGGAAGTTTTATATTTCCTGGGCCCAAGGTAGTTTCCTCATTTATTGTTTAATCAAAATCTTGTGGTCTTGTGTTCTTATTTACAGGTAGTCCTTCCAAGACAAAAAGGAGTTCTTTGCAGTCAGCCTGATCTTTCTCTACGGTACGCGCACACCATCTCGACATTCAACGGGTATTCCTCCTAACCCTAACCTCATCTGTTTCTAAAAGGAATGAAAGGATAGAAGCAACTCTATTCCCAGAAGCCGAAACATTCCGAGCAAAACATTTTGGCACGCCCGGTGGGACCCATTTTGGGTTTCTTTCTCTTGCTTATTTTCATTTTAGGAAGCATATTTGCTGTTGCTGCTTTTGTTATATATTTCGTAAAGAATTTGTCTTGCTTTCCTAGTTTCACATTAGTGAAAGTCATCTCTCTTGCTTCATCGAATATAATTTTCGATTTGGGTTTAAAACACGTGCATTGCATTCCTGCTTGTTGTTCTTCAATTCTAGTGAACATAGATTAAGTAACAGGTTGTACACGTGGGGGTGATATCCACGGTATTGACAGGAAATTAACCTTAGTTTCACTGCACAACACATACCGAATCACTTCACAATTAACACAACAGCTCAAACATCCCCCCTTTTCCACGGTATTCCTCCGCCCGATTGAGGTAACCTTATAAGCCAAAACAAACTTGACATTTCCCCTAGGTCTTGTTGTTTAGGATTCTGACATCATCTTACGTCTAAAGGCATAAGACCACGATAACTAAAATTAACCCTAGGATTAGTCTCTAGATTTGTGTGTGCCTCTTGCTTGTTTTCAAATTCTGTTTTCTCTGTCATACTTTGTCTTCTGTGATCAATAAGTTGATAAATATACTCAACGTTGGTAAAAATCAAATTAGCAGCCTTTTATATCTTCTTATCCTAGACTTTTGACACCGGCATCGGTTAAGGGACCGACGTCGTTTTCTCTGTGACCGACACCGGTTACTAAACCGATATCGGTTACTATCTTCATCAGCCCCTGACAAACCAGCAACTTGCCAAATTCATCATTCTGAGGTTGTTTTTGTTCTTGATAGATTAAAACTTTCCTGTGTGTTCTTGTCCATGGTTGTCATCACTCGGAAGCAAGCCGCCGCCATGGTTTCAAAATGCCTGCTCTATGTCTTTGCCTGAATCACCCCTTTCACATTCTATAGGGAACCCTACGGACACCAGTGAGATCCCCCAAATTCCTGTAGGAGACAAGGACTTTGCCAAATTTCTGGATGCTAATCCCAGTGCTGTACAATACTATTTGTCTCATGCCCCTGACCGTACGCCTGATGGTCAGCTCCTTATTGGCATGCCTATTAGTATAGCTGCTCATTTAGCTCCCACTCCTCCTGATAACACTGCCTTACTTCCTGCATCTCTAGCCCCGTATCCCAATCCGATGGCTTTAGAGGTTCATATGACCCCGATTAGCTTTCCTTTGGTTAATCTTGGACCCCACGTATCATTACCACCAACTGCCCCTATCTCATCTCTCTTTCAGACCACTCCATTCATGACTTACTCTCTGCCACCTATTCACACGAGCTTTCCTTCTCAAGCTCCGCCTACCTTTTCATTCCCATACACGTATCCAATAACCTCAACACCTTATATGGGACATCCCTATTCTGTGGCACCATCATCTCATCCAACCACAGATTTCATCAAACAAATGATGGACAAAATGCAAAACCTGGAGGCTTCCGTTTCAGGAAGTCGTAGCGCCTTGACATACGAGCAAGTTTGTCGGGAGCCCATTCACCCTTCTGTCCCCCTTCATTCATATCCTCCTCAATGGGAGTTGCCAAAGTTTACTCGTTTTAACAGTAAAGAGGATCCTCAACAACACTTGCGATCATTTAGACATGCTTGTTATTTGATTGCCCATGATGATGCCTTGTTACTCTGCACCTTCCCCATGTCCTTATCAGGACCCGCCTTGGAGTGGTACAGTGCTTTAACCCAGCACTCGATCTTCTCTTTTAACCAACTAGCCCAATCTTTCTTGGATCATTTCTCTATTAACATTGCCAAGAAAGTATCTATCACTGACCTCTATGCCATCCGACAATTTGAAGACGAATCTATCGCAGATTTCGTTGGACGATGGCGGGGCCTTATAACCAACTTACGTATGCCTTGCCTCAAACCGAACTCATCGAACTATTTACGCGGGCCTGCGCTAAGCACATCTCCCCTACCCTCCAAATTCAAACTTTCCACACATTCGACAAGGCCTTTACCATGGCTCGGAAACTTGAAATTCGAGCCTTAGAAGAAGAGAAATTGCGGTTGCGTAACAAAAACCCCAATTTCCGAACTCCTGATTCTACCAACAAGCCAAACACCACCACTCCTCACGCGTCCACTTCTTCTAAATCAAAAGGAGCTGTCCACGCGGTAATGGTCAAATCTCAAACACCGTCCAATACTCCGCCGAAAACCACTTATAAGTACAAAGCCGAGCCCACCAATTACACTCCCTTGGGAGAAACTTATGGCATCATCCTGGAGAAATTGCTCAAAGCTGGGGCTATCACCTTGCCCCCTATTAAACCTCACTCTGGGTTTGACTCCACCCACGCAATACCTTCCTGGTACAAAGAAAATGACTTTTGTAACTTTCACCGCGTAAAAGGACATAGTCATGAAAACTGCAAGATGTTGAAAAACATAGTGCAGGAAATGGTTGACACAGGGGATATAACCCTCGATAATCCTAACGCCCCTGCTAACCGAAATCTGAAAATTTTCAACAAGCCATTCCTGAATCACTCGTCCAATAGTAACGTGAACCAAGATATCTTAGCCGAGGAGAGTGTTCATGAGATCCATGCAGTCTTCGATTCTCAGCCAAAAGCCTCTATTGAAAAAATTTTAAATCAAGCCTCTCCACCAACACAGGAGTCTGAACCTCCTTCACCACCATCAAGCCAAAGTGAAATCATTCCTTTACCCATAGAAGAGTTAACTGCCCGGACTTCTCTTCTCATCGACGAGTCTTCTTACACCACATCCCTACAAGACTGTGAGCGGATGCTATCTAATTTATCTATTTCCCAAACGTCCCCTTCTACCACTCTTGCTACACAAGAGGAAGGCTCGCCACTCCTTTTGACATCCTTAGACGAGAAATCTCTTACACTAACATCACCACATTCTTTAAACGTGACAGATCCCCTTGAACACGCCCTCCTACCTATTAGTCCCTCATCGCCTAAATCTTTTCAACGACCGGTTGACCTCTTAACATCTATTGATACAGTGCCTCATCTACCTCCTGTGTCACACCCGCAGTGGACTGGAATTACAACCCACCTTTCTTGCGTACAAAAATTACAAATCACACCTGGAGATTGTCATTCCACAGAAGATAGACAGGCCCTATGGGAACGTTTGAGTACCCCTTTTTCTACTCAAATGCAAATGACTGATCCTGATGTCTCCACCATATACCCGAAGTGCTTACAGAAGCTTAAAATGCCCCTGTTCTCACCTTCACCCCCCTCACCTCTACCAAATGCCCCGTCCACTTCTATCAACTTAACCAGATCTTCCCCTACGCTTGGGACCTCACCAATGCCCAGTCTAACGCACCCGCCTAAGCGACTCGATCTATCCAAAAATAAATCCGCCCCGCTACCTAGGAGACAAACTCAATCCGTGCCCCTATCACAATCAAAACCATCATCGTCATACCTACCTTCCATATTGGGACCCCATCCCTCTACCTTACATCAATATATCATACCTCCTGCGTTTTCTTCAAAACAACCTACGCCTTCCGCACCTATACAGAAATTCCAGGGTATAGCAACACCGTCACTCCGCGTATCCTGTCCACCTATCAACCCTAAACAAATTCCATCATCAAAAGATTTGTTTTTGGTCACTTCTATTTCCCCGTGGTTGTTTTCTGATACCCCATCATCTGCGGCCTCATCATCCCACATAGCTTCTGCGCCAAAGAAATCACGTTTAGTAAAAACCATGTATCAACACCCCTCGGCTAAACCACCACCCGTGCGAACCAATCATGCCCAAACATTACCAAAATCCACACAACCAATACCCTCATCCTCTTCTGATTTTGACCCACTCAAAGGATCTTACGCCAAAATCCTTGCTATGTTGGTGGAGAATGCGACCATTTCCCTACCTCCACTTAGACTTTATGACCCGTCTAAACCCCAACCTATGGGTTACGATGAGTCTAAAATCTACGCTTATCACCACACACCAGGACATGATGTGGAGGGATGCAAAGCTCTAAAAACCATCCTTCGCCAGTCACCTCTCCCGGATAGAAAGATTAAGAAAGACAACTTACAAAGGGAGAGACCTTTAGTTTCCATTCCCTCTCCTATACCATCTGTCCCCGCCTCACCAAGATCTGTAATTATTACAACCCCACCTCTTGAAGACCATGAGTTATCCCAACCATCTTCCTCATCTCAGGTCTATGAGATTAATATGATTAGTGTCGCTACTCGAGGGTAGAAAAACAATGGGAAAGTAAAAGAAAACACACCTGCGGCATCTCTTTCTCCGCCAAACATCCCGATTGCACCACCACCTAAAGTGGTCATTCGCGGACCCGCCTATCCCGTCTCTAATGGCATTGCCCACCGAAATATGATTAAACAGCTTCACCAATCGCCCGTAAAAATGACACTGTATGATCTCATTCAAACTTCTGAATCTCATCGACAAGCTCTCGTTGAGATCCTTCAAGGGATAGAGGTTTTACCTAATGAAACCCTACCTGTCACCTCCATTCTAACACCCAATCACGTTGCTTCTCTCACCAAACAACCCACTGCCCCAACCACTTCTGTCTCTGTACAACAAGCTGCTGTAGTCAGTTTCTCTGAAGATGAAATTGTCGACTTTGGTACAGAAGACCCTGACCCTGCCCTTTTCATCTCCACTTACGTCTGGGATATTCGAGTACGTCGGGTTATGATTGACGGGGGCGCTAGCCTAAACATCATCTGTTCAAAAGCCTTCCAACAGATGAACATCCCTTCTAGTTGCATGTGTGCCAACCCCATCATGTTGCGGTCATTCAATGATGCTATTACTTCTACCTTAGGCACCGTGATCCTCAACATTCACGTAGGACCACGTACTTTACCCGAACTCTTCTATGTCTTGGAGGGAGAGTTCCAATATAATATATTGCTGGGTCGTCCTTGGATCCGAGCCATGGGATGCGTTCCCTCAACATTACATAGATGCATAAAATTTGAGTACGAGGGGAAGTCTTACACCGTAAAAGCTGACCCTCCCCCCTTTAAAACCTGCAATATGTTATACCGCCCTAACAATGTGCTTATACCAATCAAGACACCCATACATTCAACCCAGCCATCCTCCTCAAATGTACCTCAACCATCCACCTCAACCGCGCCTACGCCTTCAATTGTTGAAACCACCATCGCAAAAACCACTTCCCTTCCCGCAGCTAACATTCCAACCTCCGACCCCTTAGTAGATTTTTTTCAGCGCCTTACGCTGGGAGAGTACCGCCTATATAATGTTAGTTCTTTCCCTACCCCGCAGGAGTATGGACAATTACATGCACATCCCACCTACGACCGTTGTGTGGGGGAGATAATCTCTTACGGACCACCCCATTGCCGCACTAACCTAACGTATGGGGGTGTTGACGCATCCTCCATTACCCCTGAACCTCCTCTTGGTGTGGTTCCTTTCCAATCCGATTTTCAATACTTGACAAATCGTCGTTTCGCCCTCACCTTCTTGACTCGTTGTGCTCGGAAAGGCTTTGGTTTTGGTCTTTACGAACAAGGCCGACATACACTCATTCCCGTGACTACCCGTAAACACAATGATCACAGTGGTCTCGGTTTTCCCGAAACACCTACACAGGAGACACCTCCTGTCAGTTGTATCCTGGAAGAAGAAGATGTCGCCCCTACCAAACCATCATCACTCACTTTGCCATCATCACCCGCAGAATCTATAGACCCTGAATCCATCCCTCCTAACTTTTTTTTTTCATAAATTCTATCTTCATAGGTCCTCTCACTTATCAATGCAATAATGATGACCCATCTTCTTTGCCCCTTCTTTATCTAGACATGATCAAAGAGGATTCGCCTTTGATTAATGTTGTTGAATGCCAGGATGACGACTCCATCCTCACTTACCTTGGCATGGATGATTCTTATATTCAACGAGCCTTACCATCTGAAACCCAAACTATGCTGAACGAATCTACCATAGAAATCAATATCCACACGGAGGAGGTGTAGATCAAGAATTTTACGCTTGTTACCTGTCCAAGTTAATGCACCAAACTAAACACAAAAACCCTAAAAAACTCCAATGAAATCGATACCTGATGAAGATGTAGACGGATGAGGAAGCCGATGTAGACAAGACGGGCGCACACGAGCAATTTGCACAATAGATCCGAGTAACCTGCAAAACACCGGTGCTTGACAGAAAAAGATGGCGTTAGAAGATATTTGGGTGGACTGCCCGAGAAGCGGGTCCGGGAAGCGATAAGCTTCCTTGGCGGATGTCAGTCCACGTTTTCAATAAAGAAAAGAAGCATACATGATAAAAGATGTAAATAAAGACTAGATTTTCTGATTGCAGTAATAAAACAGAAACTGAACAGCAGACAGAAAGTACAGAAAACAGGGAACTGCGAAATAATGTTGGATTTATGTTACCTGTGACCTTTTACCTGTCTGCAGTGAAATCGGCGTCGACTGGGTATAATCGGCGGCGACTGATGTGATCGGCGTCGACTGGGACTGATCGGCGTCGATTGGATAAGATCAGTGTCAACTGAAGGCAGACTGACCAATCAGGGACTGTGCGATGAGATTCGGGGATTGGAAGGTGAATGTAGTCTGCAGGATGTGCCGAAGATGGAGAGACACTGGAACAGAGTCACCAGATGATAGACGGTGGTGTGTGATGTTGATATGATACGGGCAGAGTAACGGTGCTCCTCTCAGGGATTGATTAGGACAGGATCTGCCCTAACTGAGACAAATGATGCTAAAAAGATCTCTCCTTCTTGCAACCTGTATCTTTCTCGCTCTCTGTTCGTGCGTAAGTGCTTTCTTTCGCTCGTTAGTCTCTTTTTCGGTCCTTCGAACTGAGCTATGGACCTGCTTTTATAATCGGCGCCGCTCCTATAAAATCGGCGTCGACCATATGGGTCGGCGCCGATCGCGGAGAAGACTCCCGAGATGGCCAAATTGATCGATTCGAGAAAGACAAGACTTATCCCGACCACGGGAAATATCCCGCTTAGGGAAGATTAAAAATGGATGTGATGCATAGATAGAATAAATTTGGGGTAGATAAGTGATTAAGATGCATGGGAAGAAGCGTAATTAAATATTTAATATTTAATTACTCATGGGTAAGATGTGATGTGATGAATTAAATTTAGAGTAAGTGATTAAATCACAAATTGGAAAACTATCCCAAGGGGATAGTTGGTGACGTAAACGTGCCCCAGGTTACCTAAGTAGGAAAAACGAATGTGAGGGACACTAAATTGGATAACCAATTTTAAGTGTCTATAGGAGGATCCTCACATTGTGAAGATTGGACAATCCCTTAACACATCAGAACAAGCCGCCTTTACTACCTTTCTCCATGCTCACAACCAAGCTTTCACATGGTCTTACGCTGACATGCTAGGAATTGATCCTACCATCGCCATCCATAACATCACCCTAAACCCCGATTCCAAACCAGTCAAACAGAAATTGAGAAAAATGCATCCACGCATTGCTCTCTTGGTCAAAGAGGAGCTCCAACGACTCCTTTCTGTTTCCTTCATCTTGCCTATTGACTATCCTCAATGGATTTCTAACATCGTACCTGTCACTAAAGCGACAGGGGGACTTCGGATATGCACATATTTCCTAGATCTTAACCTCGCTTGCCCTAAGGATGACTTCCCCTTACCTAGCATTGACCAACTTGTTGATCTAACTGCAGGTCATGAGATGCTCTCTCTCATGGATGGCTTTCAGGATACAACCAATTTTGGTTGCCCCTGCCGATCAACACAAAACTGCCTTCGTAACTCCTTGGGGAACCCTTCTGGTACGTGTCATGCCATTGGCCTTAAGCATGCTGGTGCTACCTATCAGCGGGCTATGACCTACATTTTTCATGACATTATGCACACTATCCTTGAAGACTATGTCGACGGTCTTCTCGGCAAGTCTAAACATCGTAGTGAACATCTCGATGTTTTAACCATTATTTTTGATCGCCTGTTACAATATTTTGTCCAACTTCAAACCGAAGAAATGTGTCTTTGGTGTTCTTTTGGGGAAAACTTCTTGGCTTTATCGTCTCTTTGCGTGGCATTGAGGTCGATCCATCTAAAGTCAAAGCTATCCTAGAAATGCCCCCCCCAAAAAATCTCAAACAATTGCGTAGTTTACAAGGTAAGCTTCAATCTATCCGACGTTTCATCTCCCAACTCTCGGATCGGTGTCAACCTTTCCATCACCTCCTTAAAAAGGATATTGCATTCCAATGGAGCGAAGAATGTCACCAAGCCTTCGAAGCTCTCAAATCCTATCTCTTGCAGCCACCCGTGCTTATCCCACCCCAAGACGACCACCCTTTCTACCTTTACCTTTCCGCCACCGACCACGCTGTAGGAGCCATGCTTGCACATCGTGACTCTGAGATCGCGAACAAGCCGTTTATTATATAAGTCGTACTTTGGTGGACTATGAGACTAGGTACACACATGTAGAAAAATTGTGCCTTGCCCTATCATTCGTGGCCACCAAACTCCGACACTACCTTCTAAATCACAAGACTTTTGTCATCACCAATACAGACCCCATCCATTACATGTATGCCAAACCTCATCTGAACCAACGCATTGCTAGATGGCTCATGCTTCTCGCTGACCTCGACCTTGAGTTTGTCCACCATAAATCAATCAAAGGACAAACCATCGCAGACCAACTTGTGGAAGCTCCTTTACCTGGGGAACAATTTACCAATTTCACATTTCCCGACGAACTCATCGCTACTCTTTTCCCTCACGGAGGAGTCGTACCCAATGACCCTCTTCTTCGATGGATCTAAATGCCAGCGCGGGCGGAGGAGCCGGCGTTGTTCTCATTCCTCCTCTCAACGCTGAACCTATGCCTCTTTCATTCCGACTTGATTTCCCTTGCACTAATAATACAGCGGAATACGAGGCCCTTGTTCTGGGTCTCCAAGTTGTGTTACACTTAGGTATCAAATCTATCAACATTTTTGGCGACTCTCAATTGGTAGTCAATCAAGTTATGGGCTTCTACCAATGCAAAAAACGAGGAACTTCAAAAATACAAACACTACGTGGATTCACTTCTAGCCTTATTTACCCACTATTCTATACAAACCATTCCCCGCTCCACTAACAAATTTGCGGATACTATGGCTTGCTTAGCCTCGAAAATTCCCGCTCCGCCAACTGACTCTGAATTATTCGTCGTGGTCCAACAACTTTTTACCCCATCCTATTCAACCCCGATAGTTTGTATGATAAATACTGTGTCTACTAATTCACAGGATACCTGGTACCACCAATTTCACGACTACCTTACAATCTCTGTCCTCCCACCTGACCTTACTAGTAACGGCAAACGTGCTTTTCTTAAAAGTGTTTTGCGTTATGTTGTCATGGGGGGACTCCTCTATAAACGTGGCTTTGATGGCATCCTCCTTTGCTGTCTAACTGGCGCGGAGGCCACTCATACCATCCAACAGGTCCATGACGGTATTTGTGGTGGACATTTTAGCGGCCTTGCCGTGGCCAAATGAATCCTTCGCCTTGGTTATTATTGGCCTACTCTCAATAACGACTGCTACGAATATGTTAAGCGTTGTGTTATGTGTCAGCAACATGCCAACCTTCAACATACTCCTAGCCACCCGCTCTAGATCGCTCGAGATCTTTGGCCCTTCTCACAATGGGGTTTAGACCTTATGGTGAGATTCACCCGACCTCTTCACAACGTCACCGTTGGATAATCACAGCGACCGAATATTACACAAAATGGGTGGAGGCTATTCCACTCATTTCAATCAAAAAAGAAAAAAAAAATTGTCGAGTTCATTAACCACCACATTATCTGTCGTTTTGGTGTTCCTCATCGCCTGATAACAGATAATGGAAAATCTTTCAAAAACAAGTTGTTGCAAGACCTTTGTGACAACTTTGGTATCAAACTTAGTTTCTCATCACCTTACTATCCACAAGCCAATGGGCAAGCCGAGTCCTCTAATAAAAAACCACTAACCAAAATCCTCATGAAAATTGTCAATGAATCCGGAAGAAATTGGCATGATCACATTCCCTTTGCCCTTTGGGCTTATCGTACTAGCATTCGTACCTCTACTAATGCCACACCTTTTTCTTTGGTATACGGTACCGAGGGTTTTTTGCCTCTCGAAATACAAATACCCTCCCTTAGAATATCTCTTCAGGATATTCTCACCAACGATGATTTCCGCCAAGAGCGGTTAGCCCAATTGGAGCTTCTTGACGAACGCCGTCTTACAGCTCTTGATCACCTTCAAATCTATCAAAAACACATTAAACGTGCTTATGATAAGCGACTTCATGAGCATACCTTTAAGGTTGGTGATCTTGTTCTCAAAGAGAATCAACTGTAACCAAAACTAGAAAACTAGAAAAGAGCAAACGTGGAAAAATTTTTTTGCTCCCAATTGGATTGGGCCTTATATAATCACTCATACCCTATGGATCTGGTACTTATCGTTTAGCTTCGCTTAATGGTAAACCTGAGCCTGAACCCCTTAATGCCTTGCATCTTCGACCATTCTACTGTTGAAATTAGTGTTATATCACTTCTTATCTACCTGCCGCTCGTCCCTTGAGCTCACTTACCACTACATACACTCAGTTTCCTACACCTCATAATAACAATCAAGCTCACATAGTTTGATCCTCACCTCCCCTTGATGATGCCTTCCCCTTTTTAGTCTAGTCCATGACTTCAAAGTTTAAAAATAAGCCGTATTCTTATGGGATTTTCTTGAGTCAAACTTCCTACTAAACTAGATGCTTCACACCAAATGAACATCTAGTCATCTAAATTAAATATAGACTGCTCCCTCGAAGGACAGCTATATGCCGAACTATTTGCTGCTGTTATTATATATAGACTGCTCCCCCGAAGGACAGCTATGCATTACAATCATATCTGCTACTATAAATAGACTGCTCCCTCGAAGGACAGCTATACACAGTCAGCCTTTATCAGAAGCTTCTCGCATTGATCAGCTTCGTGAAGACCTCAAGAATAATACAATCAATATCCCTTGTAGACTTCCCGCATCGATCAGTCTACATTCAATAAAAAAAAGCCTCATTCAAAAGGACTTTTGAGTCATGGACTTGTCTATTTAGGGTAGGTTCTCTTTCGTCAGAACACTCACTTTGTAATAAGTTCTCCGTACCTCAGCTATATCATCCACCTCACCTCCCATTTGTTTTCAACTCAAGGGACGTAATGTACGCTCGATATATGTGATCACACAACTCTTTTCACCTATTGACTTCTCGTCTATGCACGGTACCTAGGGCTCCAAGCTCGTTCTATGTGGTGTGGTTTTGTTTAGCTCTCTTCATCTACGGAGCACACTCTTTCTGCTTTGCCTCGCATCTAGGATTGTTGTGTTGACCTTAATCAGGACCCGATTCCCTACTACTTGGGTAGGCTAACTTCGCTTCCCTCATACCTTTTACCACATCAACATCCCAATTCATTACCAACACATCCACCTTACCTTTACTAATCTTAATATTTTTAACCAACCAACCAATTGCCTAAACCGTACCCAATTGCCTGAATTCACCTCTCCCTGATCCTAAGGGAGAAACTACATCGGTCTGAGGCCCCTCCTTGCTTTGTGCAATGGGCTATGTAGGCAGCACTTCGGAGACACATGGGGTCTCCCCAAGGTTAGCTCGACCATCCCCTACCATAACCTATCCTGTGTGGTGAATATAAATATTTTTGTGTATTTCTATTTAATCACAGTCCTCTTTATCCTTTTTCAAAACACCGAAAAATCAAAACACAAAACAATCTTATTATTATCGTAACTCAAATCAACATACATATTCAGTTTTATTTAGATGTTAAACAAATACATCTTCTCTATCATCGACACGCAGGTCGGCATCCTTATTTATTCTTATACCTTGCTAACATTTACTCAGACCCTCACGCCTCATCCCGAACTAGGTGATGATCGTGATCGTCGACCCCTCTCGCCGGGCCTCTCTGTCCTCAAAGGTACCACGGCTATTGGTACCGCCCACTTGATCTGCCAATCTCTCCTGTAACATATGAATACGCCCTCTCGCATGGAGAACTCCACCCTCTAGTCTCCCCGCCCGTGACTCCGCAACCACTAACAATCCTCTTGTCTCATTCACCTGCGTTTGGAGCTGCTGAACCAAACGCTGCAGACGATCCCTCTCTACTGTAATCACCGCTATGTCAAGGCACTCACGTACACCTCGCAGTTCTACTACCCACCATAATCTATAGGCCTCTGTCGTTCCCGCATCCATTACCCTGCCTGACGATCGGCTGCTACCTCTTCAGGCCCTTCTGGATGGGTGTTGGCCGGGGGAGGTGAGAATGCTTGCCTCGGCGTCGATCCTCATATATGGTCTATAAGCCAGGGGTATATCCTGCACAAATCCAAATTGTCGCCGCACGTGATCTATAGGAATCCTCTCATACTCACCCGGGCCTGTGCCCTGCGATCCACCTCAATCGCTCTACACACCCTCAACTCCTCAGCTATGTTCTCTGTTACCATATAGTTTTCTCCATATGGCCTCCAACAGATATCCGCAACCGTCACTCTCTCCCATACCTGCCTGTAATACTCAATATCACCCGTCACGGCCTGGGATCTGGCCTCTTGTTCTGTCTGGACCCATCGTCTGAATCCCAACCTCTGCACTCCGGTTTCTCCCGACTAGATGGGTCGGCCTATTGGTCGCACACAAACAATGTGCTCATAGGCCCAACACAGTGTAATAAGTATGAACTAATCCAGTGTCGTCCTGTGATTTCGCCTACAAGCCCATAAACCCCTGTATAGCTCCGCCAAATATGCAGGTGCCCATGCCAAAAGTCACGTTCCTTTCTATCATCTCCCAAATAACACACATCAATGCCTTTGGAAATCTTCCCCCTTCCGCCCTCGGTAACGCATAATACCCTACCGCTATCATTAATATCACTGCTAACCTTGTCTCCTCAGGGTGTGCTGCATACATTACCCCATATAAAAGGATAAACCTCGCTGTGTCAAATCTCGTGCGTATGGACCAAATACTGCTGTTATCGCTCCCCGTGCCGCGCTAGGTAGTGCCTGATATACTGGTTCTCCTGTAATAGGGAGTCTCAAAATCTGAAACACATCTTCCAATGTTACTGTCATCTCCCCTGTTGGCAGATAAAAGGTATTTGTCTCGGGATTTCCATCTCTCAATCAATGCCTGCAACATAGCATGATTACGTGCGATTCGTGAATAATAGCGGATTCCACTTAACCCCAAACGATTTATCAATGTCCATTCAGCTGGTGTTACATCCATCCGCTCGGATTCGTGACAACAGCGCTGGCACACTATCATTCATCATCAATCCTGCCTGCTCTGCCTGCATACACCAAAACAACAAAACAACCATTCAATCCGTCAGGGTTTTTTTTCACATTCTGGAAATTCCTCCAGTAACCGGTATCGGTTATACATAACCGATATCGGTTGAGTAACCGATACCGGTTCTTCCTAACCGCTACCGGTCACTGTCAATTAATACATCTTGCCTAAAAACAACCACCTACGACAATAAATTGCTCGTTTATTCCTCTCTGTATACACAGACATACCCGAAACCCGTTGATTACCTACCACGTAACACTTACCTCACTTATACCCTTGCTATCATATTTTCTTCTTCATATATACTACCCACTTAATCTCTTATTCTAACACATGCAAAAAAATCAAATCACAACCAAAAACATTTACCTCTGGGGTTGCAGTAGCTTGAGGTGGCCCTTGTCTTCCCTCTTGTTTTCCCTGCCTGCGGGGGATGTTTCTCCTCGTCCTGCCATTATCACCACTCTTTTCAAATTCGCCTTTCTACTTTCTGAATCTCCAATCGCATTCACCTTCCCAGTCTCTTTTCTTATCACCCAAATCTCTCATACAAATTCCTGTCTCTCTTCTCCTTATCACTCAAATCTCTCATGCAAATACCTGTCTCAGTCGTCAAAAAGCAGCGTCGCGTTCACGTATTTAACCTCTTGCATGGCTCTAAAATTAAAACTTAAGTTGCCACCCTAGCTTTCTATTTTTAGAAAAGCTCATACCTAAAAAACCGGTATCGGTTACTTAACCGATATCGGTCTATCAGCTACCGATATCGGTTCCTTAACCGATATCGGTTACACACCTATCTTTTCTCAACAGCGTTCTTTTCTTCATTTCTCACCTAAATTTTTGTCGCGCCCCGCCTCTTTTCCTGCATAAACAACACAATTTACCACATTTGTTCATCCACCCACACATAGCATATACAATTTCATTAACATCATTTATTTTATACAAATACACAAACCATCAACTACGGATATCAAGAAACTATCAATCTATACATCATTTGGATCACAACTCATCAGTTACATATATCACAATGTCACAAAACCAACCAATTCATCACATAACCTGACATTCATATATACGTGCCAAAAAACAAAAAACATCAACATCATCCATCTATCAACATGTCAACTAAACTTATCATACATTAATATATTACCAACCATTAACAAAATATTTAAACACATTTTGAACACTGCACAGGTAGGATCAAAACATCGTCTCTATATATATACAAATTTTCAAAAATAACAATGTGCCCTACATCGGGGCCTCTGTGATCTCATAATCCACCAAAGCGGCACGCAGGCCGCAAAAACTGTCAAAAAAAATCTCGACTCGGGAACTCGCAGGGAGTGGTTCCCTCATATCAAAAATACGATATTCCCTTTGCTAACCTCGGCTCGCAGGCCGGGTTAGCAACACAATACAAAATATCGTGCTGGCGGTCGCACAACCCAAATTGTGAATAAATGACATGAATAAATACACGGCACGCAGGCCTCTATCAATACCTAGTGGCCGGTTCGCAGACAAGTCCCATGATAGTTTACCATAGGGGGGAATGGTCAAACCATTTAAATGTCGGGACACCTCTCCCCGCTGGGGCCCTGTGGTAATGTCACGGGAATTCTCAGCTGTGGACTGCAGGTTAAAAAAAAAGGTATTGTGGATTCATCTCTGCCCCAACCTCGGCATAAGCAATACTAATCCGGTACCATGTCAATGGAATATCTGATAAATCGAATCGGGGCCCATCACCGCCATCGAAGCTTGGTGCATCCCACCCGGTATTCGGGGGCTCGGGCTATCTTCTGTTTTGCTGGCAGAGCCCAGATCTTGGGAAAAAGGGGGGAACCCTCCGGCTAGGGTCCCCTGCCCTGAGCCATCTCTCTGTCGTTTTCCTCAACCAAGATTGGGCTCCTTGCTCACCTGTAAACTCATAGTCCTGTGGTGGTTACTGGGAGCGGTCCACCGATTACGCAGCCATCAGTAACCGAACCTCGTTGCTCTGCCCTATGGTGCTCAATCATGTCACTGGTTTGCCGCTGGGAACACCTGCATCAGCCTAAAAACACCACTTCCTGGTGATCCGAAACTAAAGGCACGAAAAGCCTCTGTAAACTGAGTTGAATGGAAAGGGTCCCCTGGATTAAGCCTCCAATGAACATATAGGTATAGGTGAGGTCACGGGGGCCCTGACCCCTACGCTAGGGGTGGGTCCCCCTCTTCGGCTATCAAATTTGGGGGCTGGTTTTATCAGAGGTAGCCTTCACCACACTAGACAGGCAAGGAGGTCAAATCCGGAAGCCAAAAACATTCCGGCCTTCCTGGTAAGTCAAGCTCTAAACTACCCCTGCCTCGACCCTAGACCGTCCGCTGGAAAACAATGGATGATAAGCCTAATAGTTTGCGGTGGATCTGCCCTTTCCCCTTTCCCACTCTAAAAACCACTCTGGCTCTGAAAATTCTCGGTTGCTACTGAATCTATCCGGGGGGGACGATTTCCTAGGATACCTCCGGTGTACTTTATTGGAAGGGGGGAGTGTAACACTTTGCATAACAGGGAACTTCGGCTCCGTTGAGCCTCTATATCATTAAAAACTCAAGATCTGAGGCCCCTCACACGCAATATTGCAAATCAGAAGAACCTTCGGTTAAAAAGCAACGGGAAGCAAGGTCACTGAATTTAATGGCCTCTTGCGGGGACTCATAATTAGGGGGGAAACATTAAGTGCCACCCTAAGCAAGGCTTTCTCCTCCCTTTTTTCCTGGAAAAACTCTGTTACCTAAATAACCTATCTTAATAAAAAAACCGAGCGCTCTAATCCTTTAGGCCTGTGCGGTTCTAGCCAATCCGACCCTTCGATAGATCAGACTTTTTCTCAACAGTGTTTTCTTTTCTAAAAGTATCTCTCTCAAAACCGGAAAACGGACTGTCAAAGGCGCCCCCTCGTTTCCTGCTTTACTGGCCACATTATGTATGGCCAGCACAAATTGAGTCATCTTAAGTTCATACCCCCTTTTTGGTTCATGACGCTTCTCCGCTAAGGTACCATAACTCAAACTCCAGGGAAGCGACGGATTATCAAGCAACTGTGGGAAAAGGTTGGTCATTTATCGAAACACGAGTTACTTAAGGCCTCTGTGAGAAGGGAATGGGGGAACCTGACTAGCCAATTCGTGATCATAGGGAACAAAGTTTGCAAAGAGAGGTGCAAATCGGTGTAAACTTGTCCATTGGGGATGGAAGTCCACTTTCAAGCTGCAACAGACCTCAAGAAACAAACTCAATTCATTGGATCTTCTTACCCTAGCCATTACCAATTTATCTTCCCCCACCTTTTTTAACACAGAGTTCGGCTCCTGAGGTATCGGGGCGCATCCATATGACATGTTACCCCCAAGAGCCCACATCGGGTCACCTAGCTGGGGACAAATAGGCACCAAAAATGCCACACATAAGCCGGCATCTCGCACGGCCAAACTTGATAGTTGAAAAAAACTAGGTCAAAACGGACATTGCAAAATGCCTCCTCCGGCATGATTCACCAATTTTCAGAACGGTAAGGCTGGCTACAAACTAAATCTGAGTTTGCCATTAATTTCCCATCGTTAAAACAATGGGTTACTCGATCCCCTCTACTTAAAGGCCTGCTCACCAACGGAGTAGCAAGCTTAGACAATATCTCTGTTATCCCGCAACATCTCTGTAGCCGCACCATTTTTGGCCTATGGCGGAGCACCACGTGCTAGGAATCTTGTGTCTCAGGGTGGCCATCTCCATCTAATCCCTTTGAAACCTACTACCCTAAGCTTGTCCATGACCGATGATGTCAAACCCCCAGGTATGGGAGTCCCTGTTAATAAGTTGGGCTCGGCTGAAAATACCAAACGGCTTCCCAATCTGGGTTATCCCTTGGACCGGTGTTTACCCCTCCAAGGGGGGTCTTGGGTATCCCCACTCCCCGGCCCGACCGGTTGTCACCCCAGGGATGTGCTTCCTGGAATGTGCCTCTCGACCTCCTAGGCGTAACTACGGACCCATCTGTTTGTGGCTGCTTGTGGCCCTGAACCTCTTGGCTCCGGAGGTCCATGTTAGATGTACACGATAGGGTTACTACCAAAATCAATTCTTTCAGTGACTATCAAGTTCTCTTTATGTGAACTTTGGTATACTTTCTGGGGCTTGTAGAGGTCTTGTCGCTAATTGTATTGCTGCTCGAGCCAAATGTACTGCTGTGGGCTGGTGGGGGCCCTTGTACCGATACTACCTTTTTTGGGCGGCCCTGTAGGACACCTTTAGCTGCGCTGGTGGACCGCTGGTGCACTGTTGGTTGTACCCGGGCCGGACCATGGACCTTTCATACTATGTGCCCTGCCTGGGGAATGACTGTACCTTTACCTGGTGGTGGTGCCACGTACCTGTGCGGCTTACCGATGCCCTGTACCTGCACCTTGTGGCTAAATGTGCTGTGGTGGTTGCTGTGCCTGTGCCCAGACGCCTGGGCTAGAGCACATGTAAAGACACCTATCTGTGCCTGTGCTAGCGAACGCTAGCTGACCCTTGTAGTAACTGCAAATTGTACCCCTGAGTTTCGTTATCTCTCTCTCCCTTCCACTGTTAGCCAAGTTCGCTGTGGCTGTTGCAGGCCCGATCCGGTACTATCCTGCGATGTGCAACTGCGTGGGCCCCCCCGCGGCTGGCCTATGCCCAGCCCACCACACCTCTGTATGCTCCCGTTCACGGGTGCCAGCAATCTATACCCTACCCTCACCTGCTGGCCTCTCTGCTACCCAATCTGGATCACCAAAGGTTGTGGTGGGCAGGCAGTGGGGGCCTCTACATCATCTCTCCATGTACTGAGGCAACGGGAGGTGGCTCGTCCTGTCGCAGCCCCATCTGCCTGCGTACCCTCTCCAGGGGTATCCGCTCGTACTCTCTTGGCCTCCGTCCTGCTATCCAGAATGTGTTACTGGATTAGGCGCAACTATAAAGCGGGCTGCTCCTCTGCTAGGATGGTGACCTCTGTAGGGTCTCCATACAATGTCTACTGCTGTAAGGCCCTCTAGCAGATGTCTATAGTATGCCCCACATCCCGACCTGCCATAACTGCTCGTGGCTGGCCCACGACCCCCAACCACCTCTCTGAAAGCCATATCGGTATATGACCTTGTGGCCCTTGGCTGCTGGGGGAACCCTACTGGCCTGATGCATACGATGTGCTCGTATGCCCAAAGGCCAATGCAAACAAAAATGTAGAACAAATACCAAATCACCTCCGAGGTCGGCGATAACCCCATAGCTCCCTGTATAATTGCACAAGATATACTGGTGCCCAGGCGTAACAGGTGTGCTCCTCCACCATCTCCAGCAGTACCCCCATCAATGCTCGTGGGAAGCGGCCTTCCTCTGAGTCCGGGAGGGCGAAGCAGGTGATCCCAACCATCATCAACACAACCAGTCGTGTCTCATGACGATGAGCACGGTACATGTCACCGTACCTGATACTCGCGCTATGGTAGGTCAGTAGCGCGGCTGCATCCCCAAAAACTTGCAGTATGCTGTCCATCGCAGTCTCTGAATCTACCTGGAAGACTGCCTCTCCCCTCGATAGGTAACCGAAGGATGCGATACCACATCCTCCAATGTGACGGTCATCTCCCCAGTCAGGAGATGGAACACATTGGTCGCCGGATCCCATCTCTTGATGAGGGGGAGCGACCATCAGGCTGTGATCTCTCTCTATCGCTCTGTACCTCTGGACTCCACGAGTCCCACCTCACGCATGATGGCCCAATGAGCCGCAGATACGTGTGGCCTCATCCGCACCAACAGTGGGGGCATCCTATCCCGCATCGTCAACTGCTGACGTGCCTGCAAAACCAACCCACATCCTTAGACCTAATCTCTATTACAACATCTACTTTATCATCTAAAACCCCTTTTTTATCCCCCCGACCATACCCCGGACTCTCTACCGCCCCCCCTCAAAACCTACCTTCCACCCCCACACACCCAAAACCAAAACCAAACCAAAAACCCAAAAAAAAAAAACCCAAACCCCACACCAATAACCACCCCTAACCCAAAAAAAAATACCTTCACCGACCCACAACCCACCCAAAAACCCAAAACCCCACACCCAAACCCAAACAAAAAACCCCAAACCTAACCCTTCCCACCCCTAACCCCAACCCCCACACCGACCCGCCAACCCCCAACCCAAAAACCCAAAAACCCAAAAACCCCCAACCCAAAAAAACCCAAAACCTAACCCCCCCCACACCTAACCCTTCTCCACCCCCCCAAACCCCCACACCCTGACCCACCCAACCCAACCCAAAAACCCCAAAACCCAACCCAACCCAAAAACCCCAAAACCTAACCCCACACCTAACCCTTCTCCACCCCCCCTAACCCAACCCCACACCCTCCCAAAAAACCCCAAAAAACAAACCCAACCCAAAAACCCAAAAACCGGCCCCACACCCTAAACCCGGTTACCGACGCCGGTAACCAACCCCCCTTTCCTTTCCCCAACCCAAAAAACCCAAAACCCAACCCACCCCTTAAAACCCAAAAACTAACCAAACACTAAACCCTTCTCCCCCTAAAGAGTTGGACCCCCCCCCAACTCCCACCCACAACCCAAAGAGCCCAACAACCCAAAACGCGGCCCCCCCAAAACCCCATTTTTTTTACCTATTTCTACCCATCTACCCACCCAAAAAACCCTAAAAACTTACCCACCTACCCACCTTAGCCTATCTAACCTATCTACCCTCTCCCTTTTTCAAATCATTTCCATTTTCTCATTATTTCCTAAAAAAGGGTTAATTCCTACCCAAACCCCCAATTTAGCATAATACAACCAAATCACCAAATTAAAGAGTTTCGAATCTACCCGAACGACGACATGTCGTCGTGGTGGGATGGGTGGTGGCGGTCCAGCTGGTCCAGCCCCTCCAGCTCCTCCTGCCTGTGCCATGGCTCCAATCCTGATCTGCTGGGTCCCCGGCCAATCAACCACTGCCTCCTCCTTAATCGGGCCCACTATCAACTCTCTCCGCCAATACAATAGCTCCACCTCACTCAATCCAGCCTCTAATCCCAAGTCTCCACGTCAGACAAGTCGATTT
This sequence comes from Taxus chinensis, assembly GCA_019776745.2. Classification (NCBI taxonomy): domain Eukaryota; kingdom Viridiplantae; phylum Streptophyta; class Pinopsida; order Cupressales; family Taxaceae; genus Taxus; species Taxus chinensis. Next base: position 76,231,806 of record CM034154.1, on the reverse strand, counting down.
GGATTGCAAATAACAAAAGTGACAATGACAAGCCGTATTTTTCTTTTTATAGGTTTTTCGCCTTTCACCGATATCGGTTTCATTTTGCCCTAAGGAACCGGTACCGGTAACCGCCGGTCCCTTAACCGATATCGGTCATGGCAGAATCGACATCGGTTCGCTACCCAACTTTCACCCCATTCTTTTGCCCTTATTTACTCCTTGCCTCTTTTTCACCAATATCGCCTCTATCCACCTTTGCTGCCACAACATTTGTTCACTTGTCCAGCCTGACCTACGGCCTCAACCTACCATTCGGCTCGACCTAAGGCCTCAACTACCTATTCGGCCCGACCCAAGGCCTTCGCCCTACCTATTTGGCCCAACCCAAGGCCTTGCCTACCTAACCCCGGGCCCGACCCCTCAACCTACCATTTCGGCCCGACCTAAGGCCTCAACCTACAATGGCCCCTGACCGACCATCTTTAAACTTCTTTGTCCTCAAGGCCTCAACCTTCGTTTCCATTTTCCTCTTAAAAACCTCAACCTAACCAGCCCCTTCCCCTATTCCCAAGGCCTCCCTACCCCACTTCCCCCCCTCTCTTCCCGCCTTTTTCTTGCCCTACCTTTTTTTTTTTTTTTCCCCTTAATCCCAAGGCCTCAACCTACCATTTGGCCCGACCTAAGGCCTCAACCTACCAATTTGCCCGACCCAAGGCCTCCCAACCTACCTTCCCCCTCCCCTTATTTGGCCTGACCTTTCCTCCAACTACCTATTTGGCCTGACCCAAGGCCTCCCCCATAAACTTTGGCCTCAACCTACTATTCGCCCTCTGGCCCGACCCAGGCCTCAACCTCCCTATTTCGGACCCTCTTTGCCCTAGGACCTAACACTGGGCCTGGACCAGGAACCCTACCCAAGGCCTCAACCTGGACCCATTGTTCAAAGTTCACCTTTTAGCCATCCGACCCAAGGCCTCGACCTACCAATTCAGCCCGACCCAAGGCCTCTCGCACCTAAACCAACCTATTCGGCCCGACCCAAGGCCTCAACCTACCATTCGCGCCCGACAAGGCCTCAACTACCAATTCGGCCCGGACCCAAGGCCTCAACCTACCTATTCGTCCCGACCAAGGCCTCGCCACTACCCTACCATTTCGGCCGACCCAAGGCCTCAACCTACCATTTGGCCCGACCTAAGGCCTCAACCTACCAATTGGCCCGACCCAAGGCCTCGCCCTAACCTATTCGGCCCGACCCAAGGCCTCAACCTACTATTTGGCCCGACCCAAGGCCTCAACCTACCTATTTGGCCTGACCCAAGGCCTCGCCCTACCTATTCGGCCCAACCCAAGGCCTCGCCCTAACCATTAGGCCCAACCCAAGGCCTCAACCTACCTATCTGGCCCGACCCAAGGCCTCAACCTACCCATCCGGCCCGACCCAAGGCCTCGTCCTAACAATTTGACCTGACCCAAGGCCTCAACCTACCCATCTAACCTGACCCAGGGCCACCACCCAACCACTTGGCCTGACCCAAGGCCGTATCACTTCAATACCATACCCACAATCAACGTTTTATTTTATCCATCCATCATGTACCTTTTGTTCAATCGAGCTCACCTGTTCATGTTTTAGCATGATTAGGGTCCTTGACTTGATCTGTCGACCAACTTTGCCTAGACCTAGACCGTGACGTTTATCTCAACCAAACCAACCATTTGGTACTGCTGCGAACATGCCTAAACGTTTCATTCCTGTACCTCACCTGTTATATACCCTGGAGCTACTTCCTATGCCTTGGATACCAGGATTATATCACCCTTGTTTGGATAAACTATCGACCTTTGCCCTACACATTGCTGGTTTGCTTATCAAATCATGTACCCTCGTCGTACTATTGCATTTCAACATGCTTCTGCTTCCTTGGACCTACCCCACCACCTTACCATCCTCTCTACAACATATACCCTTTATCAACCCTATCCCTGATTTCCCGTTCACTCAATCTGTGATAGATTTGAGGGGGATTACCTATATCCTTAACATGAGAAACCACTTCATATTATTATCCGCGCAGCTTTACAGAACAAGCTACACGACAATAAGGGGCTAATGTAGACACCAAATTCGTGTCTTACGACCCCTTGTGACCCGCATCCCATTTTCACAACCTAACCTCATTACCTAAACTTTACACAATTATTTATTAATTACCTTGTAATTGATAAATCCACATCACCTTACCCGCCACCTCACTTTGCCACCTCATCATGACCTAGCCCTAACCCTAAACTAACCTAATTAAGACCCATGACTTGGTCTAGACTCACATCCATAACTAATTCCTCCTTACTCGCACCCAAAGCCGACCTTCTAGCCACTTGACCAAGCCCGCAACTGATCTCTCGGGAGAAAAAGCAGGGAAGGTGGGCTATTTTACTAAAAATAGCCTACTTTTTCCTTACCGATGCCGGTTCCTACTCGACCACCGTCGGTTACGCAACTGCCATCGGTTCCCTGTAAATGGGCTCCCCAAACCAAAACAACGGATCGGAATTTCATTTTGGAGATCAGTCAAAGGATTTCTGGATCAACAGAGAGCATTGCGAGCGAGGAACAGAGTCCGGATCTTCACTTGACAGAGCAGAGACGAGTAAAGAAACCAGAAGTGTTTTACAACCAAGGAGATCAACTTGCATCTGGTCAAAACCAGTAAGTCACATCTTGCATGTCCTTTGTTATAACATTTCTTATGCTTCTTGAATCTCAGTCCTCCTAAATCCGTTTCTCTGAATCCACTACCCAACGTGCCATTGCATCTAACTATCATTCTTTTGCTTCTAATCATCCCATTTCCTAATACCATCCAAAAACCAGCCATTACAAACACCATAGCTACCAAGAAGATCCTAGAACCCACCGGTATCGGTTATCAGTAACCGGGCATCGGTTCCTCTGATCAAAACCAGAAAACCAGCCTTTCCCCTACCCAGTTCAACGAGACAATTTAATTGATATTTTGCAGTCTTTTGTGTTAATTCATATTAGCAGGGGAACTGACCACCTTCGAAAGGAAGTTTTATATTTCCTGGCCCCAAGGCAGTTTCCTCATTTATTGTTTAATCAAAATCTTGTGGTCTTGTGTTCTTATTTACAGGTAGTCCTTCCAAGACAAAAAGGAGTTCTTCACAGTCAGCCTGATCTTTCTCTATGGTACGCGCACACCATCTCGACATTCAACGGGTATTCCTCCTAACCCTAACCTCATCTGCTCTTGAAATATATTTCAAAGGTTTAGAGTGTTTTTATACCATATAGACCTTCATTTCTTTGACATTCCTAAAGTTTTGCTTTAGGACACCCAATTTGTGAAGAACAACTTGAGGTACAGGTAAAAACTCTTACGAAAGTATTTGCAAGATTGATATGGAAGATATAGAAGCTTAATGGGTATACAAAAGTCTATTTTTTATTTAAGAACTTGATTTCGCCAAAATTTATGAAGAAATATAGTAGCCTATGAGAGCAAGGTTGGAAGGGTAAAATGAGAATACAAATGGATGGGCTTGAAGATAAGTATTTAAACTTTGGAGTAATTTGAAATTCCATAAAGGGTATCTGAAAAAATTTACAATGAGAGAAAACTAATAATGAATTGTTTTTATCTAGATGAATTTTTTGATTACAAATGATCCTTAAATCTCCCTAAACGATTACATTGTGAAAGAGAGTTTTGAGAGCTTTCCATCAATATAAAGAACTCGAAAAATAGAGCTCGTATGTGTAAGATATCGTCTACTAAAATTTTTAGTCAACTAGTAAAAATAAGAGGAATGCATGAAGATTTGCTGACTTGGACGCGTGCACATCCACCAAGTGGACAAATCATATTTCGACAAGTGATACAATGGGTATGAAGTAAAAAATTTTGGGTTTTGGATGTCGATCTTCGACACTCGGTTGCGAACAAGTGGGCCTCGCTATTTTCTGGTTAAGGACCCTTAGCCAGGTCGGCAGACTATTTTTACGGAGGGGTGCCTTGGCCTCCAATATTCATATTACCATTATTATGATTATGTATATATATATATATCACATTATGATTCTCTAGGATGAATGTGGGATTTTACTACAGGATTGAATTATAATGCACCGAGTTAACTCGCCAACTCGGTGAGATGGTTTACAATGGGGCCAACTCGGCGACGTTTCCACATAGCTCGTCACAGTCTTGAGCTATTTAGCAATTCAGTGCAGTGGTCAAATCTCAACTGATCAAAATTATATCTATGCTGAACTCGGCCTTATCTCCATATAAATTGACGTGTAAACCAAGCTTGATCAACCGCCACCCACACATATTCGGTGACACATATATGTGGCGGGTCAACATACAACACAAAACCTACGTGGCTTAACAAACCCCACGGTCATTCTAACAACTCAAACCTCAACATAACCAATACCACATATGTGGCATGCAAAATAGAGCATGGCGTGGCTATAACCATAGGTCTATAGGTGGGTAAGCCTATTTTTAAACCCAAACACCTCCCACCGTGTGGTAAACGTGAGATTTAATCCCAAACATAACAAATCAATCGACGAAGATAGAGGAAGGGGGATTTGACCTCGTAACCTACGAGTTGTAAAACATGGACCTTGCCATTGAGCCAGGATGGTTCGATGACTTATAAAACTAGCTCGGTTCTACTTAAAGAAGGATTTTGACATGTCTGTGGTAGAAGATAGTTTGAGCAGTTTTTAGAAAACTTGATTTTTGAAACACTTTGAGTCAGTTTGGGACTTCAGCCAAAATTGGAGAGTTTCTCACAATTCAGATACAAAGACAATGAATTCATCCTTTTTCCATGAAGTGTTATAGTTTTCCTAGTGTAGGGTTTTTTTTGACTCAGTTTTATGGAGAACACACTATGGACATACTATAGAGCCACAGATGGATTTGAGAACGTGTTTTTGATAAATTGTAGAGTTCTACACATCTAAATCAGCTCATTTGTAGGTGAAAAAGGTCTATTATTCACTTTAGAAGGTAAAAATTTTACTTCATGTGACTTTAAATAGATCAATTCACAATTAAGTGAATCCAGAGACGTAGCCCATTTGGGTGAACTTCATTATCAATTTGTGGGTTTTGTTTCAGTTTAATTTGTTATTATCAGATTTTCAATTTTAGTAAGGGAAAGAACAATTGATTAAACAAAGCAATTAACTGGAAAAACAATTAAGATTCATTTTTGAATCATTAATGCATAGAAAAACCAAATGAATGCATACTTCAATGTTCAATTAACCAATAAAATTGAGTACATTATTAAATCAACTTGCGATCAATTTTGGAAGTAATTAATATCAGTTATTAATAAAATTTAATCGATTCCTCTTCATCACAAAATTTGATTTATTAAAAAAGATTGGATCATAATAAAATCTTGATAACTTGTGGATTTAAAAAAAACACGTTTATAGTGAATCCATAATAATCTCTTGACCAATTTAATCAGAATTTTAAGTATATGGATAATTTTAAAGCAATACCTAGGGGGTGAAAATTATTTACGTATCAGTTTTATTCATCAAAATTTGTCTTCTAGCAGGGCTACAAGGAGAAAGGACTAGTGTACGAGACCAAGATGGAGAAAGTAGATATTCCTTGGGAGTTGGGTTGTAAAATTTTGTATAAAGATTGCAAAGCCACAAGGGTATCCATAACACCTCTCACCTTATCTTGTAACCTTGTAGATTGTTCCCAATCAGTTTCCACTAATGAAATTGTCTTAAGAAGGCAAATAGGAAAATTTGGAGAAATTTTCTAAAAAGGTGAAATCTGATTTGTTTGAGTTCATTTATAATTTTTTCTTGAGCATTTAAATATCATTGAAACATAACATTGAAGTTCATAACCATGAAAGGATCCAAATATCCTAATTTTTCATGTTTAAGGCCCATTAAGGCTTGTGGAGAAAGATCCTCTGGTAGAGGTGAAAGGAATGACTTGGTGATTTTTTTTGCTATTTTCTTGTTTATTTATAGTTCTTAAAACTCATCTGCATCATTTGTTCTAAAGATATTTTCAATTGAATATTCTTGTTGTATACATCTGAAAGTTCATCATGATTAACTATGATTAATCGATTCCACAACATCATCCATATAATAATTAATTACAAGATTAATTATTATTATTTAATCTATTTTATCATATTTAACCTTTATCATTTATCATCATTCCATCATTAATAATTTTATTTCATTATTTATATCCCATTTCATCCTTAACCCCTTTAATTACATTATTATATCATATTATCCTATTATCCCACTAATAATCCCTATTAACATTATCTAGGAATTTAATATTCCTACATATCACCTACCACCCACTCTACACATCCCTACACCTAGCCTTTCCATGTAACCTCACCCCTAATCATCATTTATTAACCAAATCTAATTCTAATCTTAATCACATCCACACCTCTAAATCTAGAGGCTTCTATTTCTAGAAGCATCTCTAATTTTCCCTCTTTCATATTTAAAAATTCAAATATATCTCTCTTCCTCCATTGAATTTTTAATTCAATGGAGGCTTCTTATAAATTCTAGAATTATCCAATTCTAGATCTTTCTACCCTCACATGCATCCTCCACCCTTGATCCAAAACCAACATGGCTACATCCTAGCCATTGAATCCTCCCCTCCTCAGCTATAAATTTAGCTCTCCTCCATGATAGCCAAGTCACAAATCCATAACCAAATTTTTCCATTTTTATCTTCAATCATCCAATCAATCCATCCACTCTATCAATCCATATTCAATCTACTCCAATCAATTCATCCTTCATCAAACATCTATCAATCCAAGAAAATCAAGGGGAAGTGTTGCCCAAGTGTCTCCAAAATCTGAAGCAAGCACATCCAATCCACCATCAAGAGAAAATACAACACATCAAAAGAGGAGTTTTGCAATCTTGTAGGTAAGTGTAGGTATTATATTCTTTCTCCTTTCCATCTATTGTTGTATCTAAGGTTTTATTTGAGAAGAATAGATTTAGGAATCAATTGGTTTGTTTTTGGTTTTCTAACTTTCATCTAATATTTTCTTGCATTACATTTTTGGCACCCACCATGGGGCTTACCTCCACTTCTTTATCATTTTCAATAGTATTTCATCCATAAAACAGGTTGTTAAAATTTGAAGAATTTTCATTTTAGTTTACATCTTCAAAATTTTAATTTTCATATTCATCTATCGTATTTTTGCACGTTTTGGCGTCTTTACTCTGTGTAGTGTTTCCTTTACAACATACAATGGTGCCTTTGTAGCATATAGTGGTGACTTTGCCTTAGATTATCACTTTTGTGCACATTTTGGAATTTTTGCATGTATTGACACCTATGAAAATAGTTTGGCTCCTATGATATTGGCGCCTATGTAAATAGTTCAACAACTATGCTTTGTGTTGTACCAATTTTATTTCTTAACTTCCGAGAGCTATAAATTTTGATCCCAAACTCAAAACGACTCCATTTTTTTCCCAGAAAGGTATTGAAAAGATATATGTAATGAAAGTGTTAATTTATTATTTTAAAAGATAATTTATTCATGGTTTTCATTTTCCTAAATCTTGTCATTTTAAATACACATTGAGTTATTATTTTCTTGTTCCAAACTACTAACACTTTGTGTGCAGCTTCCTATGCTTACCAAACATAAAAATCAGTCTAAAACTACTAACCCTTTGTTTTGTAGTATGATCATTCCAAGATATTTGAGTTTATAAATCAAATTAATAATCTTTGTTTTATAGGACCTCCTCTTGAAGAACCACTAATCAAACTAATAATATTTTTCATTTCATTTTATCATCTAGCATTTATCATCCTTTTATGTGTTTTTCCTTTGTTGCGTGTTCATCCCAAAGGTGAAATCATGTATGCTCTCCTATCGCATCCTAGGATGAACTTATGAATCAAAAGTAGATAGCATTCCTTTTTTTCTTTTATAGGGGTAACATGACATGGAAGTGATATCCATACACTTACCATAGTCCTAGGGGTCTTGTGGCTATGGGCTTCATCTGCATGCACGTAGACACACCCTGTGTTCTGGAGGGGTATAAAAATTCTAGGACATCTATCATTAGTGGCTAAAACTTGTTTTATTTAAGAGAAACATGAAGTGAGGGGATTCCATGTCCCAATACCCATGCCTTAGACAACATCCTTGCAACACAAAATTGAGCCCCACGTATCGCAAGGTATATCGAGGACTCCCCTAGTGAGATTGTACATCTTATACTAGGTATCCCTTTGGTTGCATATCACACTATAAAGGAAGGAGGCCACACTCCCCAAGATCACTCGCTATCCGAACACACATTGACACATAGGTGGAGATCCAATTGTGGCACCATCATTGGTGTGTGGTATTAAAAGTGGGCTATAGATTGATTGCACTCTCACTTGAATAGTTAGGGTGTGTATTGCAAGTTTTTTGCTTATTTTTGAACACCCTTAGCCATCCCATCACCATAAAATTTTAATTAATTAAACATTATCATAATCATCCATCCTTCAGCACATGATCCTAATCCTAATCCTATTACCATCCTTAATCCACAATCCTAATCCAAATATAATCCCCCACATATCCTATCTAATCATGGCCTTTTATCCTCAATCCTCATCCTCTCCAAACCAACATCCAAATCCCCACCTCTTTTATAAATCCATCAATCAATCTATCCCATCATCCCCCACCTATCAAAGTCAACCATATCACTTTGAACATGAAGTCCTGCACAGCATCCAACTCCTTAGAAAAAATTCAAACCTTGCATCCTACCTTAACCAATATTCTCCTTGCCATCCAAATCAACCACACCATGTTGATCTTAACATCCTAAAAATCATCCAACAACTAAATAAACAAATATCCAATCTTAAATAATCTTTCAACCAATCCCCTTCTAAACCATCATCTCATAACCAATCCCAACCACAATTTTTCCTTCCTAAAATATCTAATGAACCCAAATCATCTCAATCCACACCTTTACCTGATTAACATAAATCATTATTCCCAAAAGCCAATTACATTTAATTTTACCACCTTACTAACTTTGACCTAGACCAAGAGGACCTCCTTTATGTCCTTTCTAATCTATCCATGAATCCTAAACCTACACAACCATCCTAAACCCCAACCTCCAAATCCCCTATCAATCATCATGTCCAACACCTTCCTCCTATCAAAAATCATGTACCACCATCAAAAATATCAAATCCTAGATATAATCATCGTCAAACCTATCATCGAGTCTCATTCACGTATCGAAAACAACCCCAACAAATTCATCCCAAATTATCATCCCCCATCTTCCATATTAGTCCTCCATCGTCATCATTTTCATCCCATTCTATTCTTATGGAATTTCTCCTAGATTTTCCCACATCCCCTAATCCACCATCAAATTTATCCCCTAAGCCTATTTCATTACCTATGCCCAATCCTGTTAAAAATATCTTATCCTCTGTGAATCCTAAATCACCCTTATCCCCTTCTACCCCAAATCCTAAACCATCTAATGTAGCTCTTATACAACCCTCACCCTCTTCATCCACATATAATCCCATCTTAACCCCTTCATCACCTAAACCTAACATTATCATCCTCTAATCCTATTTCATCTCCATCGTCCCCCAATCCTAAAACATTTAACGTGACTCCTAAGTCACAAACTCTTAAACCTAAAAAATCCAATCCCAATCCTCTCCTCACTAATCTCCTACCCAATATAATGAGGCTTCTATGCCACCTTCATCTACTTCATCCTCCAAATCAACTAAATGTAATGTGGTTCCTGTTTTATATATCTCCCCCCGGGTAGATATAGACAAGCAAAAGAATATGGAAATCAAAGAAACTCAAACCCCGACATTTATCGCGTTTCCAACCTAAAGGACACACATCAGAGGATGTCAACACAAAAATGGATGCACCCAGGCATAGGTAAAGGGTGCACATCAGAGGATGTTGACACAAAAATGGATGTGCCAAGGCGCAAGTAAGAGGCGCACAGCAAGAGGTGTCGACATGTAAAAATTCGCGCCCAAGGCGCAGGTTAAGGGTGCACAACAAAGAGTGTCGACACGAAAATGGATGCGCCAAGGCACAGGTAAGGGTGCACAACAAAGAGTGTCGACACGAAAATGGATACACCCTGGTGTAGGTAAAGGGCACACATCAGAGGATGTCGACATGAAAATAGATGTGCCAAGGCGCAGGTAAGAGGCGCACAGCAAGAGGTGTCGACATGCAAAAAGTCGCACCCAAGGCGCAGGTTAAGGGCGCACAACAAAGAGTGTCGACACGAAAATGGATGCACCCTAGCATAGGTAAAGGGTGCACATCAGAGGATGTCAACAAAAAAATGGATGCGCCAAGGCGTAGGTAAAAGGCGCACCTTCAGGAGGCTCAACATTTTGAGCGCTGACAAGAAGCAGACACTGACCCAGATATTCAGATGGCCATAACTTTTCACAAGGAGCTCAGATTAACGCAAGGTTGGACTTTTTGGAAAGCTTAAAAAGTCCTCTATCCAAATAAAACTGGATATCTTTAATTGGGTGGGAAAAAATTCTTAAAAATTAAAAATACATTTCGCCACTTTTTGGGTTTGCTAGGGTTCTCACCTACCACCATAATGAGATGAATTAAATGCAACCTAGAGGTGGTTGGGGTAGATTTGGATTTCCTCTCTCTTCCCTCTCTCATTCTTCCTATAAATTTTAAGGAGGGGATTCTTTCTAAAGGTTGGACATTCTTGTTTTGCCCCTCCCTTCTTCTCTTTGGCAGGTGAATTTGTGGAGTTCAAACCTCCCATCTAAAACTGTAATGCAACTTTGCCTCTTGGCAATTTGTAGTGTATTGTATCAATCTTTGGAGAAAATAATGCATGCCTGTGGATGATTCTCAACCCTCTCTGTATTCATTTGCATCCTCTTGACCTTTCACTACAAATTTGGTTATCTGTGCATGATCTTTCATTGCATTTTAATGGTTTGTGTTTATTGGCAAGACAGGTGTTCTTCATTCCTCGGTGCATCACCTTTGTAGTTTAGGTTTTATTTTATGCATCTTCTTACCCTGTCCCCTTGGCAAGCTAGATTAGGTTTTTGAGTAAACCCTCTACATTTTTATGTGTGCATCTGAACAGAGGAATAGGAACCGGCCTTCATTCAGAGAGCTTTTCTGATTTCACAAGGTCCCACACTTGGGAAAAGCTCCATGTTATGCAATCGCACTAAGAGTCTCAACCCATCGAGTTGTAGACATTCAGGGGTGTTTTGATTCGCCATCAACAGTTCCTATACCAAACCCATCTCTCAAATATCCTTCATCCCTAATGTCACCCAAATCTAATGTGACCCCCATATCACACCCTTCCCATTCATCTATATCTACATCATCCCCTTCATCTAAATCTAATAATCTCAAGCAATCTCATCCTAATCCAAAACCATCTACCTTAAAACCAAATACCCCAACCAATCCAAAACCAACCAAATAAACTTTAGCCTCCAAGCCCAAACCATCCACTTTGGTCCCTATGCCTAATCCATCCCCTTCATCTTCTAAGCCACAAAAATCTAATCCAAATCATAACTCTAAATAAACCAAAACATATCATAATCCACCCAATCCCACACCTTTACTTCCTACTCCCCAAAACCATCTAACCTAAACTACTTCACTCCTTTAGGAGAATCCTCGACCACCATCTTCCATCGTCTAAAAAACTTCAACATGATCACCCATTCCCCAATCGAATCACATAATCAAAACCTTCCCAAACCATATTGGTATCAAGAACATTATTATTGTAAATTCCATCGCACCCATGGACATTTGACTAATTGTTGCATGCAATTTTAGTTTTATGTCCAAAACCTCATTGACCAAGGAATTATTATCCTTGTACCTCTATATCCACCACCTTTCCATCTCAATCCTCTCTCTAACCATATTCCATCATCTAAATCCCACTTGACATCCAAACATTTTCAGCCATCAAAATCTCGTCGTACATTCAAACATCCCTCACTAACCAAAAACCAAAACAAATCTCACCCCTCATCCTTTGTTAAGTCCAACATTCTATCAGATGATAAAATTACAAGCCTTCAGTCTCATGATGACCAAATGACATCATCTTTCCCATCCACTTCATATCCTATAGCTAAAAACATTTTCTCTAATATGAAACATCGAGGCAATGAACAAGGCATTCGCGAACCTATCTCCCTTCATCAAAATCTAGGTTTTTTAGGCTTAGGGTATAAGCCTAACACTAACAAGGACCCTCCCACTACTTAATCACAAAAAAGTATACCACTCCTCTTATTGATCCTACCATCCTAACCACTCAACCCAATCACAAATCATTTGACCCCCCTACAACTACCAAAAATCTAAAAATGGATTGAGCACATAATTCTTCACCTCCGCATGGATATTATTTCCTTCCCACCCATTGTATTTCCATACAAAATCGAAATCCATTTGAATTTAATCCATTTTTACCATCACATCCATAGTCATTATTTTACCCTCAATACTTCTTTCTAACCCCAAACATGTTGGCCTATCACCCAACATACACTAGGTGCTCACCCATGAGGCACGCGGGCACCGAGCCCCTCCTTTATGTGAGCTTTGCAAGAGAATTCTGCCATTAATGGAGGATTATTTACAGAAACAGAAGTACATTCATCTAATTTAAAAGGAAGAAGATGTAAACTAACAGATCTACACATCAATGCATCACAAAAGCCAAATAAAAATTGTAAGAAGTACAAGAAACCAGATTTGAGTCATGATAAGCCAAATAACATGAGGGTTTACACCCATAAGTAAGTTGTACAAAATAGATCCATGTATATTGATTTAACAGAGTTCTGGTAGCCATATTACATTCAAAAGGGTCATCTCAGACCATATACATTAAATGACAAAGACTCAACTCTTGCAAACCTATTTGATCAGAGATCCTAACTATAATTTTCCCCATTATATCCCTTGTTACAGATCCCAGTACCCATACATATGCTTCATGGTATCCCTTACGAACCCTCTAGCACTAAGTACTCTAAACCCTAGCACTATGAACTCCAAACCCTTAGCATTTCTGCAACACTTCATTACTCTCCTTCTCTTTCTCTGTGTCTCCTCTCACTCTACATTGTCTCCATATCTCTATGTGTTTATACTATATCTTCTACCTCCTGTTCCTGTTCAAAGAAAATCTTTAAATAGGATCATCGACCACCACCATGAATTTTATCCTCTGTAGATCATGTGCCAAGTATCGGTGTGGTCCTCCATTGGTGAATGCTTATCCTTTTTGCAAACCTTCCACTAACTGTAATGATGTCCTCTGGGAATATTCCCTATATGGAATATCCTTTTCTTGACCTCCAAGGTTCTAGGATGGCACCTTATCCACTTATCACACCTAGTCAGGTCATCACATTTTTTTCCTCAAGTGACTCCATGATGCCAAATATGGATAAGTCCTTTAAACCCTTGTTCTACCTCCTGCGCACGCCCTGGTTTCACTTAAACCCTTCTTAAACCCCTTTTTCCTACACACTTTTCCCTAAGCACCCTTTTATCTACTAATCCTATGTGCGCGTGCCTCTTGGTACTTAGCCAATATTTTAGGGTCCAACATCACCCCACACTACACGTGTTCTCCATCCTTGGAAACATTGTTCTTCCTCAAAGAATAAATAATAAAGGTATTGAAATTAATTAAAGAATGGAAGGATGGAAGAATGGAAGAATAGAAGAATGTGCTACTGCTGCATGAGGAGTGGCAACTCCTTCTTCATGGATGCCTTAATCTTCTCCCATGCATCTACTTCTCCATGCACTTGCTGAATTATGTCACCTACCACTGCGCTTACTTCATCAAAAATAAGTTCCTCTCTCTTAGCTTTCAGCGTATCTACAATTACTTTCTAGTTGCTTGCTAAGATCACCTAGTGCATCCATCCTACAAGCGACTTTGGGGTACAGTTCCTTTAGCTTATTCTTAATCGAACCTCGTAAGGTTTTGATTGCTTCTAACTTCTTCTCAACTTTGACCAGGATCTTGTCATGCTCCTCCCTATTTCCTTTATGCTTCTCTTGAAATTATTTTAGATTCACCTTGTGTGTAGCAACCAATATACTTACTACCCTGTTTGTGTTGGCATAGTTATCATACATGGCTTCATCCATTTGTGTGGTGAGTATTTACTACGAGAAAGGAGCTCAGAGTACCAAGTCACTGTCTCCCTAATATTCAACTTTTCCTCCTTCTAGCGTGCCATCACCTCCTTTTACTGACTCTAATGCGAGTGGTTTCCTTTCCATGGTGAGGATGTGGGTCAAGTCTTCCAAGCATTGCATGGTTGACTCATATTTCTACTTAGGCAGGGCCAGGTGCGGGTGCTTCAAGATAATGGCATTTGAAATGGCCTCTATCTTCTTATGGATTTTGTGTAACTTTTCCTTTTCATCCCTTAGCTTGTGCCTTAATTGCATATTGATCAATTCCTTTTGTTTTATCTCTTTGTCCCACTCAATGATCTCCTCATTCTTTTTCTCAATATCTTCCTCCAAGACCCTTATTCTGTTTGTTTCTACTGAAGAGTCTTTCCTCCACCTCCACCGATACTTTGTTGAGCACATTACAAACTTGCTCATCAAGATAGTTGTTTGGGAATTTACCAGAGGGTTTAATCCCTTGGCATCTAGTATCTTCATCAATGCATCTCGATTTACCTTAAACTTGTGTTCATCAACATGGGACTCAAAGTCCCAAGATATCATTTTACTTGTGTGTAGGTACACACCTTCTTCATTAAAATAATACCAAGCAAGGAGTTAGTTTTTGGGCATGGTACTTTGGAATCATGCTTGTAGTACCTTATTCAGATCATTAATGTAAGTCATTTCTTGTTCCTATGCCACTACTATGCCCTTTCCACCTATGTGTGCTTCCTTTGGGAAGTTACTGCTAAATTGGGGTCTCTAGCCCATGCTTCCATACTCCTTTCCCATAATCGTGCTTTCCTCTATTTCCTTTAGCACTTCCTCGACACTTTTCTCTGACTTCGTGCTCTACTAACTGTTGGATAATTCCTGCCACTTCCCTCTCTATGGTATTATCCATCTACTCCTTGGTTAGGGTGAGGGTCTTCTGATCCTTCATGTTTACTTCCTCATGCTCCCCCTTTTTCATGAGGGCCTCCTTCATTCTCATCCTTCTCTTTATTTCCTTCTTCCTCTAACTCTTGTACATCATACACATGATGATGTATGAGCCTCGTCACGCTATTCATCATCTTCATCACCCTTATTGGCCTCCATGATTTATTTTTCACCCGAGTTCTAACCCTTTTGTCACCCTTTTTCTTCTTCCTTACTGGTGAATCTAGTTTAAGGGACTTCTCTTTTTCTTCTTTCTCAGGTGACTCTCCCCTTACTGGAAAACTCCTCCTTCAATGAAAAATCTTCCTTCTGTGGTGACTCCTCTTTCTCAGTGACTATTTTTCTTATGAGAGACCTTATTCTGGTGGATGTAAGTACTGTGTGCCTACACCTGACTCCCATGTGCCCCTATTGTCTACACTATCTGCATACTTGGCACCTTTTACTCAGGAGCCTCTCCTCTATATATTTTCCTTTACACAACCTTCTTCCACATGGTGGGGTCCTTAGGAATGGAGACATTGTCTTCAACAGAAGCACCCTTTTCATACTTAGGCCTTATGCACAAATAAACCCTCGATGTTGTCCTCCCTACAATAGGTAATGTTACTGGTTTTAACATGTGCACATCATGGGAGACATAATTCTCCACTTAGGTACACTTCTTCGGTTATATTAGTTTCCTGTATAGCTCGCAGTAGTATTGATCTACTATAATTAGATCAAATCTAAATTTATTCACCTCCTTAAATCAATTAAGCCTAGCTTGGAAGTATTGTGTTGTGAAGGGGAAAAGCAATTCAAACCAAGGAATCTTGGTGTCATATATCAAAGTAAAGGAAAAAATCCTGGTATATGACGAACTTGGCCTCTCCTTGCACTAGTGAAGGCAACTATTTGGGTATTATCCATTGATGCCTGAATGCATAACACATCCACTTATACCTCTTTTCTTAGCACATCTTATGAGAGGCCATCATGGTGTCACATGTATACTATTCAAATCTCTTTGCGGGGGAGGGGTCCTCATATGGGTATTCCCAAAAAAAATTATCTAGCCCATCGGGCATTCCAATATCTGAAAATACAATGGTGAGGAGGACATTACCAAACATGATCTTCTCTCCATCGCTTGTGGCATTTATAATATCCTCTGTAATAAAATATGAGAGGTTATATATGGCCCCCTATGAGATCTTGCAACACATATTCAACCAGGATTTGTTGATCTATGTCCATCTCTCTTGCCCATTCATATTTGTAACCAAGCATGTGACCATCCTCATCACCGAGTCAGTAATTACAGAAATGTCGAAGTAGCACCAACCCTTTTTGTATTCATAAGCCTCAACGTTCTTCTTAATGGCTTCCTTGTCTTCAAATGGTTCTCCTTCATAGATAAGGTAGATGGACTTAGAAATTAGTTGGGGGGTTATGTGAATCCTCCAACCTATGAAATAGAAGTGGTATTTATGCACACATGACATCAACCATCAGTATATTCACTTAGAATTTTTGAAATAGGGAAACTTGTAGAGTTGTAAAAACCCAACCTTCTCCATTTTCACCTTCACTTTGTCGTCATAGATGGGAAATCCATCTAGTGTCCTCTTCTTTGTAGGGTAAAACAGTTCTAGTGTCATTTCATTTTTTGTGGTGCTCATTCGATGGTTGTAATCACCAAAAGACATTTTCCTAACATGATAAACCCATTCTTTACCAAGTAATATGTAATCCGAGTACTACATTTCCGCATACCATTCTTCATTGAAATCGGTGGAAATGGCTTGTTTTCCCTTTCCCTTGTCCTTCTTCAGTGAAACATTTGCTACTTTCATTTATTACATTCCTTTTTTGGGTCCTTAAAAATTCTTCCTCTCTCCTAGTCATGGCTCTGCCCAACTTCGTGGCTCTACTCCTTTGTAAAAATTCCTTCAGACCCTGTGCCCTAGCTATGCAACCCTAACATGGGAATCCCTTTTTCCAAAAGATGATGTAACACCCACGGGATTCTCCACACAACCTTCTCTACATACTCCCATGTACTCCTTTCCACTCTAGTTTGCTGATCAAACTAGCTATGTATGCAAATCTTCACAAATATTCTCAAACCTTCTTCACAAGGATGACCTAGTTTGTGATAGCTCTTTTATAACTTAATACAGCAAGGTAGAAAACAACACACCCCCGATCTTCTATTTATATTTTTTTCTCTTCTCTGTAATAAATTCCATGCCACCTATCGACGTAATTTCACAAAAAAGGTGGATTTTTCTTCCAACGCCAACCTTCAACACTTTTGTCCGCACTCAATCCTACGCAAACACTTCCGCAACCTTCTGGCATGCAACTTCCTCGACCATAGAGTTCTTTGTAGTTTCTCCCACACAAAAGTCAATTCTTCCACTATTTCTTGGACCAAGTTATTTCTGCTACCTTCCTCATGTTGCTCATATGATTTTTACTCTTGTACATGGTTTATCAAAGGCTTTTGACACCATCCTTTCCTTATGTTCACATTTTCCAAGCACGATCTTCCAATCCACGTGTTTTTGATTTTTGAGCCTGGGTCATTCCATAACCATAGCTTCCATACACTTATCACATCACTCCTACCCCACAACAAAAATGGATGTGTGGTCCTTTGCGCATAGAAAAACTTTTGAAAATAATAAGTGGGTACCAACACACAAATGTGCACAAAACAACAGCAACAAGAAACAGAAACACAACAGAAAGGAAACTACATCAAAGAAAAAAACTAGGCTAACTAGAAATATTACCTTATTTAAAAACATAAAGAAGATTTACTTCTAAAGTATGGCTTCAGCCTACTCCCATTAAAATGGCCTAGAAATCGTGTTCCATCCAGTGCTTATAACTAGACAAGTACCTAAATCAAGTATATAGGATATAATGTACATGGGCCAATCTAATGGACTTTGAATTTTTTAGGGTGGTGCAAAAACTTGGAATCATAAAATAGGAGCATCTGCCCAACCTTAAACTTCTTGTTCTTAATGTGCCTATCATGACATGCCTTCTACCTGGATTTTTCTATTTTCTGAACTCTAGTCGAGTAATATCCCACATCTCATCTAACTGCATCAACTTATCAATCCTCTCCTCAAGCACTTGATTATCATCTAGCCCTCCTGCATGTGATATATGTAGTGATGGTAACATAAATTCAACAGGTAACATAACGTCTGCATGCCAAATTCTAATTGAAAAGGTGTGGTCTTATTTAATATCTTATAAGTAGTTCAATATAACCATATACACAACATAAACATTTATCATCCCAATCCTTTCTTCCCACATCACAAATCTTGATTAACGCGTGATTTAAAATTTTGTGAAATGCCTCAGCACTCCCATTAGCTTATGGGTGATAATGGGTAGTGTTATGATGGACCACCATGAATTTCGCCACTAAGATTCTAACTATCTCATTTAGGAAATGAGTACCCCTATCACTTGTTAATCTCAACGAGGTATCCATATATGTTGATTATATTTTCCCACAAGAACCTAGTTGCTGTTACCGATTGTGCAAGCCCTTGTAGGTACCAATTTTACCCACCTTGTAAGGTAATATGTGCATACAATGATATAGCATGAACCTTGTCCTTTGTGTGGCTGGAGAAATAAGTTCCTATGAAGTCAATTGCCCATTTCTTAAATGGTTATGCACTGGAAATTGGTCGTAATGGAATTTCATCTCTTTTCTCTAGTTTATCAAAAGTGTCTGGCAGTGGTCATAGGTCTTGCAATACTTGATATAATATATGTAAACCATTTCCCACTAAAACCCTTCTAGAAAGATCTTTTACGTGGTTTCATTCCCTGTATAGTGTTCTCCTACAATTCTACCATGTACCTCCTCCATGATTGCAATGCGCTCATTCTCTAACACGCACCGGCAAAAAACATCATTGTGGCCTAGCTTGTATAAGTCTCCACTAATTAGCATGTATGGTGAACAACACGCATGGCTAACTGTTTCCTTTCCAAAGTCTTCATTCCTTCTTGTGCTACACCTCATTTTGAGAAATACTTCAAAATATCTTCTATGTCAGAGGGCACGTACACTGCATTTTGAATAGTTGTACGTCTGGCATTATATCCTCAATGCTCTATGCACATCCTCTCCTAATTCTATCCTTGATAAGTGGGTCAGGCCCCAAATTACTCTTACCGAGTTTTACAATAACCATAAACTCAAATTCTTGAAAGAGTAAGACCCACTGACATATGTTCCCTTGTATAATGGGCTTATTTACTAAGTAATTCAATACTCATGTGGTCCACATAGAATATAAAGGGTGTTACCAATAGATACAACCTAAATTTCTACAGTGCGTACATCATTAACAATGCCTCGCACTCAGTAGTAGTATAGTTTTGTTTTGTTAGGGTTATCTTCCTACTAGCAAAACAAAAAGGGTGGCCAACAATTCCATCTCTAGGTTGTGCTAATATTACTCCAATCGACATCCTTGAAGCATTAACATGTACATGGAATGGCTTATCCCAAGAGGGAAAGTGTAATATGGGCATCGTTATAACCCTATTCTTTAATGTGTCAAATGCAATCTAATGCACCTCTCCCCAATAAAATGTACTTTTGTGCTTTAGAAAAATTTCCAATGATGCGTTGATCTTGGCATACCCCTTAATAAATTTCAAGAAATACCCCGTATGACCAAGGAATCCATGCACTGCACTCTGGATGGTAGGCTCCCCCAATCCCATAATAATGGTAACTTTTGCAGGGTCCACCAACAAGCCTTCCTTACATATGATATGTCCCAATAGGGTGCCAAATGGAGTAGTGAAAACAAATTTCTTAATGTTGAGGGATATACTCAACTGCTGAAATCTCTCAAACATTAGCCTCAGATTGTCACAATGGTCCCCCACTAATCCATATATTGTCTTGTCATCCATGTAGACTTGTAGAAACTTGTGGATGAATTCTTGAAATGCCTGAACCATAATGTGTGAAAACATAGCAGGCAAGTTGTTCAGTCCAAAAGGTATGACCGTGTAGGAAAAACTTCCCCATTTAGTTGTGAAAGTTTTCTTTTCTTGGTCCTCCTTTGCAATTCTAACCCAATGATATCCTGAGAATCCATCTATAAAAAGAATAGATCTCACACCCAACTACTCCTTCCAAGATCTCCTAGGTTAAGGGGGTTGGAAAAGGGTCAATGACACATACTGCATTCAAATATCTGTAATCAACACAAATCCTTATCCTTTCATCCTTCTTAATATTCATGACCATCATATTTATCCATTCTTATTCTTCAATAGCCTCAATAATGCCTGATGTGATCATCTTGTCAATATCCTCCTTGACTTTGACGCACATATTCAGATTCATTCGATAAGGTCTCTTCTAAATTGGGTGTGCACCTTCCTTTAACTTGATCTTCATTTCTTCCAAGGATTGGTGAACCCCTTTAAGCTCATGGTACCTGCGCGGAAACAAATCTTGAAATTTTCACAATATATCGATGATCTTCAAACCCTCCTTTTCTGTCCAGTAATATCCAATAGTATCCTCCTTAGGTTCCACCTCTGAACCAATACTAACCTTATTTGTTTTCAGGGTTTCATGGTAGGTGCACGCTTGCTCATTAGCACTACCCATAACTTCGTGTGTTCCTACAGTATGGTTAACATACAAGTTTTCCACCTATTCACCATCGATCACATAGACCAAATTTCCTTTCTCTTTTTCCATGCACATGCTCAAGGTGTATATCCTATGATTCTTCCTCATCAAAGCGCACTTCTAAGACATGTTCACCCAATAATTCTAGTATTCTATCCTCTATCATGGCACTATCTCCCATAGTTAGGAACTTAACAACCTGTAATGCCTCATTCACCAATGGCTTAGTACTCCGATACTTGAAATATTGAAGGAGATCAGCCGTCAAATCCTGCTAGTTTCTATTCTGGCAGCGCAATTATGAGTGAATGTAACATGCACACGTGCAACCTTATAAGGTGGAGTAAATCTTATGCACCCATAAATAAGGTGACAAGGCTTCTGCACCTTCCATCCATGACTTCTCACATACCTAGACATCAAACGAGGTAGGTTCCTTCCCATGATAATCTTGTATACTAGTAGATGCATTGCTTTGGACAAACCTAATACAGAACGCAATTCTCACCTCTACCACTCTAGAAGGTTATCACAATGGGTCACCCAACAACGTGTTGTGGTACCAAGTATGGTATATCTAAGCATCCTTCTCCTTTCGATCTTGCATCTCCACTGCATCTTCATTGCTCATAATAAAACGTCAAGGTAAGATCCCCCAGTATAACTTGGTAACTTATTTCCTCCTAGACACCTGACTAAGCGCACCTTTGTTACTCTTGTCATAGAACCTCTTAACTACCTTTTGACTAACTCATATGTCCCGTGAAACCAATTGCCACATGCCACACTAGTTTTATCACTTATATATTGAGCACCCTCCCACTGAATAACACCTCCTTTTATTGGTTGCACAATCTTAGGGTCCCTGATAGTGTGCACATAGATTATGTCTAGGTATTCTTTTCCCAAGTGATCAGTATAGGGTGTTGACTTCCCATCCGTTAAAGTAATGATAACACATTCCTCCTTGTTCTCAATACTTATATAACCCTTATTGAAATGTAAGTTAACATTATTTTTATAGCATCAGGAGTGCCTAAATAACGCTGTAAAATTTTCTACCTCATTAAGCGCTAAGACTTTGAATTCTCCAGTGAATTTTTCCCCTTGGGTAGTGATAACAACATCCTTTAAAATACTAATAGGAATTACATTTGTCTTATTAACCATATAAAGCAAATTTGAGGATGGATGTAATGGTGTCCTTCCCATTTGATTCCATGCATCTAGGGTGATAACATTAATGTTAGTGACCATGTCAATCAAAATATTTCTTAAGAGCCATCCATCAACAACTGCATTCAGGGTAATCTTCTTATCATAGTCAAGGCTATGAGGAGGAAGGTTAGCATGCAAAACCTGCCTCTCGTTCTCTACTCTAGTTCTTGGTACTTTAGCTCTCAACCATTCTCCTAACATAGGAATGATATTCTCTTCGCACATCATCTTACACACTTCTCTGACATCATAAATATTTGATTGAGGGACCTCAACCCTCTTCTTCTGCTCCAACTTTCTGGATTGTTATTTTAGACACTGAATTTCCCCTTGAAGAATTCTTATTACGTCCATGGTATCTTGATAGAATTCCTTCTAATGTGTAGGGTCCAGATACTTCCCATGTATAACCTCTTCTCTTGTAATCAATGACATTTTCTTTGGTATCTCCTTGGTGCACACAACCTTAGCTCATGTTGTCACTAATACAGGTTCGAACTTTGACTCACGTGCCATTCTAGGCATTCAATGTTGATCAACACGCTTTACGCTCCCCATTCCAACGTCCTTATCCTTCCGCTGCTTCTAGCTCATGTAAGTCTAGGAACTCCTCATACTTTTGCTTCTTTCCACACCAAGAACACTTTAAAAAATCAGGGCATTCATGTTTATACTGTTATGTAGACCCACACTTGTATCAAGTTCCACATGGGAACTCACTTCTTCCACCTCCGTGGTTACCACGACCTCTAAATCCTCCATGAATGCCATTTTTGTGATTCCCTCCATCTACACGCCCTTCATAATGATGACCATCATCCTTGGATCTATTCGCAACACTAGTCTAGTGTACACCAATATCAATGGCATCATGTATTTGGTTAATCAATCTACAATCCTTGGTGTCATGAGTAGCAGAGGTGCAAATTTTACAATAGCAAGACACATTCTTACGCATCGCATGCTGCAGTAGTGGAAATCTACTTACATCATGATCTCTATGCCAAATCTTGTAGTCCACCGTCATCACGTGTATCGAGCTCTAAGGACACATGTCATTCGTATGCCCTTCTACCTCGTAATTTGTACACCATAACCCACTATGAGTCTCATGAGCCGAGTTCACAGATAATTTCTCCAGTTGTTTTTCTATTGTAGCAATTTGGGATTTTAGGAATAGCCTAAATCCTATATCAATGCTTCCTACTACCTCAGCACACAAGGAATCCTCCAATGCCTCATACAAATTTGTGAAATCTCCCTCCTGAATGGTAATATCAATCCTCTGAAAAATAGCTGAGTATGCTTCGAAGGATGAATGTCATAAGATAACTTGGATAGGAGAGCCTTGGAACATGTGTCATACTCTTGCATACTCTCCACCATTCCTTTCTAAATCTCCTTCAACACGTTGATGATTTTATATTCAAACTTAGGTATGTGGAACTTCACTAAAAATGAATTATACAACGCAATGTAATCGACCACTGTCCCGTGTGGGTCATACTTCCTGTACCAGCTATGCATGCATCCTTAAAACATGGTTGAAAACTGACTTTCCTTTTGGTCTGGGGTAGTGATTCCCTTCACACGCCATAGTAACTAGCACTAGTGTACATGTTCCATGGCATCCTCAATGCCCTTGTAATTAAGTAAGTGGAGTGCTATCTCATAAAACACCTGTTGATGGTGTTGTGGACCTTGTCTGCCAGATCCAAGACCTGGATTCCCTCCGATGTTACCTCCACCACTAGACCCACTAGATCCACTTGTGCCAATGCCTCCATATCCACTAAATCCTCTTCCTTTTTTTAGGAAAAGTGCCTAACATAGTTGCGCCCTATGAACCCACCATTGTGCTAAACTGCGCGCTGACAGTCTGTAATACCGAACCACTCCCATATATGTTTCTTGTGCCGCTTCCAAATGTGATACTCAAACCTTGTGATGTAATGCCCACATTTTACACACAAAATTACAACAGTAAAATACTAGGATAATTTTTTTGACTTACATTGCTCATTACAAAAAGCCACAAGGACTCCAAGTAAGGAAAACTCAACAACATAAACGACACTTACATAAGTCATCAAATCACATAGACACATGACAACACCATATACATGTTTATACCACACTTTTCCAAATGAATGAGTACTAGCAATGTTCGAACCATAAGAAAAGGACTTCAGGATTGGCGAACACACAACACACCATTTCTTTAATTGTATTTTAGTTATGATCAACATTCCAAGAACATTATAGTGCAAGGAAAACTTCCTCCTTTTTACTTTTATAGAATATTAAGTTCATTCCACATTTAATTTACGGTTTGACCATTTTAAGAGGGCTTTTTTTTTATCCTTCATGGAAATTTCCATAACTTACATACTTATTTGGCATAATAAAAAATTGCATATAAAGTACTTAGTTAACTTGTTCTTGTGTTAAGAATATGCTTCTCTAATGTTTATTCAATGTTTAAAATTTACCCTTGCTACACAAATGAATCTAATGTGATGTCAAGATGAAATCTTGGGATTAAGGAAGACTTAGATTTGAGAT
Source organism: Taxus chinensis (assembly GCA_019776745.2). Lineage (NCBI taxonomy): Eukaryota > Viridiplantae > Streptophyta > Pinopsida > Cupressales > Taxaceae > Taxus > Taxus chinensis. The sequence goes on along the minus strand of CM034154.1, from coordinate 76,207,067 downwards.
AGATTTTTCCCTAAGAACATTCTTCGATCACTGAATATTTATTTCACTACCATAGCTAATAAAGTTCAATAACTTAATGAATTCCTTTTTATATTTATATATATTTTGTTTTCTCGAAGTTTGATCGCACCAAGGCAATACATATATTTTGAAACACATAGATATTTAATTGAGCTATAAGGACTCCAAGAGTGGCAGTATCCCTAACCTCAAATATCTTTTTTGTTTCTCTTATCTACTTTACTTTTACATCACATTAAGGTCTCATTATTACCATCGCATTATAACAAAAGAGTTACGAAAGTACTTTTTTGACATCTTAAAGAAGTACATGGTTATAAGCATTATAAACTAGACATGAACCACAAGTGATTTGTGTTCAAGGTAGGGTCCCATCTTTCTACCTCTCATGATTTCACATGTGAAAGGTTATTTATTTCTTAATGTCATAAAAGGACCTAACAAGGTATTATGGAACAAGACTCTGGTTTCTTGGGTTATCTAAAGTCAACATATTTCAAAACAACTTTGTTTTGCAAAGAGTTACTTAAAATTTTCTATCCACATGTTAACCACAAAAATAACTAAGGTTAAACTTGATTCCAATTTTCACCCAGGGCTTTAATCCCTATTATATATTTGATTAAGGTTAAAATGTATTTACTCTATAAACCCTTCGTGAGAGTTCAAGGCACTATATTTTCACAGGCCAAAGATAAGACATTTATCTGTGAGGGACTAAAGAGTTCACTAATAAGAATGCGAGACATAGAACAACTATATCACGACCTCCATTTATGTCGTCTGAATCCAACAGGGATTTCATTCAATGAAGAAATTAAATTTTAAAACTATCTTCGGAAGACAAGATAGTCCACTAGGATACGAAGGAAGAGATAGCTCTACTTATTCCAAATGAAGTTTGACTGTGTCATTCCTATCAGACAGGTCTATGACAATGTCACTAAACATATTGACTAAGATGATAAACCCATTCTTAGGCTCTTGTTTACTCAAACTAGGAGGTTCCGTCGAGTGTAGAGTTTAATTTCATTCTGTGGTTTTCAATGTCTTCTACAGTAAGGAGTATCACACATGAAAACAAGTTATGTTCTGACACTCTACAAGGGTAGAGTGCTTCGATTAAATCTCTCTATTACAATTGCAAAGTATGACTGCACAAGATGACTCATTAATTATTTATTGAAAACTGAGTATGCATTACAAGATATTACTTCAAATTCATTTACCTTATAAATATCACACTTGTTTTACCATGTGTACTATGAATCAAATTGAACCTATGATTAAATACACATTTCCTAAATATCCCTAAAACTAGCATCTCATACAGATTAGCAAATTATCAATTATAACTTTCTGTAACATGAGACTACATTATACATATATTCATTTTACAATGAAATATATAAATTACAATGATAATTAATAAATTACACATCACCTTTTTTTCACCATTCTTTCAACCTGCAAAACCACATGAGCATGAAATCAGTGATAAATCACTGGCATGGCATCCACCCTAATCTAACATAATTAACATTTTTCAGTTTCTCATTTACATATAATAATAATTACAATTTGCAATCAAAAGAAAAGGTTTAGAGACATGTATTCATTACATTTCATTTCACTTCATTTTGTAACCTAGGAGATAGAAAGAGAAGGGAAGAGAGAGAAAACACCATTTTGTCAAAAGTTAAAATTCACACAAGTTACACTATAGAGTTTTTAAACCATTATTTATATGTGTCAAAAGTTTCCACAGTGGTTTGGCGACCCGACGAGGGTCCCACAACTTTCTATTTTTACATTTTCTTACTAGCTACAAAAACGTTCAAAACGGGCTCGGAGGCTAAGAAACTGCTTTCAAATGTTGTCTTCCGATGAGAACACCCGCTACGATTAAATTTATACATGTCCACATATATACCAAGAGTTCATAGTAACTGACATAATTTGGAAATAGTGAATGGTTTACGTTTGGTGGCTTGTTTTTCGGGGCCACTGGTCATAGTTGGCCCATTGCAAATGAACAAAAGTTAGCTCGAGGGCTCAAAAAACCACGTACAAAATTGACGTTTGATGGATGAACGTGCAAAGAGAAACTTCCTACAAATTTCCCTATATAAGGAGAATTCAAAAGAGTCGACGAAACTCAGAACTAGAAAATAGTCTTCGAACGACGACAAGTTTGCTGAAGCCACCGGTCCTAATTGATCTAGTTTGACCTTGTCAAACTGTGACCATAGGCCTACAAAATGCCATCGTCAAACTATCCATAAAAGTGTTTTTCCCTAAACTGAAAGTTCCATGTAATTTTCTAGTAAAAACATGAGAGGTTTACAAAGACGGTTATTAATTTCTCTATCCAGGTTTCAAATGGTGGTTCAAAATGAAAGCCAACTTTATAGATTGAACAACCTCCTACCACTACAAAACGGTGTAATAGGGCTCCTATAAGAGCGTAAAAAAGATCACATATGTTCATTTGGGGTCAACCCAAAGGTCAAGGTGACTCCTCACATAAAAAGGTACATGAATGAAGCTTAACATCTTATTTTCAGAGTTACGAAGGGTACTTAATGAGTCTCTGAAAAATGCAAAAATTATCTATTTAAACAGGGAGATGGTCAACATTATTATTGGGAAGTCAATTTCGTCTTGTTGATAAAATACTATTGTAGTGATCTAGTTGGGTAGGATTTTTTTTCTAAATCACCTCAGAATGAGGGTTAAAGTTCATGGTTTAATACAAAAGAGTTATTTTGATTTTTGTGAGTTATGATAAGACATTTTTTTGTTTTGCAACAAGTTAAAATAAAACAATTAAAAGTATTATAATCCTAATATTTTAAAAATTATTTTAAGTTGCAAATGAAAACTAAAGTACGAGAGTTATGAAAGATAAGGGGGGGTGAACCATGCTTGGGAGGAATGGAGTCGGTCAAACCCGTAGGATTCGGTTCAGCATCTCACTTGGGAACTTTGTAACCAGTTCACGAGCCTTGATCTAACTGTGTTTTATTTTTTTCACTTTTAAAAGTTTCCAAAGATCGTGATTTTCTTAACCAATTTTAAGTATTCTAAACTCCACAAATTGATTAAATTCTGATTATTATGCATCCATAGAAGTGCAGAAAACTTGTGTAGCAAATAAATAATCAGAAAACTGAAAACACTCAGATAACAAACAAGATTGTTTACGGGGTTCAGAAATTCCTACGTCCCCGGGTTTGGATTGAACCGATCCATTAATAATATTGAAATGTAAGTACAATAACTCTTACAAACAACCAATAATGAATCAAAACCTGCAAATGAGCTGATCAATGTCCCAAGAACTCTGAAAAATAGCAGAAACTGTCCCAAGAACGATCCGTGGCTCCTACAGTGTTTTCACAATGTGATCTCCCTGCAACTGTGTTAGAAAAACACCTACAAATGGAGATTTAAAAACATTCTATGAAAAAAAATCATATATCTGAGATCATCTCTGAATTTTGAACACTTTTCATGTTTACACCAAGTCACAATTCAGACCAGAAGTGCATTGAAATTCATGTTTTCCAACTAGCTGTCTTGTAGATCCCTGTTAAAAACTGCATTCAAAGCTTCCAAAAACAGGTTAAAACTCAACAAAAAAAATATCAAATCTTACATCGTTGGAATTTTCTCAGAATTTCCTTCATTTCATATTTTTACTCCGAGTTCCCAATCTGAGTGCAAGGCCTTCAAAAATGGTGTTTTCAGAGATCTGGTCCTTATCCTCCTTGACCCCCCACAACACAGAGATAAGAGCTCTTTATATACCCGAAAACTCAATTCTATCCCATCCGAGATTGGCGGAAAGTTGGTTGGTGGGATGTGTTTGGGAAGCGGAGGTCTTGGGTTCAAAACCCAGCGGCATCATTTTTGGCGGATTTTCCTCTACGTGGGTAAAATTCCCATTTTTTTTGCTAAGCGGTTGGCATAGGAGTTAACAAATAGATAGGATGCTTTGAGTTTATTGGCTTGTGATCCATTTTATTGGGATTTTGATAATCCTTACCTATATTTTCATTCCCCCATGATTTGGGTGCTTATTTTGAAATGGTGACCACTTTAAGAGGTGGATGTGTAATGATGGTATGCGTGGAGTATGGAGATAAAGTAGTGGAGTTAGAATAATGCGTGGCAAAAGTAGTTAGAGTATATGGTGTAGATAATACCATTACATATATATTATGCCAATAGAGAGTGACTCCCGAGTTCCAAGGCATTAGGCTCATTGAGATATAGAAATCCAACCCCGATCATAAGATGGAGAATAATTTAAGCCTCGAGCATTGCCAAGAATAATATGGTGAATAATTACAAAGTAATATAAAATTCGACCATACCATAATATGATATTCCACTAATGAAATATGGAAATAGAGACCACTTGTTGATCCTCGATAGGCAAATCGAACTCGTGGTGGCATTTTCCTCCTTTTTCCACTTGCCCACTGCTGATTGAGCCACTTGGCCAATTGTGTACGCGTCCACGTCACCATGGACCTGTTGACCAATGTTGACTTTCTGGTTGACCAAACTTTGACTGGACATATCTTGAGCTCCGAGTGTCTGTTTTTCACGTTCTTATAGTTTTTGGAAAGCTCTCTGAAGGATCTACTGCACTGGCATGGTTTAGGGAAGTTTAGGGAACATTTGACACTAAAATTGATCCCCTGATCACTCCTCCCTACTGAGAAGGCTTTTTGTCCACAAAAAGTTGTGTATCAACCCACAAATAATGCTATCTCTTCCTGCATTGCACAAACACATACAAGAACCTGAAATAACATTATAGGTTAATAAAAATGCAAATAGTTGATTAGCTAATTACATAACCGATCAGATAATAACACCCAATTAAGCTAGTGTTCAACTGAAACGCTGCAACCCTGTCAACTCTACGCACAACTGTGAACTGTCATACCCCACTGTAATGCCATCACAAATAACTGACTAGATAATAACACCCATTCTATTACGGAAAGCTAGTGTTCAACTGTCACTTTGTGATATGGCTGATTACCAAAAATTACAATTCCATAACACAGATCAGTATACAAGACATCTAAACTGCCCACAATTAGGCTAGTGCCCACTACCCATCTGAAACTGTAACAACTGCAAGTATTCACTATCAGAATATAATAGACTATCAACACCCAAAAATAGCTATAGTCAACAACTGAATCCACGTGAAACTTCCAAAACATTGTATCGCCATCACAAATAATAACTCAGATAATAACACCCATCTATAATGGAAGCTAGTGTTCAACTGACACTTTGTGATTATGCTGATTACAAATGCAAATATTCACTATCCAGAATAATTAAACCATCAACGCCCAAAATGGCTATAGTCAAAATCTGAATCAACGTGAATATGCAAATATTCTATCCATACACTGAACTGTAAAGGGATAGATTATAAACTATATGCTTACCCAAATTGGTGAACTGCCATAATCTGCAAAATGATCACCTACCTTTGTAAACCAACTTGTTAGTGTAATAAATTTACACCCTAATTGCAACCACATCTGATAGTTACAAAAATCAATTTTTCCCAAAATAAGGGTCTTATAAATTAGTGCAAATAACACATGTGGATACAACAAGTTTGTCTATTTATTACAATATCAAACAGGTGCCCGAATGGGTCTTATAAGCATCCATAATATTTGCACAAATGACAACACTATAAAACTGCAAGTTTCAAATTTAGACATGCTACTAATGCCTATCCCTGCATACTGTTTTCAACAATGGAACTACCAGCCAATATGAGAAACCAAAACATGAGTATGATGAACCTATCACTCAAATCTTCTCTTCAGCTGTTTCCATTCATTTTCAAAGCTTAAATATCAACTTAGGAACAAATCCTTATCAATCAACAGGAATCCCTAAAATATAGCTCTGAAATTTTTTTGCTTGCCTACTATCAACAATTTACTGTAGTGCAAATATAAAGTTGAGGAGTGTTTTTCCCAACCAATCACTTGGGTTTTTCTGTTTTGGTTGTTTTACCTTCTCAGTACCAAAATGAGTTTTAGTTAGGTTTAGCACTGCTGGTTTTACAATATTGTTCTTTTTAACAACTTTCCAATTTTGTTGTTTAGGAACAAACCAACAAACCTTAACATCATGACCATTCCTATTACAATGGGAACAAAATTTAACTTCCCTATTTTTAGGAGTCTTACCCATTTTACCATTCTCAGAACTCTGTCTACGAGAATGATTCCCCTGTTTAGGAGAGGTAACATTCTTGCCATTTCTCACCTTTCCTTGGTGAGATTGGTCTTTAGCACCTGCCTTATCATTCACAAAAGGCATTAACTTCTTAATCAAATTTTTCCTCTTCCAACAATATGCAACAGAATGATTAGTACCTTCACAAAATGTGCAAGGGAAAGCATATTTCTGCCTACCAAAGCTATATTGTTCCAACTGAAAGAGTGTATTAGAAGTTTTAGGATTTGATTTTCCCTTAGTGCTATTTTTAGTGTAAGTGGGAGGAGGTGGAATCTGATTACCTCTTTTACCTGTTTTCTTACACCTTTCATTGTTCCTCCTGATGGCGGAATCCTGCAATTCTAGTGGCATAGATCCTTGGCTGTTGGAAGCTTGTCTTCCTTCAGCTGCTTTGGAACTTTCTCCAATTTCCATTTTCCCACTAGAATAACCCAAACCTGCAAACCGAGGCTGATCCTCTACCTGTATTGGGTTAGCATCACCTTGTCCATTTTTACCAAGGCCCTTTCCATTAAATCCCATCTTAACCATTAGCTTAGACCCAATTCCCTTAGTGTGTTTTTCAAACTGACCCAAAGGAATATCTGAAACTGAATGAGAGGAAGAATTAAAATGTGAACAACTTACAGTGCATTCTATCATAGTACCTGCATCTGATTTGGAAGGAATTTCCTTCTTATGTTCACCTTGTTGCAGCTTTTCCAAGAGGGCATCCTTGGTCCGTATTTCTTCCTGCAACTCTTTAACAAATCCATCAACTTCTTGCTCTCTTCAAGCATCTTGTTGACATACTCCTCTTTCTTGGTTATAGAGGATTGTGGCTCAGATTTTAACCACACTATTTCCTCTTCCAAGGAATAAAAATTATCTCTCAAGAAAGAGTTTTCTTCTTGGAGTTGGCGGTTTATGGCTTCAAGCTCATCCAGTTGCTCCTGTTTGGATGACTTGCCCATGATTCCTCGTTCCTGCAAACACAACCTGTACTTCCAAAACTGCACACTGCAAAAGAAGATTAACAAGCCCCAAAATGTCTGCACACTGAAAACTGAAATCAATATTGAAACTGAAGCCAAATTTCCAAACACAATTAGAAGCTAATCCGGCAATCTAACTGCTCTGATACCAAACTTGATCTGAAAAACGTGTGTTGTATTTTTTTTCACTTTTAAAAGTTTCCAAAGATCGTGATTTTCTTAACCAATTTTAAGTATTCTAAACTCCACAAATTGATTAAATTCTGATTATTATGCATCCATAGAAGTGCAGAAAACTTGTGTAGCAAATAAATAATCAGAAAACTGAAAACACTCAGATAACAAACAAGATTGTTTACGGGGTTCGGAAATTCCTACGTCCCCGGGTTCAGATTGAACCGATCCATTAATAATATTGAAATGTAAGTACAATAACTCTTACAAACAACCAATAATGAATCAAAACCTGCAAATGAGATGGTCAATGTCCCAAGAACTCTGAAAAATAGCAGAAACTGTCCCAAGAACGATCTGTGGCTCCTACAGTGTTTTCACAATGTGATCTCCCTGCAACTGTGTTAGAAAAACACCTACAAATGGAGATTTAAAAACATTCTATGAAAAAAAATCATATATCTGAGATCATCTCTAAATTCTGAACACTTTTCATGTTTACACCAAGTCACAATTCAGACCAGAAGTGCATTGAAATTCATGTTTTCCAACTAGCTGTCTTGTAGATCCCTGTTAAAAACTGCATTCAAAGCTTCCAAAAATAGGTTAAAACTCAACAAAAAATATATCAAATCTTACATCGTTGGAATTGTCTCAGAATTTCCTTCATTTCATATTTTTACTCCGAGTTCCCAATCTGAGTGCAAGGCCTTCAAAAATGGCATTTTCAGAGATCTAGTCCTTATCCTCCTTGACCCCCCTCAACACAGAGATAAGAGCTCTTTATATACCCGCAAACTCAATTCTATCCCATTCGAGATTGGCGGCAAGTTGGTTGGCGGGATGTGTTTGGGAAGCGGAGGTCTTGGGTTCAAAACCCAGCGGCATCATTTTTGGTGGATTTTCCTCTACGTGGGTAAAATTCCCATATTTTTTTGCTAAGCGGTTGGCATAGGAGTTAACAAATAGATAGGATGCTCCGAGTTTATTGGCTTGTGATCCATTTTATTGGGATTTTGATAAGCCTTACCTATATTTGCATTCCCCCATGATTTGGGCACTTATTTTGAAATGGTGACCACTTTAAGAGGTGGATGTGTAATGATGGTATGCGTGGAGTATGGAGATAAAGCAGTGGAGTTAGAATAATGCGTGGCAAAAGTAGTTAGAGTATATGGTGTAAATAATACCATTACATATATATTACGCCAATAGAGAGTGACTCCCGAGTTCCAAGGCATTAGGCACGTCGAGATATAGAAATCCAACCCCGATCATAAGATGGAGAATAATTTAAGCCTCGAGCATTGCCAAGAATAATATGGTGAATACTTACAAATTAATATAAAATTCAACCATACCATAATATGATATTCCACTAATGAAATATGGAAATAGAGACCACTTGTTGATCCTCGATAGGCAAATCAAACTCGTGGTGGAATTTTCCTCCTTTTGCCACTTGCCCGCTGCTGACTGAGCCACTTGGCCAATTGTGTACGCGTCCACGTCACCATGGACCTGTTGACCAATGTTGACCTTCTGGTTGACCAAACTTTGACTAGACATATCTTGAGCTCCGAGTGTCCGTTTTTCAAGTTCTTATAGTCGTCGGAAAGCTCTCTGAAGGCTCTACTACACTGGCATGGTTTAGGGAAGTTTAGGGATCATTTGACACTAACATTGATCACCTGATCTTTTTCAATCTACCCATTTTGTTGATAACCTACAACTGTTGCAGATTATGAACCCAAATTTCTCTTAGAAATTTTTTTTTTTGTTTAACAGTCTACTTGCCTTTGGTATGCTTCCACCTGTTGCAGGAAAATCTGTCAGGGCACTTACAACTACATAAATTGGTAGAATCCCCATTTTAGCACCAACTAGGGTGGAAAATTGGAAATATATATTTGGATTTCCATTATGCTTAGATGGACATCCATACTCTTATTTGGCTCTGGTATTTTTGGAACAGGAAGGGCGAATGTAGGAAAAATAAATTGATCATGCCAAATATTATTCATTGCATAGGTGGACCAGTGTGACTGGTTTGTGAGGAACCCATGTATCACGTACACTGTTCGAAAATAAACCATGAGAATCTATCTCATTCTTTCATTTGGTTAAACACTATCACAACAAAAAAGTCCCGAGAGGTGTTCTTTCCCGAAAAATGTGACTGGGGAATAAAAAACATAGAGAAAAAGATCAGAAATGGCTTCCTCACTATTGGATGACTTCAACCTGGAGAACGGTGCAGATAACAACTTAAGCACTGCAATCTTGGTTTTCACGAACTACCCCTCATGCCTTCTTCAACATCTTGGTGGGTGTGCATGACTGGTTTGAAGCTTCCCTTCCTCATGGTGGTGCCTGCTCTATCTCCATTCAACAAAAAAGAAGAAAAATCAGATAAGGACCCCTAGCGCTCTTTTTGCCCTAAACTACCCTTTTCACGGGCTTTTTAAAATTTAACTCTTTTATTTTATTTATTTGTTTTAACTCCGAAAACATAAAGAACCTAAAACGAATCATCTCCCCTCCCTTTTAATTATATTTATAATTCTTATTTTTATTTTATTTTAAAACCATTCTTCTCATTTCGCGAGAAATCTCGTTACCCTTTTTTTACTTTATTTACTAACGTTGTTCTTGCCTAACAAGCAACTGAGAGGGATTTTCTCCCAATTCTCCCTTCAAAACATTCATAATGGTAGCAAACACAACTCATGGCAAGGTGAGCTCACACCACCAAGTTGACCGCTCATGCATTAAGGTGTATGAATTTACCTCTTCCAGGATAATAACTACATCACATTGGTATGAGAACCACCCAACATGCCAAGTTAGGACAAGGTGAGTGAACTTGCACAATATTTGAGCCCTTGATCAACACAAGGTAAGGTAGCTCTGAGTTTTCCATATAAGGTTAGAAGAAACCATTACACCGATTTAATCAGACAATCTTGCAAAAATGTCTGAATAGGAGTTATAACCCACTTGAGGGCCTTATTACAAGATTTTTGACAAGACACGATAGAGCTGGTCACCACATGTGATCCCACACCTTTCACAAATGTTTTTCCATAAAAAATACCCCCAAACATAAGAAATGATTGTGTAGCCATAGATGTACCAAATGAAAAATTATACCTCCTAGGTGTCGCTCGACTGCAGATACCAATACTAACTGGATTATCAACACTTATCTCATGAACTGGAAAACTAAGCACAAGGGTGTGGTCCCCATGTGGGTTAATATGTGTGCATACAACTCTTCTCCTTTCTTCAAATGACGAGCTCTCTCGAGAAGTCGAGGGGGTTTCTCTTCCGTGCTTGTCAAGATGGGGTAGCTCAGAATGTTCAGGTTCCACATCCTCTGTGTGAACCTCAAATCCTTCCTACAACGTCTGCCTCCATAATTCCATCACTCATGTGGCTTCATGTTGTCTTGCCAACTCCCTCTCCCAAGCTTCATTATACTTGAGCTGCCTCTCCTCTCTCTCCAGTTCTGCCGTAACTTCCACCATCCTCTACCACGCCAGCTTCTGTGACCCACGCATAGCAAGAATTTATCCATCTATGGAAAAGGCTTCCAAACTCAAAGTAATGACCAGGATCTTGATAGCCAGTGGGATAACATGCAAGAACGATCCTATATGCTCCCTCAAGAATTCAAACTCAGAAATATCTGGGTAAGAATACGTAGAAATAGTGTATTCCAATAAGGCTTCAATAACTGAATGACCAACTTGAGTAAAGGGTTGTAATATTATAAATAAAGGAACAGACATCGGATGGGATAAATCGACATCAGTTAAGGTGAAATAGTCTTATTTAATAAAAATAAGCAAATCTTCCTAGATTTGGCGTGCTTTCCTTGTTGGATCTGCTTAGGGAAGTAGAGTTCACGTGAGAGAGGGAATGAAGATCTTAGAAGAAGTCCAGTTAGGTTTAGAAATAATTCTTACTTAGTTAGGTCAAGTTGTGACTCAACACTAGGAATGATGACTTAGTACTGAGAGTGATGACTTGATAACTATGAGTTAAATGCCCCTGGAATGGGTCCAGGGTGAGGTGTGATGATGAGGTGGAGGTGTGAGAATGAAGTTAACTTAATTAAAATAATTAAATTAATTAATAATGTGAGGATGAATATTAATATGGGATGAAGGGGTCATGATTAGTTAAATGTGTTACGTTAATTAATTAAAGGGGACTAAGGGGATTGTGACCCAAATTTAGTTCATTTTAAAGTGACTGTGAAAATTGAATTATTCTGAATAGGTAGGGTTCATTTTAAGAGACCTCTAGGAAATCGAAGGTGGAAAATCCCTAATGAATATCCCCATAACCACTTTCGTGAAATATGTAAATTTTCTGGGGTTTTTGTGTAACATTTTCTCTTGATTTTCAAGACATGCGACAACAAGGTTGTGTCACATGATAAAAAAAAAATTACTATTACATGATAACAACCTTACTATCGCACGATAGAAAACTCACTGTCGAACGACTACAAAATACAAATATCCTATCATGCATTTACAACCTCCTGTTATGCGTCAACAACACATGATTTTCACACTTCAACAACCTCCTATCGTGCCTCAACAACCTGCCCTGCACGTTCATGATACTTGATATGCTAGTACCTTAGTAAGCTAGTAGTAAGTTAGTAGTATACTACCTGACGAATAACCTAGGTTTATATAGGATATGTTTTCAAGGGGTTGGCGAAGTTGACCCCTAAAAAATATATATACTGTTAGGAAATAAGGGATAAAATATGTGGAACAATCCCTCACAAAATCACAACAGTAGGAACTAATATGCACAAAAATATTACAGATCTCAATAAAAGTGCAGAAAAAAAATAACACAACACAAAGAAATGATATTTAACGTGGTTCACCCAATTTGGGCTATGTCCACTAAGAATCAATTACTCAGATTTTATTACAAGCCACTGCTCTCTCAATATAATACCTAGATCTATTTGGATATATGCTTAACAAACTCTACAAAATTCACACCTGAATTTAGACATATCTGCAATGTTACATCATCCCTACCATATGTACAAAAACACATAAGTAGACAACTATTTAAGTAGTTTTACAATACCATGGGTATCAAAACCATAGGCCAAAACTGTCCCATAAACCTATGAGTCAAAATCCCACCCATATGATAAGAGCACATTTCCCAAAATATCATGCACATTTTTTAAGGCCAAAAAAAATTCTCGAACCTCGACGAAAATACATGAAGAGTGTACAATACTTTTAGTGTAAAGTCTTCAACACTTCCACACATGAAAATAGGATCCAAAACATAACATATACTATAAATTTTAGGCAAACATGACATTGACCTACTTCAAAAAAGTCACCTTTTCAAAATTTCCCAAAATAGAATATTTGCCAAATTACAAATATTCACCACTAAAAAATCCCCTGTGAATAGGTTAATTTGAGAAGGCCAAAATGGGGTAAAAAATGAAATTGAAGGGTAGATAGGTAATGAATAAGGGAAACAAAGATGCATGAGGGAGAGAAGCATGTGGGCGAGGGTACGTATAAGGAAACATAGGCGGGTAATAGAGGAAGATTAGGTCACAGTGGTGGAATGGGTAATGGGAACTTGATAAGCAAAATTAGAAGAAATGATAGGCTTGTGAAGTAGTTAGGAAATAGATAGGTGGGGTGATTAGGTTGTAAAGAAATGGGAAAATTAGTTTAGTCTTTGATAGTGTTGAGTGGTATGAATGCAAACACGACATCAGTTGACGATGTGGGACCGCGTCCCACCATTATTAGAGCAGATACATCTCAGCATTACTAAGGATGAGTGAAAACATATGTGAGATGTCGAATTGGTGGGAATTAGGTGCTATAAGTAGATTCAATGGGATCACAGTCTCATGGTTGTGCTCATCGATAGATGAGATGCTGCGACCAACACCTTTCATCTACCCATCGACAAGATGACCATTACGCTGGAGGACGTATACAAGATTCTGCGGCTACCAATTTTTGGTGAGCTAGTATATTTGGTATCAATAGATGGATCCTTCGAGGTGATGATTGAGGTATTTGGGGAGATGATGAGTGACTTGATAGAGCATAATATTAGTCTTGTTTATGGGGATTTGTATAGTGCACACCTGCAGGAGACACAATTAGCAGTGTTAATGATGGTGGCGGTGGGGTTCTATGCACTTACTGGTTTAGAGGGTGGTTGGTTTCCTAGAGGGGTGATGGGATTATTTCGGGATATGATTGATGATTGGGTCTTATTTGTATGGGAATCTACATATTTAGTGTAGCTATACAGGGAGCTATGGGCTTACTAGAGGATGCGATGCTATGACATCTGTTGTATGTTCCTACTGCACTGCTGGGCATATGAGCATATTGTGGTAGTGCAACCACGAGGACTACCAGTGCTAGATTGGAATTATGGGGCAAAAAGGGCAGATGAAAGGAGGTGGGTGGCCATAGGTGGTCATCCTGGAGTGGAGGAGGCATCACACGACGTAGTATACTATAGGTAGGAGCTACAGGGCCTTTATGTGATGGAAATAGTCTAGAGGCCATATGTTGGTTTTCCTACTTTTAGAGGGATGGATCAGGAGCTACATGAGTTATAGTTAGTGCGATGGATATAGAGAAATTTTTTTGGCGAGCACGAGATTATCCTGATAAATTTTTTTTGATGCCGGTTTAGATTACAATAAGATATGCTGCCACCCTTCCCATAGTATCGCAAGGATTATGTGGAGAGACCTTTGTCTCCACCCGAGCCCACATACCCCATAAGATAGGAGGATGTACCAGTGGATACAAGGCTAGATGATGTAGGGACCACGATGACATACAGACAGTGGTGGGAAGTAGAGTTATAGGAAGCACCACTACAGCCAGGTTAGTCAGACTTAGCCATAGTGATGGTTCAGTGGGATTCCCTATAGGGACAGGGGAATGTGCTAGGAGTTCAGTTGATAGGGGCACATGCACATGTAGTTACTTTGACAGGGTAGGTGACTACATTATAGGGTCCACTGACTACTACCCAAACATGGGCATAGGTACAGGTACAAGTATAGGTAAGGGATGGTACATAGGTAGAAGTTTTACATGCGTAAGTTACTTGTTTATAGGGACAATTAGAATTCATGTAAGCACAGGTTATGGCCTTACAGGCCCAGGTAACTGCACAGGCACCAGGACAGGGTCCCATAGTACATACACTGACACTAGGATAGGGTCCTCTATTGGTAGGGAAGATTTCATAGGTGGCACTTACGCTGATGGCACCACCCCATAACGTATCTATGAAGAGGTTCAGGGATGCCGTAAACAAGGCCCATTATTACCAAGACCATCTAGTCAATGCAAGTATTGATGTTCCCTCATATGCTGAGTATAGGGCCCAATAGGTAATTAGTGAGAGGACTAGATCTAGGACTCACAACTCAGGTAGTACAGGGGTTCGTCGGCCCCAGAGACAGGGTCAGGGTGAGGCTACAAGTGCTCAGAGACCGTGCTTGACAGAGGTCTAAGGGGAGGAGATGGAGGTTAGGTAGGGACCAGTAGGTGGTGGAGAGATTCTGGTAAGGTGATTGACAAGGAAAGAGGAGGAGACACATGAGAGTGGAGAGGAGGGCCTCAGGTGGGGCTCAGATATTTATGAGATTGTATTATGATTTTTATTTTGATATATATACCGGATTACGTGCCAAATATTTTTCAAGATTTTATAGGAGATTTTTTGAGACGCTTGTATCCTTTTGTACATATGTATTGATACAAAGAATTTCCTCTTTATATAGTTGATGATTATTATTGGATGGATGATGTAATCTCTTTTTAATTTCCATTTTTATTATGTACCATGGGAATTAAGTGAGTTAGGCATGATTGAGTCTAAGCCATTTAGGCATGATGGAGTCAGGTATAGGCCTAGTTTGATCAAGTATAGGCATGGTGGAGTAAGGTATAGGAATGGTTTGGTCATGTATAGGCATGGTGGAGTCAGTTATAGGCATGGTTTGGTTAGGTATAGGCATGGTTTGGTCAGGTATAAACATGGCAAAATCTAGGTAATTTCCAAGTTACTGATCTTATGGAAATAATGTATTATATATATGTTGTGGTTAAATTTCCAAGTAATTAATATCATGAAAATATGAAATGACTTAAGTGGAATATGGTTGTGGTGATAAAATGGTAGGTATGTATGTTTTACGATATTAATTTCCATGTTTTTGTGTAAATGGAAACTAACTAAGGTAGAATATGAATGTAAAGGGGAAAAATTGGTTAGGGGTAAAAGTGGTCGAGCTAACCTACAAGGGCCCCATTCCCTCGGAGTGCTACCTATATATCCCTAGAAAATAGGGGGCCTCAGACTAATGTAGTTCTCTTATAAGCTAGGGAAGAACATGATAAGGGAGATGAATGGGTCGTTAGTTTATAGGAATGATTGAGTCTATGTCATTTAGGCATGATTGAGTATAGGTTGAATAGGAATGGTTGATTTTATGTTGAATAGGTGTGGGTTTTGGTGGAATAGAAATTCCATGAATGTAGGTGTCGAAGGTCTAGTCTTGTGAAGGAGGATCAATAAGTAAGAAAAGAGGTGAATGGTAAGAGGAGAGAAAAAGCCACCTAATTGGTAAGAACCATTATGAGTCTATCATGTCAAAGATTGGTGTATGAACATAAGACCCTAAATGCATTGTACAATTGACTATTCTAAGGGTGAAGAAAGTAACATGACTATGAAATGTTGCATTTGAGGCACGTCCCTTGAGTAGGTGGAAGATGAAAAGAAAATAAGGTGAGGTGAAATGGGTTATTTTAGCATAACCTTGGTGTGAGACAACATGTCTCTTCTATAAGATACCCAAGACCAAAATAGGCAAGTCAATGATGAAAAGTTATCTTTTTCTTTTTAATTTTGTTTTATAGACTAGTCGATGTGGTAATTCTATGTGGGATGAATAGAATACCTCCTTGAGGTCTTTGTGAAGCTGATTGATGCGGGAAGCTTCAAAATACTTTTATTTTATTTTTTTTGTAAAAATAGTCTTCCTTTTGTGATAGACTATGTACAATAGGGATAAATTTTTATAGTTTTACTTCAAGGGAGCAGTCTATTTATAGAAACAAGTTCAAAAGATAGATGTCCTTTTTAAGGGAGTCATCCATTTAAAAAAAGTTTGACTCAAGGAGTTTGAATTTAAAAATCCCATAAATTACTTTTGAATTTTTTGTTTTTAGACTTTTAGGTCATGGAAAAGACTATAGAGAAGTATAGGCTTCTTTTATGAAGACAAAACCATAACACATAGAGGTTATATATGAAAGTGGGGTTTTAAGTGATGAAAGAACATGGGATTCCATCCTAAAAAGGAAAAAAATTATCCATGAGAATCATGTCTTGAGTAGATTTATGGTACTCATATTAAAGATAAGGTTGAAAGGTGACAGGTAATCACATGATTCTTGTTTAGTTGTTGATCCTTAAAATAGGTAAGTGAAAGGTAAATGTTTCTTAAGGGATGAGTGTTTAATAGATAGAAGGTGATATAGGACTTGAGTCAACAATATAATGGTAAAAGATACAAGGCATTGAGGGGCTCAAGTTTGGGTTTACCTTCAATTGAAGATAAATAATAAGCACCCGGTCCATAAGCATGAGTAACGATATAGGGTCCAAGCAAATTAGAAGCAAAATTGACCTGTTTTCTTTACTCCACTTTTTTTACATGTTTATTTTCCTTTAGGATGAGGTCACTGACCTTGAAGGTTTGTTCTTGGACACGTTTATCGTATGCACATTTGATACAATTTTGGTTGATTTGGAGGTGATTGAGAGAATTTAGATTACATTCGTCTAATAACTCAAGTTGTGCCAAATGATATTGGTGAAAAACATCATCGTTAAGCATATCTTTGATTAGATACAAAAAGATGGAATTTAGACTTCAAGAGGCAAGACAACCTTTGTACCATACACCAAAGAGAAAGGTGTGGCAGTAGTTGAGGTGCAAATACTAGTGTGATAATCCCATAAGGTAAAAGGAATGTGCGTGTGCCAATCCTTACCAATATCATAAATCAATTTAATAATAATTTTATTTATAGTTTTTTTAGTCAATTAAGCTTAGCCATTTGTTTGAGGATAATAAGGTGAAGAAAAACTTAGTTGAATGCTGAAGGCATCATAAAGTTTCCATAGGGTTTTGTTTTTGAATTGTTTTCCATTATCAGTGATGAGGTGGTGAGGTGGTGAGGAACACCAAAGTGAAAAAATGATTTGATGGTTGATGAATTCACAAATTTTCTTGGTTTTTATAGAAATAAGAGGTATGGGTTCCACCCATTTAGTGTAATATTTGGTAGCGATAATAATCCATTGATGACATTGGGAAGAATGAGGGTTGATTTCTCTGACAAGATCCAAATCCTATTGAGAGAAAGGCCAAAGGTCTCATGCAAATTGTAAGGTGTAAGTAGGGGTGTGATGAAGATTAGCATGTTGTTGACACTTCACACAACACTTGACATAGTCACATCAATCACAATTTAAGGTTGGCCAGTAATAGCCCAGGTGAAGGATGCACTAGTGACAGCTAAGCCACTAAAGTGACCCCCACAAATCCCATCGTGAACTTCCTTGATGGTGTATGGAATTTCAAAACTTGTAAGGAATTGTAGAAGGATATTGTTGGTTTCTCAAACATGTACCCACATCTCAAATATCTTAAGGGATGAGGTGTTTGAGACCATAATGGAACCGCCCCCAAGTTGTGGGACCTTGTACGCTTGGGATGGATCTCTAGAGAAGGCCGGTTCCTCTACCTACCTCTAACACTACTACTACTCCTAATTCTGAAAGAAAATCCTAGACTAAACATGCCAAGGGACCAGGGATAGAAGGATGTGTAGAAAGGGGAAATCCTAAGCTAAGGAAGGCAATAGCGCCAGAAGGAAAGGGTCAATCTCTCTCCATGTGTGGCGGTGAAAATAGAGAGGGCACGAGAGAAAAGGGTAGATGGCGAATGCCACAGATCAACACATAGGATTAGCCTTTCGACATGTGCAACACATGAACGTGGGGAATGTAAGTTGAGGAATACACACAACATGCTAGAAAATGCAAACAAAGAGGTGAGATGCAATGAAAATGAGAGAGGGAAGACAAGAGTTCCACAAAAAATGATTTTATTGCCTAAGGGACACACAATTATTTACATTCACGACATGAGGCAATAATACATTACAGAGACCATGCCAAGGTCTGAGACCCATGGGAAGTTGGCCACCATTTTGGCATGGTTCCGTTATAGCAAGGAGGGATATTGTTTTACAAAGTAGAACTCTGCTATTTATAGAAGAAGAAGGAGAGAAGAGAAGGAGAATGGGAGGGAAAATTAGATTCAAATATTCAACCACTAATAACCAATGATAAATGCTTGTAAATCCACCTATAAGGCTGTCAGATGCGTTTCCCCATGTTTGTTTGGCATGTGGAAGAAGGAAGAAGGCAAGATCTGATGAAATTTGGTGGTTGAGGTTGATTGGATGTATGCATTGATGAACTGAGAAATATTTCCCTATTTTTAACCTAACAAATCCCACCTATATTTGAATTTGAAAATTCCAACGTGTAGCTTGTGTCAGCAGTTCTCTAAAAATTCTAGGCATGTACTGATCTAAGCTTTGTAGAAAAATATAAGGCTGTGTCAAATCCATTGGCGCATGCAAGACACATGGCATGCGTGGGTTGACTTAAATGATGGCCAACTGTTCATATGTTTTGTATTTTCTACCACATGTCATGCATTGGTTGGTTTTCCATATTTGGCACCCTGTTAGCATGATTTGATAGGTTACGTGTAGCACACTCAATTATGATAGAAGATGACATGGCACAATGACTGGTGCAGAAGAAGGTGCAAGGTGCAGGGGAGAGAGGCAAGTGCATGAAAGGGAAACAGAGGGGAGGCACATGGGAGAAGAAAGGAAAGAGGGTGTGTGAAGGAACTGAGTCTATGTAAGTGCACAAGAGGAATGCTATGGACTTAGCTGACTGGGAGGTAGGTTTGTAGAGGTGCACGCAAGGATTGCATGATGGGATAGGAGAGAAACCGGGACTGTAGGAGGAAGGCACGCAAAGGAAAATGGAAGAAGATAGAAGAATGTAAAAGGGAGCAGGAAAGTGCACAAGGGCATGCAGAGGAATTGCAACTATGCCATGGTGTCAAAGGAACAATCTCAAGTGCGTACAACCTGAAATGTGAAACACCAAAATCAAGATGAAAATTTAAGCTATCTAGATAACTAGGAGAGTTATTTGGATAATAGTTTTGGTAACTTTTGGGGGCCATCTGCATGCTAGATGAAGATACCAGTAGCCTTAGAAGTCCATTGGGCATGGAGTCAAGCCCTAAACTTGAAGATCTGATCTGTAACTTGAAGAACATTCTTGAAGTCACTTGAAGCTCTGTATGAACTCTGAACTGAACTGCTACTATCATATTAAGATATTATGAATTGGATTGATGAGAGTGAAAGCTTATACACTGACCATTGGAACTACCTCTGCCAAAATTGAACTGTTATCTGAGGAAGCAACAAAATGAGTGCGCGGGTGCAACAGGAAAGGAAAGGCGTTAGAGGGAGCATGCTCAAATAGAAGCACAACACTATGTACAAAAGTTGAAAATAATACATGTCCCAAATGGAACATGTAGAGTGTGCACAAGCACTTGTGTTACTGAAAGAAAATCTAAACCTAAACTAACCAGAGGCAAGGGACACTCAGGTAAAACCTCCAACAGGAAGGGAGAAGTATATTCCCTTCCTCACAAATTGTGACCATGTAATTGATTTGGCGTTGAACATGGTTGGAAATAAGAGTGAAAAACCACCTTGCAGATGGCATTTCACCCTCCTCAAAGTATCAACAAACATAACATACACCTCCTAGAGTTGTTTTGTACTTGGATATTGGAGGCGCTATTACTGACCTTTGGTGCTTTGAAGCTCTACCTCATGCTCTGAAATGAGCATGACTGGTGGAAACTCTATTTTTGGCTCTAGGCTAGCTATATATCTAATTGGGCATGGTCTGATCCTTGTAGTTTTACCATTACTTTTAAGCTCAATCCCGCAGATGGGATTTTCTTGTAGACTTTCCTTCTAAAGGGGAGTACTTATAGGCTAGGGCGTGTAAAGCTGGGGCATGCATGGTTCTACCTCTACAAGCAACTTGGTCTCCTTCAGAACATTTCCCTTTAGAGCTAACTAATTTTTTGGTTGAAATAGGAACCTGTATGATTTCCTCTTCCCAGTCGGATTCGCATGAGTCACGACATTCTTCAACTATCTTGCAGTCATCAAACATGATGGCGTTGGTTGGGAAAGGCGTGTTGGTAGGGGGCTATTCATTTTTTGTAGAGTTAGATAGAGGATACTCATAAGAAGATGGAAGTATGGGTGCAAAAAACAAGAAAGGTGCATACGCTACAGGAACAGAGGCGTGCACGAAAGGAGAGATGGTGGAATATTGAAGGTGAGATGGAGGGGGGAATTCATAATGGGGGTAGCTCGTAAGAAGATGGGGACACGTGCAACAGTCTGAGATGATTTAAGTAGGCACATAGGAGTGGGAGGGATGTAGGATGGTAGTGCAAGGTTTCCCCATTAACAGGGCTGCCACATACTAGATTTTTGAGCCTCCATTTCTTCCGCCCACTCTGTAATCTTGGGAAGCAACTCAGCAATGAAGCACAACTTCTGTTGGGTGCTAAACCAGCCTGGTACAAGGTAAACCCACGGACAATGGACCTTGTATCCAACTTCAACTACCTTTATAGAGCACTTGACTCTAAGTTGCATCATGTCCATCTCTATTTTTGTCACCTACCTCTCAAAATCATCTTTAGCCAAGGATTTGCCACCGTCATCTGCATAAACCTGTTCTTCATAAACATTTCGGTTAGAAAAAAATGGGTTTTATGCATTTTTGGGATAATGGGGCAAAACTGATTTGGAGGAGGATTTTGAAATTGTGGGGATGGAGGGAAATAGTTCTGCTACTGTGAGTGAGAATTCTGTGGAGGGAAAGAATTCATGATTGTACAACTTCAAAAGAGGAATGTGGAATGATGGAAAAAGAGTAATGAATGGAGGAATGAGGGGAAAATGGTCTGCACATGAGATAATGGGTGCGTCAAATCAGTGGAGTCGCCAGATGTGTTTAAAAATGCCTCCAAAGGCTGGATCTTAGTAATAACACATCAAACTTGTTGAGATAAAGATGTAAAACTCTTCACTCTGGTCCCACCGGGTGTGCCAGAAACTGTTGGATGCTCGAACATGCACCCGTGTCTCAAATCTCTTCAGGGCTGAGGTGTTTGAGACCAAAATGGAACCACCCCCAAGTTTTGGGACCTTGCACGCTTCGAACGGATCTCCATAGAAGGCCGGTTCCTCTACCTACCTCTAACACTAGTGATACTCCTAATGCTGAAAGAAAATCCTAGACTAAACATGCTAAGGGACTAGGGATAAAAGGATGTGTAGAAAGGGGAAATCATAAGCTAAGGAAGTTGATAACACTAAAAGGAAAGGTTTGATCTCTCTCCATTAGTGGTGACAGAAACAGAGAGGGCACGATAGAAAAGGGTGGATGACACATGCCACAGATCAACACATGGGGTTGGCCTTCTGGCACAAGCAACACATGAATGTGGAGATTACAAGCCGAGGAATACACACAACATGCCATAAAACACAAACAAAGAGGTGAGATGCACTGAAAATGAGAGAGGGAAGACAAGAGTTTTGTAAAACATAATTTTATTTCCTAAGGGATGTACAATCATTTACATTCATGACAGGAGGCAAGAATACATTAAAAATACCATGCCAAGGTATGAGACCCATGGGAAGTTGGCCACCATTTTGGCATGGTGTCGTTACAACAAGGAGGGATAATTTTTTACAAAGTAAAACTCTACTATTTATAGAAGAAGGAGAGAAGAGAAGGAGAAAGGGAGGGAAACTCAGATTCAAACATTTAACCACCAATAACAGTGATAAATGCCTATAAATCCACCTGCAAGACTATTAGATGTGCTTCCCCATGTCTGTTTGGTGTGTGGAAGAAGGAAGAAGGAAAGATCTGATGAAATCTCATGGTTAAGGTTGATTAGATGTATGCATTGATGAGATGATAAATGTTTCCCTATTTTTTTCCTAATAAATCCTGCCTATATTTGAATTTGAAAAGTCCATTGTGTAGCCTTGTGTCAGTAGTTTTCTAACAAGTCTAGGTGCATACCGATATGAGATCTATAGCAAAAGACATAGTTGTTAGAAGATGTCAGATTCATCGGCGCACACAAGACACGTGGCGCACGTGGGTTGGCTGAAATGATGGCCAACTGTTCATATGTTTTGTCTTTTCTGCCACATGCCATGCACTAGTTTGTTGTCTAGATTTGACACCCTATTAGTGCACTTTGATAGGCTACGTGTAGCATAGTCAAGTCTGACAGAAGATGACATGGCACAGTGACTAGCGTAGAAGAAGGCACAAGGCACGAGAGAGAGAGGAAAGCGCGCGAAAGGGAAATAGAGGGGAGGCATGTGAGGGAAGAAAGGAAAGAGGGCATGCGAAGGAACTGAGTCTATGTAAGTGCACAAGAGGAATGCCAGGGACTTAGATAATTAAGAGGTAAGTATTTAGAGGTGCGCGCAAGGAGTGCACGATGGGATAAGAGAGAAAATGGGTGGGCATGAGGAAGGAGTGCAAGGGAAAATGGAAGGAGATAGAAGAATGCAAAAGGGAGCAGGAAGGCACGTAAAGGTGTGCAGAGGAACTGCAACTATACCATGGTGTCAAAGGGACAATCTCGAGTGTGCGCAACCTAAAATGTGAAACACTAGAGTTAGGATGAAAATATAAGCTATCTAGATAACTAGGAGAATTATTGGATAACAGATACTATCAAAGCCATGTTTATAGAGAAGACCACCCATTATGACATAGTGAGAGACACTTTTGAGAAAGGCTCATTTTACATTGCGAGTAAGATCTGGAGGCATAATTGAAAGGGAAAGGTAGTTAGAAAACTTCTTATACCAAAGGTCATGTGGGTCAGTTTCAATGTTTCCTACAAGGTTGACATCTAGGATTAGATAAGAAGGTGATTACAACCTTTGTATTGTGACAAAGATTTTGTGACAAATATTTTTGAGTCGAAGGGTGAAGAAGGGATTTGAGAAGCAAGACATGCCATGGTGTCCACAAATTTATTAGTAGAATTCGAGGTGGTTTGAAGTTCTTAATGGTAAAAGGTTATGAAAATTATGTCAACATGATGATTATACTTTTGAAGCATCTCCTTACGACACTGGTATATACCATTAACTTGGTTCATAACCAGTTGAGAGTCACCAAAGATATTAATTGATTTAACATCTAAGGCTATGGAGGTTTGAAGTCCCAAAAACGAGTGCTTCTATATTCGATGATATTGTTAGTATAATCAAAATCTATTTTGAAAGATAATGGTATAGGTGCATCATCCAAAGGAATGAGGATAACTCTGGCACCACCCCATGCTAACATTTGGAACCATCAAAGAATAAGTTCATCTGGTAAACGATATCATCCAGGGAGAGGGTAGTGATGGATTCATCAGGGAAATCAAAGTTAGAAGATTGGTTTCTAGAGAGAGGTGTGTCTGTTAGCTAGTTAGAAATGTTTTCTCCTTTGACAAATTTTTGATGGATGAATTTGAGTACTAGGTCTGCAAGAAGCATGCACCAACATGCAGGATGTTGATGTTGGTAGGGCTTAGCCTACATGTAATGTAAGGGGTTAGTATTGGTGACAATGAAGGTTTTGTGGTTGAGTAGGTAATGAAGAAGTTTAGTGACGAAAAAAACTAAGGCTAAAAAGAGTATTTCAGCGTGAGTATATCTAGTTTCATAGTCTAAAATTATATGGCTTATATAATAAACTGCTTGCTCCCTGTGTTTCTCATCACGATGAGTGAGAATGTCCCCCAGGGAATGATCAGTAGTAGAAATGTAAAGGTAAAATGGTTGGTCATCCTTAGGGGGAATGAGAACAGGTGGTTGGAGGAGATATTTTTTTAAGGCATCGAAGGCTTTGTGGTATTCACCATCCCATTTGAAGGAGACATATTTTTTAGAAGATGATGAAATGGATGGCAACGGATGGAAAGATGAGAAATAAAGTGACCAATAGATTACAAGTTACCCTGCAAACTACGAAGTTGACGAAGGTTAGTAGGTGGAGACATCTTGAGAATAACCTTGATTTTAGTGGCATCAACTTCAATGCCATGCAAAGAAATGATAAAACCAAGGATCTTTCTAGAGAGAACAATGAAGACACACTTCTTAGGTTGAAGGTGAAAAAAATATTTGATGAGATTGTTAAAGACAACTTTAAGGACAACAAGGTGCTCACCCTGATGTTTAGATTTGGCAAGAATATTGTCAACTTAATCTTCTAATATGTTATGCATGATGTCATTAGAAATATAAGTCATAGCCCAATGATATGTAGCACCAAATTTTTTAAGGCTAAAGGGCATGACACGATAGCAGAAGGTACCCCAAAGATATGAAGGAGGTTTTTTTTTGATCTTCTAAAATGAGTAATATTTGGTTATAGCCCGAGAAACCATCCATGAATGATAACATCTCATGGCTAGTGGTGAGATCAACTAGTTGGTCAATACTAGGTAGAGGAAATTTTTCTTTGGGGAAAGCCAAGTTAAGGTCATGGAAATCCATGAAAATGTGGAGTCATCCTATCACTTTTGTGATATGAACAATTTTAGAGATCCATTAGGGATAATAAATGGGTAGGATGAAGTAAACCAAAAGAAGGCGCTGGATTTATTATTTGACAATAATGGAAATGTGCGGATGCATTTTTCACAGCTTTTGTTTCATGGGTTTGGCATCAGGAATGGTTATAATATTGTGGACCACAATGTTTGGGTCAATATCGGGCCTATCAGCATACGACCAAGCAAAAGTATTTCTATGATCTTGGAGGAAAGAAATGAAAGCTTCTTGTTCAGTAGCATCTAAAGATTTACCTATTTTTAGAATGTGTGGGTCGTCCTGAGTGTAAATATTGATTTTGATGGTTGAGTCATTCAACATGGTTTGTGTCTCAGAAGGTAATGACAGTGAATATAAGAATCTTCCGCACCAAGGTAGGTGAGAATAGACTCATCGTAGTGACATTGAATGATGTTAATAGAAGGTGTATCATCATCAATCATGTCAGGATACAAGTATGGAATATAAGAGGGAGCCTCACCATCATGTAGATAAGTCAAAGGTCCTAGGGGAATGGTGTTCAAATTTTTTTTAGGAGGAATGGATTCTGGATCCATAGAATATATAGGTGAAGGTGGTGAATTTGGTGAATGGGGTGGGAAATGTTTATTGTCCTCGATGAGTTCAACTAGGGCCTTATTGGGAGGTGGTTCAATAAATATAATACCACAGTGTTCTTTATGCTTACGAGTGGTGCAAGGAATGACAATATAGAAACCTTGTTAATAGAAACCAAATCTAAATCCATTCTAAGCACAACGATGGAGGAGGGTGTGGGTGAAGCGGAGGTTGGTGAGAGATTGGAGGTTAGAGGAAAATGGTTGAGCTTGGGAAGGTGGCTCGGGTGAGTAGGTAGAAGCATCAAGTCCCCCACGTGTTAAGTTGGTGCGAAGGTGGGGAGGATCGTAGGGGAAAACCTCTCTTACATGGTGATCATCGTGGGGATGTTGGTGAAGGCTACCATACTCTTGAGGAGTAGGGAATGTGTCAATGTTATAAAGGTGGTACTCCCCCAGAGTGAGGCATTGAAAAACACCTTCTGAGGGATTAGTAGTTGGTATATGGATAGTGGGAATGAATGAATCACTGGGCAGATGGGAAGAAGAAGTATTGGATGTTGGAGGAGTAGATGGATTGGTTGATGGGTCAGCTACAGAAGCTGTGGAAACAATGGGAATAGAGGAATTAGTTGTTAAAGATGTAGTGGCAGTAGTGGTGGATGAGGCAGCGACTGAAGAAGAAGTGGTAGCGGTGGTAGATTCCTTAACTAGGATAAGAACATCATTGGATCAATACATGTTATAGGTCTTGAATGGTGAAGGGTCAGATAGAATGGTATAGTTGT
This sequence comes from Taxus chinensis, assembly GCA_019776745.2. NCBI lineage: Eukaryota > Viridiplantae > Streptophyta > Pinopsida > Cupressales > Taxaceae > Taxus > Taxus chinensis. The sequence goes on along the minus strand of CM034154.1, from coordinate 76,180,344 downwards.
GCCCTTTATGTTTGAATTTTAAATATCAGTTTAAGGTTGGAGGAACACAACCCATGGCATAAATCTAGGGTTGGCTAAGTAGCATGGTGTACTGGAATCCCCCCTCTAAGATATAGAATAACTCAGGAATAGCATGAGGGCCTACATGAATGTGGAGAATGATGGTGTCAAGGGTGGAATTCATGGACATCATTAACTGAATGCAACATAACTAGAGCTATTACGCATGTGATTAGCAGGAATACACATTTGGTTGTATGCATGAGAGGAAATGATGTTAATACTGGCACGGCCATCAATCATAACATGTTGAATGCATGTATATTATCAATGTAGATGGAAATAAATAGGGCGGGGTCAGGATCATCCTATTAGAGAGGTACAATCTTGTCGTCAGAGAAACTGAGAGTGATTACTTAATGAGTGGTAGTGGGAACAGAGGAAGGGGGTGAGGGAAAAGTGGTGAGAGAGGCCACATGGTGAGGATTGATAATGGATGCAACAAGCATAGGGTCATTAGGTAGAACCTCAATAGATTGTGGGACCTTAATGAGGGCCTGCCGATGGGACTTAGAGGTTTGTATGAGGTCGCATGTAAAGACATTTTGAGAGGAGACTAGTGTAATTTTTTAAGAATTGTAAGATGGGAAAACTCGTCTAGAAATATGGTATGTGGGTCCACAGATGGTGATTTTCGATGTAAGTGCCGATGGAATATTGGGTAAAAGAGTAGCAGAATGAGTCTGGTTGTTTTCTCCATTCCTTTGTTCCTTCTGAGGATCAAGTGGAAATTTGAACCATATTAATCTACAGTAAAGGATAAAGTGAATGTCATGATAGGTGTAGCGACAAGATGGAAAAAAATATAGTGAGTGCATATACTAGTTTTGTTAAAATAATGCAACACATTGGCATTTTGGTGGAGGTTTGGCTAGCTCTCTTATGTGGACCATATTGATCTCAAATGTTGGAAGGGCAGTAAAAGGGTTGTGGAGGTGGAGATGAAGGTCACTGAATAGGTAAGGGAAGAGGATTTGTGGTGATAGGTGAAGGTGGAATAGGGTCCTCATCTAAAAGATCATCATCATCACAAGTTTTCTTCGAGAGGACATAGTTTTAGAAGAATAGTATTAAGGGCCTTACAGTTTTCCTCATCATTCCCTATCACATGATGGTAAGTGACAAATTTTGGTATCATTCAAACCCTTATGGTTTAGGTTTGAGTGGGTCATAAGGTCTAAGTGGTGGAAATGTTATGACAGAGGTTTCCAAATGGTTAGCTAAGATGTTGGTGTAAGACCCTGCCAAAGGATCACAATGAGAAGTAAGTGTGGGTATGGATGGAAGTGTGGGTGAATTTGGTGGGAGAGACATCACTGGAGGTAGAATCAAAGGTTGAGTAAGTTTGACAACTTTTTTAGTAGATAGTATGATTTTAGGTTTGGATTGTACCTTCTTGGGTAAAGATGTAGCAGGTGTGTTATTTTTTGAAGGTGATGCGGCTTTAACTACCTTTTTGGAGGGTAGTGGATTCTTGGGCTTTGGTTTCACCTTCTTGGGTAAATGTGAAGAAAAATTGTGTGATGTAGAAGGGAAGGCATCTAGAAGAAGGGGACGAGTTAGAAAAGGTGATAATAGAGGTGCAGTGGAAGGTTGTAGTAAGAGGAAATGTGGAGGTACATTGGTTGAAGAGAAGGGAATAACATAGGTAATGATGAGGATACTGGAAGTGGTGTAGGTAAAGGAGGTAGAAAGGATGTAGGTGACGGTGAAGGCTTAATATGTGTAGGTAATTTGGGTATAATAGAGGATCATAATGAGGTAGGCTGATGTGCTTTTTGTTTACTGTAGGTAGGAGGATGTTTGACCAAGGTTGATGGGTGGGAACCTAGGATAGATGGAAGTGGTGAAGGTGATAGAGGGGTAGTGGACGAAGTCAGTGTATGTGCAACCTAAGGGGTTGGGCCTTCCTCTTAGGTGGGGGAATAGTTCTTGCGATGGCTTATGAGGACATGTGGCTAAATCCAGTTTGAGAGGAGGATGTACTAGGCTCGATGTCGGCATTACTCCCAATGTGGTAATGGGTCTGGACGCGGAGGAAGATATAGGTGCGGGTAAGGTTTTAGGAATAGGAAAATTTCATTTTATGGTAAAGGTTTAGGTGTGGGTGAGGGTGATGAAGAAGGGGTCGCTACAATTTTCATGGGCATGGTGGGTTTGGTTGTCTGAAACACCTTTGGATAGATCATGGAAGTATCAGTAGACAACATCTTACATTTGAGTTGAGATAGGCATTCGAAGACATCCCCAAAGCATGGAATTGTCAAAATAATCCAAGAAATAGGCAAAACGTAAGAACGAAACTGATGTAGGATGGGATGATGTTAATTTAGTAGTAATCCCTGTAAATAATATCTGTGAGGCAGGGAAACTGTTGCCTTCAGACTCTATGGGTAGAAGACATGAGAGAAAATCAACAGGATCCTTGAAATCCAATGGAGAATTGTCACCAATAGGAAGGGACTCTGCTAATGGATCCCCTGTGGGTAGGGGAGATGGTAAGTTATATGAGGTAAGTTCATCTTTTGGAAAAGAAGAAGGTAAGCATGAATCTCCTGTGGGTAGAAGAGTAAGTACTGTGGATTGTTCATAAAGTTGAGAGGTGAGTGGGGAAACTGCATCAGACTAATATGGTGGACTCCTCCATGGGTGAAGGACGACATAAGGGAGACTCCTTTGTGGGTAAAGGAGTAGATGATACAAGTCCCTGTGTGGATGAAGGAGCTCGTGCAAGAATCTCTTCAATAGATGGAGTAGGAGGAAATTGAGTAGGAAGAGTTGGTATGATGTAGAAAACAACATGCACCTCACAAACGTTACCATCATTGGTTGAGGTTTCAACAGTTTGGTTAGACAATGGGGTGTGATTTGGGAATGAATTCTTGAAGATGTGAAGGTTTTGATTAGCTGGTGCATTAGGATTATCCAAGACAAGATCTCCATTATCTAACATTTCTTGGATGATATTTTTGAAAGTTATACAATTACCATCACTATGACCTCTAACGTGATGATAGTTGTAGTAATCATTTTCTTTTTACCATGCAGGTGCAAGATGAGAGGGGTAAAAACCAGTATGTGGTTTGATAGGTGGAAGAGTGACTACTCTAGCTTTTAGAAGTTTTTCTAAAACTAAAGAGTAGGGTTCTCCTATGGGAGTATATTTTCGTTGCTCCTGCTTGAACTGAAAATCCTAGAACATGAGAAAGATTGGAAGAAGGATTTGATTGGTTGGATGGATGAGATGGGACGACTTTCAAAACTACTGCATTTGCAGATCCTTTTGCTTTAGAATAATTATTTTGTGGTTTGGAAGAAGAAGATGTATCATTTGGTTTGAACACAACATTCTTGTTACGCAATTGTATCTTCTTCTCTTCAATGGCACAAATTTCAAGTTTCTCGGGCCATGGTGAATGCCTTGTCAAATGTGTGGAAGGTTTGAACTTGGAGAGTTCGTGAGATGTGTCTAGCACAAGATCTGGTGAACAACTATATTAACTCAGTTTGAGGCAGCTGGAATGTGAGTTGGTTGATCAGGCTCTGCCAACGAGTGAATAAAATCTGTGATAGATTCATCTTCATATTAGCATGTCATGTACAAGTCAGTCATGGTGACCTTATTGAAAATGTTGATAGAAAAGTGGTCTATAAAATCCTGAGCTACTTGATTAAATGAAAATATGGAATTCCTGGGTAGAGAACTATACCAATCTAAATCAAACCATGTCAAGGACATTAGGAATGTTCACAAGAGAAAAGTGTCATTATGAGCAATCAAATAACACACATGTTTAAAAGACCGTAAGTGTTGTTGTGGGTCTTCTTTTCTATTGAACCAATTGAATTTAGGCATTTCCCAATGGGGAGGGTATGGATGAATCAGAATGGATGGGTGAATGGGCTCATTGCAAATCTCATCATATGTCAGAGAGTTACGTGAGCCAGAGACAAATGCTTCTAATGTTTGCATCTTGTCCATCATCATTTTTATAAGATCATTGGTAGGTTGTGATGACTAGGCACCCCCCTATAGTATAAAGGGGTAGATGAGCCAGGTATGACTTGGGTGGCATCCTAGAATGTTTTGGTGTCAAGTAAAAAAATTGTGAGGAAGGAATATAGGCTGGAATAGATGTAGATGGAAAGTTTCCTTAATAAGCGGTAGATGAAATAAGGGGCTATTGGTGATAAGTGTAGGTAGGTGGAGTGGACTTAAAGACTCTTGTAGCAATCAGAGAAAGAGATTATGGGATGGAGAGCATAATGTTTTGGAAGGGAGTATGGGTTTCCATCACCCTTGGTGGTTGAAGATGCAATAGGTATATGAGAGGTGGCCGGTGTAGATAGACCTACACTCAAGGCAATGGTGATAAAGGCATGGTTGACATTGTAGGAGCGAACATACGTCAAAGGTGCAACATATGTCATAGGTATAACAAATATTGATGATGTAGTTTCAAGATGGGAAGCCACATGTGGTAAGGTGGAAGAGGGTAAGGCCAAGCTAGTAGTATCTGATGTAGAAGTGGGTGTGAGGGTAGGAGGAATGGACATAGGTATGCCATATACAAGCTTCCCTGATGAATCATGGGTAGATGAATGAGCGAGATAGTACTGTAGAGTGGTGGGGTTGTGATCAAAGAGTCTCATAAACTCCTCATCACCATTGGGTATGGAAAGATCCTGATTGGGGTCCATAGGTGATGAGATTGAAGGGGGTGATGGGATAGGTGGGAGCGGTTGGCGGCTAGCATGAAACATGAGAGTGTTAGCTTGTTTATGAGTCAAAACCATGTGACTGATGATAGAAAATGTATTTTGAGCTTCATTGATGATGTAGAAACATAGAAGTAATGGGGAAAAATCAGTCTAAAATGAGTGATTTGATCACTATTTTGATTGAAAAATCAAAATACAGAGACCGATGTCAGTTGCGGTAACTGATTCCGATATGAGGGTAACCACCACCTGTCGGCTCAGATCACTATTTGTTACTGTGAAAAATAAGAGATTCAAAGATCTGGAAATGAAAGGTGAAAAATGGGTAAACCTGGACTTTGAAGATAATATCAGAGATCCAAAAGTGTGATAAAATGGCAGAACAAGTCACAAAAAGAACAAAAAGGTGGAGAATACTATTTTGGTAAAAATAACAAAAAAAGGATAAAACTGAATGTCGGTCAGTTAACCGATGGTAGTGAGATGATATAACTGATGGTCGGTCATTGGACCGATATCGGTTACTATGAAATCTAGGAAGAGAAGGAAAAATGAAGTTTTGGTGATTTAGATAAAATAAAAGGGCCAACCCAGATACTGAGTATGGCTATGAGGAGTCCTAATAAACCTAGAATAAAACTGGAATACACCAAGTCGTGATGTGGGGCATAAAAGGATAAGAAATAATGAAGAAATGTAACTCACACCTCAAAATTCAAGTACACAAAAAATCTAACAAACACAAAATCCTAAGCTGTAAATTTTATGTTGTGGCTTATGCCATTTAGGAATGACTGTAAGTAGGATAGAATTTTTGGTTAACAAAGGTGCCCTATAAAAATATGACAACTATGGCTAGTTTTGGGTAAGTTTTGGCATGGGAGATCCTTCTCTGAGATGATGACTAGACAAAGAAACCAGCTAGAGCCCACTGTTAATCCTCTGATCGTGTGATCATTAACAGCATCTTCCAGGAAAGATGTTGTTCAAGAACTGTGTAGTTTGTTTTTAGTGATTTGGTATAGAGAGTGTGCAAATTGTGAGCTACGGTTCAATTTTTCAACCATCAGCTGGGCATGACTTCTAGCATATAGGTTATCCATAATTTAGATGAGCTATAATGCAACAAACTCAAAAATGCAAGTGCACAAGCTTTAAAAACCAAATCCACAAATTATATTTGATGAGAAAAAACTATTAAGAGGTTAAGGGCATGACTTTCACTAAGTGTAATGCAGGGAAAGAAGGAAGAGTTCTTTTTATTCCTGAAAAACAAGTGTCACTGAGACAATCAAAATAAAATAATATTTCTAGAGAAGAAGCTTAATGTGAAATTGTTTCAAATGAAAATAGACACACAAGATTTTCCCTAGGAATGAACAATGCAACGAACCCCTAGATAGGTCCCATCTGTGCATGCCAAAATGTTTCACTAATAATTTTTATGCTTTCTAGGATGAAACAGATAGAAGTTAAAATGGTTAAGGAGTAATACTTGTGAAGTGAAGGTGGAAGGTGGAATGCACGTGCGTTGTTTACATTTGATCCAAGCTGATCATGTGAGAAATCCTTTTTGTCTGGGAGGAATGAACTACTTGTAGATACAAATAAAGACCATAAAATAGTATTAAATAGCACATTAGATTAGTGGAATGCCTAGCATGAGTGCTAGATCCAGGAAGTGATGGCGCTTATTAGAGAGGTTGTCAAACCACTATTTAAATAATAATTTAATGTGAATAAGAAAATGAAACCCTAAATAGGTCATATTGAAATCTAATGATTTAGGTTTCTCATACACACAATACACTATATTAAATAGTAAATATAAAAATGCAACAGGTAAATCTAATTAGAACCAGAGGATTTGTTTAGGTTAGTTTTGCAGGTTTGTCAGAGGTTTGGTAAGGGGTCTCGGGACTGATTAGGTTGAGGTTTGGGTTGGTTTTGGTTAGAGTGGGAAGATTTGTTGGTTTGAGCATATAAAATGACACAGAAACTGAGTATCGGTCAGGTGATCAATGCCGGTATATTGGACAAAACCAAATGACAGTCAAGCTAACCTGATGTCAGTAGGGGGAATAGGTGAGTAAACTATTTAAAATGGATTTTTAGGACCTCTCTATGATTGCACACAGAGAGTGAGGGTAGGTATGGTTAGGGTCGTATTATGGCTTAGAAGACTTAAGAATACTAGAGGGAGAAGGTTTAGAAGGGTGAAAATACTTAAAATGGCTGGGTTGGTTGAATGGTGGGTTGATGGGAATAAGGTGATGTGTAGGTTAACAACAAGAAACTAAAATACTAAAATAAAACAAGATATCTGTAGTAATGGGATAAGCACAAATGCTTAAAATCATAGTACTTGGTATTTTGTATGATCCTATTGAGTTGTGACTGAAAGTGGATGGTTGATTAGATAAGTGATGTGCTGGTGAGTCCATTTTCACGTGCCATGTATAGTGTAACTATGTGTCCTCCCGTGAGTATTCCATATGCTCTGGAAGGAGAAACTGACTGCTTATCTTGCATTGTGGTTGTGTATGTTCAGTCATCTGGATGTAGGAGGGCTTTAATATTCACATCTTGAATGCAATAAGGCTCCAATAACTAAATGACCAACCTTTGTAAAGGGTTGTAAAATTCTATATAAAGGAACTCGATGGCGGTTTAGGTAACCGAAATGTCGGCTCAAGGATAAACCGGCATCGGTTAGGGTGAAATAGTCCTATGTGCAAAAAATAGGTAAGATCTTCCCAGATTTGGCATGCTTTCCTTGTTGGGTTTGCTTAGGGAAGTAGAGTTCACGTGAGAGAATGTAGGAAGATCTTAGAAGAAGTCCAATTAGGTTTAGGAAGAATTATTAGTTAGTTAGGTTAAGTGGTGACTCAGCACCGAGAATGATGACTTAGTGCTAAGAGTGATGAATTGGTCACTTTGAGTTAAATGCCCCTGGAATGGGTCCATGATGAGGTGTCATGATGAGGTGGGGGTGTGAGGATAAAATTAACTTAATTAAAATAATAAAATTAATTAATAATGTGAGGATGAATATTAATATGGGATGAAGGGGTCATGATTAGTTAAATGTGTTACATTAATTAATTGAAGGGGGCCAAGGGGAGTGTGACCCAAATTCGGTGTCTATACATTCATCTACTTTAAAAGGAAGAAGATTTAACTAACATATCTACATTTAATGCATCGCAAAATCCAAATAACCTTGTAAGAAGTATAAGAAACTAGATCTGATTCATGATAAGCCAAATAACATAAGGTTTTACACCCATATGCAATTTGTACATAATAGATCCATGTATATTGATTTAACAGAGTTTTGGTAGCCATATTACATTCAAAAGGGTCATCTCAGATGATATACATTAAATGACAGAGACTCAACTCTTGCAAACCTATATGATCGGATATCCTAACTATGGATTTTCCCATTATATCCCTTGTTACAGATCCTAGTACCCATACATATGCTTAATGGTATCCCTTACAAACCTCTAGCACTAAGTACTCTAAACCCTAGCACTATGAACTCCAAACCCTTAGCATTTATGCAACACTTCATTACTCTCCTTCTCTTTCTCTACTCCCCTTTACACTCTGCACCCATATATCTCTCTGTGTGTGTGTTTGCACTCTACATCTATTCCTGTCCCAAGCACCTCTTTAAATAGGATCATCGACCACCACCATGAATTCTCTCCTGAGAAGATTGCGTGCCAAGTGTCGATTTGGTCCTCCATTGGCAAATGCTTATCCTTTTTACAAACCTTACACTAACTATAATGATGCCTCTGGGAATATTCCCTGTGTGGAATATCCATTTCTTGACCTCCAAAGTTCAAGACTGGCACCTTATCCACTTATCATGCCTAGTCGGGTCCTTACATTTTTCCTCAAGTGACTCCATGATGCCAAATATGGATAAGTCCTATAAACCCTTTTTCTACCTCCCACACATGCCTCTTGGCATGCAACCAATATTTTAGGGTCCAACAACATCCATTCATATCCTTTTCCAATCCATTCATTTAAACACTTGATCAGCTTACTCACACATGTTGTAAAACAATAGTACCCACTAAAACTATGTGACCTTGGTCTATCATTACCTCCAACGTTCAAGCACAATCTTCCTCCTAGAGATCCAAAAATTTAACACACTTAATCAAATTGTGGCGATGACCCTTGGGAATTTCTTTTGACACTCTATCTAATGTCATATCTACACTCATTTCCATCCCCCCATCAAGCCACTAGTGATTCTTAACCCCTTAATAGTTCTCAAGAGAGTGGATCCTCTTTATGCAAAAAAATACAAATATCAAAAAGCAAAAAATATATCAAAATTTAAAATATAAAATAAAATCCACCTCAATACTCTCTCTATTCCAACATATATACTAGGTCTATGGACACCTAGTTATCAGTAGAGAAATGTTGTGACAAGAATCAAATGTATCTTAGTAAGGGATATGGATGCCTGGATGGTAGCAGAGCAATGCACGACGTAGCCTCCCATTCACCATCCATCCACCTATTTGATTTAATCACTTCCTATAAATTTTATAGTTTTTCTTTAGAAACTACCCATTATGTCTTCACTTCAAGCAACAATTAATCATCACAATCTCACACACTTTAATCTTGTAGAGACATAGGGATCGCATATTTCTAGGTATTGTTTAAACCTTAGTCACACTTCTGTTTTAGTCCAACTCTTGCCTTACAACATGTTCCATTAGGCTCATATTTTTTTCATCACTGATATCATTTTCCTTCTATCCATCACATCCACATCCTTTTCCCCTCTAATCAGACATATGTGGGAAGATGACGAGCCTTTCCTTTTCATCCAATCCTCCTCATGTACCTTTTCAACTATCATCATCATGACTGGGGGTATCCTTCCCACCATCCGCTATGGACATCATCCATTTTAAATACCCCTCACTTCCCATCCTCCCCTACACCTAGGGGAAAATTTAACCCATCCATCTATCCACACAAACGACCCTACTTTACACTTGGGGGCAAACCACATCTATCCCTCAATCCATCTCCCCTATACCTGGGGGCTTAACTTATCATCTTCCATATTCCCCATCTTATCCTATACCACATCCATCATCCTATCTATCTACCACCCCACATCACATCTAATCCTAACCTATCAATCAATCCATATCCTATCTATCTCCCATCCCACATCCCATATAAGCCTAACATATCAACCAATCCATATCCTATCCAAATTCCCTCAATCCTTCCCCCCCACGAGCTATCCCATCCTGAATCCTTTCATCTTACTTATCCTCAACCATTCCTCCCCATCCCAAATGAAAAAACTTAACATCTAACATCACATAATCTAAACATCCAAAATCCAAAATATTAACATCCAACATCACATAATATAAACATCCAAAATCTAAAATCTCAACATCAAACATCAAATAATCTAAAACATCCAAAATCTAAAATCTGAAAATTTAAAACATTAAAAAAATACAAAAATACAATGTGTGTTTGCTTTCTTGTTTGTATTTACGTTTTTGCTAATGATATGAGGCCCCTTTTGATTCTTTGTCTTTTGCACGACCAATGATATGAGGACCATCATAATATTAATTTATCCAATGATATGAGGATAAGGGAATTTAGCAATTCACTCATCATGGTCTTTATACCTTAGTGCATTTTGCTTTATGCGACATTAACCACACTTGCTAATGATGATAACAATGGGCACTTTATGGTAGCACACCCTGTTCTATCATCATCTTTTAGCCTTATCATAATCCACACCTAATCCTCATCATCGTCTAACTCACTATATAACCTCCTCACCCTCCTATCCAAACCATCCTTTATCAATCAATCAATATCCACAACCAAATTTCATCATTTTCCAAAATCCTCACCCCCCTCGACTAAGGTGCATCTTCTAACATCTAAGCTTCTTATCACATCAAACATGCACATTATTTCATAATCACTTCATCAAAATATTCCATCTTATCCCCTTTACTGGGGCATCATCCTATTCAATGTCCTATCATCCAAATCAATCCAACATTTAACCCTTTAACTAGGGCATCATCTAAATCTCAAACGCCTACATCTTCATCCTTTATTATACACCATTTACTGGGGCATTCAATATTTTATCTCCTCTAATTCTTTTAATATCCAACACCTTAATATTATAATCTCCTCTAATTCTCCTCAATCCCAAATACATCAAATTCTCCTCATCCCATCAAATCTTCTACATCTCCTATAATCCTCTCTTATATCTTATTCTTCTAATATCCCTTGACTAGGGCATCCTGAAATCCTAACATCTTCAAAAATCCTCTAAAACTCTACTATCCCCTTGACTGGGGCATACTCTACTCCCTAACTATCTCAAATCTTCTTAAAGTTGTATCTTCTAATTCTCTAATACTTCATCCTATTATCCTATAATCCTGCATCCTCATCCTCAATATTCTAAGTCAATCTTGCACCCTCATCAACTCCTTTATCCATCTCTCCTCTCTCAAATTTGGGTCCTTTCCTCTTTCCAAGCGGTTACCTGACTTCATTCCTCCCCACCTAACCCCTCAAGGGGGAATCACCTATCACCATCCTATCCTATCTCATCTTCTTTTTCTTTGAACTAGTCATTGGTACTGTAACAACCACTTCAAATAGGGGGAAAATGTCGACATGGTCATTTGTCGAAAATAATTCACCTACGATGTAATCTATCCCGCAACATCATCTAAATCCACATAACCTTATTATTCGCAAGATTAATTATAAATTTAATCCATAGTTATTATACCCTGTAAAACGTTTTGTCGTCATTTATCATTTACCCCAAATCCTCATATTTCATTATTATACCCCATCTACAAACCTAAGATCCTATTAATACATTAATAATATTTTACTTATTACACTAACAATCCATCATCAGCTATTTTCCACTGAATTTAAAAGTACTCACATCTCACCTACCACCTACCCTATACATATCCTGCGCCTAGCCTTTCCATTTAACCTCACCTCACTAAGTAATAATTCTATCAACCTAATCTAATTCTAAGCCTAAATGACATTCTCATACCTCTAAATATAGAGGCTTATAATTCTTGAAACCTCTTTATCTTTCCCTTCTATTGAATTTCAAATAATTCAAACTGGAAAAATACAATATTCCCTCTATTGAATTTTGAATTCGATGGAGAATTCTCTTGAAATCTAGAATCTTTCTACATCTAGAAAATTATCCTCTCATGAATTCAATTTCAACCATTGATCTAAATCCAAACATGCCTTCATCTTAGCCATTGATGTCCTCTAATCCTCTCAGCTATAAATATAGCTGTCATCCTCCATGAGATCCAATCTTACAGAATCCTTAGACCATTATTTTTTCAAATTTTATCACTGCCCAATCAATCCATCCACTCAATCTAATTCATCTTCAATCATCACTCTATTATTCCTATCACTCCAATCAATCATCCCTCATCAAGCGATCAAAGGAAAAATCAAGGGGAGGTGCTGCTGAAATTTTTCCAAGATCTTAAGCATCTTTACAACAATTCAACAAGCAAATCAAAGGAGCAAATCCAAGTGCATCAGAAGGAGGAGGACTTGAAATTCTTGTAGGTAAGTACAGGTAAATTATCTTCTCTCCTCTCATTTCCATCTATTTTTCAATTTGAGGTTTTGTTTGAGCTAGATTAGTGTTAGGAATCAATTGCATTGATTTTGGTTTCATAATCATCTCATGTGTGCATGTTAACCCAATTTTTCATCTACATTTATAACCACTGGCGATTCAACTAAATCGTCGGTGATATGCTTTTTATGTTCCAATGGGACTTTGAAAAATGTAAAGGATTCAAAAGATCCCATACAATCCCATACTTTGTTTCTGTAATGCCCAAGCCTTGCATTCTTCACTTGGAACTTATTTTTCACTTGTTTAACAATGATCTCAAAATATCCCTAGCATTTTAGCTTCTTGATTCCCATTTCTTTAGCAAATTTCATCCCTACTAACAAAGTCTCATATTCTACTGTGTTGTTTGTGTTTGAAAATTATAGCTTATATGAGAAATTAATCACTTTACCTACATGAGAGATGAGAACTACTCCTGAACCTGAACCAAAAGTAGAGAAACTTCAGTCAAAATATATATTTCATATTTCATTTTCATCTTCCTTTGTCACAATAGGGAGTTCTTCATCTTTATCATATGTCATGAAATAATTTCCATGTCCATTATCTTGTTATAGAATGTTTGCTCTTGGGTCATTTGAATTTTGAATGGTGTACTTCATTTTATCATAGGTAGTAGTTTTCTCGTCTAACCTTTGACTAGAATAATTTCATATGACCAATCCATCTGAATTTCACATCCTATGTCACAAAAAAAACTTCTACTCAACAACATTCTATAAGAGGTTGGAATGTCAACTACGAGTATGGTTATCAACATGTTCTTGTCTAGAAAATCAGAAAAGGATACTTAAGCATATTTGATCCACCCAAAAAGAGGAACTTATCCATAAACTAACAACGGCCATAAGATCATGTCAAAGTGAGACCAATCTATTTTACGACTTTGATGGGAATCACATTGTCAGAGGCTTCAACATCAATTATGCAGTTATTTAACTAATAACCTCTTATTAGAAAAGATAAATATAATGGATCAATCTTACTTGTGGTAGAAAAACTTGAAGAAACAAGGTTTTTTGGTTGGGATGAGGTATGATCTGGTTTTAATCCTTTTGAAGTAGGAAAACTAGGATTAGGATTCAGATTCATATTACTATTTTTGATAAACTCAACCAACTTTTTGAAATGTTCAGGATGAGTTTGCATGTACTCTACTTCTGAAATTTGTACTTTAGATCTTTTCACATGGTCAATGATGTCAAATGAGGTGGAAAAAAACATTTCATAGGCCGTGGTTTTTTATTGGGAGGAGTAGACACTATTATTTGTTTAGAAAATACCTTAGGAATAACAACTGAAGATTTAAAATAAATAGTGGATTTTTTATTAGGAATACGAGAAGATGACTTACTTGGAGAAGGTGTCTTCTTAGTCATACCAAGATCTGGTTTCATCTTGGTATAATCCATAGAAGGAGGTAATATAGATCCCATGTTGATTATATTATTTTATAGAGTTGTCATGGGAGGATATACACACTTCTTCTTTTTGGAAGCAACAGAGGACGGGTTTTAATGTGATTTTGAACACGTAAACATTGTACATGAGTAACTTGTCATGTTGTGTGTATATTATTTTTCATCCGAGGTTTATTTAAAATATCATATCTCGACATCATTTACCTCATCAATATCTAAATTATTCTCTTCTTCTTCATGTTTTGTTTTAAAAATCCTCTTCAACATCCCCTTGTGCTTCACAAGATGCATTGACAGGGGGAGATTCTAATGCCAGTCTCTAAGGTGCACCAATGATCCTTTTATTATTCTAAAATTTCTTCCTTGGTACATATTTATACAAGGTGATATTGGCAAGTGACCTTTTGAGATAAAATAGCTCATTTGCCAATTTATGTAATAAAGAATCCATGGTCCATGACATGGAACTATGATTTTCCCAGATATAACGAGATTGTCTTCTACATCTACTACAAGTTCTTAATCCTCATCTAAAGTAGTGGGTTGAGATCTCCTGAGAATGAATCCCACCTATGGAAATTGAACATTCATAAACAACCTCAGTTGGTTATCTTCAGTAGGCCTTGTAGCTTCAGAAATATTATAAAACAACCTATTAAATTTGGCAAAACAATATCTCATGCCCTCATTTGGTTATTTCTTTAGTTGAGAAAATAGTAAGCTAAGGATGCGATTTCCTAGCAAGGGACAAAATGGACATTTGATTCTAGTAAGAGATTGACCTCCTTGGTAAGTGATAAAACCAATCTGTAGTAGCATCTTGTAGTGATTCCATGAACAAGTGAATAGACACATCTTCATGCTCCACTCCCAACACACCATAGGCTGTGATGAATGTAACTATGTGTTCATCTAGGTGTTGTTTTCCATCCCCTCTGAATTTGGGGAATTTCTTCCTTGATCCTCTAGGAAACTTGTGAAGTAGATGGGGTAGATCCAATGGGCCTATATTCTTTCCCTATAGTACAAGTGCAGCTATTTCTTCTTCTTCTTCTTCTTCTTCTTCTTCTTCTTATTTTGGAGGAATAAGATCTAATGGTGTTGCAACTAGTCCTCCAATAGGGCCTTCAAGAGAAAATCCAAGGTTAAATTCAGAGCAGAACTCTCTCCCAACTTGTCTTACTGTCTAGATTATAAGAGGTCTGAAATTTATTTGTCGTTTCTCTTCAAACATAGGATCAACAAGGCTACTTTCTCAATCTTCTCATATTCATTCCACCAGCTTGTAAATGGTTATTCAATGAGGAATAAATAAGTTTACATCTAGGAATATGAAGAGTCATTATGGAATATGAAGGATTTTTCACATAAATTAGCAGTGGGTTTTCAAGTAATGAATCTCATATTTTTGGGTTTTGTATTTTACAAATTTTTATGGATTTGGTAGTTTGTTATAGGGCACAGAAAAAAACCCTTCCTCACAGAGGGTGCTAAAAACTATTGGTGAAATATTTTTTAGCAAAAAAAATATGGGGTTTTCCACCAATGATTTAGGACTAGGTCCCTCCTCTTGGGAATGGGGAAGATCCCATTTATTGAAAAATAGAAATATTGTACACTAATGTTATTTTCTAAGTGGTATAGGAACAAGGATCACACATGAATACTCCCCCTAAACCCATGGTAACAAATTTTGGAGGAAAAGAGCTTGAGAAAAAAGTGGGAGAAGAGAAATGGGGAATTGGTTTTGTGTAAAAATAGAACTACCAAATTTATTAGCCACAAAACAAAAAGTATCTCTAGATTTAATAAGAAGACACCAGTTTACAAAGTAAGACAAACAACACAATTAACACAAAGCTTAATTGCATCATATTCATTAAAATATTATTTCTTTCCCTGGTCATGCAGGATTACAAAGCTCTATTGGAGTGAAAGTTGAGAAGGAGAGGAATACATTAAGTAAGAAATAGAGGAAATACAACTTGTTATAGGGGGAGCAAAAATGGATCCTTTAGAATGAAGAGAGTGATTCATTAAATATCCCAAAGTTTGTGACTCCTCATAGACCTACATAATTATTCACCTTCTTTTCTAGAATAAGACATTTTCCTTATTTTAAGAAACGTACTTTTACAAAAGTGGAAAATAAGTGATTGAAACTACTTTAGAAAAAATTATTTTTCCCAACGAAGAATTTGAACATACTTAGGTTGCTTTTGGGAAAAGCTACTTATTACATGCTAGAATGAGAGAGAGAGAGAGAGAGAAGGAGAAATCAATCAATTGAACGAAGCACGAGAAGAGGAAGACCCTTTTACACGACGAACTGGAGAAATCCTTTAGCCTTCCATTGTTGCATTGTACGTGAACAGAGATTTTGAAACTTCATTCCCATAGGGGATGGTATTATTGGTGATTGCGTATAACCAGTGATCAACCATGCCTTAAATGATCTTACAATGCATAAGAAACTTTGGAATACTTCTAAGTTGCATCTGAAATGGTTGATCTAACTTGAGCGAGCATATCCATAAGTTCATTTTTGTAGGATTAAGGATCAAACAGTTCAACCTCTACAATATTTTTAAAGTGCTTGTGGAGCTAATCAAGAGATAATGACTCAGAATGTAATGTGTGGCATCTCATCTTGCTCAAGTGATCATTACTTTCTTCCTTTATCTCACGACCTCTCTTTTGATTATATTGGAAATATTCTATGGCTTCAGTGAGGGCTCTCATCTTCTATTCAATCATCCTCACCAATGTGAGAGAGAAATTTTCCTCTAGAATCAAGAACACCTTCTTTTCAATCAATGACCTTGGATCTGGAGTGTTTATTTCACGGATGATTGGTAGGATTTCATTCCAATGATCATCCTCTTTCCTGACTATGGAGAGAACATAATTAACTTTCTCAGTTGACAAGACTATGATCTTGAATATTTTGATCATTACTAGAAGTAGTTCACAGCCTATGTATAATGGAGTCAGTCCATGATTATGTCATCTTTCCCACTTTACTAAGCCGTTTGAATTCTTGAATTGCATGTGGGTCAATTTTACTTAGAGGATTGATTCCCACAGAGAGGGTGAGAGGAGGATCATCTGGGTCCAAGAAGGTTTGGACTTATGAGGTCAAAGTGAGCACTTGACTCTATAATTGCTCCTTGGTTGCTTTGTTATCCCTTGTTTGGGCAACGAACTTTGTGGTAGTCTACTCAAAGTTGTGAATATGTCCCTTGACTCCCAAATCTCCAAGAGGATATCTATACATTTCATAATTCCACTTTGGGTTGGGAAAATTCAATGAATTGAGACCTTGAGGCATATGTCATGAGCTAAGAAGTCATCTTGTCCTTTCATGAATTAGGAGTAAGCTTCCAAAGTTCAGGAGAGAGATTAAATATTGGAGCATTTTCCTTAGATATGGTGCAATTTCGATCATTGATGACTAGACCCATGATAACACATGGAATAGAGATGGAGATGAGGCATGTGCCACTGGGATTCCTACTAGAGATAAGAAAATAATTGCTTGAATTTATACGGGAGGATATCTACAATCATTGTCACATGATGTTATGTTGGAAGCATGATGGATCTATGGGATGAGTGAGTATACAACTATGGATACTTAGACTTACCTATTTCTGGATAAAGAAAAACTCTCTGGGCTTGGTGATACTTCATTCATTTTTCTTTAGTAAAAAATTCCTATAAGAAGGCTCAAGTGAAAGCTCTAGAGGCACTTGTGGAAGTAATTTCTTAGCTTGAGAAGTTTCTTCATTCCTTGGATTTATCACTTCCCTTACATACACCTTACTTCATAATTTATTTTTATGTATATATGATGATGGAGGAATGCGTATCAACTCATGAACCCTTTTGAGAAACCAATGTATTTACCTATGAAGAACTGTGGCAGTGTGAGTCAATATATCAACGAGATATACCTCCTACTAGTCTAAAGGATGAATATTATCTAAACATATGACATCCATGTACTCATATTTGAATATATCACTTCCATAATCTTTGATTTCCATAGTGACCCGCTCTATGTGAAATTATTTCATCTACTGCATGGTAAACATTGAGAACTCTCTCTTCTTGACTGATGTTTCATCCTCATAATCTTCCAAATAGTTTTCCATCTCAGGATAATGAGATAGGCCCAAATATTTGTTCTCATATTTCATTTATTTTTTACTGTCAAATGAAATCCTATTGGAATATGAATACAAATTGAAAGATCTGAGAGAGGCTTCAATTCGCATGCATCTATTGATTTTTTGCAGGAGTAAATTCCTAGTTGAATTAAGAATGTCACTCCCTTCTTCTTCCTTTCATGTCATTTGATGTGTATTCTAGATATTTTCCTATAAATATTGATGATCACAGGCTTGTTACTTGGATATCTTAGGATTATCAGTGGGGATTCATCAAACCATCTGAAATAGTTGTAGGAGAATGTCCTAAATTATGAGAAATGACTCCCGTATTTCCTTATTATCATGTAAGGTTCTATTGAGAACCGATGATTGGTGTCCCCTTCCATATTTTTGATTACGTACATAATGAAAACATTATTAACTCTAGAATAATGCCTTGTATACTCTCTCAATGTGAATTGAGAGTAAAATTGATACACTAGTTTGACATTTGGAAGGTTTCTCTCTGAAGTTAGTCCAAACCACCTCTATAGTGTTATAATGACATATACCAAGAATGAATCCATAATGATTTTGTTTTTCTCTCAAGACTAATCAACTATGAATGAAGATTATCATTGATAATCTAACATCATTCAATTATCAATGATCCATCGGTGGTAATTAACATAAATTGTGACATCCATGGATGAAACTCCTTAATTGATGGTTCTTCCATGAGTCGATTGAGGAGAACAATGTAATCACAATACTATTTAATGAACTCAAATCTAGAAATATACTTAGGCAGGCAAGAAAATTTTCTTAGAGTCTTCATCCAATTCCCAATGATTAGCCCCTATAAACACGATTCTTTACTTTCCCATTCTTTCAATGCATCTTCCTTTCTTAGGATGAAAAAACTCCTCGGTATCAGAATGTAGAGGCATCTTGACATTCCTTTTGGAGATAACACAATAATGATAGAGTTGTCATCAATAGTGATGGATTGGATCTTTTCCTCATAGTTCTTGATGCATGTGAGAATGAAGTATGAGTATTGAATAGCCAATGGGAACCTAACACATTGGTAGAGTCCAATGTGGAATATTTTTTGGCTAAGAGAATGCGAGTTACCTCCTCCATTCTTCACATCAGATTGTCAAAGTTCATATGTTCCACATTATTGTCGCTAATGTCTAGGCACTCAGAAATTAGAACTAAAACATGAACGTATCCTAAGTAGTGGAACTTTATTGTGTGTTTTTATGGTTTTAATGGCCTTATAATGCTTTAAGGATTGAATTGTACAAGTTAAATGATATTTCACAATGGTTTCCAAAAATTCAAAAATATGAATGGATTTTAATGCTACAAACAACTTAATTCATATTTTGAGTAAAACAAGAGAAAATAATATCCAAATTGTATGTGAATTAATTCATTGGAATTTTATTTTCAAGATGAGTAGATGATCTAAATTTGGTGAAATTATGTAATCGGAATCAAAAAGAAATTAGAAGACAAATTATGTCTGTGGGAAAAGGTTGAAAACTAACATTAATGAAGAAAGGATAAAATTAAAATATTCGTTTTACATGAAATTATTTTATGAATGAATTGATTTTTGTCTTTTTAAAAATTTCTTGGGGAGAGGAATGAATTCTCCAAATTTAGTGGGATTCTCTTGCGGGGTTAGAGAGAAAAAGGTGAATCAATTTTTCATGGGTATTAGATTGAAATGGATTTCATGGGATAGGAAACTTGTTATAAAATATTGGGGACACCCCTCTGTGTGAGTTTGATGAAATCTTCACTTTAAATTTCAAAGATTTGGAGGCAAAAACAAGCTTTCAGTGGCTGAAAATTTCAAGTGTTTACAAAAAATAAAACATGTATTTTATGCACTTAATATTATATCAATATAACGTAGTCCTCAATATGAATCCATAGTTAAAATTTGGAGGGATTTGGGGTAAGGGATAAAAAGTTATGTGTAAATCTTGTTTTTGGTGACCTAGGGCACAAGGGGTGATTTTGAAACTAGGAGGAATAGATAACCATCTTGAATAAGTGTTTTAATGGAGGAATTTCATGTTTTCAAGTTTACTTCTAGATAATGGAGGGAAAGTGGAGTTTTGAAATCACTTTGCACCTTGGTGGAGAATTCACTTTGCAAATACAAAGTTGATTTCTATCTTTTTTGCAAATGCAGGGCCAAAAGGTGCCTCCGGCCATATGAGGCACACTTTTGTGGTGAAATGCAAGGTACCAAAACTAAGAGTATATGCAACCAAGAATGAAGCTAATGTAGTAATATGACCAACATTGATGGGTAAAGTAATGTAAATATATCAAGGATTTATATCAAGGGAAATATTGTGTGGAAATACCCAAATATTGAGGTAGTGTAAGAGGAAAAACATTTTATTTATTGTGTTGATTGACCAAGACACCCTGAATAAGTTTTTGATTAATAGACACAAGAGTAGAAAACGTATTTGAAAGAAGTGAAATATCAATATCAGATTCATAAAAAGGTGATGAGTGGAGAAAAATATATTACATGATTAAATTTTCCAATCATCGCATTCAAGGGGTTATCATAAGAGGTTGGTGGAGGCATTGTACTATAAGTATTATGTACATCTGAAGAATATTTTACAATGTCATGCTTAGGAAGTAGATCATTGAAGAATTTGAATGTAGTATTATTATTGGTTAGCTTGGAGGATTTTTTCACTCATCCCATTCAATAGCTTGAGAATATATAATATCTTGAAGAACATGGAAAAGATTAAGTATCTGTTTGTAGCGTACTTGACACATCGATTATAATCACAATTAGCATTAGGATTGAACTTATTACCCTGAGGTCTACTAAAATAAAACTCAAATGGTGGAGGTAGAGATATGGGATTGCACTTAAGAAATTGTTTTAATACAACGTGAGGAGGAATTCACAAGTGAGAATATTGATGACACACAGGATGGGGTTGCATCTTAATAGGTTGTAAGATATCATTGATGATATATTTAGAAGAAAATTTGACATCATTTGTCTTGCTTTTGAATGCGGGTTTACTTTAAATTTCAAAAAAAATGTGGGAGGATAGATAACAACGTAATTGAGTTTGTTCATATGTAACAAATTATCCTCATGCTCTTTCAAAGTATGACATAGATGATTAAAATAACAAAACTTATCAAACATGACCAAATATTGAAAATGGGATAATAATCTTTGAGTGAATATGTCTTGCAATCCATTATCAGCTAAGATATTTTTCATCTTGGTGAGTAGGGTATTATACTGCAACACATAAGCATTAAGAGGCTTTATATACCTTTTTCGTACTTGAGCCAATTGTGTGTAATAAATTTCTTCCTCAGTATTAATAGAGAATTTCACCAATAAGAGATTTTATAAAACAATAAATAAGAGTAAAAAATGAGTGGGAAGAGTTTAAAACCACTATTGATGCAAGAGCATCATTCTATGTACGTAAGTTCAATTTTGGTTTTCTCTTGTGTGGTAAGTGATGAGGTCCTCCTTGGTTTTGAAATGGTCACTTGTCCATTTGGACCCATATAGCTATATAATAATGAGGTTTTGGATTTTTCCCTCCAAAACACTCTATTAAAATATTTTAATTCCTAGTGACTTAGGTGACAGTGTAATTTGAATAAATTTTGTAAATGATTACAAAGGGCCTTATATGGTTACGTACATGTCTCATATCCTCCAAACTCGAGTTATAGTTATCCATCAGTTGGGTTAGGTTACGTAACTCAATGTAACCATTGTCCTTAGTGATTCAAAACAAGGGATCTTCAAATGAGAAGAGTGTTTTAGGTGGAAAGAGGTGAATATAGGTTGATAAGAGGTTAGAGAGAGCCCTGGAGGCTCCAAACTAATGTATTGTTGATCATGGAAACATTTGTATGATAGATCATCAATAAGATTGGATTTTTTGAAAATATGCTTAGAATATTGATTCTATGAATGTTGAAAGAATATGGAACATGAACATATATGTGTCTTTCATGAGTAAGAAATTTTATTATGTTTGAATAGTGATATTATGAGAATGATTAGAGGTTGGAAAAATAGGGTTGTGTAAGATTTATTGAACTAGAATGTACATGATAAGTTTCATGTTTAGAAAGGGACAATTTGTATTTGTTTTTGGTTGTGAACTGAGGAAACATGTTAAGAAGAAGATTCAAGACACTAAATACATGGAAAACTTAGGAAAAGAAGTAAGAAATTCCAAAAATCAACTGTAACAATCAAAAGAAGAAGGTTCGTGTATTAATCTTGTGGATTTATTATGATTCATTAAGAAGGAAACAATGATTAAACACACACATATTTAGTGGCATGATAGTGTCTTGAAATTATGTTTAATAGATTGTTAAAATATTTTTCAACCCTATATGCAGAGTGAAGCCTTAAGAATAAACCTAAAGGCTTGAGTTAAGGAAATAGAGGTCACAATATTTCAAGACTGGTAAAGGAGGTTTTTGAAGGAGATAAAACAATATTATAGTGAGTCAAAGGACTAAATAAATGTTATTAAAGGTGTAAAAAATTGTGTATAAGGTCATGAAGCCTTGAAAAAGATTCAAATATTGAGAGAAGAAAATCCTGTAAATAATGTGCTCTCGGGTATCCACAATATAGTCTAAGGTTGGTATGGATAAATATAGATATAAATTGATTTTAAACCACTGAAAAATCTTAAAATTTTGTGAACAATATGGAATTGGCATGATCAAGGTTTGTGTAAAGTTTCACGGTATGATATAGATTATTTCTAGGTCAAAATACAAAGTTACAGTCTGACTATGTAAAGATACCCTATTTTTTAGGGTTTCAAGAAGGAAAAAATAAAAAAAATTCATTGTATTTATTGTTAAGATATAAGACTTGGTTAGGATGTGGAATGGTACAATTATAAGGTTTGTAAAAAGTTTTAAATTTTAAAGACAAGATTTTCTAAGTCATACTTGAAAAATACAGTCAAAATGTGTGAGGGAACCAATTTGAGGGTTGAGTGAAGGTAAAGGAAAAAGAATCCATAGTAAAAATATTTATCACTTATTAGGGATTATTTTTAAGGTGAAAAGTAATGTATTAAAGGTGTGTGTATGATTGAACAAATATCCATAAACTATGTTGGGTTAAGAAACTTTAAAACACAGTTCCTAGCTTTGGTTTTCCTTGACAATCCTAAGAAAGTGTTGAAGTGAAACTTCAAAGGTTGACATAAATTTTTTTTGGAAGGTGAATCAAGGTGATAAGAACACTAGAGAAATCTGGGAATATGGTCATAATAAGAGACACCAAATTTTATATACCATCACTCAAGAAACTCATTGCAAACCATAGTTTAGACATGGATGTAAGAGAAGTCAAAATATTGAAATGGGGATATTATGGAGAAGTACTGAGTTGAACTAAAATAATGGATTGTGTAAGGATTTTTGAATGTTTCTAAGGATTTTGAGGGTTGTAACCTATGGTGGATATCAAGACTTGAAAAATCAATCATGAAGGGCTTAATAATGACCTAGTAGTCCTAGTTGAAAACAATAGGAGTTTATTTGAAGAGTCTAAGAAAAGAAGTGGGAAATGAAACATTGCATGAATAATAGACTCCATAAAGGGTATCCATATATGTGAATAGTTTTCCACAAGGTTCAGACAATTATGCTAAATAACAAAGTTTGTGTGAAAATATGGCCAGAAGAGTTTAAACCTAATTGAGGGTAGTTATTTGGTCTTTAAAGGAAATAAACACAAGAACAGGGCATGGAAATTCTTGAGAATTTGTAAAGGCATAATGGGTGCTTATAAATATTTTCCTTGTGTTAAGCTAACCTATGTACAATTTTTGAAAATCAGTTTTTGCTTATTTAGAGGGATAGAAGCCTAATTTGGTCTTAAAGAGTGAAATTGAGAAAATTAAGTCTTGAAGAATAATTGGATGTTTTTAGTGAAGGTATTAGGAAAAAAGTGTTAAAACAAAGAAAATACAGTTTAAACAAGAGTTGTGTAAGTTTTTATTCTTTTGGGCTAATTTGGGCCTTGAGAAGCCTACTGGAAAATTACATGTTTTTGTGAATATCATATTAACTATGGTGTTTTGAAGTGTTTTCTCATCCCCTATGCTATCAAATATAATGTGAATTCCTTAAGACTTTAGGGAAAAATATTAGCAAGTAAAATGTCATTAGAAGCTTAATTGAATCAAGTAATGTGAAAGGATCGAATATGCTCAATGGGATCCCCTTTTCCATCGTAGATAGTAAATTTAGGAGAGAAAAAAATAATAGGTAATGGATAAAAAATACTTCGGGTACAAGGGGATTATGAATTAACTATGTATAATCTAGAACATTATAAGAAGCGGATGCACCTTCTTGCAATTTTAGGATTTTTTTCTTGTAAACGATGAATAAGGGATTCAAGAGCTTATGTGTTATAAGAAGATGTGTGTGAACCATGAGAAGTAAATAAGGGATGTGTGGTCATAATTGTAGTTACATGAATACATATAGAGATAGTTTTCATTGATAGATGAGGTGTGCCCAAAGGGGTAGGCACGAAAGATGTGGGAACAATAGATGCCAAAAATGCTAAAGAAGGTTGGGATTTCCCAATAAGGGATTCTTCACTAGACAGGATGATTTGGCAGAAAACATGATTTTAATGATGGGATCAATATGGTCAGGGTTTTTTTGGATTTTTTCATAAAACTTAGACACAAGTTGAACTTGGCGAATATCCCTAGTATTGTTATCATCCTCGAAAAAGTCATCAAAATGCTCACTATAAGTTTCAATATCATGCAACAATACCTCATTATATTGTCCATGAGGGAAGGATTATGCATTAGAGATGAGGCCATGGAATTGCAATGCTTGAAGATAGGAGTAGAAATATCAAAATGTTCAATGGGATGATTAGAATGTAGAGCACCATGTCCGAAGGGCACATGAGTAAATCAAGTACAATTTGAAAGAATATAAGCCAGCGAAGAAGGAAAAATAACATTACCCTGAGGATATCTAGGGTTGGCAGATCATTAGGACTAATAAAATAGGAAGAGATCCTATATTGGGTTAAGGGATTGATCAAAATGTGGATTCACCAAAATTTTTAATCAATAATTTAATTTTAGGTTAATTTAATTAGGTGTAGGATATATTAGAGTTGATTTACAAATCTAAAAAAGATGATACAACACAAATACTAATTTATATTTTTAACTCATATAAGATATGAAGAATTAACACACAATAAATAAAACTAACATACAATCAAACACACAAAATGGAATTATATAAACACTTAGTTGATTTTTGATGGTTGATGGAGAGATTTGGGATTGTGAAATAAAGAAATAAGAAGAAATGGAATTGAGAAAACCTCACAGACTAAATTGAAAATATGTATGCACCTAGTTGAGGACCGTAACATCAGGTTAGGAGCATACCATATGGTCTAGCCTCTTATATACGGTCTTGGACCTACTCTGAAGATGACTCTGTGAATTTTTGGGTTACTCACCTTCCTGAGTATTCCCATCATTGTCAAACCCTAGTTTTCACACATATAGAGAAGCTATTTGAATGGAATGAACATCATCTAAAACCCTAACCATAGATGAAGAGTCCTATAAAAAAAAATTTATAAGGGTTTTGGTAACCCTTGTGCACCACCAACGTTGGAACTACTATGAAGATGCCTCAAAATGCACATCATTCTCTTCCTAATGTGTGATATTTATATATATCAATTACATTTGGTAATTTATTTGACTTGGATATTTCCAAAAACACTTGGAGAGATGATGTTTGGATTCTTGTATATGATAGTTTAAGTAATGAAAAATTTAGCTAAAATGAAAGATAAGCAATATAAACACAATAAACCTCTCTTGAAACTCTTCTTTTCAAACCTCAATGATAAGATTGTTGAAGTATTATGGATGGTCTAATTAATCTCCGAATGAATAAATGAAAATGCTATGAGTAAATTTAGACACAGGGAATGCAAAGTTGAATAGAGATTTTGGCAGAGGTTAGTTTTAATTGCACAAAGATTCCATGGATTTTTTGTGAAGGATATGGCATTTTATTTGTAATTGTAGGAGAGGTCATGGAGTGGTTGAGGATTCATAAATAGATTTGAATGTATATTCTTAAAATAAAATTACAAGAATTTGCAACAATTTGAATGGATTGAATATCCATTAAGGGTCAGTAAATTTTTGTTTTTTATTCAATGAGGTGGTTGTACATGCAACTTTACTGCCACCACCTTTGAAGAATTCTAGAAGTGGAGTTGAGTGGAGTGACTAGGATAGTGAAGTGGATCTTAAGTGGAGGATGAGTAGGAAACTAACCATTTAATTAAATTAGCCAATGGTCATAGGAGTATAGTTTAGGCATGATTATAATTAATTTAATTAATTCTAAAGGAATGTGATAGATTTAATTGAATTAAATATTAAAGGTATAAATACTAAAAGTATGAATGAATGAATTTAATTAATTAATTTTAAAGGGGATATGAATAACTAAGGATAGGCTAGAAATAAATATTTATGTTTAGGGTGTATGTATTTTCCCCTCATTAAAGTGTTATTACAAGGTAATAGCATTTTAAAGATAATAAACACATGTAGATCAGTGAGTGGAAGACAGGGAATCCTAGAGAACCATTTAGATGCCCCACTGAGTGTGGATGCTAAGGGGATGCCCCCTCAAGCGGATGGGTGACACAACAAAGTAGTGGAAAACCAATTGATAGGAAGAAGGGAAATGTAAAAGAGCTAGGGTATAGAAGGAAGATGGAAGGGATTAAGGGATTATTCTTGTATCATGAGATTTCATTTAGAGAGTGAAAGTTAGAGAAACATTATTTTGTTGTTTCACAATAGAGTTGTCACCATGATTATGAAAGAATCATGATATTTAACCCATTATGTGTGTAAACACACACACACACACACACACACACACACACACATGAAAAAGGAAAACAAACCAAATATAAATAGTAAATGTATGCACCATGGTTATAAATGAGCCAAGATGTTAACATACTACTTTTAATTGGTCCAAAGAAAAACAAGAGAAAACAAACCTAATATACACCATAAAAGTAGGCATCGTGGCTATAAATGAGCCAAGATAATGAAATAAATGCAATTGGTCCAGAAATAATAACAATAATGCAACCCAAATTTGAAATAAATACAATTAAATTTTCCCCTAATGTATTCCACAGTGATAAGTAAGCACATTTGAATGCCCCTAAGCAATGATATATGCAGAGGTATCATATTTGATCAAAGAGTAGAGTAACTACTCCTTACGACACTCTTATTAGATCTCGTTAAATTGTAATATGAGATTAAAAAGGGTCATTTCCCCCAAACAAGGACACTCAAAATGCATTGGAGAGAATGATATCTAAGATTGTCCCAAGCGAGGATACGTGCGAGGGAAATAAGCAATTTACTTGCCCCAAGCTATGATTCTGACATGCAAGGGAAAAGAGTAGTTTTTGTGATACTCATAAGATGATTGGAAATATCACTAGGGTAAGAGTCAATTGGTTGACATCATTCATTATGTTGTTTTGTTGGAAATTTTTATGTTTTTATAAATTTGTAGGATTTTGTGATTATTTGAATGTTTTTTTGATTTTTTGATATATGTGATTTTTATGCTTTTTGAAACTTTTAGATTTTTGGTGATATGGGAATGTAAAAAATGTTTGTGTTTAAATTTTTGATTTGTTGAACTTTTTAATATTTGAATTTTTTTATTTTTTGAATCTTTGTAGAAAAGGGTATCTTCATGGTAGGGAGCATATGATTTTCCCTAGTGAATAATTAGTTTCCCCCCAATGAGTTAGAATTAGTTGATAAAAATGCTCCCATAAGCGAGTAGGAATCATGAAGGAATGCTAGAAAATAACATGAGAGGATTGATAAGACGTCGTGGATAATCATCTAGATAAAAGGTGAATAAAATTAGTGTTTGTTTGAGCACGAAGGCCAAAAAGGAAAAATTTAGGGCTAGAAGGATACAAGTAGAAGGGTGGGAGAGTTAACAAACATCACAACTCATTTGTGTTATTAGACCCCTTTTACCATTAGAGAGAAATTTGAGCTCTGAGTTGTGAGAGATATGGCTCACTGATTGTAGAGGAAATGTCAAGCAGACCATGTTCAAGACTTTAGGTGAGGGCCAAATGAGGGTGCTGCAGTAATCTCAAAAAACTTAAGTTTTTGATGTATTTATTAGTAGTTAGAAATAGGATACAATTTGAATTTAACGTTAGTGAATGCACTTGGTTTCACTAGCGTAGCCCAAGGAATGCACTAGCGTGCAACTTAGGGCCCAAGCATGATAGGGGAAATGTGCTAGTGTCACTATGAGGACATGAGAATTGATGTACATGCATTAGCGTCAATGCGCTACCATAAGTGTGCCAATGTTGAAGTGTATGTGATAGCATAAAAGTGCATGTCCTAGCATAGAGAATTATGAAATATCATAGAAAAGGGTGTGCTAATATCATTAGATGAATTTCAGAAGAATTTTTGGAGATTAGAATAGAATAAAGATAATTTAATAATGTTTTTAAGTGATTTGTAGGAGTGACCGTTAGCATTAGACAGGTGAGAGAATCACAGACGGCTGTGGACATTTGAGAGGAAGTTCACACTTAGTAAATAATGATAGTTGGTCTCAATATTAGAGGTGATAAGTTTGTCATGTATTTCACAACTGCCACACATCATACTAGACCAATGTTTATAGACAACACTGGTAGCGATGACACAATGAGAGTCATGTTGGTATGTTGAGTTCTAGCTATTTTCATCGATGTAAAATATCATTAATGAAAAATAGGTTGATGGAGTAGTGTTAGAGCATGATCATTAGGTTGATGACATGTAGATTTAGTTGGTTTCATGATGGCATGAGTTGATCTAGTGAGATTGGCTTGGGTCTGCAAGCCCAATAAGGTGACATAGCTAGCCTAGGTGATGGTGCATGATGGTTTGAGTTACATGGTGACATGAGGAGCATGGTATCAACATGGAGAGAATTTTTTCAAGATTTTTTAGTCACTCACATGAGTTTCAGGGTATAGGTGTAGGTGGAAGACTCAGTTACAAGTGCTCATCTAGACCTATCTAGGTGCTTGGAGGCCAAATGAGGCATGAGGATGAGGTATAAAGCCATGTGAGCTCATAGAGGAATGTAAATATCTAAGACATGTTTTCATAGGTGTTTTAGGGCCTTTTGGAGAGGTTTCTTGATGAGATATGAGGTTCTTCTATTATGACCTAGCCTAAATATGCAAAACCCCAAGGGATAGTCATGCAAATGAGATGAGATATGAAGATGAAGACCTATTTGATACATGATGATGATTTTATATTTTAGTAGGGTGTTTCATGATGCTATGGGCCAAAGTTTAGGTTTCCATGAAGAATATTTTGTAAGTTATAGTGTTTTTTATGGGACTGGGTTGAGAAGAAGGTGATTTCCATATCGAATTGCAACTTTTGATGCTCACCATGAATTGTGTGCTTTGCACGAGACCTTGTGTATTTCATATACTATTTTCCATTTAGATAAAATAATTTCACAAAAATAATGAGGTCATTTCATCATCACATTTTTATTAACGAATGTTAAGAAGGTAAACTGCTTTTTGTGTGTTTGAAACCCTAGCTCAAAAGAGGCAAGAGATATCTTCATGATAGGTTACAAGAATGATTTTTTTTTTTTCTAGTATGATAATTTGAGATTGTATAGGACTCATACAGGTTTACATAAATGTAAGATAGAGCTTGTGATTATTTGTGGACCCCACTTAAACAAGAAAGTTTCTAAATAAGTTGAGTTTGGGACAAAGTTATCCAAAGAGGTATGAAATAAAGTTAATTTTTTTAGCGTGGGAGTTTTAATTTACACCCATGATATTTTTAGATCATGGTTGATATTCTATAGGGAAAATTGTGCCACATTTATGAAGACTAGTCTTAAGGCAGTTTTAGGGTAGTTCTGGAGCAGTTTTAGAGATGGACCTAATTGAAGACCTTCCACTTGGATTTGGAAGGAAATGTAAGATTTAATGGAAATATGATTCATATGGATTTCCAATGGTATATGGTTTGTTTCATGATGATGTTATTTTATAGGTTAACCAACTCAATTTATGATTCTTAGGAAAAACTTACTTTTGCTAGAATATGGAGGTAGAAGATGCATGATATGGATTATTTGATGCTTGATATCAGTTGGAGAGTTAATAGGGATGAATTTTTTTCCTATTGAAGTCCTTTGGAGGTATTGAAAGTGGAAGAAAGGGTGAAAACTAATTGAGTTTCTAAAACAACTTTATGGGCGGCTCAATTTGGTGAAGAGGAAAGTTGGTGTGGTTTACATGTATAGATGTTTCATGAGCTATAGAAAGCATGGATATGATAAAAATGTTAGGCATATTCCAATGAGTGGTTACATGCCACAGTTGATATGTTCTTGGGTGATCTTGAGGCCCAAAGGTGAAGCTTGATTCTTGGAAACAACTATTTTAAGAAGGATATAAGCCTTCTTGATAGATTTATGAGGAATTTGATTGGTGTAAGATATTATATGACCATATATGATGGTTTTTTATGTCATAATTTACACGTGTGATAAATTTGGGATCTTTAATAATCATGGTGATGATGTTTTTGGTCTTTGATGAATCAAGTGATGGGGTTTTGAGCCATTTTTGGGCTTGTCTAGTGTGTTTGAGCATGGAAGACCTACATGGGTCCATTATTAATTTTAATAAGTTTAATGTTATATTTTTGTGTTATATTGGTAGATATAAATGATTAAGGCCAATTTATCTTATGTTTTTGAGTTGAGAAGGGTATAAAGTGCATGTTTGAGTTCAAATTTGAGTAAGCTAAATAAGAGGGAAAAAGTGCGACACAAGTGTGAGAGTGAAATAGGTTTAAAGGAATAATTTCATATCTGAGGAAGTGTGTGAAAGGATTAGGAGAGTTATAGATCATGTGTGCAAGGGTTTGAATCCAAGACAAGTCATGAAAGTGTGAGATATAGTGAGTTGAAGAAGAAAGGGTTTGAACAAGGGTTTGAAGGTGTGTGAGTTGAATCAGTGATATCCATTAGTTGTTTTAGAAAAAATACATTAGACATCTTCATCTAAATGTGGTTGAGTGGGTCCTTGATCATATTATGGGGTTATAGCCTCCTTATGGAGTTGGTGCTTCACTAAACTAGGGGTTGGTGCTCCTTGTAGGGTTGGTTCTCTACTAAACTAGGGGTTGGTGCTCCTTGTGAAGTTGGTGCTTCACTAAATACTTTTGATTTGAGTAATATAATAAGAATTTTTAGTGTTTTTTCTTCCCTGTGAGGGTTTCCAACTTATATATTGTATTATGGTGTTCTCTTTCTCTCATGGTTATGGTTATTTGAATGAATGTTGTATGTGCACACATTAATGGTTGAATGGTTTATGTTTTAAGTAATATAATTTGAGTTTTTTAAATTTTTTAAAGGAATTATTCACCCCCCAATCAGTACATTTTCCTTCCAACAATTGGTATCAAAGAAGGTCATTTTGGAGAATTTTGATCACTTGAAAGGAGATCCTTAAAGCACAAAAATGGTGGGTTAGCAAGATGACTCTTCTTCTAGAAAGACACCATTTTTTGATGGAGTGAACTATGATTTTTGGAGTCTAAGGATGAGGAATCACATCATGTCATTAGGGTTTGATATTTGGAAATCAATGGTAGATGGTTATACTACTCCTGCAACTCCTCCAACAAGTAATGCAGACAAGAAGTTGTGTAGTGACAATTCCAAGGCTATGAATTCCATCATGTGTGGATAAGATGATCTTGAGCTTGTAAAGGTAATGCATGGAAAATTAGATAAAATGAATGTGGGAGAAAATTCAGGTCATGTATGAAGGATATTCCAAGGTAAGTATAGCTAAGCTTTAGAATTTCATAAATCAGTTTAAAGGGTTGAAAATGAGTGATGATGAGCCTATTACTACATATTTTCTTAGGGTTGACAAGGTTGTCAACACCATGAAAGGTTTAGGTGAATATGTGAAGGAAGAGGTAGTAGTTTAAAAGGTATTGAGATCTCTTGCTCCTAGATTTGATTCCAAAGTATCTACTATTGAAGAGGCTAAGGATTTGACTCTCTTGACTATGGATTATTTGGATGGAATGCTAACTTCATATGAGATGGGAATTCAAAGTGAAAAACATGTTAAGAAGGAGATTGCATTGAAATCTGAGATGAAGTCTAAGGATAAGAAAGCTATGGATGATGGAGATGCTGTCGAGTTTGATGATGAAGAAATATTTGTCATGGTTGCTAGGAGATTGAAGGTTGGCTCTAGAAAATACAAAGGTAAGCTTCCATTTAAGTGTTTCAATTGTGGTGAAGTAGGTCATTTTTCTGCTAAGTTTCCTCATATACATAACAAGGAAAGTGATGAAGACTGTGAGGATGATTATGACAAGAATAATCATAAGTACAGTAAAGGTAAGAATGAAGTCAAGAAGTTTTACTATAATAAGAAGGGAAAAAGAAGTTTTAACACAAAGGAAGAGGATTTATTATTTGACACTAGTAGTGGTGTTTCATATTTTGAGTTTGAATCTGAGCATGAAGATGTAGGATATGAGGTCTTTTTTATGACCAAAGATGTTGCAAACTGTATGAGTAAAAATCCTATCATTTTTTGTGACTCCATACATTATGAAGATGATGTTGAAGATAAATTGGAGTATATTTAACCTAAGTTAATGCATCCTAAAAAGAATAAAAAGAATATGAGATATCAAGTCAAAGGATATGAAGATAAGATCCATGATCTAGAAGAGAAGCATTGGTCTAAAACAAGCAAGCTTAATGAGATAATTAGGATGCTAGAAGAAAAGGTAAAGTTTCTAGTCCCGAGTTTTCAAGACAAAGAAAGTAAGTGCACAAAATTCAAATAGGATATAGAGTTTCTAAGAGACAAATTGTTAGAGGTTGGTAAGAAGACTATGTCCTTTCAGAATTTTGAGAAAATCACCAAGGATCTTGATGATCTCCTTGGAACACAAAGATTTGCAGGTGATATAGAAGGTTTGGGATTAAATGATAACACCAAGGGAAAATAATTGATGCAAGAAGATAAGGTATCAATCAAATAGGTTAAATAATCAACCTTTAAAGAAATAAATAAAGAAAGATAACTTCATAAAAGAAAATGTGAAGACAAAATCAGTTAGGCAACCCAATGCTTCAAGGTATGAAAGATATTTTAATGGATATTGTTACATTTGTAATGGTTTTGGACATAGATAAGGAATGCAAGAGGTTTTCTAGAATTGATCATCCTTGGAGGGATAGTAGGAGTGAGAAAGCTAAGAATGTAGTATGTTATAATTGTCATGAGAAAGGTCATATTGGTAGATATTGTGTACATGAGCCTTCAAGTAAGATTTGGGGTAATGAAGGTTATAGAGGAAGAAGTGAAGTTGCGTGTTTCAGTTGTAATAGGATTGGACATGTTTCTAGGGAGTGTCATGGTCCTACATGGAAAGGAATAAAATTTCGAGGTTCTAATGTACATGTTAGAAGGCGAATCAAGACTTGGGAGCCAAGAGTGAACAACAACATTCCAATAAGAGAAAATGTTGATGTAAATCAGGGTATGTCTTAGAAATAAGATCAGAAAAAAGTGGATGGAAGTAAGGTGCAGGTATCTAAGAATTCTTGGGACCTCTTTAGGTCACTCTTCTAGATTGATCATGAAATGATTGCCTCTACTAGGCTTATTAGAGTTGTAATGATCCATATGAAGCATTGAGAAGAGGGGGAGCTAGTTGATTGAATAATTCTACTAAAGGAGGCCTGTCATACAGTCAAGGTATGTTTTCATTGCATCTAAGTATGTTTTTTGGTTATTCAAAGTAATGAAACTGTGTGTTATTGTCAAGGCGTCTTCTAAAATATGTATAGTCATGTTTTCCAGTCTGTGTTGTCCATTCATGGTATTGATGGTTGAATTATCTTTCAAGGATGATTTTATCCTTTCAAAGGTATGAATGATTATCTGTATTAATATGAGTATAGAGTCATCTAAAGGTTAATTATATCTCAATGGTGATGATTATGACTCAATGTGTCTAGGAAGTACTATCATTTCTTGATCCAACATAAAGGGATAGTTTTCAAGAGTATGTCTTGAAACTATGTAAGTAAAATGTGTCACTAGTCAAAATATGTCATTGTCTTAGTCAGTTAAACATATCAAGTTTTGTATACCTTGTAAGTCAAGATATAGGTATGAGCATAAAATATTGTTAGTCTGTTAAAGTTCCATCTTGTATATTGGTCATGTTGTGTCTAAGTTGTTTCAGAAAGTCTATCATAGGTGTCACTGGTCTAAGCATGTTAAGTGTGTGTCCTTCATGGAGGAGAAATGAAGAAGAAAATAGTCATCAAACATGATGACTTGATTAGAACATCATCAAAATGTGTTTTGTGGCAGAGTTCATGGATATTGTTAGAGGACAAGCTAAGAAGGATACAAGAAACCATGATAAGTTGTTTGATGAAAATCCTATGCTTAAGTGAATAAATGAAGGAGTTTGAGGCCAATATTTGTAGCAGATTATATACATTATACCTTCATAAAGATTCAATAAGAATCAAGTCACGAGAAGACTTCAAATGATGGTAAATGGTTATGGTTTTTAGATTTGACTATGGAGTACTATAGGAGACCTAAGTTGAAAGTAGTGACTTGTAATCTAGAAAGAAATACTTGAACAACATGTTACAAGATTGATATGGAAGATGTAATGGCCAAATGGGTATCCAAAATAGTAATATTTCCTTGTAAAAGTGAATGAATCAAAACCTAGGTGTGAATTCTTCTAAGACCAGGGCTAGTAGCTTGTGAAAGAAAAATAAATAAGTGAAAGTGGGATAGAATGTGTCTTGATGTTTTACAAGGCCATTCAAGCATGAATAAGGGTATACATAATTATAAAAGTCCTAGTAAAATGTGCAAGGTTTTATATGTGGAATATTGTCTAAATGCATTCAAGAAGTAACAAGGAAGGTTGATCTATGTCTAAGAAAATAGAGTGCTACAGGTATGGTCATGAGCTGTATCAACCTAAAAGTGAGTTTCTGATTCTTGAATTATTGTCAAGAAAATTCAAAGGATTTTAATGCTTCTTGGAGATGGTGTAAAGAAGGTAAATGCAGTGATAAATCAAAACAGGTCTTTTAAGGGAAAATCAGGGTTACAAGTTTGTAGACAGTCCTTTTAGGTCTATAATGAAGACTCATATAGAGGTTTGATCATCTAGATGGTCTAAAAGGCTATGGAAATCTAAAAAAGGTGGTATATCAGGTCAAAGAAGATGAAGAGTGTGAACTTGCAAGGTAGATGTGTCCATTTGATAGGGTACAGTTAACCTCAGAGCACTGTAACAATGTGTTATAGATATGTAGAGTTAAAGAGAAGGTATGTTGAAATTATAGGATGTGCAAGATTATAAGTTCATTTTCCTTTTAGAGATAGTATACTCAGTTAGAGAAATGGTAGAAGCAATTCAAATCACAAAGACATTGTGACAGAGTATAGTGACTGTGTAAAAGAGAGAATAACATGTTACAAACCTATAAGTGGTCATTTAGGTTTGTAGTGGAAGTATCTGATAATGAAATGTGAATATTTGATGTTTTACAAGGTTGAAAATTTTGATACATGACCATATAGTTTGTGTGGAAGCTTCAATTAAAGTATGTAAAGGTCATGTAGGTGAATATTGTGCACAAACAATATGGCGCTACAAGTCTGAGAAGGAATTATAAGACAAGGGATCCTATTTCAATGATGAATCAAGTATATAGAAGTTCTATATGATCTATATGGTCAGATTAGATGAGTAATACATCATAAGAAGTTTTTTAGTACCAGTTAGAGGAATTAAGCATATTGAAGTCTTATAATAGAGTGGTACAGGTCCAAAGAAGTAAGAAAATAGTTAGCTACATGTTTTGGAAGGTCTCCAAGGTAAGGGGTCATTTTGAATCTCAAAAAAAGTATAAAAGGGCCTAGAAGACTGTGTATAAGCAATAGATGATGACATGCAAATTAATTTCAAGGGTAAGTGTGTGCTTGAGATTATAAGGGTGTGATAAACGTTAAGGAGGATCAAAAACACTAAAATAGTGATTTAGGGACTGTGACAAGATATTTTTGCATCTACAAAGCATTCACTCAAGGTAAGAGCTTCAATTCTTATGTTTTTAGTTAGAAATGGATAGTCTAGGTTCAGGGGAGATATAAGGTGTTGTTTCATGGTATGTGTGGACTTATAAAACTTGCCATTTTTTTTCCAAATTGTAAAACATATTTAGTTTAGGGACCTTAGCCCTAAAAGAGGTATGTAACCAAGGTCTAGTCAAAAAAACAAATTTGGCAAACAATATTGGTTGAGATAAGACAAGAATACAGTAAGCGTAATGTCTTTAGCCCTTTCTAATTGTTTTTGACATTTTGTGAGTTGTTATGCATCTGATCAAGGTCTGGTATAGTAGCCTTAAGCAATGAAGAAGGTTAAAAATAGAGTTTATGAAGAATAACAAGCTTGTGAGATAAATTTGATGATTTTGGTTGATGTTTCCAACCAAATGGTGATCACAAGAGGATGATAAATATGGAGATAAATGGCTGTGTATTATTTTTCATTAATGTAAAAATTGGGAGAATATTAGGTAGTTTTCAATCAATGACAAAGGGGGAGATTGTTGGCATGTTGAGTTCTAGGTGTTGTCATTGATGTAAAAGCTCATTAATAACAAAGCAGTTGATGGAGTAGTGTCATATAATTCTTATTAGGTTTATGACAAGGAGGTTCAAATTATTTCATGATGTCATGAGTTGATCCAATGATATTGGCTTGGGTTTGCAAGCCCAATCAGGTGACCAGGCCATCCTAGATGATGGTACATGATGGTTTGAGTTTCTTGGTGATTTAAGGAACATGGTAGTAGCATGGAGAGCATGTTTGGATAGTTTTTCACATGATTTTTTAGGGTACAATTATAGGTGGAAGACTCAGTTGTAGGTGCTCATCTAGACCTAGTCTAGGTGCTTGGAGGTATAATAAGGAACAAGGATGAGGTATAGAGATATGTGAGATCATGGAAGCATGAAGAGGTGTGAAACATGTTTTATTAGGTGTGTTAGGGAATTTTTGAGACATTTCTTGATGAGATATGAGGTCCTTATATTATGACCTAGCCTAGAACATGCAAAACCCCAAGGGCTAGTCATGAAAATAAGATGTGATATGAAGATGCAAAAATATTTGAGGAATGAGCATTAGAGATGTTAGTAGGGTGTGTCATGATGCTTTGGGGACAATTTGAGGTTGATATGAATAATATTTTACAAGTTATAGTGTTTTGGTGGAATAGGGTTGAGAAGAAGGTGATTTTCAGCTCGAATTGCAACTTCTAATGCTTGCTATGAATTTTTTGCTTTGCATGGGAAATTTTTAAATTAAGAGATGATTTTAAATTGAGTTAAAATAATTTTAAAAAATTATGAGGTCATTTTATTGTCACATTTTTATGAATGAATTTTAAAAAGGTAAAATATTTTGTGTGTGTTTGAAACGCTGACTTAAAAGTGGTAAGAGAGATATTAATTATAGGTGCCCATAATTAATTTGTTTTTGTAGTATGATAATTTGAATTTGTAGAGGAATATTCCTAGTTTCTATAAAGGTAAGATAGATTATGTGATGATTTATGGACCACACTCAAACATGAAATATTCTAAATAAGTTTATTTTAGGATTAAATTATCCAAAGGAGGTATGAAATAAATTGACATTTTATTTATCCTAGGAGTTTTAATTTAATACCATGATATTTTAAGATCATGTTTGAGCTTCTAGAGGGAAAAGTGTGCCCTATTTATGAAGACTGGTCTTAAGGCAGTTTTGGGGTAGTTTTCGAGTAGTTTCAGAGATGGACATGGTTGAAGGCGTTCTCCACTTATATTTGGAAGGAAATGTAAGATGTTATGGAAATAATAATTAGAGGGATTTACAATGGTATATGTTTTGTTTCATGATGATGTTATTTGATAGGTCAGCCAACTCAATTTATGAAGAAGAATGATGTTTGCTTCTCAAGAAAAAATTACTCTGGATAGAAGATGGAGGTAGAAGAGGAATGATATCGATTAGTTAATGCTTTCTATTAGCTGGAGATTGAAGATGTAACGTCCACTTTTTATGACTTTGAAACAAGGGAATTTTTTTTTACATAATTTTATATGTTCTAAATTCATACAATTCAGAACACACATTCCATTGCCATTCCATCTCATAATAGAAAACCATATGTACTTGTAATGACTTGGTGTAACACTAATATCTCATTTCACGACTCGGTGTTAAACCAATCTCTCATGTTTATCTTGTTCATGTGTATACTATGTATACTTTGGCTCTTTTACCCATTATGGGTCACTCAAGTGTTTTCTAAGAAACCTATCTGAATATTTTTTACTGATATTCATCTAAAATCCTACATTATTAGACTAGGTGACATAAGACAACGCAACTGGTAGTTTGTGATACTTTGGCCAAAGTTTTAAACATGTTTACCATGTTTACATTCCAAGAAATCATACTCATCTAAAGTAATGTGTTTTTCACCCCACTCAAACCATTATCTAGATTGATCTTCCTTGACTTCTGTTAACCAAACCCGAATCAAAGTTTCATGCTAAATAAGGGTAGTCACATACACTAGTGATGCAGTATACTCATGGTGACTAAGGATAATTAGACATACTCAATCGAATTTCAATGATTGGGTGTGTTTAATTACCCTAAGTCAATATGAGTTGACCACTACACTAGTCCATGTGTCTATCTTTGTTTAGAATATAACTATGAACCAAATTTCCATTTATGTCAATTGATTTAATTGAACTAAGTTGGGTGTTGAAGCATATTTGGTTGCATCACAGTATCCTTGTAATGACTCCCATCATTAATAGGATACTCTGTGGCATTCCCTATATTACAACAACCTACTAAGTTATTTCAACGAAACTAACATACTTAAGAACATTAGATTATTAATATTAAATTTATTATCTTGTTTAATTATCGTTAAACATCGTACCTAAGGGTCCAATAAGTACAATTGATACAAATAAAGGATTCAAAATGTACTTTTACACAAGTTGAAGGCATGCAGATAAAATTTTTGTTCATGCATATGAATTTTTTTTATTCTTAAACCATTATTTCCTTTTATCGATAAACCTTATTTTAATATCAAGTAAGTAGGATCATTAAGTTTCCTTACTATAGTTTAACAATGTAAACAATTTTGATTGAAAGCTTGTTGATTAGATTTAGTAATATCACAATATTTAAACCATATTTCTAATTCTTTAAAGCTTTCCAATTACCTTTTATTGTTTTCACATAGAATAGCATACAACCAATCATCGATAATGGTTATACTTTATCACAATAATTAAAAATAACATACTTAGTTCTGATTTAATGATAAAAAGGAAGTATCCTCTTCTTCCTAATTAAGGACTATTGTCCAAATCATGAAATTAGAAAACACAAGGAGTAGATTCATATTAAGAATAACTCATTCAACTATATAGAAACTATCCTTATTCCCTTTTCCGAATAAGGATCTATAAATCATAATCATCATAGTTATACCATTACCCCAAAATGAAATGCGTCGGATATGTGTGTGTGTGTGTGTGTGTAGTTCCTTATCCAAGCATCATCCTATACTTTAGATTCTATTAATCCATGCATGTTAATATTTAAGAATATTAATCAAACTTAAGTCTTATATGAGCCTAGAATAAATCAGTAATCACCAACCATTACACAACAATTTATT
Source organism: Taxus chinensis (assembly GCA_019776745.2). Lineage (NCBI taxonomy): Eukaryota > Viridiplantae > Streptophyta > Pinopsida > Cupressales > Taxaceae > Taxus > Taxus chinensis. The sequence goes on along the minus strand of CM034154.1, from coordinate 76,140,181 downwards.
TATCAAAAAGAGAGTTCACTTCACCCCAAACTTATTAAATATTCATAAGTTTATAAGAAAACATCTTTCATCATTACAAAAATAATTTAATACATCCTCATAGTTTTTCCAACAAGTTCATTTCAAGATAATTTCAATACATAAAGCATATGAATGAAGAAAATGAATTCTTTAATAAAACAAATGCAACTTTCTATAAGTCTTTCTCCTTTCACTTTTCATGAAGTCCATCTGTAAAATTGTTAGCATGAGTTAGTTCACAAGAAATGAGCATGATAAGTTTTATAACGTTAAAACAACATGCTTTTATCTAACAATTTCGTAAAAGGAACACTGATGTTTATGAAAAATTTCCAAGTACTCAAAATAAGATCAATTAAATAGACTTCCCAAAAAATCACAATGTCAGAAATAGATAATAAGACACTAATATTATTTAGGTTCCAACTTCCCAAAAAGAAGTTAATTAATCCAACAAATTTAATTCTAACTATGTTACAATTATGTTAATAATTACAAACATGATAACATTTAAAACTCCAACCATCTATTAAAGAAGATAATTAACAAAATTTCATGAGAAGACCTCATTGATATCAATATAATTCACCAAGTCGTAAGTTTCCAATATAGCACAACCAATTCCCTATCATCCATCTAAAAGGAGTTGATATACAAACACAGAAGACTTGACATGAACTGAATGCTATCACCTATTATTATCCTAACCAAATCCTTGTTACTACCCATAAAATGATACCAAAAAAATAGAGACAAATTTGATTGGAAACAAAGGTACTCACTATACATTCCTATAAAAGGTTTACTCTAGCCAAGGACATGCCAAAACAAACACAAGGATACAAAACTCCTGAAGGATCTTCTGAAACAATGAACTGAGATCAAAACCCATTTGATAAAATCATAACTATTAAACCAAGATGAGAGAAAGAGATTCGTAACACAAACATGTAATTAAAATGATCAAGCTACAATTGAATACACAAGAAACTCTTTCCTAAAACTTTAGGATAATGAAAACCGTATAGCTCTAAGGAACAAAATCACAGAGTACGGTCTTTACCTTTAAAGATCAGTATTCAAGTTTTAAGGATTATAAATTCCCTTAACAATTATCACAACAAATCACAACTTCCAGCACACTTAAATCAACTTGAATTACGAGCATTGTCACCACTCAAATTATTAAAACCTAATCAAGGGATCAATTTCAATGTCAAATTTTCCATAAACTTCCCTAAACCATGTCAGTGTAGTAGAGCCTTCAGAGAGATTTTTGATGACTATAAGAACGTGAAAAATAGACACTCTGAGCTCAAGTTATGTCCAGTCAAAATTCAATCAACGGGAAAGTTAACTCTAGTCAACAAGTCAATAATGGACCAATAGCACTATGACATGTGGAAAAAAGGAGAAAAAGGGAAAAATGAAGGTTGTTTGAGTTGTTTTCAACCTCTGGTCTTCATCAGGCAAAAATTTGTTCGTTGAAACAAGAGGCTCAACTTTTGTTACGAAGGGGAGCCCGGCCACTGTGAGAATGATTATATCATTGCTAACGTGGTGGGTCCTCTACTACCACGTGGATTGCCACCACGTGGATTGCCACCACTTTACCATATTTCATTATTGAAATATCATATTATTGTGTGGTCAAATTTCATATTGCTTTGGTAATTATTCACCATGTATTACCATATGGCTCAAAGTCACAATGTTCAGAATTGACTGAGTTTTTAACTCTACTTGGTATTATTTCCACATAACTATCCACATCATTGTTAGGGATAGTATTATCTCCTTACAGATTTGGCGAGTCAAACAATTGACTCCACATTACTGGCGGGACTAGTAGATAACTTACATGCTCAGTGGTAAACTCAACATCCAACACCATCCTCAGGCTCATATACATTGAAACAACATAGCCAACTCATATTAATGTGCAATAAAATGCAAAATGCAAAATGTGGTCAAAGCCATGTCTATAACATGTAAGGCAGGCTAATTTAAATGCCCTTATTCTCAATGACGTGACCAATATGGGATTTAATCTCACCCACAACAAACCGAAAGGAGGCACTGTGATTTGAACTCCACACCTCATGGTTCTAAATAAATCCACCTAGCCAATCCGCCAAATGAGCACATAAAGTTATAAAATGAGCTCGCATAGGTTTATAGAAGAAAGGTGTCAGGTCTGTGTCAAGGGAATAACAAGGTAGTTTTGGAAAGGAAAAATTTTGGGGCACTTCTGCTCACTTCCATATCTCGAGTTATATATGAAAGTTGTTCATAATTTCAATACAATTGCGATGGTGTGATCATTTATCTTATTTGGAGATTTTGTGACAAAGATATTTTCTGTTAAAGGCACATGAAGGCATAGAACCAAAGGGAGACAATGCTGCAAGTGGATCAGGAAGGTGAAGGACAGAGGTTGAGTTCCATTAATGTCCTTTAAAGGTCTGAAACAAAAATTTTCAGATTTTTGATTCATTATTGGTTAATGTAAAGGTTATTGTATTTACATTTTTTTACATTATTAATGGATCACTTCACCATGAACCCGAGGACATAGGAATTCTAAACCCCATAAACAATCTGGTGTTGTGTTCTGATTTTTATTTTCGATTTTTGATATTTGCAAGTAATTTAAATTCAAAATATGAATATGGATGCAACTATAATTAGTAACTGATAAAATTGGAAAAATCAATTAAATCTGAAGCATCTAATTTTTGGGGCTTCGATCAAACAGTGAAATTTTGAGTAAAATTGCAAACTTAATTTCAGTTTGAATTTAGTCCTAAATCAGATTTTTAATCAATAATTTAGAGTATTAAGACCTCTTAAGTTGATTATATTTAATGATCCTTTGAAATGATTAAAAGTGTTAGATTCAAACACCCGTTTTCAGATCAAGTTTGGTATCAGAGCAGTTAGATTACCAGATTAGCTTCTAATTGTGTTTGAAAATTTGGCTTCAGTTTCAGTATTGATTTCAGTTTTCAGTGTGCAGAAATTTTGGGGCTTGTTAATCTTCTTTTGCAGTGTGTAGTTTTGGAAGTACAAGTTGTGTTTGCAGGAACAAGGAATCATGGGAAAGTCATCCAAACAGGAGCAACTGGATGAGCTTGAAGCCATAAACCGCCAACTCCAGGAAGAAAACTCTTTCCTAAGAGATAATTTTTATTCCTTGGAAGAGGAAATAGTGCGGTTAAAATCTGAGCCACAATCCTCTATAACCAAGAAAGAGGAGTATGTCAATGAGATGCTTGTAGAGAGCAAGAAGTTGATGGTTTTTGTTAAAGAGTTGCAGGAAGAAATATGGACCAAGGATGCCCTCTTGGAAAAGCTGCAACAAGGTGAACACAAGAAGGAAATGCCTTCCAAATCAGATGTAGGTACTATGACAGAAAAATGCATTGTAAGTTGTGCAAATTTTAATTCTTCCTCTCATTCAGTTTCAGATATTCCTTTGGGTCAGTTTGAAAAACACACTAAGGGAATTGGGTCTAAACTAATGGTTAAGATGGGATTTAATGGAAAGGGCCTTGGTAAAAATGGACAAGGTGATGCTAACCCAATACAGGTAGAGGATCAGCCTCGGTTTGCAGGTTTGGGTTATTCTAGTGGGAAAATGGAAATTGGAGAAAGTTCCAAAGCAGCTGAAGGAAGACAAGCTTCCAACAACCAAGGATCTACGCCACTAGAATTGTAGGATTCCGCCATCAAGAGGAACAATGAAAGGTATAAGAAAACAGGTAAACAAGGTAATTAAATGGCACTTACAATAAAAATGACACTAAGGGGAAATTAAATCCTAAAAATTCTAAAACTCTATTTTAGTTTGAACAATATAGCTTTGGTAGATAGAAGTATGTATTTCCTTGCACATTTTGTGAAGATACTAATCATTCTGCAGCATATTTTTGGAAGAGGAAAACTATGTTAAATAAGTTAATGCCTTTTTTGAATGATAAGGCAGGTGCTAAATACCAATCTCACCCTGGTAAGGTGAGAAATGGAAAAAAGGTTACCTCTCCTAAACAGAGGAATCATTCTCCTAGACAGAGTTTAGGGAATGGGAAAATGGGTAAGACTCCTAAAAATAGGGAAGTTAAATTTTTTTCCCATTGTAAAAGGAATGGTCATGATGTTAAGATGTGTTGGTATGTTCCTTCAGTGCAACATTGGAAAGTTGTTAAAAAGGAAAATAATGTCAAACCAAAATTTGTTGATCTAACTCATGTAAATGCTCATTTTGGTACTGGGGAAGTAAAACCACCTAAACGGAGAAATCCAAGTAATTGGATGGGTAAAACATTCCTCAACTTTATGTTTGCATTGTAGTAACTGGTGATAGTATGCAAACATTTTCAAAGCTATATTTTAGGGATTCGATCCTATGTTTATATTTAGCTTTGAAATAATTTGGAAGCAGCCGTAGAGAATATTTGAGTGATAGGTTCATCATACTCATATTCATCTTCTCACATTTTGGTTGGTTATTCCATTTCTGACAACAATATGTAGGGATATGGCATCATCAAAATGTCTATTTTGAAACTTGCAGTTTTATAGTGTTGTCATTTGTGCAAATATTATGGATGCTTATAAGATATTCAGGCACCTATTTGATATTGTAATAAATAAACAAACTTGTTGTATTCACATGTGTTATTTGTATTAATTTATAAGACCCTTATTTTGGGAAAAAAATATTTTTGTAACTATCAAATGTGGTTGCAATTAGGGTGTAAATTTATTACACTAAAAAACTGGTTTGCAAAGGCACTAGGTGATCATTTTGCAGATTATGATAGTTCACCAATTTGGGTAAGCATATAGTTTATAATTTGTCCCTTTACAGTTTAGTATATGGATAGAATATTTGCATATTCACGTTGATTCAGATTTTGACTATAGCCATTTTGGGCATTGATGGTTTAATTATTTTGGATAGTGAATATTTGCAGTTGTAATCAACATAATCACAAAGTGTCAGTTGAACACTAGCTTCTGTTATAGATGGGTGTTATTATCTGACTTATTATTTGTGATGGTGATACAATGTTTTTGGCAGATTCACGTGGATTCAGTTGTTGACTATAGCTATTTTTGGGCGTTGATAGTCTATTTTATTCTAGATAGTGAATACTTGCAGTTGTTATAGTTTCAGATGGACAGTGGGCACTAGCCTAATTGTGGGCAGTTTAGATGTCTAGTATACTGATCTGTGTTATGAAATTGTAATTTAAGTAATCATCCATATCACAAAGTGATAGTTGAACACTAGCTTTCCGTAATAGAATGGGTGTTATTATCTGGTCAGTTATTTGTGATGGCATTACAGTGGGGTATGACAGTTCACAGTTGTGTGCAGAGTTGACAGGGTTACAATGTTTTAGTTGAACACTAGCTTAATTGGGTGTTATTATCTGATCGGTTATGTAATTAGCTAATCAACTATTTGCATTTTATTAACCTATAATGTTATTTCAAGTTCTTGTATGTGTTTTTGCAATACAGGAAGAGATAACATGTTTTGTGGGTTGATACACAACTTTTTGTGGACAAAAAGCCTTCTCAGTAGGGAGGAGTGATCAGGGGATCAATTTCAATGTCAAATGTTCCCTAAACTTCCCTAAACCATGCCAATGTAGTAGAGCCTTCAGAGAGATTTCTGATGACTGTAAGAATGTGAAAAATAGACACTCTGAGCTCAAGATATGTCCAGTCAAAGTTTGGTCAACCAGAAGTCAACATTGGTCAACAGGTCCAGGTCGTGTAATGGACCAATGGCACTGGCAGTGGACAAGTGGCAAAAGGAGAAAAAGGGAAAAATGAAGGTTTTTCGAGTTGTTTTCAACCTCCGGTCTTCGTTAGGTGAAAATTTGTTCGTTGAAACAATAGGCTCAACTTTTGCTACGAAGGGGAGCCCGACCGCCGTGAGGATGATTATATCATTGCTGATGTGGTGGGTCCTCAAACCACCACATGGCTTGCCACCACTTTGCCATATTTCATTATTGAAATATCATATTATTGTCTGGTCAAATTCCATATTGCTTTGGTAATTATTCACCATATATTCATTATTGGAATAAGTCATAATTATTGGAATGGTCGAATTTTATCTATTGGTATTATTTCCACATAGATTCCACATCGTTGTTCGGGACTAGTATTATCTCCAAGTCACAATGTTTGCGAATCAACCAACCAACTCCACATTACCGGTGGGACTAGCAGATAACATACATGCTCGGTGGCAAACTCAACATCCAACACCATCCTCGGGCTCATATACATTGAAACAACATAGCCAACCCGTATTAATGTGCAAAAAAATGCAAAATGCAAAATGTGGTCAAAGCCATGTCTATAAAATGTAAGGCGGGCTAATTTAAATGCCCTTATTCTCAACAACCGCAACCAATATGGGATTTAATCTCACCCATAACAAACCAAAACTGCCATCGCAAAAGGAGGCACGGTGATTTGAACTCATGCACCTCATGGTTCTAAGTCACATCTGCCTAGCAAATTCACCAAATGAGCTCATAAAGCTATAAAAGGAGCTCACATAGGTTTATATAAGAAAGGTGTTAGGTCTGTGTTAAGGGAATAAGGAGGCAGTTTGGGAAAACTTGAATTTTGGGCACTTCTGCTCACATCCAGATCTCAAGTTATATATGAAAGTTGCTTAAAATTTTGAGACAGATCGTGATGGTGTGATCATTTTTCTGATTGGGAGCTTTTGTGACATATTTATTTTCTATTAAAGTCACATAAAGGCATAGAACCAAAGGGAGACACCGCTGCAAGTGGATCAGGAAGGTGAAGGATAGAGGTTGAGCTCCATTAACATCCTTCGAAGGTCTGAAACAAATTTTTATAGGTTTTTGATTCATTATTGGTTAATGTAAAGGTTATTGTATTTACATTTTTTACATTATTAATGGATCGGTTCACCACGAACCCGGGGACGTAGGAATTCTGAACCTTCGTAAACAATCTGGTGTTATGTTCTGATTTTGTTTTTTAGTTTCTGATATTTGCAAGTAATTTAAATTTAGAATATGAATATGGATGCAACTATAATCAATAATTGATAAAATTGGAAAAATCAATTAAATCTGAAACAGTCTATTTTTGAGGCTTCGATCAAACAGTGAAATTCTGAGTAAATTGCAAACTTAATTTCAGTTTGAATTCAGTCCTAAATCAGATTTTTAATCAATAATTTGGAGTATTAAGACCTCTTAAGTTGATTAGATTTAACGATCCTTTGAAATGATTAAAAGTGTTAGATTCAAACACCCATTTTTGGATCAAAACTGACCAAAATTGTAAGTTTAGTCGCAATGAGATGATTCTTAGGGATTAAAAATTCAACAAAACATGTAATAGTCACCTAGGGAATATGTCACTAAAACTCAAATGACCTGATAACCATAATAATCTACATGATGGAACAAGAACATATACAAAACCATGATATCCCACTCACGACATTTGAAGAATAACATATCTTTGAACGGACATTAAACCCAAAGAAAATGAAACCTAGTTCGAAGTATAATACAACTTGGGTCCTTCCCAAAAATAAACTCAGTCCAAAAACTTAAACTAACCCCAAAAAGGTAATCATGCAAGATCAAAAAGTAACCAACAAAAGAAGGAGACAGGGAAACTACCAGTCCTTGTTTCCAAACAGATCAACTTGAGAAGGGAAAAGTGTCAACAAAACATAACTAAAATAACAAGGATAGAAAATTATATCCATTCATCATTTCTATTATGCCCATGCATTGCTCAAATCCCACCATCGAAGATACCCCGTATGGGTTGAAGCTTGACTTCACAAACAACAACAAAAATATCAAAAGATCAGTTACAATTTTAAAGCCAAAACGAATGACCATCAAACTGAAATAGGTGTCCAAATAAAGGATTATAAAAAGTCGACCAAATAATATTGGTTAAAACTTAGTTTCACAGAAACCTAGAAAGTTCCAAAATCCAAAAAGACTTCCACCATAACCTTGTAAAATCACTTAATGCCAACAGGGTTCAAAACAAGGAGATATATATTTATTAGTGAAAAATATAGAACAATATCCCCTACCAATCATTCACAGATTAATATATATAGAAAAAAAAAAATCATTTTTCCAACCTTATGAAAACCTAGAATCATGTATAAAAACTTCATATCGCATGATCATTTATATCCACAAGAACCATAACCATAAGAAACTCACAGAAGCAAGAAGAAGCAAACAACACACAAGAAAACATTCTTAGAGACACTTTCATGAAGAGTAGTTATTTTTATGGAAATTTTTAAATAAAAGAAAGAAATATTAAAGAGATAGATCCTATCATTCCTAGTAGTGCTCCTAGTTTCTTTTCCATGATTCAAACCTTTAAGCAAAGCTTCCACTGAAATATTTCCAATGAAAATGCAAAACAAAGCTTCTACAACTTCTCCCAATTGCTGTTTATAGTTTCCACAACCAATTTTTTCCATTATTTCCACCATGCAATGGTGATTTTTAATTTGCAAAAAAATTGAACTAAAACTTCAAAAAATGAAAATACTGCATGCAGAAACAAGAAGCTCAAAAACTCCAAATGCACAACAAAGACAAACCATTCATTTTTCCCCAAACCCATCTTACTATCCCCAGGCAGTTTTTTTTAGGTCGAGGCTCACTAATGCCAATAGGACTGCCAGTGCCCCCCGAAACTCCCACCATGCCATCTCTTTTGTTAGTTACAACTAAAAATTCAAAACTTCATGTAACCGAACTTAGTAGAGTTGCTTGCTCGATAATTTCCACCACCTCTATGCCTTGAACAAAATTGGTGGCAACAAGCCATTAATTGAAACATTTAAACCTTTTAATGCCTTTGGAATGGTGTCACCGCCATCCAACAACTTGCCAACCTCATTTCCCCTTAGGTTAGGTTTCCATTATATTAGTTTTAAATCATAGCTTAGGAACTTATGAATAGTTCATATACTAGGTTAGGATAATTTGTATCAAAGACATAGGATAGTCCCTTAATATCCAGCAAAATAAATTTATTCCCATAACTTAGGTTAGGGTAATGTATATAATCTTACGCACTTAGATTATTTAGGTCTCAAATAAATTAATCAAAGGACATTACCTTTTGAAAATTTTATCAAAACGAATTTATTAGATCACTTAGTATGGTGCAATCAAAAGATGCTATAGGACACCCCTATGATCCCAATGTAAGCCTAAGTTCAGAAATAAACATTCTTACCAGCTTGATCAAAGTATCAAAACATTGTAAAATCAAATACATGCCTTAGATCACTATAACTTATCTAAGGTATAGTTATTCCTGCATTTTGCAATCAATTAGACTGAAGAACAAGTTCAATATTGCAAAATAGGTAATGAACGAATAAGACTAGATTTATTCTCCTTCATTAGATACAAAATGAATTTCAAGTTTCATCATAAGGAGTATGTGAAATACTTCATTATTAATTCAGAATTTTCATGGTATGATGTTATCCATTTTAGAAGATAAAACATATCATCTACAACAAACATGATCACTTATTTCAAAAGAGTACATTGTCTTCAAACAAGAATCATTTATCAATGTTTGCAACTTTAGTTTCAAAGGCAAGCAAGGATAACAACCATGGAAGAGGAATTATAGAAGAAAGATGATTTTTTTTCCTAGTTAAGGCATTTGAAGCTCTTGAAAGTGGTAGAAAGGATGAAAACCAGTTGAGTTTCTAAAACTTCTTTCTGGCCAACTCAGTTTGGTGAAGAGGAAATATGGTGTTGTTTACATGTATGGATGTTTCATGAGCTCTATAAATCATGTATGTGATCTACATAATAAGGGGAATCTAATGACTACGTACATACGATAGTTGATATGTTCTTGGGTGATCTTAAGGCCCAAAGGTGAAGACTAGTTCCTGGCAATAATTGTTTTGAGAAGAATATGAGCCTTCTTGATAAAGTTATGAGGAATTTGATGGGTGAAAGCTATTTTATGACCATTGATGATGTTTTTATGTCATATTTTACATGTGTGAGAAATTTGGGATCTTTTCTAATGATGGTGATGATGTTTGTGGTCTTTGATGAATCAAGTTATGGGGTTATGCGCCATTTTTGGGATTGTCTAGTGTGTTTGAGCATGGAAGACCTACATGGTTCCATGATATGAATTTTAATAAGTGTAATGTTATTTTTCTGTGTTATATTGGTCGATATAAATTATGATGACCAAATTATCTTATGTTTTTTTTTTGAGAAGGGTTCAAATTTGTGTATGCTAAGTGATAGGGAAAAAGTGTGACCCAAGTGTGAGAGTGAAATAGGTTTGAAGGAATCATTTTAGATATGAGGAGAATTATATAGAATATGTGCAAGGGTTTGAAGTCAAGACAAGTCATGAAATTGTGAGTTATAATGAGTTGAAGAAAAGAGGGCTTGAACAAGGGTTTCAAGGTGTGTGATATGAATCAGTGATCTCCATCAAATGTTATAGCAACAAGACATTAGATAGCTTCATCTAAAGGAGGTTGAGTGGATGTTTCATCATCTTATGGGGTTGTAGCCTCCTTGTGGATTTGGTGCTTCACTAAACTAGGGGTAGGTGCTCCTTATAGGGTTGGTGGTGTATAAAACTAGGGTTTGATGCTCTACAAAACTAGGGGTTGGTTCTCCTTGTGAAGATGGTGATTCACAAAATACTTTTTATTTGAGTAATATAATCATAATTTTTAGTGGGTTTTCTTCCCTTTGAGGGTTTCCACTTATATCTTGTGTTATGGTTTTCTTTCTCTCATGGTTATGGTTATTTGAATGAATGTTGTATGTGCACTTATTATTGGTTGAATGGTTTATATTTTAAGAAATATAATTTGAATTTTTTAAATGTTTTAATGGATTGATTCACAGCCCTATCAGACCATTATGCTTCCAACAAGTCAAACATTCATGTTGTCAACCGGGGATATGATTTTGACCTTAGAGGATGTGCATCAGATCCTTTGGGTGATGATATAGGTTAGACTGGTAGATTTTGATGGGAATACCACATTGATACATGGAAACATATGGCATTTATTCTATTCTGAGGATATACATAGAGAGGGGATGGTAATGCACATGTATGAGTGCATGTATGACAATAAGATATCCTAACTCATGTATAGTCGATGGCTCTTATCAACGAATCTTTACTTCCTTATAAGAATGGGACTCATCCTTAGCTGGGTTTGATAGGTGTAGTGGCACAACTGATGGAGGGCGAGGTCTTTTCATGGTGGTAATGCATCTTAGTGTACTTATATAGAGACGTTCATTTGATAGTGTACATATGCATGATGAGTATGAGCCCAACTATAATGCTTCATATATGAGCATGAGACCATATAGTGATTGGATAACCAATGGGTATTATACAAGTCAGGAAGTTGGATGAGCCCTCATCCTTTATATGGGAGAAAATAGTTGTGGGCTAGAGAGGTCATATGGGGTATATGGCTTTCTATCGTTGCGCGTTCGATGATTTAAAACTATAAATGGTGACACAGGGACCATAAAGATTATATCATTGGGATATTGATGGTATAGAGATGTGTACAATGAAGGTGGACCCTTTTATTATTGATAGTTGGAGATGTATAGGGTGGATACGGTCTAATGATAGTTTGGAGTCATACAGGGTATACCAGGTGGGAATCAATGGTATGCATGAGTATCACATGAGACATTAAACTTTGGGTCATGGATTAGGGTGCGAGCCTCCAAGATGAGCTTATTTGGAGTAATTTCATAGGAATGGGATGCTTAGGCTCAGGTTGTGGATCTAGGAACTACTCAATACTATGTTTTATGGTATGCAAATCATGCTTAGATGAATCATTATTCCATAAGCAACCATATATGCATGGATAGTTGAAGAAGTCGTGGGTGGGCCAAAACAAAGGATAGATAAAGGTAAATAGGGCCAAATGGTTGATGATGTAGATGTACAAGGGCAGGAGCAGGCACAGGCACATGGATAGGATGTTTAGGGTCCACAAGTTTAGGTGGCATATGGGCCACATATATAGGTTGTGATTGAAAAAAATGGAAGAATGGGGAATGTGTGTAGTTAATCTAATCTATAATGACATGTAAATATAGTAGATAGATGTAGTAGATAAATATGGATATGACACAAGTAACTATGAAAACAGAAATGCTAAACCCTAGAGTACTAAGAGATTCAGAATAAACTTAGTTGATTAGAGGGTCTTGTTAGACTGGGTTGCAGGCATGGCTGGAGAAATAGGAAGCATGAATGACTATTCAAAGGTCCCAAAAAGGATGGATCTGAGCTATCTATCTGGATTGGAGCACCTAGAGAGGGACTGAGGCACATGTGGGCACTCTGGTCTACATAATGGCTTCCCTGGTCTGTGTAAAATACTCGGAACTGAGTTTCACAAGTTTAACAGGTGGTCTAAAACCCTCATTGTGTATTGTATCAGATTTACTGCACTACGTCAGGTGTCACTGATAATCCAAAATGAAATAAAGACGTGCAAGAGACCACAAGAAGTATCAAAACCCTAAAAAATAAGAATGCAAATGAATGGGTCAAACTTGTTAGGAATTAGTATTTACATTGTGCAAGATAATAATTACGTTGGTAATTATTATTATATAGTTTAATATATTATTAATATATTATCATTATATAAACAATAATATATTATTGGTGTTGAGTTGTGTATTATTACGGGAGTAAAAATCACAACTAAATAGGTTTAATTGTTGTAACACCTCCCTATTTTGTAGGAGGTTGTTTTAGCTATGTATATGGCTATATAATAGCCTGTGAATGTAATTCAAATATGCTGAATAGAATATCTTTCTGTGTTGATTTAATTAAATCTGGTGTTGTGCTTTCACTTGGTATCAGAGCTGGTTTGTTCTGATGGAAGAATAGTTTGTCTGTAAGGATCTCAGCGATGTCCTATTCATGGTTACAACATTCTATGTAGCAAGTAAATGAATGTGGAATTTGATGATCACTTGGCATGTGCCTCAGTCAAACCATGTTGCTTGTAAGGAAGGGATTCAGTCGATGTTCCAGTTTTTTCAGAGTTCATATATATTTGAAACAACCCATCCTTTGCTCCATGATTTCATGCACATCCTGGAGTCGTGGCATACTATGTTGCGTCACATTTTAGGTGTCTGAGTGACTTTCAACATCTTTTTGGTCGGCTTAAACACAATTATTTTAACTTACCTACTCAGGAGGAAATAAAGTGGATATCGTTTGGATGTTGTGGAGTTTTGATATGAGCTCTTGTTTTATTATCACTATCAAATGACATTGTGTTTGTAGAGTCCCGATCCAGCTTGGTCTTCTTATATGTCATGCACATGTGTGGATCCCATATTGAATGAATCTTCCTTGTAAGCTCATCATGACCTCACAACACAAGACTCGGTTTTTTCTGATAGTCAACATCTGTAATGCTCCCAATACGCTCAGATTGATGCCATAAATAGGTAGCAACTCTCTCATTTAATCTGTACAACACACAGATCTAACTGATCACTGGAGAAAAAAATTAAAAAAAGTTTTTATTTAGAAAGTGTGGTAAATTTTTTATGTGGAGTTGATTTGCCTATTTCTGTGAGTCATGCAAGATTTATTTTGTATTATATCTGATCCTTCTAAATGTGGGTCACATTGTTAGCCGTATAATGCTTTGTGTAACGTGTTTGGTTGTAAGGTGATGTTAGAGTCAAAATTCATCATTTTGTGTTGTCTTATCAAGTTTTTTTTGTGTCATATTTTTCTTTGAGTCATAGAGTCAAAAGATTCGGTGTGAGTCAAAGTGTTGTAATTCTCTATTGATACTTATTTCTTTGTTAAGATAGTGTCAAATTTATCCTATCATTGTTCCATTCGTGTCATTAATTTTTCATTGTCAAAAGTCTTGTGGTCATCAAAATTGTGTCAAAAGTGTGAAAAGTCATGAAAATCCAATCTTTAATTGGATTTTGTTATCATCAATATAGTTTCCATCATTGATGTCATTTTATGTGTCTTTATAGTGTCACTATTGTCAAGTTTTCATGACAATACAAAAGTGTTATTTTTTGTTTACGTCTTGTTATCAAATAGGTGATTTTAGGTTGTCATCATGAGTCAAAGTCAAAAATTGTAAAAGTCTTAAAAATAAAAAAAATTGACTTACAGACACATTTTCGGTGTTACCCGGCGTCCGGAAAAATAAAGTGTTTCACATTGCGGGAGGGAATAAAAGAATAATCATAATGTGGAAAAAAATGTGCTTCATGTTCATATCCTGTTGAGTTAGTAGCACGTAAAATGGAGGAAGGAGGCATTGGAGGAAGGAGGTCGATCAGTGACCTCTCATCAGTCACCAACGATGGGGCCGCGTAGAAGCTATGGTGGCATATGTATGGTGTGAGTATATGATTTTTAGTGTGGTTTCCATTTTCTCAGTGTGCTTCAGTTTGCAGTGTTCCTGTTTTGTGTGTTATTTGATGGATGTTGGAAAGAGAGTTGTGTTGGAGCACAGATGACTGTCAGTGATCCTCTGACTGACTTGGTCCTCTAACTGCCGTACTTCTTTGGAAGAAGGTTAGCTAGAAGAATGCGTTCACTAGCATTAGTGACCATGTGTAGCAAAACCTAACTAGCAAGATCCATTCAGGAGTATGTTCTTCGATGCATTTTGCTTCTTAGTATCTATATGAGTGGAATTTCACATTGTGGGGGGGAATACATACCAATGTTCCATTCCCATTCTGCACCCAAAATGACTTAGTCAAGGAGAGATTCCAGTGGCAATGGTAGTTTTCTATGTTGTTCGAGATCGAGTGGCAGCGATCAATGACAGAGACTACAATTAAGAACATTAAGATTCTTATAGGAAGTAATGTGAAATTTTTTCAGTATATCTTCTATTGTGCAGTTTTGAGATATGCATGTTGTGTTTCCTACATAATTCCCTGATGTATAAGCATAGTGGTGAACAGTAGCACCAGAGTAAGTCAGTTCAGGGATCTTGAAAGGGTTTGTGGGAGGATCCAAAAAACCACTTGAGGTTGACAGTTGATGAGGTTCCTGTCACGTCAAGGTTTCTGGTAAGCCTGTTTAAAACCATGGAAGGAGCAAGCCTTTCTTTTGGATCAAGGTCATGAGTCACAGAGTTGGACATACCACAGGGGTGAGCATACTACAGTTGAGTGTGTGGATGTTTTTCTACCATGTAAACACTAAGGGGGGAATGTTAGGAATTAGTATTTACATTGTGCAAGATAATAATTATGTTGGTAATTATTATTATATAGTTTAATATGTTATTAATATATTATTGTTATATAAACAATAATATATTATTGGTGTTGAGTTGTGTATTGCTACGGGAGTAACAATCACAACTAAATAGGTTTAATTGTTGTAACACCTCCCTATTTTGTAGGAGGTTGTTTTGGCTATGTATATGGCTATATAATAGCCTGTGAATGTAATTCAAATATGCTGAATAGAATATCTTTCTGTGTTGATTTAATTAAATCGGGTGCTGTGCTTTCAAAACTGACCTTAGCTGCCACAGTAGTGGGCTTACTAAATGAGCATTGCACTACATTTCATACCCAAATGTAGTTCTGGTGTGTGTGTGTGTGTGTGTATGTGCGCGCACATTATGTGCCCTAGGTGATCTTGTGTCATTTTCACTTAGTGAAGTAGTGAGAAATAACTACATGTAAGAATGTAGTAGAATGGTGAATGCAATAGAATAGAATCCCTCCGCCTATTCTTAGGTGATGCAGATGAACCAACCTTGTCCTTTTCATGGAGCTAATGGATGAAAAAATTCTAAATGGATGCAAATCTAGGTGGATGATAGTAGTGACTAGTGTTTGGTCCCTCAATATGGTCTCATAACTTTATATTTATAGGGTTATCTTGATCTAATTTCATAATTAACCCTGAAATGGCCGACCACCAAAAAGATAAGAAGATGAAACAACTAGAAATTTCCCAAAAAGTTGTGGGAAAGTTCAAAAAGGATCAGGGCGCCCCTGTCAAGGCAAAAATGATGCAAAATGATGAATGTTGAATGGGCATGTAGGTGCAATAGGTCAGGAATGACGAAAGAAAAACAAGTAAGATTGCCAAAAGAAGGGGGTTAATTAGTACTTTCTTCACTCAAAAACATTCTAAATAGTATTATGAGAATGAGACTAAATAATGTGTAAAATGCATGATTTTATGTCTACGGGTTGCACTAGGGCCACAAGTATAGGCATAAGAAATGCATGTATCAAAGGTGTAGGTAACACAACTTCATGTAGCTCATGCAACATAGGTACGTGCACATGCAGCACATGGCCATGTAGCCCAAGTACCATTATAGATGTCATAGTAGGTTCTAGTACATGTACCAGTTTAGGTGAAGGTTATACATAGGTATGTACCATTACAGGTACCTTTACAAATGCCACTTTCACAACCTAGACCACCTAGTTGAGGAGTCAGAGTAGTAAGAGGATAGATTGCACATCATAAAAGTATGCAGTTGTAGTCATAAACATAGACATCAGCCCTAGGACCATCAGGTAGATCAACAATTGCCACATTATAGGTTGAGAGGGAAATTTCCATATTACAAGGTGATATTGCTTTCATCACCATTCAAACTCTCCAAATACAATTAGATCAAAGGGCAGCCAAGTGGGATAGCCTAAGAAAATAGTTCCAATAGAGGACTATTGAGAGAGATCATATTGTTGTGTAGTTAGGTGAGGTTACGACAGAGCAGGATGTCATAAGTCGTGTGGCAGAGGAAGATAGTATTAGCAATGTGCTATCATATATTATTTCTACATCAAGGGAGGTATGTTATTATAAAGCTTTTAATTAGGAAAAAATATCTGAGGGTCAGAAAGCTCCAGGGTATAGTCATAGATTAGGTAGTCAGTGTACCAAGTCACACAGGCCATCGAGATCAGTGTAGATGCCCCTCCTAGAGATAAACTAGGAAGTCCTATCATAGGTGAGAGTTAGGGATGACTTATTTTTTATGAGATAATGTATTTTTTTATACGTCTCATGATGAAGGCACATTTTTATAGATCTATGCCCATGATGGCATATTGATATGTATAAGAAATTTTTGATATATATTTTATAGTGTATGTTGTTGTTTGCAGGCTTTGTCCTATGTCTTGTCTTGATCACTGCGTTTATTCTTTCGTCCACTTTGGTTGTGATTGTATTGTGACATTGTGAACGATGTCCCATGTTTGTAACCTACTTTACATGGGCTACATTGTCTTCTTGCTTACACTTCATCACCAATCCAGCACTATGATAATTCTTCACCGGGAACTCCTCGTGCTATGATTATTTACTAATGCACAACCTTTAGTTTGGTGGATGTAATCTGGAAACAAAACAACAAACATAACACAAGAATACCATCGACTATGATAAGACGGAATGATGACAAATCTGAAATATCAAAGTAAATTATAATATTAACATGAAATTGTTACAATCTCACCCATGAGGTACTTCAAGTGTTATTGACTTCACTTGCCTTCCACCAATACTATGGGAGAAACTTTACAATTACACCTCTTAATGACTTCTTCAACACACCTTTAAACTGATGGCTTCCTTTACACACTTCATACAATATTTCTCACTACTTCCTTCTATGCTAAATGAGGGGGGTGGCCTCTTTATTTATAGAACTTCCAGGCTTATCCATCTTATCTCTAAGATAGGATAAGAAATCCACTCTGACGAATCATATTCCATACCTTAACTCTTATCTGTACATGTAAGCTTATCTTTTAAGATAAGATAAACCTTATCATTTCACATGGGTTCCACATTTTTAGACTTTTTACAAATAAAATACACAAAATATTTATGACCTCACTCCTTGTCCTTATTACCAATATAATATTTCTAATTCCTAATCATGTAGACCCTACTTCTCTACTTATCCCAACTTTGACATTTTAACATTACCGGACCACTTACGACAAATATTTACTTTTTACAACATTCCTATTGTACTTTGACTATTACCGTACTCTACATTATTGGCGGCACCGTACTGATGGCGCCGTTATCTTCTATCAGACGCTACTACTAATTACACTTAACAACATCCTATTCCTAATACATACATTAATGAAATAGAAATTACGGAGGAAAATTTTAGTGTCGACATCTTCCCCCTTCCTAGCTTCTACTCCGTCCTCAGAGTAGACTATTCTGGTGCTTGGAAAATCTTCAACTTGTCGTGGTTGACCCATTTCGTAATGGGAGTGCCATCCAATTCCTCCAGTCGGTACGTACCATTTTCATGCACAGCTGCTATTTTGTAGGGCCCCATCCATTTTGGAAGAAATTTTCTCTGTCTTCTTTTTTTGTATCTGGAATCATATACTAGAACCAAGTCATTCACATGAAATGGAGACCAACGGATCTTTTGATCAAAGTATTCCTTCTGCTTCATTTTCTTCTTATGGCTTGTATCCTTTGCTATTTCCCTCATTTCCTCTAGCAAATGAAGATGTACCAACCTTTCTTTTACTGAATCACTTTCATCCATCCTTTCATTTTTCATAACTCTCACAGTGGGAATATCAAACTCAATAGGAAGAACTGGATCAATGCCATAGGCCAACTGAAATGGGGAGTATCCTGTTGCTGACTTTGATGTTGCCCTATATGCCCACAATGCTGCATGAATCCTTTTATCCCACTTATGTACCTGCAAGGCTGCATCTTTTGCTAGAATTTGACACAACACAAAATTTGTTCGTTCCACCTGTCCATTTGTGCTTGGCTTGTATGTTGTTGCCTTCCTGTGCTTAATAGAAAATTTATTGACTAGGGCTTCTACTACCTCATTAATGAAGTGGCTTCCTTGATCTGTTACAATTTCTAATGGACAACCAAATCTGGTGACAATGCGTTCATATATGAACCTTGCCACCTCATCCATGGAAGCTGTTTTCAATGGCCTAGCTTCAACCCACTTGGTTAAATAATCTGTGGCAACTACAATATACTTATTTTGGCGTGAGGTAGTTGGAAGTGGACCTACAATGTCTATTCCCCACTTTTCAAAGGGACCAAGTGGAAGAATAGGACATAATGGAGCTGATGAAGTCTTACGGTTACCATGTGTTTGACAAATATCACATGTCTTACAATAATTATAACAATCTTTAAAAAGAGTGGGCCAGTGATAACCTGCATCCAAGATCCTTCTTGCTGTAAGTTGTCCAGAGAAGTGCCCTCCACATGTACCATTGTGGAATTCTTCTAGCAGTTCCTTCCCTTGATCACGTCCAACTGCCCTCTTGTACTGTCCATCAGGTCCTATTCGAAATAATACTCCATGCAGAATAGAATATGGACGACTGGCTTGAGTAATCTTTCTCTTAGTCTTTGCATTGGCACCATCAGGAAACTTGAATTCATTCAGATAATTCCAAATATCTATGTATTCACTAGGGATTGTGTCAAGGGATAACAATGCTGCATCGGGGAAATCATCATCATCACAAGATGATCCTAAACCATCATAGGCTCGAGAGAGTGCATCTGCATTGACATGCTTCTTTCCTGGCCTATCTATAATATCAAATTCAAATTCTTGTAGCAAAATTATCCATCTTGCTATCCTCCCTGATGGGTTAGGCTTATTGACAATATATTTTAGAGCCTGATGATCTGTTACAACTATAAATTTCTGCCCTAGCAAGTAATTTCTAAACTTCTTTACAGCAAAAATGATAGCTAGAGCCTCTTTTTCAGTTACAGTATAATTTACCTCAGCACTGCTCATTTGTCTGCTCCCAAAGTAAATTGGATGTTCATTCCCATTTTCATCCTTTTGGCTCAAAGTACTTCCTAGTGCTGCATCTGAGGCATCAGTGTACACAATGAATGGCTTGCTCCAATCTGGATTCTTTAAAATAGGTGAAGACACCAGGGCTTCCTTCAGTTGTCCAAAAGCTTCATGTGCCTTATTTCCTGGTTCATAAGTAACATCCTTCTTCAAGAACTGGGTTAGTGGCTGTGCAATCTTTGAGAAATTCTTGATGAACCTTCTATAGTAACCCACATGGCCTAAAAATGATCTCAACTTACTTCTATTCATAGGAAATGGTAAATCTTTGATTTTTGAAACTTTATCAGGATCAGTACCAATACCATCTCTGGATACAACATGCCCTAACAAAACACCTTTAGAACATCCAAAGACACACTTTGTAGGGTTTAGTGAGGCTTGTGCTTCATCTAACCTTTGAAATGTTGTCTCCATCTGGTGCAGGTGGTCCAACTTGCTCCCATAGATGTAAAAATCATCCAGAAATACTCTGATGAAGGTCCCAATGTAGGGTTCGAACACCCTATTCATCAAACGCTGGAATGTTGCTGGAGCATTACACAACCCAAAAGGCATAACTCTATAAGCAAACGTTCCCCAAGGAGTGGTGAACGTGGTCTTCAGCTGATCTTTCTCTGCTATACGGACTTGGTTGTATCCGCTATATCCATCAGCAAAACTATAACACTCCTGGCCAGCTACTTCGTCCAAGATCTGATCTGAGAATGGAAGAGGGTAATGATCCTTCTTTGTTGCCTTATTGAGCTTCCTGTAATCAACACAAATGCGTAGCTTCCCATTCTTTTTTATTGAGATCACAATGGGAGAAACCCATTCTGAATTCTCCACAGCAAATATGAATCCTGCATCAAGCAACTTATCTATTTCTTCTTTTACAGTCTTGGAAAAATTAGGATTCATTCTATATGGCATTTGCTTTATAGGCTTAGCACCATCTACCAGCTCAATAGAATGTTCTACCCAACTTACTTGACGGAGTTCCTTGTAATCAAAAGTGAATATGTGTATGTACCTTCGAAAGAGCTGGAGGTAGGATTCCTTCTCACTCTCCATCACAGCATCACCAATCTTTATTTGTTGGAGACGATCATCAACTTCTTCTTCAGATAATTTTATGGGGTCATGAGTTGGTGTGACTGGAAGGATATCCATGACTGAAACATCAACCTCACTTTCTTCATCTTCAGTGTCCACTTCACTGGTACTAGAGTAATCAGAGGATGTCCAATCATCAGTTTCATCACTTGAATCCACAGGTTCTGCCTTATGATGTCGAGGGATCACGTTTATCTTCACCCTCTCTCTACCACGTCCAAGTGTCATGAAGCCTTCATTCCAGTAGTTTCTTGCATGAACTCTCCTTAGCCATGGTCTTCCCAGCAACATTGGGTACACAACAGTACCATTTTTCATCACCTGAAAGTCTACCACACATACAACACCCATAACAGATATTGCCACATTTGAAACTACACCTTCTGGTTTAGTTTTTCCCTTATTTAATGACCTTAACATAAGTGTTGAAGGGCGATCAATTTTTAAACCCAACATATTCATTACAGACTCGGTCATTACATTAACTGCAGCACCTCCATCAACTAAGACATCATGAATTGAAATACCATTACATAATACCTCAGCTTGTGGAGCATAGGGATCCACCTCTGCCTCCAAAACAGGGACCTCAACCTCCTTCCTTCGTCGAGCATTGAGTCCACTTCGCAGCTCCCGCCTCTTCTCAGAAGACATAGCCAAGAGTTGACCATATGTAATATTTGCAGGCCTTTTGGACAGATCTTCCAAGATGGAGTATGGTCCTTGCCCCTGTGAAATCAGAAAATCCTGCACACCCAACTTTCTTCTCCTATGTTTCTTACTAGTTTCTCCTTTCATCTTCTTAGGATCATTTCCATCTTGATTATCTTTTTCTTTCTTTCTTTTTGTTACAAACACATCTACTTCATTATTTCTGCTCTTATCTACTACATCAAAAGAATTCACAGGTGCTTTTCCTTTATCATTATCTCCTTTACCAGATGTAGAAGCTCTATCTGGACAATTATACTTATAATGACCCTTTTTATAACAACCATAACATACAACTTCAGAAATATTTCTTTTTGGACCTCTATCTCCTCCCTGAGAACTAAATTCTTTTCCTTGAAGAAGATTAATAGTTAACTGACCCATCTTTTTGAGCAGATCTTCATACTCAGTAGATGTACTAGGAGAAATATTTGTGCTCACCGAGAGTGGTTGTGGATTCTGGACCAAAGGTGCTGGTGTAGGCTCTACTTTAGCAACAATTTCTTTGGGCTCCTCTTCCATGCTTTCTTCTTGCCTTCTTGCAATCTCCTTTGCTTGTTCAATGGTAGCTGGGCGGTCATACTTCACTCGTTGTCTGATCTCTGGCTTCATCCCAAGAATGAAGTGCTTACATAGGAGATTATCCACGCCATTCATCAACCCATCCGCTAATCCTTCCTTCCGGATCTGGGCATCGAGCTTCCTCCTTAGCTCTAGAACACGAGCATGATAATCCCTTATCTTCTCCTTCTCTCCTTGGGTTAGCTTTGTGATATCGATCATGAGATCTGCATATCTCTGTTGTTCACCAAATTCTTCAAGAAAACTTTCAGTTAATAAATCCCATGAATTTTTCACATTATCACCTAGTGTTTCAAACCACCTAAGGGCTGAACCATCCAAAAAGGTAGGAAAAAATTCAGTCCATTGTTCCCTTCTTATAAGGCCATTACAAATACAAGATCGTTTAAACTCTTGAATGAAAGAGGAAGCATCTTCATTAGATTGGGCTGAAAAAATAGGAATCTTCCCCATTTTCAAAAGTAACCACAGTGAAATACCAACCCAAAAGTACAATCAACAAGACTTATGTGCACCAATAATTAAAATCACTATAATAGAAAATAGAAATGACCACGGTAAACTATGGTAAAACTTGACTTACTGCGGTAAAAACTGACTTTACTGTGGTAAACACTATTCACAGTAAAAAGTGAAGTTACTGCGGTAAATACTATTCACGGTAAAAAGTGACTTTACTGTGGTAAATACTATTCACAGCAAAAATGACTTTACCATGGTAACTACTATTCACGGCAAAAATGACTTTACCATGGTAACTACTATGCACAGTAAAAACAAGGTTACCCTCCAATTGATTTTTGACTAAGTGGGAATATCTCTCCAGAAAATCCACCAACGAGGAATGGTCCCGGCAACGGAACCAAAATGTCATCACCAATCCGGCACTATGATAATTCTTCACCGGGAACTCCTCGTGCTATGATTATTTACTAATGCACAGCCTTTAGTTTGGTGGATGTAATCTGGAAACAAAACAACAAACATAACACAAGAATACCATCGACTATGATAAGACAGAATGATGACAAATCTGAAATATCAAAGTAAATTATAATATTAACATGAAATTGTTACAATCTCACCCATGAGGTACTTCAAGTGTTATTGAATTCACTTGCCTTCCACCAATACTATGGGAGAAACTTTACAATTACACCTCTTAATGGCTTCTTCAACACACCTTTAAACTGATGGCTTCCTTTACACACTTCATACAATATTTCTCACTACTTCCTTCTATGCTAAATGAGGGGGGTGTCCTCTTTATTTATAGAACTTCCAGGCTTATCCATCTTATCTCTAAGATAGGATAAGAAATCCACTCTGACGAATCATATTCCATACCTTAACTCTTATCTGTACATGTAAGCTTATCTTTTAAGATAAGATAAACCTTATCATTTCACATGGGTTCCACATTTTTAGACTTTTTACAAATAAAATACACAAAATATTTATGACCTCACTCCTTGTCCTTATTACCAATATAATATTTCTAATTCCTAATCATGTAGACCCTACTTCTCTATTTATCCCAACTTTGACATTTTAACATTACTGGACCACTTACGACAAATATTTACTTTTTACAACATTCCTATTGTACTTTGATTGTTACCATACTCTACATTATTGGCGGCACCGTACTGACGGTGCCGTTATCTTCTATCAGACGCTACTACTAATTACACTTAAAAACATCCTATTCCAGATACATACATTAATGAAATAGAAATTACGGAGGAAAATTTTAGTGTCGACAGACATCACATACATCCCAAATGAGGGGGGCATCTATTGGGTGCAATAATTCACCCCATTTAGTAGTCTATAGTCACAATTCATCACAGTTTAGTATAGATCCAACACATTCAATAGTCTCAGACAAGGCTCAGAACCAAACTTTGGTCCTTCTTTCAGCACAAAAATTAGTTCCCAAATATAGACTTGGGCACCTAGGTGATTTTATAATTTCCTAGGATCCTATGACCAGGGGGTAGATACATATTTTTCTCAGATCAACACATTTATCAGCAGTTCACAAAGTAGTTGGCACCATACAGGCACATTTATCCAACAATAAGTTTACAATTTATCTTCCTTTTTCTTTGGATCAAAATGGATCAAACTTGAGCAAGACAAGATCATACCATCTGCAACACTACTTCTACCGTAGTGTGAGATCACCCTAAAAACTCACACTTGGCAAGATATAGCTAGAAAAACTCATTCTTCTAAAACATCTTCAGGATCCTTTCTATCTATTTTACTCATCACAGATAAGGTGCACGTTTTCCTTTTTATATTTTTCAACATTTTTCAAAAAATTTCATGTATTTTATACATTTGGATCGAAAAGTTTCTATATACACATATTTGACTACTTTTTTCGTTCTCTCTTTTACATGTCCATCCTTATCAGAATCAATAATCACAGCAATCACACTTCAAGCACAACATCAACAACAAGTACAACATGACATCTACACATACGCTTCCACCCCTAGGGTCATCATCACTTTTTACTTCCTCTTCTCTAGATTCCACGCTTCACTTTTTATCAATCCACACTTTTTTTGTCTCTCGGAATGCTCCTCATCATCAATATACATGGTTATCAGGTACGTATTTCTAGCTATTTTATGTTAGCAAGATTTCAGTAAACAACATAAAATGGGGAAAAATTTAGACACTAAATCATGCACTTGGGTACATTTATAGGTCCTAATCACATGCATTGCATTCATATGTTTCCTAAGGGAGAAAAGTACTAATTGATCACTATATTTGGCTTCTTAGGATCTTTTTGGGTCTCCTTCTTGGCCTAACACACCCTACCACCCAGTATGACCTTAGATACTTCACCTTTTCACAGCACCCCTGGTTGCAGATCAAGTTTCTAGGTTGATCTCTTAGGCATCCAGTGTGATTGCATAACATCGAATCCTTCTCCAAGTGTGGGACTTGAAAATGAGAAGGATTCTCCAGAGAAAGGCTGGTTCCTATTCCTCTGTTCAGATGCACCAATGAAACGCAGAGGTTTACCCCAAAAACTAATCTAACTACCAAGGAGACAGGGAGAGAGAAATGCATAAAAATAAACCTAAGCTAGGGAGGTGATGCACCGAGGAATGAAGAACATAAGTTTTGCAAAAATAAACACAGACCATATAGACGCAATACCACACCACGCACAGGTAACCGAAATGCAATGAGAGATCAAAATGACAACAATGAATACATGAGAGGATTTAAATTTAATCACAGACATATATATTGCTCAGAGAATCGATTCAATACATTGCAGTGGCTAAGAGGCAACAGTGGCATTACAGTCCATGTGGGAGGCTTGAAAACTCCACGAATTCTCTTGCAAGCAGGAGAGAAGGGAGGAATTGCAAAACAAGAATGTCCAACCGTTAGAAAGAAGCCCCTCCTTACAATTTATAGGAAGAATGAGAGAGAAAAGAGAGAGGAATTCGAAATCTACCCCAACCACCTCCTGAATGCATTTAACTCATCTCATCATGGCAGAAGCGGCGGATCCTGGCGAAACGGCGGGCTGCCTAACAGGAGCGGCGAACTGTCTGCTGCATTAAAATTGTTTGTTGACGCATCACTTCTGTTTGGTTATTCGCGCTGGAGGTGTTTCTTGATTTTCATCCTCCAAACTGAACCAAAATGCAAGATTGACCTTGGAAACGTGTAGAGAATTTTACCAGCTTTCCATTGATATAAAGAGCGCGCAAATCCGAGCTCTGGATCAAAAGTTATGGCGATCTGAAGATTTAGGGCACGGAACAGACGAAAACGGATTTTTGAAATTCTTCCCGCGCTCTGCCACTTGGATGACACGTGGCAAGCTCTGATTCGCTGAATAATTCTCTCTCCTCTACCTTTTGGTGGGCTTTCCTTTGAAACTTCCTCGTGGGCCCTTAAATGGGACACGTGGCACGATCCTATTTGTTCGGCTCGGTGCTCGAAAATTCACCCTTTGACTTTTCTGACCTTTACTCCTATGAGGACACGTGGCAGCTTTTGATTAGTCCGCGGTCCTGCCAGCTCTTTCGCGCCCTTCGCCTCCATTTGTCCCAGATGTCCCATTTGATTTTGGGCCCTTTGTGCTCATTTCGGCCGGTTCGGGCATTTCGCGTCCATTTGTCCCAGATGTCCCATTTGATTTTGGACCCTCTCGACTTATTTCGGCCGATTCGGACATTTCGGGCATTTTTGGCCCGCTTGTCCCACTTGATTTTGGACTGTATGGCCCTTTTTCACCCGGTTCGGCCGGTTCGCGCCTTTTCGGCCGGCTTGGCACGAAGGCGACCCTCTTCAGCAGTTTGCCAATTTTTTCTTCTCGGCTGGATCGGCTTTTCGCGCCCGCCGCGTACTTCTGTCCCACTTGTCCCATTTTCTTTTGGACTGCCTGTGCTCATTTCGGCCGAACCGGCCGGTTCGGGCATTTTTGTCCCAAACGTCCCGAGCAACACTTAGGACTAGGACTTAGCCGATTTTCACGATTTTTCCTGGATTGACTTATTTGCCTTTCTGCAACTTTTGATGCATGTTATCGAAATTTACCCTGGGGGGGAAATTTTGACAACAGTTTTGACGATTCAGCGGGGTTACCTGCCTGCTAGGTAGAAGATCAGTGGCCTTTTAGCAATCCATTGGGCATGGAGTTATAAGCAATAACCTGAAACAAGCCTGATACTGCAACTTCTTCTCCAGCAACACTCCGAACTGTAGAAAACGACCCGAGAGCAGCGAAACCTGTGCCAAAGCACTTAGGGAAATAGAAACCTAAATACAACAGGACAATGTGCATACGCACTTAGAGGAATTAAGGGAAATCTAAACTAATATTTACAAGGGCAAACCTTTCTTAGTAGCAATGTTTAAGATAGACTCCGTTAACCGGAATCTGAAGTTCCTCTCCATCCAATGCAGACAATTGGAAGGCATTACTTTTTTTGCATCCCGTGACCATGTAGGGACCACTCCAGATGGCATCAAACTTGGAATGCCTTCCTGGTTTTGCCCGATCTGCATCCCATTTCAGAACTAGGTCCCCTTCCTGGAAGGTCCTTGCTCCAGCTCTCTTATCAAACCATCTTTTTACTACGGCCTGATCCTTCTCAATCATCTGAACTGCATGTTCTCTGATTTCTTCTATTTCTATCAATTCTGCATACCTGACCTCCATTGGTTCGAACTCAGATAACTCGAACTGCTTCATGAGCTCCAAGGCTGGCAATTCTAATGATATAGGCAACACCGCCTCTTTCCCATAGACTAACTTGTAGGGAGAATTACCTGTAGACCTCTTTGGTGTTATTCTGTCAGCCCATAACGCTGATTTTAGCCTTGTATGCCATGTTCTTTGATTTTCATCTAGAGTCCTTCTGATGATTTTTAGCAAATTCTTGTTTGTGGACTCTGCCTGTCCATTACCCTGCGGGTAATAATTTGAAGAGGTGCTCAAATATATTCCATTCTTGACAGCCCATGCTGTAATTTTTGAACCTATGAATGCTAATGCATTATCTGATATGATGGTGGCCGGCACACCGAACCTGGTTACTATTCCTTCATAAAAGTCTAGTATGCTAGACTCACTTGCTTCTTTGAGCGCTACTGCTTCGGTCCACTTGGTGAAATAGTCTGTCGCTGTAAGAATCCACTTGTGGCCTTGACTCGAATTGGGATTGATGACTCCAATGAAGTCCAATCCCCACTGCATGAATGGATGATCTACTGAAATTGGACGAAGGGGCAGTGCTGCTAACCTTCCCTTCCCTGTGAAGAATGCACATTTCTTGCATTTTTTGACCCATGAATAGCAATCATTGAATATAGTAGGCCAATAGTAACCAGCTTTCATGGTTTTGAGAGCTGTTACTCGTGGGGTGAAATGGCCTCCTGCCTCCCCGTCATGGAACTCTTGTAAGATCCTCTCAATCTGACCTGTCCCAACGCATCTCAATAGAACACCGTTGATGTCTTTTTTAAACAAGATACCATCAACAAGCACATAAGGAACTGCTTGTAGTCTGAAGTACCTTCTTTTTGCTTTGCTCATTTCTGGAGGGCACATGCCTGTCTGTAGGAAATGTATCATATTCTGAGTCCAACAGGGAGTAGACACATCATCATTTTCCTGTTTTTGATCATCTTGTAACAGCAGGACAGCTTCTTTTTCATTACCTGTTTCAACTTGTCGACTTAAGGCAAGCTGCTCACATAGTCCCTTCCCACGTACTAGTTTGGTAACCTTGATCTCGATGTCATATTCCATGACACGGGTTATCCATCCTGCACGTTTCTCATTCAGATCCTTGTTCAGAAGGAAGTCCTTAACCCCAGCATGTGAGACTAATAATTGGATCTTGTTGTTTGCGACTAGGTGCTTGAATTTCTTTAAGCTTCTGATTACCGCAAGGACATGCTTTTCAATGAAAGAGTACCTAGTTTCGTATTCCTCCAAGCCTTGACTGAAGAAAGCAACTGGTTGTTCTAATCCTCCTTTGTTTTGTTGTACCAGGATTGCAGAAATCGTTTCCCCACCACCAAAGGCATATAGCACGAAGTCTTTGGAGAAGTCTGGATTGACGAGAGTCGGAGCTTGAGATATAGCCTCTTTGATTGCCTCAAAACTTGCCTTGCCTTCAGATGTCCACTTAAATGCCATGCTCTTCTTTAACATCAGCGTTATTGGCTTCACAAGAGCAGCAAAGTTTGGGACAAATCTACGGACGAAATTGATCCTTCCCAAGAAGCTTTGAAGAGCCTTCTTGTGACTCGGCAATGGCAATGCTTGAATTGCTTCAACTCTTTCTGGGTCAATCGTCAACCCCTCCTTTGAAACAATATGGCCTAAAAGCTTTCCCTCGTGAGCCAAGAATATGCATTTTTTGGGATTCAATGATACCCCAAATCTTCTACATCTCTGAAATACTTGCCTCAAATGACAGAGGTGATCCGCTGCACTTTTTGAGAATACAGTGATGTCATCAAGATATATCAAAACTATTTTATTGATCAACCCCTTGAATGCCATATCCATTGCCCTTTGGAAGGTGGCTCCAGCATTTGATAGCCCAAATGGCATTTTCTTGTAGGCATAGGTTCCCCATTTGGTGGTGAAAGCCGTCTTGAATTGGTCATCTTCTTTCACCATCACCTGATTGTACCCTGAGTAGCCGTCTAGGAGAGAGAATCTCTCTGAACCGGATACTACTTGCAATATTTGTTCCATTGAAGGAAGCGGGTAATGGTCTTTGAGAGATGCCCTATTGAGGTCTCGGAAGTCCACACACAACCTGATTTCTCCGCTCTTCTTCCTGACCGGAACCAAGTTCGCAACCCAGCTTGAGTGCTTGATAGGGAATATAATGCTTGCCTCGATTAGCTTGTTAAGCTCTTTCTTCATTAGAGGCTCAATGTGAGGGTTGACTGGTCTCTGCTTCTGCCTGACGGGCTTAGCATCTGGATCCAATTCTATGGTATGTTGTGCCAAATTTGGATCGAATCCTCTTAAGTCTTCATAGCTCCAAGCGAAGACATCTGGAAACTCTTGGCAAAGTTGTATGAAATCTGATTTCTCCTGTTCGGTGGCCACTTTGCCAATTTGAAGTGTTTTACCTTCCCCAACCGGAATTGGCTCCGAATCTTCTCTCTTGACCTGTATGTTTGCCTTTTCCTTACGAAACTGGTCGTTAGGGTTGAAGATAGACTCCAATGTTACCAAACCCTTAGGAAGCTTGTTTGTCCACAGCTGTACTACTTGATCCCCATACTGCTGCTCTAATCTGTCCTGATTCCTAGCCGAAAATTCAGCTTCTTCTTGCAAGAAATTGACGATCTGTTGATCGTTCTCAAACACCTGCCAGCTTGTGTTATTATCTGGAACTGCTGGCCTTACAACCACATGGATGTGTGGCTGCGTTTTTCCTCTTCTGATGTTGTCAACCACATCAAACGTTGCTCCAACTGCTGCGAGCCTATCTGCGGCTTCATTTCCTTTCCTGGGTATGGACACAATGTTGAAAGCTTCGAAATCCTCAATGAGGTCCCATACCCTATTCTTGTAGCTCCTCAGCAAGTCGTTCTTTGTAGCATGTTGCCCCCTAACTTGGTTGACGATTAGCTCGCTATCGCCAAACACCTGCAAGTTCTTTATGTCCTTTTTCCTGGCCCAATGAAGTCCATGAATCAATGCTTCATATTCAGCCGTGTTGTTCGAACAGGAAAACTGGAAACGGAAAGCCGAAAAATATTTGATGTCCTGTGGTGAAATCAACACTGCGCCGCCTCCAGCACCTTGTCTGCTTCTCGAACCATCGAAGAATAATCTCCAGATTTTGTTTTCATCTCTTTGTTCAGGCTGGATGATGTCAGGAATGGGTGAATTTTCCTCGTGTATACAATACACGCCTAATTCAGATTCTTCAATTTCTTTGTATGGGTCAAATTCATGACTTTTGTTTGCCCATTCATCCAAAGTTAAATCAGGAATTCCCTCGACCTTAGTACCTGTTTCTAGATCACTTGAACATTCCTCCTGATCAAAAGCTGAGCAATTTGCATTGATAGGGCCTGGTACATAAGGCTCAATATGGAAATTGGCAATTGGTTCTGACCTGATTGTTGCTTTGGCTCCATACCTTGTCCTAAAAATCATGTGCGACCAATCTGCAGATAAATATCCACCGATTTTCGCAGTGAAGTCTCTTGATAGACACAACGCAAAGAGTGGTGGAAGGTCAATCACAGATACATCTTGCAAAACTGTAACATTAGGACAGGAATGTAGTGTTAGACTTAACTCCTTGATGACTCCAACAGTCCCCACTGCCGTTCCATCTAACTGTACAACTCCTTTCAGTACTGGCTCATATTTCAAACCCAGTTGGTCTGCTATTTGCTTTGGCATCACCGAACTACTGGCCCCTGAATCCAACATGCAGTTGTGCATCAAGTGATTTCCAACAATCAATGAAACATAGAAAGGCGGAGGCTTCAAAAATTTTCTTGTATGCCCCCCATCATGTTGCACTGCATTAGTGAGAACTTTCTCATGTCCCAGGTTTGATACATTTTTGGCAGACCAATCAGTCATTGCAGCTTGCAATAAATCTCGTTGCCCTGGGATCGCCAGTGATTCCCACATGGAAATGTTCACATGTGTCTTCTTCATTTGATCGATGATGTTGAAAGGGGATGAACTGTCCTTTTGCTGCCCCCTACTTGGTATAACCTTATCTGGAGCTTGAGCATGTGCGTGTGTTGCTACAACAGGGACCTTGGGTTGATTTTGCACATTTGGAGCTGTGTTTGGTCTACTGACCCCCTGTTGTGTAAGAGTGGGTTGAGAAACAACTGGATTAGACGATTGTCCCTCTTCTATGCTTCTCTTCTTTGACCGTGTATTGGCAGCCATGCCTTGAAAAGGCTGTTGGTTAACTCCACAGAAGTCTTCCGTTTGCCAATTTGCCAATGTGGTTTCTGTTGGGGGTCCTTCTTGTTGCTGTTGATTCTCCTCCTGGCTTGGATCTTGAGCAACACCAATGGTTTGCACCATCAAGGCCTGATTCAATGCACCATTGAAACATGCTGACTGATTGTGAGGTAGATTGCAAGGGTAACACCAGTCGTACTCCTGTGCCATATTATTTTGTGCTGGTACTAATGCCCTAGAGGCAGATATGGCATTTGGATTATAGGGCTGGAAAGGTCTATTGACAGGAGGCCTTGTTTGATTTAAATTTGCAGCTGGATTAGGTGGTCTTTGAGGCTGATATGGCTGCCTATTAGGTTGAGCTTGAGGCTGATACGAAGGTCTAAAACCTTGAGCTTGTTGTCTCTTGAGTGTGACCAGCTCATTACCTAAATTTTGCAGTTGCTTCATGACCTCTTGAAGCTCATTTGGGGCACCTGGAGATGAAGTGGAAGCTTCATTTGAACTTTGATTCCTAGGGGTGGGAATAGGAGCTAAGACAGGTGCTTGACTAGTATTTGGGCTCTCTATACTTGGATATAATGGCATTGGAGGCCTAGGAGCTAGCTTGCCAGCTTGAATCAGACAATTTTCAGCTCTAATGGCAATACTATATGCAGCAGGGATAGTTGTGCCTCCCATAGATTGAACCAACATAGAAATATCAGAATTTAAAGCTTTAAGGTAGTATAGAAAAGCACCTTCTGCTGTTGGCCTGACTGCTATTGGAATTCTATCCCAAGATCTTTGAAATCTGAAGTTGAAGTCAGTTAGCTGCTCATTGGAAGCTCTCTTGATGGTTGTCAGCTGCTCCAAAAGAGACAAGTTGTCTCCCTTCTCCCCAAATTGATCATGAAGTGCAATACATAGCTGATTCCAGTTTGTGATAGAGCCAGCTCCAAGGCTCCTAAACCATTGCAATGCTTTCCCCTTGAATGAAGACGCCAGCAATTTGACAGCTACTTGCATCTCATTAATCTCATGGATTGCACAAATATTAGCGATGTCCTTGACATGATCACCAGGAGTGGTCTGATTTTCTCCAGTGAAGTATGGAATGTTCTTCAGTGCTGCAACTGGGATTGGATTTTGTGCATTGAGAGCAAGTGGGCTGCTGCCTGTGAAGTTGACATAGGGGTTCACTGGTTGCGCCATTCTGATTGGTCTTAAAACCCTTGTATACTGAAAGAAAGGCCGCTCAGGTGGAGGAGTTGAAAGAGTTCTGTTTGGTGGAGATGGAGACCTTTGAATCCTTCTTCCTCTTTGCCTTCTTCTTGGAGATAATTGTAGGTATTCAAACAGCACTTCTTCCTCTCCAACTCTTGACCTTGTGATTCTTCTCATAAGCTTTTAGGCCTGTACTGCTGAAATTCTATTGATTCTTCCTCTTGGAGTCGCCAGATATGCAAATAATAGCTCTTTTAAGCAAGAAAATTGCAGCAGATGCATATCAACCTTGCTGCAATAAAAATGAGACCTCTAGGTCCCACCGGGCGTGCCAAAACTGTTGATGCAAAATCACAGCACCCCTGGTTGCAGATCAAGTTTCTAGGTTGATCTCTTAGGCATCCAGTGTGATTGCATAACATCGAATCCTTCTCCAAGTGTGGGACTTGAAAATGAGAAGGATTCTCCAGAGAAAGGCTGGTTCCTATTCCTCTGTTCAGATGCACCAATGAAACGCAGAGGTTTACCCCAAAAACTAATCTAACTACCAAGGAGACAGGGAGAGAGAAATGCATAAAAATAAACCTAAGCTAGGGAGGTGATGCACCGAGGAATGAAGAACATAAGTTTTGCAAAAATAAACACAGACCATATAGACGCAATACCACACCACGCACAGGTAACCGAAATGCAATGAGAGATCAAAATGACAACAATGAATACATGAGAGGATTTAAATTTAATCACAGACATATATATTGCTCAGAGAATCGATTCAATACATTGCAGTGGCTAAGAGGCAACAGTGGCATTACAGTCCATGTGGGAGGCTTGAAAACTCCACGAATTCTCTTGCAAGCAGGAGAGAAGGGAGGAATTGCAAAACAAGAATGTCCAACCGTTAGAAAGAAGCCCCTCCTTACAATTTATAGGAAGAATGAGAGAGAAAAGAGAGAGGAATTCGAAATCTACCCCAACCACCTCCTGAATGCATTTAACTCATCTCATCATGGCAGAAGCGGCGGATCCTGGCGAAACGGCGGGCTGCCTAACAGGAGCGGCGAACTGTCTGCTGCATTAAAATTGTTTGTTGACGCATCACTTCTGTTTGGTTATTCGCGCTGGAGGTGTTTCTTGATTTTCATCCTCCAAACTGAACCAAAATGCAAGATTGACCTTGGAAACGTGTAGAGAATTTTACCAGCTTTCCATTGATATAAAGAGCGCGCAAATCCGAGCTCTGGATCAAAAGTTATGGCGATCTGAAGATTTAGGGCACGGAACAGACGAAAATGGATTTTTGAAATTCTTCCCGCGCTCTGCCACTTGGATGACACGTGGCAAGCTCTGATTCGCTGAATAATTCTCTCTCCTCTACCTTTTGGTGGGCTTTCCTTTGAAACTTCCTCGTGGGCCCTTAAATGGGACACGTGGCACGATCCTATTTGTTCGGCTCGGTGCTCGAAAATTCACCCTTTGACTTTTCTGACCTTTACTCCTATGAGGACACGTGGCAGCTTTTGATTAGTCCGCGGTCCTGCCAGCTCTTTCGCGCCCTTCGCCTCCATTTGTCCCAGATGTCCCATTTGATTTTGGGCCCTTTGTGCTCATTTCGGCCGGTTCGGGCATTTCGCGTCCATTTGTCCCAGATGTCCCATTTGATTTTGGACCCTCTGACTTATTTCGACTTATTTCGGCCGATTCAGACATTTCGGGCATTTTTGGCCCGCTTGTCCCACTTGATTTTGGACTGTATGGCCCTTTTTCACCCGGTTCGGCCGGTTCGCGCCTTTTCGGCCGGCTTGGCACGAAGGCGACCCTCTTCAGCAGTTTGCCAATTTTTTCTTCTCGGCTGGATCGGCTTTTCGCGCCCGCCGCGTACTTCTGTCCCACTTGTCCCATTTTCTTTTGGACTGCCTGTGCTCATTTCGGCCGAACCGGCCGGTTCAGGCATTTTTGTCCCAAACGTCCCGAGCAACACTTAGGACTAGGACTTAGCCGATTTTCGCGATTTTTCCTGGATTGACTTATTTGCCTTTCTGCAACTTTTGATGCATGTTATCGAAATTTACCCCGGGGGGGGAAATTTTGACAATTTATTCTAGGTTATCAGCAACATCGACGATAATTGTGTGACATTATAGTGATAGACAACGAAGG
Source organism: Taxus chinensis (assembly GCA_019776745.2). Classification (NCBI taxonomy): domain Eukaryota; kingdom Viridiplantae; phylum Streptophyta; class Pinopsida; order Cupressales; family Taxaceae; genus Taxus; species Taxus chinensis. The sequence goes on along the minus strand of CM034154.1, from coordinate 76,104,944 downwards.
ATTGAGACAACTCAATGACCCTACGAAGATCATTTTCTAAGCATCTACGCAAAATCTAGTTCTCAAACAAGGATCCTAGTGCCCAGGTACCCTAGTACTACCCTAGGCACCCTGGTCCAACCTTCCTCTGCACTTCTACATTTTTTTGGGTTCGGTTATAACCTCCTGTGTTCCAGTTTTACCAGTTCTCCATCTTCACAAAATATAGGGTTAATTGTGAAATAATCTAAGTATTCTAACTCTTCATTTCACTTAGGGTTTTATTCATCTTGCTTATTGCTTGTGTCACTTTAAGTACTTTATTTATTTATTTATCATAGTGACTCTAAAATAGCCTATCTAGGGTTTAAAATAAAAAACTTTTTTTGTTAAATCATTTGGCGAACCCGTATCATTCAAACACTCTTGGATTCTCATTTTTCTTCTCTCATGGCTCATAAGGGTTTTCAAGTCTCTTTGATTCAATTTCTTCAAATGTACCCATCTTGTAAAGAGGATCTTTGTAAAGCCCTAGAAACTATGTATCTCCCTATCGAAATTATGCCATCACAATTCAGTGTCATCTTCGATCATCTTTCTGATGACTCTCTTGGTGTAGACACCAAATTTGGGTCACACTCCCCTTAGTCCCCTTTAATTAATTAACGTAACATATTCTCCTAACCATGACCCCTTACCACACATTCATATTAATTTAATTACTTACAATTGAATTAATATTCATCCTCACATTATTAATTAACTTAAATACTTGAATTAAGTTAATTTACACCTCACCTAGCCACATAACCTAGACACCTCACCATGGACTTATTCCTAGCCTATTGATTAACTAAGATTGAGTCTCTACTTATCTTAAACAATTGGGACTCTTTAAAACCCTAAAATTAAAGTTTTATTCCTTCTCCAACAACACTCACTTATCTAAGTGTTAACCCTCACTTGAGACCCAGATTATCAATCAAGATCATGCCAAACATAGTAAAGATTAGGCTATTTTTGGTAAATTTGACTAATTCACCCTAACTGACGTCATTTTATCCTTGGCTGATGTCGGTAACCTAAACTGCCATCAGCTCCTTTATATACAATTTTACAACTCTTTACACATGTTGGTCATTCAGTTTTGGGGAATTATATTACAATCAAGTGTGAGTCTCAAAGCCATCCCTACATCTAAATGATGATGACACACCACTAGAGTGTAGCACAAGCAACAGGTTCTCTTCCATAGTGTTGGAGTACCCACAGGAACACATAGGTTGCACTACCGCATCACTGAACTAGCCATCACCTCACCTATCAACTGCTAGCCACCTTCGTTCACGAGATCTTCATCGCAAAAATTAATTAACATGGTTTTCATCATCTGTGATTACTTTACTGTAGATTTTTTACTTCTTTCAGTATTTCCATTTCTACTATTACCCGGATATCTCCATCTTCCCACCAATCCACCTACCCAACCATTTCAAGTCTTTCCACCTTTCCTAACATCTTCCTCTACATTTTTGAGTCTTCTTAGCCATATTATGAGCCTAACCACACCTTCCTCACTCTCTATGCAATCAAAGAAAGGCCCAAAATCCATTTTTATTAAGTTATTACCCATTTCCCTACCGATGTTGGTTTACCCTATCGCTATCGGTTTCACCCCTATACTAGTGTCAATCACCCGACCGATATTGGTCTCTGTGTCATTTTATACCCTCTGACCAGCAAGCCTTGAATTCAACCAAAACCAACCCATACCTCACCTAATTAGTCCTAGACCCTTTATCATACCTCTGTCAAACCTACAAAACCTAGAACAACCTACCAAACCTCCGGATCTAATCATAACTTTTCTTGTTAGATTAGATTTAATTATTTTATTAGCACGAAACACCTAAATCATATAACTACAGTAGAAATTTCCTTATTTCATGGTTTTTTTTGCATTAAATTGCATTTGAAAGTGGATTGAAAACCTTCTAAGAAGCACCTCACTTCCCAAATCTAGAACTTGCTAGGCATTCCACTAACCTATATTATTAATGCTATTTTTTAGCCTTGTTGTGTTTCTTACATGTCATTCCTCCTAGCCAAAGGGAAGATCTCCATGATCATCTCAGATCAAAATTCAACAACACGCGTATTCTACCTTCAACCTTCAATTTTATAGGTATTTCTCCTAACCTTTTACCTTATCTATTTTATGCAAACTATATGGTGAAACACTTGGTCCTAATTCCAATAATTCTATTTTTAAGTCTATTCAAGCTTTACATTGTTTATTTCAAGATAAATTTCAGACTATAGAATCTATGATGATATCTTATACATCTGAAATCCAACATCTTAAGGAAACTTCTTAGGCTCATGTTAGTTCTTCTTCTTATCCCCATTCTATGTCTTCTGCATGCGCTCATATCAGTAAGCCTCAAGTATTACCATTACTGAAACCACACACATTTGATCACAATTCTAAGCAACACAACATTCTTACTAAGATGTTAATTCATCAATAGATCACTTTTCCAACTACTCATTGTTAGCCTCCTTATTAGTTGATGAAATATCAAGGTCATCCATATTTCCATTATCATTGAATCAATGGACATAATGTAAAATATTGCTATGCTTTACAACAAATAATCAAACATATTGAGTGTTAATGATTTATCTCATTCGTTGTACAACATTATGTTGCATGCCCATCTAAAAATGTGATGCAACCTAGAATCTACTATATAAAACCCAAGAAAACCTAGGCACGCTGGCACATCACCTAGCTTGAGCTGAGCGCTCACCCGAAGTGTGTAAAGGTACCAGGCCCCTCTTTAGAGTTGTTTGTGTAGGATGTTAGTGTAATGAAGGTATAACATATTCAGAAGCATAAATAAGTATAAACATTCCACAGAGAATATTCCAGATCTAGATCTTAGAGAATCATGAATTAAACGATAACCATAATAAGATTAACCATGCAAGAACCAGTTACAGTCATGTTTAAAACCATTATCCATCTAATATACTCCATTATATTAAACATTGTAATACATAGAATCTTCTTACATTAAAAAACATCACCATAAGTTATGCGCGTATCAGATCCAACAACATAACTCTAAAATAATTAAGTATTCAACATCTCTTCCTAACTACACAGTTCACTACATATTTATAGGGGTGGGGAATTTCCCTTCACCTCCTGTGCACTTCCCAAAATAGTTCACATGCTGATAATAACCATTCGCCTTTACAATAACATGCACACATGAAAGTGCGCTAATAATAAACATCCTATAGTTAACTAGAAGAAGTAATCCTATTATTATCTTGAACTCATGCATGGTGCTTATCAGATGCTCATTCCCAAAATAGCATTTACGTGTCACGCAAGTCTCCATCCTAATGTTTTCTCCACACACTATCTTCCAAAAATAGCCCGCATCCATGAAAATGGCTAAGTCTCAAATCATCTTGTCATGGCATGCGTTTCCTTCTCTATCCTTTCACGCCTTTAAGTAGGCCTTGTTCCAATGTGTGAATCTTATGCTTGTCTTCTCCTTAGGAAAATATTGTCTTCCTAACATTATCCAGCACTAAAGTACATTGTCATCTTGAAAATGAGGATTGTTTCTGATGTTCCCAAAGAATAAAGAATAAAAATGGAAAGAGTATAATGAATCATTGTACAAAATAATAGATATTTACTCTACAACACCTTTTTTTACAACCGGGAAGATTAATTATGGATATTCTATTTTAATCTCAGCCTCCAATGTCTACCATTCATCCAATGATGTCCTTGTCTTCTCTAGAATTTCTGTGGAAATGGATTCCATTTCTTCCTGAGTAATATTTTCCTTTTCATTTTGTAGTACTTGGACAACATTGGCCATACCACTCATCATTCCCTCTAGAAGATCCATCTTCTGCATTATATGCTTCCCAATCTCATCTATTCTCTCCTTGTATGGGTCTTGAGTTGCTGCAAGGGCTTCACGCTTCTGTTTCACTAGTGTCAATCTTTATGCACTTCCCAGTGTCTCATCTTTCATGGCCTTCAAAACATCATTATCTTTAACCAGATTTTTGATCCTTATCACTTCTTTTGGTGCTGCAAAAATATTCAAAGCTTGGTCAGCTTTCTTCAGTTCATCTTTCAGAGTTTGGAGAAATGCCTCACAATTTGAAGTTTTCCTAACCACGAAGGCCCTTACTCTTTCTGCTTCTTTTTCAGGATCCTTTAATGCTGACATTTGAGTCGGTCCATATTTTAGCACCAAATCAACCAATTTACACACATAATGCATAGGCAAAGGAAACTTCTCAGGTACCTTAGACTCAAGATGAGGTCTTGCTTTTAGATTGAAATCACCAATTTCTTCTGCCATGGTAATGAAGGCCTCATTCTTTTTCTGTTCTAGGTCCTTTTCTCCTTTTAAATGTGTTATTTCTGTAGTTTTTGCCTTGTTATATTCAAGTAGTGCTCTAATGGTGGCAGCCTTATCAATGTTCCTCCACACCACCTCTACAGATACTTTAAAAAAATCATTGCTCACCTACTCATTAGACACTAGAGTAGGCTTGACTGTCATGTGTCTTCTTTGGGGTGCCTTCTTCACTTTCCTTGATACACAAGATTCCTTGATACACAAGAAATCATAATCTAGCTCGTCCATATGGACCAAGATAATTTTTTCCTTGTACACGTTGTGGCCATGTCTAGATCCATCAACTCCCATCCATACAATTCCTTAAGGCCTATTATGCTCTAGAATCAGGCGCAGACAATTTTTCTTGTGTCCTCAGCATATCCCATACTTGGCACAAAAAATTCTTCACTTGCTCTCTTTGTTCTTGGACCCTTAGGAACCTAAGCACCAAGGTTTGGATTTGGCCCTTCTTCTTCCTAAGTAGTAAAATGAGTGTTGGGTTACTCTTGCACTATTTCTTCTACTTCCTTCATCCCTTCCTCTTCATATTTCTTTTATTCATCTATGGGTTCCATCATATATTCTAGTTACACTGGGGTTCCAGGTGTGCTCTCCTTAGAATCCTCCTCCTCCTCACCCAGCTTCAAATTTCTCCTTTTGTAGATCAAGAATTTCCGCGCTTTTTACTTGTCCAAGTTAATGCACCAAACTAAACACAAAAACCCTGAAAAACTCAAATAAAGTCGATACCTGATTAATTGGACAAGATTCAAAGATGTAGATGGAAATAAATCCCGAGGGAATTAAGATGGGCGCACACGAGCAATCCTACAGAGTAGATCCAAGAAACATGTGATGCACGAATACTTGATAGAAAAAGATGACGTTAGAAGATATAAGGATGAACTGACTAGAAAACGGGTTTGGGAAGCAATTAGCTTCCTTGGTGGATGTCAGTTCATGTTTTTAATTAAGAATAAAGGCATACATGATAAAAGATGTATGAAAATGTTTAGATTTTCTGATTTTAAGTTGCAGACAAAATGTAAAAACAACAACAGAAACTGAAAGAAAGTAGGAAACTGTAAAAAACAAAGATGAAATTGTGTCACCTGGATTCTGTACCTTTCTGCAGACTAGTCGGCATCGATCAGACAATGACCAGCGTCGATGGTTTGGAACGGTGCCAATTTGGACAAATCAGCATCAATTGATTCTTAATCAGTGTCAACAGTACCTGGGTTGTCGTCAACCAGGAAGAAATCACAGAAAGCTTGATTGATGCTTGATGATGATCAGATTGTGGAGACCTATAGGATTTGCAGAGATGTGGATAGAGTTCCACCTTGGATGGATGGAGAAATGGAGTCACCCAGAGGTTGAAGAACCTAAGCGATATTGATATTATGAGGGCAGGATAACGGTGCACCTCTTAGGGATTGATTTAGACAAAATTCTCTCTCTCTTAATTGATAATTATAAGGTTCACTCAAGCTTTTCACTATTTCTCAATTTTCTACCATCCAACCAAAACTGAGTTCAGGTCTCTTAGTTATAGTCGGCGCTGACTGAGTTGAAATTGGCACCGTTCCTAAAAATCAGCGTCAATCGAGGATCAGTCGGCGTCAATCAGGGATAAGAGTCCCAAAGTGGAAAAAAGGGATGAGTTGTGAGGATAAGAATATTATCCTTCTAACTCAAATATGGGAAAAATCCTGTTGCATAGTTCGAGGAGAGGAGAAATAGGTGGGATGGATGGATAATATTGACATAAGAGGTTGGGAAGTGATACGGGGTGAATAAGTAGTAGTAAAATATACAATTACACAGTTAATGTTTAATTATCCATGGGTGAAATATAATGGGGTGGAACAAACTTAGGATAGGCATTTTAATTAGATATTTAATTAATACCCTAAGAGAGAAATAGTGATACAAAAGTGCATCAGGTTACCCGAGAATAGAACAGGTAAGCGTACACGGGGGACATTAAATTAAGTAACCAATTTTAGGTGTCTACACCTTCTCTTCTTATCAAGTGCCTCTTTTTGAGGGGAGATTCTAGGTGATCATCTTATAGGTTGTGGTGTTCCCACACCTTTGGTCTTGGTTCTTCTAAATACCTTATTAAACTGGAACTCTTCAGGGACTCCATCCATGTCCAAGTCCTCTTCTCCATCCTACGCATGTGGTGGAGTATTTGCATGCTCACTCTCTACTTTTTTTATGGGCTTCCTCCAGCCTCTATGATCCAAGCCTCCACTATCTTTGTGTTCCTCTTCCTCCTCGTCTATCTATATGGTTATAGTAGGATTTAGAGCTGGCACATTCTCCATTGTATGTCTTCCCTTAGGCGGCCCCGGGAGCATGTTCTCTATGCTAGGCTTGAGCTGAAGATATATGAGCATAGATCCACTATCCCCAATAGCTAAAATTACTAGCTTCATACTTATGATGTCTAAAATGAGCCTCTCAATGTATGTAGACTGAGCTAGATATACTTATGTTTTCCTGAGAGTGTGGTAGTCATAATCTACCTTATCTGCAATGAAGTTCAGCCGAATCACATCAGAAAACCTATGAACTGAGGCCTAGAAGGAGCGTGTTGTGAAGGCATGGGGCAGTTTACACCATGGAATCCATGTCCCATCCTTTATGGTAAACTACATGATGCAGAAGTGTTAATACACTGTAAACTATAGTGCCTTGCCTACTACCGAAGGTAGTTCCATTGACGACGACAATGTGTTATGGGTGACACATGCACAAGATAGGATAATCAGTTAAGAACGAAGTGTGTCCTAGTGTGATGAGATGACAAAATATATCAAGATCTACCCGATCGGCCCCAATGAGAGACAATCGGCGTCGATGGGCACCAATTGGCGTTGACTCATACATAATCGACATCAACTTGAATAATCGACATCGACCCAAATAATCAGTGCTTACTGTTCCAAAATCTATAAATACAGAAAAGGTGAATGGTAACGATTCATTTGCATTATGACGATTGAGTTAGAAAAATTCAAAAGTTGAATTTGAGTGAAATGGAAGCTTTTGGGAGCAATCAAAAGAGGAAGAGGACGTGACCAGGGGTAAGTGGTCCTTCCTTAGCCTTGTATGTTTGTGTTGGTTTGTAGTAGGAGGCAAGAGAGTGTTTTTGGTGCTCTACCTCCCAGTCGGCATTGATTGACAAAATTAGCGCCGACTAGTATGCGATCAGCATCGATTGGAATACAATCGGTGTTGACTATAAAGTAAATGGCACCGATTGAATGGGTTGGCGCCGATTGAATGGGTCGGCACCGATTGGAAAGATTAAACATTTGGAATATTTGAGAAAAAAATTTGATGAAATTTTAATGATGTTAATTTTGATAAATATGAACCTAATGATGATTTTTGATGTTGTGGATGCAATAACGAGAAGTCCTACACATGTGGGATGTTATTCCCGAGCTATTGGAGACTATACTACCAGATGTGATAGACGATGAGTGGTGCCATCTGGAATTAGTTAGACTAGTGGGTTTCCATTATTATTGATGGGTACCCCAAGATGTGGAGCTGATGCGAGCATTGATGTAGTGGTGGGATAGCCAGACATGCACTTTTTGGTTTTGAATGGGTGATATGACTATCGGCCATGAGGAAATATATAGGATCCTCAGGTTACCAATCACAGGGGACCTGATAGAGAATACTCCACAGAAGCAACAGAGGAGGGCCTTGGTATGGTTATATAGGGACAGGGTAGATGATTCAGAGATAGTGTCTAGGGCTGTGAGGATAGACTCATAGTACCAGAAGGATGACCCCAGGAGTAGACTGGTAACATTGATCTAGATGGCTATCTCATACTATGCACTACTAGATTTTAGAGGTGGACGGTTCCCACTACTCCTACTTGACTGCATCTGTGATATCCTAGAGTTCATGCAGGTATTCACATTCACCGATGCACTATTAGCATAGATATATCATGAGTTGTGGATGTATTCCACATGTAGACAGACTGGGATAAATGTTAGTTTTTTGCTCCATTGTTGGGATTATGAGCACATATCAGTGATTAGACTGTCCAGACTTCCATGGATGTCAAGAGTAGAGGGATCCCTTGAGTATGGGTTTCAATGATGGCAGGTAGACATGGTCCCCAAAGATACAGGGAGATCGTCAGAGTGGTATTCCTAGAGATTCAGGACTCTGACACCATCACAGGTTATATGGAGGCCATACAAGGTCTATCCTACATGGGCCAAATAGAATGCCCACTTAGTGTAGTTGAGATGCAGCAAAGTGGTCAGGGCCCACAGGCCAGAGATTTTAGAGTGGGTTCCATTTATATGGGTGATGAGACAGTTCAGATTGATACATATTATTCTGACTGTATATGTGCCATACATACAGGATAACAGGGAGACAGATCTGCCAATACTGGTCCCAACATATCCACTCAGGGAGGCCCTACCTCCCACAGATGATGATGATGATACAAGAGTGGATGAGGGTTACAAGGCATGGTATCACGAGGAGCTACTATGGCATCTCACAGTGTCTGCAGAGTCAGATGAGGAGGATACAGTAGCAGAGCAAGAGAGACTATAGGGAGAGCATGCCACCTTGGTATAGACACACCAAACTACTCTTGAGGAGATTAGGACTCTAAGGGAGGAGAGGGACACATTGATACAGGAGAGAGATATCACTCGTTAAGATTAGGATATATCTATCCAGTAGAGGGATAGATATCATAGACACAGAGAGGCCCTCAGGGCCAAATATGGTGATATAGGCACCACATCAGAGTTAGGGGCACATGGTGCCATAACAGGAGGACCCCCAGTAGCAGCACCAATGAGAGCACCTAGCATGGTGAGTCTGAGTACCTATCAGGCTCTCCTTGCTGATGTGAGATACTATGAGGATGCCTTGATACAACATGCCCCAGATGTGCCTTGTTACGGAGTGAGGAGGAAGACAGTGATAGCCACTGCCAGCGGTGCATCAGAGGGTACGAGCACTGGGGGAGACCAAGGAGGTTATAGGGTCATGACTGTGGGCACCTCCAGTTCTGTAGGTGATGGTCAAGAGAGAGAGCCCGTGCCTGAGGAGGGAGGAGGAGACAACGTTTTCCATTTTTCTGATTTTACTATATAAAGATGATATTTGTAGAGATATACTGATGTAGCCTCGATTTGAAGCCATTTTTGATATGATGTATATGGCTCGATTTGAGGCCATTCAGATATATATATATATATATATTCATATTTTTGTTATGTGATTGGACTCATGCTTTTAACTTTGATAGATGCAGATAGATAGATGTGATTTAATTTTGAGTTGTCATGGATAAATAATTGACTAAATTAACATGTTAAGACGTTAATTCAATTAAATGATATGGATAGATGGATGCACATAATACATGTTGCTTTGATGATTTTTAGATGAAGTAGATAAGATGAGCATAGATAGATGATATATTTTATTGATTAAATTAACATGTTAAATGTTAATTTAACTGAATAAATAACAAATGAACACTGGTAATGTCCATTTGATTTGATGAAAAGAAAGTGATGTAATGATCTTATCCTTTAGAAATAAAAATCACTACACCTAGATAGGAAAAATAATGATAAGTTAGTCCCCTAACCAACCATAAATAGAGACCTTGATGGTAAATTGAAAGATGATGCACACAAGGCCATAGACACGGATAAAATAAACTTGACACTAGTTAGTCACAAACCAGATCTAGGAGGTAGATAAGGACGAGAGATAAGTATGCATCTTGTTAGAACACATGAAGGATTAAATACGTGCCCATATGGGGAAAACAGGGTCTCCATATGATCGAAAAGGTCTCATATCACAGCTTCATGATTTTTCTTTTGATAGAAAAGAAAACTAATCAATGTGGGTAATTTGCTAGATATGGAAAGACTGATCGATACGGGAATTCTTTCAGAGATGCTAACAAGTGAAAAAACTGGCCGAGTGTAAAGGCTCAAAATTCCATAAAACAAACAATCGTTCTTCAAGGGAGCAGTCTGTATTTTGAATTTGACAGTAACCATCCTTTGACGAATGGTCTACGTTTTTTATTTATTTGATAAGGCATAGATAACTGTCCTTTGAGGGATCAGTGTATCTTTTGGGACGAGGATAACATCATTTTTTTTTAGCTTTGGAAGAAGCTAAATTTAGACCAGATAGATCAGATAGAGGGAAAGAAAACATATACAAGCATGTATTCATGCCCCAAGTGGATTTGATCAAGTTGAACACCTAGGGTAGATGAAATAGTGATTAAGGTATTCCTACCATGAGGAGGAACAAATTCGTAAGGAAAATGCCATAAGTAGAGCTGTGGTACTCATATTTAAGGTATAAAAAGAAATAACGTGAAGAACCACATAGTTCCAAATCACTATGAAATACATGACTGATTGAAGCTGGATGAAAGACCTGTTTCACGACTAAGATCGTGTAAGATATATTTTAAAAATAGAAGGGCCTTAGATGCAAAGCATTAAGAGGTTCCATTTCAGGTATACCATCCATGGAAGACAGGTGATAAGCCCCAGACCCATACTTATGAGTGATAACGTATGATCCCATCTAGTTAGGAGCAAACTTACCACATTGACTCCGTTCCAGAGTAGTGACATTTTGTTTTTCTTTGAGAATAAGATCACCGACTTGGAATTCATGATGCCATAAATGCTTGTTATAAGCATGCTTAACACACTCAAGATAGACTTGATGATGTTTAAGAGCGTTGAGATCATGTTCATCTAACAACTCAAGATGTGATAGACAGTTTTGACGATAGTCTTTATCAGAGAAAAACTCTCTGAGAGAGATGCGAAGAGAGGGAATTTAGACTTCTAAAGGAAGGAAAGCCTCAAACCCATAGACAAGAGAGAAGGGAGTAGCACCGGTAGGGGTACGAATGCTAGTCTAATAAGCCCAAAGAGGGAAAGGGATGTGTAAATACCAATCCCTACCAACTCAACTAGTTATCGTTGTGAGGATATTACACAAAGTTTTATTAGAAGCTTCAACTTGGCCGTTAGCTTAAGGATAGTATGGAGAAAAAAAATGAGTATAATATTGAAGGTGTCAAAAAATTTTTGTAAATATTTGTTTTTGAAAGACTTTCCATTATCTATAACAATTTTGTGAGGAACACCAAAGCGACAAATGATGTGTTGATAGACAAAATCAACAATAGGTTTAGCTTTGGTTAATGAAAGAGGAATAGCCTTCACCCATTTAGTGAAGTATTATGTGGTAGTAATGATAGAGTGATGTCACTGCGAAGAGCATTGATTGATGAGACCAATGAGATCAAGACCCCATTGTAAAAAAGGCCACAAATCCGCTGCAAGTTGTAAATCCTGACTAGGGATATGTGTGAGATTAGCATGTTGTTGACACTTGACACATTTCTTGACATATTCATAGCAGTCTTGATTAAGAGAAGTCCAATAGTAACCTAAACATAAGATACACTTAGCCACAACCAAACCACCAGAGTGTCCACCATAGATACCATCGTGGACCTCCTGAATGGCCTTAGATGATTCAGGGCTTTTGAGGCACCGAAGCAAAATACCCTCAAAACCACGTTTGTAAAGGATTCCACCTAGAATAGCATAACGGTTTGTGCGTTGGATAAAATATCTTCTTCCATTGGAAGTCAAATCTAGATGAAGCACTGAGTAGGATAGATAATTGAAAATGTGTTGATACCACTCATCTTGATTGTCAGTCATGACGGTGTTGATTGAAGTCAACTACTTGAGATGAGATGGTTGGTCTAGACACTGAATAACCACATAAAGTCACGAGTCTTTAGTGAATGGAGGAATAAGCAAGGCTAAAGAAACCATCGTATTTGTAAATCGGTTTGTAGTGTGAGGAATAGCTTGGATAGTAAATTTATCAAAAGATTGAATCTGAAAGAGAACGATATCACGATATTTTTTAAGGATATCATTTTTGCACTGATAGACACCAGTGACTTGATTAATGATGAGCTCATATTCACCAAAGATGTTGATATGGAGAGCACCAAGATTAATGGAATTTTGAAGACCTAAAATGAGGGCTTCATATTCAGCCATATTATTGGTACATTCAAAGTTAAGCTTGTGTGTGACAGGGATAGGTGCACCCTAAGGAGGAATCATGATGAAACCTATGCCTCCCCCTTCCCGACACTTAGACCCATCAAAGAAGAGTTTTACTTTAAATGGAGATAGACTGAAATCAATTTTTTGGATGTACTCATCTGGGAATTGAGTGAGGGGGACTTGAGTGTCCAGAAGAGGGGCATCAGCTAATTGATCAATGATAACCTGACCCTTGATAGATTTTTGCGAGATGAACTCGAGGTCAAACTCTATCTTGAGCATGAGCCAACGAGTGATACGATCATTGTGATAAGGTTTCACATGCATTGTCTTGAGTGGATTGACACTCGTAACAATGTGAGTTTTATAATTAGGGAGGTAACGACGAAGTTTGGAAGTCATGAAGAAGAGAGCACAACACAACTTTTCAGCTGCAAAATACTGAGTTTCATACTCATAAAGAGTGTAAATGATATAATAGAAAGCATGTTCCTTACCATTAGCATCTCGATGTGAGATCATGGCTCCCATAGCATGGTCAGTCACAGAAATATAAAGATAGAATGGCTCCCCCTCATGTGGAGGTGTGATCACAGGTGGAGAAAGAAGATAAGCTTTGAGATCATCAAAGGCTTTTTGGCAACACTCATCCCATTCAAAATGAAATTTTTTATGGAGGAGATGATGAAAAGGTTGAAAATGGTCTAAAATTTGTGAGATAAAATGACGCATTGATTGAAGGCATCCTTGAAGACCACAGAGCTGCTTTAAATTAGGAGGAGGCATCTCGATGATATCCTTTATTTTTGCAGGATTGACCTCAATACCCCTGATAGAAATGATAAAGCCTAAGAGTTTACCAGTGAGAATGCCAAACACACATTTAGATGGATTTAGGTGAATACAAAAACAAATGAGCCTCTCAAAGGCCTCGCCCTAACAAACCGGCCCGACCCAAGGCCTCGCCCTACCCTACCAGCCTGACCCAAGGCCTCGCCCTAACAAACCAGCCCGACCCAAGGCCTCTCCCTAACAAACCGGCCCGACCCAAGGCCTCGCCCTAACAAACCGGCCCGACCCAAGGCCTCGCCCTACCCTACCGGCCCGACCCAAGGCCTCGCCCTAACAAACCGGCCCGACCCAAGGCCTCGCCCTACCCTACCGGCCCGACCCAAGGCCTCACCCTACCCTACCGGCCCAACCCAAGGCCTCGCCCTAACAAACCGGCCCGACCCAATGCCTCAACCTACCTATTTGGCCCGACCCAAGGCCTCAACCTACCTATTTGGCCCGACCCAAGGCCTCAACCTACCTATCCGGCCCAACCCAAGGCCTCAACCTACCTATTTGGCCCGACCCAAGGCCTCAACCTACCTATTTGGCCCGACCCAAGGCCTCAACCTACCTATTTGGCCCGACCCAAGGCCTCGCCCTACCCATTTGGCCCGACCCAAGGCCTCAACCTACCCATTTGGCCCGACCCAAGGCCTCAACCTACCCATTTGGCCTGACCCAAGGCCCCACCCTACCCATCTGACCCGACCCAAAGCCGCCACCCAACAACTTGGCCCAACCCAAGGCCTCACCCTAACCATCCGGCCCGACCCAAGGCTGTAACCTAACAACTTGGCCCGACCCACGGCCGTATCACTTCAATACCATACCCACAATCAACGTTTTATTTTATCCATCCATCCTGTACCTTTTGTTCAATCGAGCTCACCTGTTCGTGTTTTAGCATGATTAGGGTCCTTGACTTGATCTGTCGACCAACTTTGCCCAGACCTAGACCGTGACATTTATCTCAACCAAACCAACCATTTGGTACTGCCGGACATGCCTAAACGTTCCTGTACCTTACCTGTTATATACCCTGGAGCTACTTCCTATGCCTTGGATACCAGGATTATATCACCCTTGTTTGGATAAACTATTGACCTTTGCCTATGCACTGCTGGTTTGCTCGTCAAATTATGTACCCTAGTCGCACTATTACATTTTACCATGCGTCTGCTTCCTTGGACCTCCCCACCATCTTACCATCCCTTCTACCCCATTTACCCTTTATCAACCCTATCCCTGATTTCCCGTTCACTCAATCTGTGATAGATTTGAGGGGGATTACCTATACCCTTAACAGGGGAAACCACATCATATTATTGTCCGTGCAGCTTTACAAAACAAGCTACACGACAATAAGGGGCTAATGTAGACACCAAATTTGTGTCTTACGACCCCTTGTGACCCGCATCTCATCTCGCAACTTAACCTCATCACCTAAACCTTACACAATTATTTATTAATTACCTTGTAATTGATAAATCCACATCACCTTACCTACCACCTCATTTTGCCACCTCATCATGACCTAGCCCTAACCCTAAACTAACATAATTAAGACCTATGACTTGGTCTAGACTCACATCCATAACTAATGCCTCCTTACTCGCACCCAAAACCGACCTTCTATCCACTTGACCAAGCCCGCAACTGATCTCTCGGGAGAAAAGCAGGGAAGGTGGGCTATTTTACTAAAAGTAGCCTACTTTTTCCTTACCGATGCCGGTTCCTACTCGACCGCATCGGTTACGCAACCGCCATTGGTTCCCTGTAAATGGGCTCCCCAAACCAAAAACAGAGGATCAGAATTTCATTTTTGGATCAGAGAAAAGGATTCTTTGAATCACGAAAGGGCATCAGGAGCGATCGAGAGAGTCCAGACCTCCACTTGACCGAGCAGAAACGAGTGGAAATACCAGAAGTGTTTACAGTAAAGGAGATCGGCTTGCAGCTTCGTCAAAACCAGTAAGTCACATTTTACATGTCCTCTGTTATAACATTTCTTATGCCTTTTGAATTACAGTCCTCATAAATCCATCCCTGAATCCACTACCCAGCATGCATATTACCTCTAACTATCATTCATCTACCTCTCATCACCTTATTTCCTAATACCACCTATATACAGCCTTACAAACAACACAACTACCCCACAAAGCAACTAACCTATAGATCCTAGAACCCACCGGTATCGGTTATCAGTAACCGACATCGGTTCCTCTGATCAAAACCAGAAAACCAGCCTTTCCCCTACCCAGTTCAACGAAGCAACTTAATTGATATTTTACAGTCTTTTGTGTTAATTCATATTAGCAGGGAAATTGACCACCTTCGAAAGGAAGTTTTATATTTCCTGGGCCCAAGGAATTTTCCTCATTTATTGTCTAATCAAAATCTTGTGGTCTTGTGTTCTTATTTGCAGGTAGTCCTTCCAAGACAAAAAGGAGTTCTTCGCAATCAGCCTGATCTTTCTCTACGGTACACGCACACCATCTTGACATTCTACAGGTATTCCTCCTAGCCCCTAACCTTATCTGTTTCTAAAAGGAACGAAACAATTCCGAGTGAAACAAGA
Organism: Taxus chinensis; assembly: GCA_019776745.2. NCBI lineage: Eukaryota > Viridiplantae > Streptophyta > Pinopsida > Cupressales > Taxaceae > Taxus > Taxus chinensis. Next base: position 76,088,952 of record CM034154.1, on the reverse strand, counting down.
GGTGCAAGGATGAGAAGATGATCCTGATGGTGTTTGGATTTACCGAGGATGTCGTCGACGTAATCTTCTATAGTTTTGTGTAAGAGGTCATGGAATATGTAGGTCATTGCATGTTGATAAGTCACCCCTACGTTCTTAAAACCGAAGGGCATGATGCAATAACAAAAATTCCCCTAAGGAGTTATGAAGGAAGTCTTGTGTTGATCCTCTGGTGCAATTAATTTGATTATACCTACAGAAACCATCCACAAGAGAAAGCATCTTGTGACCTGCAGTTAAGTCCATGAGTTAGTCAATATTAGGTAGAGGGAAATCATCTTTTGGGAAAGTGAGATTAAGATCCTGAAAGTCGGTGAAAATTCAAATTTTCTTAGTATCTTTGGTTACTGATACTACATTTGAAACCCATTGTGGATAGTCAATGGGTTGGATGAAGTTGGCGGAAAGTAAGAGCTGCAACTCTTCTTTAATGAGGAAAGCTACATAAGGATGCATCTTACACAATTTTTGTTTAATTGGTTTGATGTATGGAAGAGTAATGATATTGTGGACCATGATGCTATGATCAAGGCCCGACATGTCTTCATATGACCAAGCAAACACTTGGTGATGGTTGAAAAAAAAGGCAGCAAAGTCTCCTAACTCCTATGGGTTAAGAGATTGGCCGACCTTAATGTTTCAAGGGTCTTCAGAAGTCCCTATATTAAGGTCGATAGTGGCTTCGTTAAGAAGTGTAGATGTGACATAAGGAATGGGTTTAGGAAGATAAGAATCCTCTGCACCGAGATAAGTAAGGATAAAATCATCATCTGAATAGTGGATAGTATTGATAGTAGGAGAATCATCTCCAACTATTTCAAGGAAGACCAATGGTATGGAAGTGGATTTGCCATTAGTCTTATAGGTCAGTGGACCCAAGGAAATGAAATTGACTAAAAAAAATTTAGGCAAGATGGAAATGGTGTCATCCACATCAAGCAATGCTTCAGAACTGACAGGAGAATATGGTTCCTCAATGGAAAGAGGTTCAACGAGAATGGTGACAATGTCTTTCAAGATAGGTTTGAACCCTAAACCAAATTTTTGATGTGGTTTAAGAGTTAGAATGGATGTGAGGTCATGCACACCCTAGTCATAATTTCCCATTTCAAATCCCTTCCACACGCATTGATATAGATAAGTTTTTGTGAATGTGGGATTCTATAGATAATCAAACCCTGTCGAACAGGGTTTGACCCTAGGAGGATAATCTGGATGATAGTGAGGTGCATCAAGACCACCGTAGATGAAGTCAGTCTATTGATTGGGAAGACCAATGGTGATGATGTGGCCAAGACCCGATTGATATTCAGATTGTTTTTCTGGCCTACCATACTCGTTAGGTTTGAGATGGGCATCAAAAGAGAGAATGGGAAGCTCTCCTAGCAAAAAACGCTGCAACATATATTCCAGATTTTTTAGATCTGTTAGTTTTTTTGTAGGTATGGAAGAGGACGGAGCCTCATCAGGATAATCAATGTTCTCCTTTAGAGGGACAGACCCTGTGGTCATGTCACATTGTGTGGATGAAAAAGGGTTTCCTGGATGAGTATATATTTTTCCCTCATACTGATATTTTATGCATCGATGGAGGGTTGATGGGATGCAGTGCATTGTACGGATCTAGGAGTGTCTGAGGATCATATTGTAGTGGAATTTTTCTTTAATAATGTAAAAAATCTCATGAAGAAGTTTCTTGCCTACCCAAATGGACAGGACCATAGTTCCCAAGGTAACCGCCAACTGATCATTAAATGATCGAAGGGTGAAAGACGGTGGTGACACTACATTCTTTAGTAACTTAAGTTGCTCAAATGTGTGGGAGGAAATGATGTTGAGTGCAGCACCACTGTCGATCATAGTGCGTTTTAACGTAGTGTTATTGATTTTAACTATGATAAAGAGAGGAGCCTCTAAATCCTCAAAAGAAAGGGGAGGAATTTTAGAATCCTCAAATGAGATGGTGGTTGATGATCTATTCAACCTGAAAACCATCTTGAAAGGCTGGGGATCATCTGAATTCATCACGATGTGACGTAGATTATCAATCAAATCCTGGTGATGCTGGGGAGATGACTGAATGAGGTCAAAAAGAGACATTTTGATCAGAGCATGGGTGAGTTGTTTCATAACACTCTCCTCAACTGACACGGGAATCTAAGCTCGAGGTGAAGCATGAATAGAGACCTGAGGTCTCGAGGCTGATGAGGAAGGAGGAGCTCCTTCAAGGGCAATAGAAATAATGACTCGTGGTCAAGGAGTTGTAGAAGATGATGTATTATCGTACCATTGTGTTCTAGTGGTGATACGAATTACATCAATTTGAGAGGATGGAAGATCATCTAGAATGATATCAATAGAATTGGGGGCCTGAATAGACTGTTCAGGCTCAGACATAGTTGGGATGACAGGAGACACTTGTTCCTCTTCCTCCTCCAATAGGAGATCATTTTCTTCCAAGAGGTTGTTAATGACAAATTGAATGGCTTTACATCCCTCAGTGTCATGACCTGGAGTGTGATGGTAATAAAAAATCACAACAGAGTTGAACCATGAAGGTTTTAATCCTTTGGGATTATAAGGTTTGATTGGAGGAAGTGATATAAGTGAAGATTGGATAAGTTGGTGAAGGATTTCAATATAAAAACTGGTAGATGAAGATGTGGACAGAGGTGAAGGAGGCACCTCTTTAATCTTAGCAGACTACTGAGGTAAAAGAGCTTGCATATCTGGTATGAAATTTTTTTAGGGACTGTTTTTCTCTTCTGAACATTGGGAGAAGCAGCCTTAGGTGCTTGAGATGGAAGTAAGTGAGACAAGATTGCTTTTAGTGGAGGAGGATCTCCTAAGATAGATTTTGAACATGACAAAGACATGATAAGTGTTTTAGTCTTCGAAGATGAAGAAGGCTGCTTGATTGAAATAGATGATGATTTAGATAAGTCTGATTCAGATGGGAGAGGAGCTCCCAAAATAGATTTGATAGGAGGCACAAAGGGTGCCTTGGTTTTTGGTGATGAAGATGATGGTTTTGATAAAAGAGGTGACACCTTTCTAGTAGGTAAATCCACTTTACAAGGCACCAGTGAAGAAGATGGTGTTATAGAAGAAGATGCTTTTTTAATGGATAAATCCACTTTTTTATGAGGCGTAGAGAGGGATTTTTTAGTGAGGGCACAAAGAGTTTTGATGGTCTGAAATATTGGTTTTCCCTTTTCAGGGATGGTGACAACTTCGACCGCATAAGGTGATTGTAACTGTTTCAGAGGAAGTAAAGGAGATGATACTGATGATGTGACCTTAGATTTAAATTCCAACTGTTTATGTTTGAGTCCAGGAGTTGGAAGTATGGGTGTCAATGCTATCTCTTTAGATGTTTCCTTAATAGGAAAGGAAGCACTGATGGTGAAAGAGGCAGGTAATGAAGAAGCAGCCTCTTGTGAGGAGGGTACTTCAGATGCAATAATTATGGGTGCAATTATTGTAGGAAAAGAGACAGGAAGAGTCAAGATCGAAGATTCTTCTAAAGGCATAGAAGTTGTTACAACTATGGGTACATTGACCAAAGGCATGGTCATGGTAAAAAATTGGAGCGACATAAGTAGAAGTATTTGTAGTGGAAATTTGAAGGGATGTAAATGACTCAAGCACCAAAAGAATATCTGATGATGAGACAGATGAAGATGACATTGTCTCAGGTATAGATGGAAGATCAGATAGAGAGGTAGAGGGAGACGAATCTGTCTCTAATAATAAAGGAAGAGTTGAAGATGGACCATCCAAGGATGGTGGAATCTCATAATTTGAAGGAGCAGAAGGAAGTTCCGATTCAGTTGACATGTTTGTGGATGGCTCAGAATTAGAAGAAGAAATATCAGTAGAAATGGAGATGATAGTATGTGTGTTTGGTTTTTGAGACCACAAAGCATCATTGTTCGGGGAATGATTTGGAAAAGGTTGTTTAAAAACGTCAAGCACCCGATTTGGGGGGGCATTTGGGTTATCTAGAATGAGCTCACCTCTATCAATGAATTTTTGGATGCTATTTTTGAAGGTCTAACATCATTCAATGTCATGGCCTTTGTTTCTATGATAACGACAGAAGTCATTTTCATGACATCAGAATGGTCATTCTTGGTTCTCATCAAAATTTCTAATAGGAGGAAGTTTGATCATGTGAACTTCCAACATTTTTTCTAAGATAGAAGCATATGATTCCCCCAACAAAGTAAAAGACCGAGATGACGGAGGTTCTTTTCAAGAAGATGAAGAGTCTCTCCGAGGTGTTTGATTAGAATTGTTATTATATCGTGATGTTTTTAAGATGATAGTATTTATGGACCCTTGATTCTTGTATTTGTTAGAAGAAGAAGGGTTTGATTTTGTAAACCAAGAAAAATATGGTTTAGACTTAGAGAAAAGTTTTAACTTTCCTTGTTCGATGGCACGAGACTCAAGTTTACGTGCCATCATAAAGGATTCTTCAAATGTATGAAAAGTTTGAATCCTTAAAGTGGAAGAAATATGATTGGCACAAGATTAAGTAAACAACTCGATTTACTAAGATTGAGGGAGAAGGACAACTGATTTATTATTCCTCTCCAACGAGTGAAAAAGTCTGCAATAGACTCATCATCGAATTGATGAATGTTATAAAGATCTGTGATCGAGATCTTATGTGTGATGTTTATTGAGAATTTTTCAACAAACATCTGGGCTAATTGAGAGAAAGAAAATAGATAATGTTGGGGTATGTTATTGTACTAGTCTAAAGCGAGCCCTGCTAAAGACATAGGAAAGGTACAGAGCATAAACTTATGGTCCTAGACTATAAGGTAGCAAGTGTGTTTAAATGATCGCAAGTATTGTTGAAGATCCTCATGACTATGAGATTTTGAGAACTTAGGAAGTTCCAATTGGGAAGGATAAGGCTTAAAATCCATTGATGGATGAATTGGTTCATTACATACTTCTTCAAAAGAGTATGAACGGTGAGCCCCTTTGGTGGAGGCTTCTAGGTCTGTGATTTTCTTGAAAATAACTTAGATGACATCAGATTGAGGAGGGGGAATGTTGATATGTCCCATATAAGAAGTGAATGGTATGTTTTGCTGAGGCGTTAATGGGGGATTCATCTGCTAATTAATAGGATGATAAGAAGAATAACCGGGTGTTCTAGGTGACACCTAGTGAGGTATTTGGTGTGAAGGAGCCTGAGTATAAATAGGTTATGAGATGACAAGTGATTGAGAGAAAGGTTATTGAAAGAAAGATGGAGCCTGTGATTGGTGGGTTCCTACACTTGCCAACTAAATCGGAATGGATTGAGGAATGTGGGTGTTGATTTGATTTGATATGGTTTGTGACATGGGAAACAAACTTTGAATGAGGCTTTTGACTACCGGATTAGTTATTAAGGGTTCCGACCCCAAGGGATGGGTAAAATCCACTATCACTGGAGCATTGGAAGAAAGATTAGCTGGAAGATGAGAAAGAGGAACTGAATGACTCATAGGAGGGCGTTGGCTCAAAGAGAGATACTAACCCTGAGATGTAATAGATGGCATAGACGAATTAACAGCAATTTGTGGGAGTGTGGATGCACTCATCATAGTTGAAGAATAAGGCCTCTCGAAATTAGGATGTGGGGTAGCTGAGGCATCTGTTACATTAGGGATAGGTAGCGTCATTTGAGAACCAGTCAACATGGTTGGTGGAAGAGAAAAAGGAGGCATAGATGTGCCACCTTCTTTCATGGTTTGAGGTGAGAAGAAGCATGCTAACTATTCTATGAGATCCTAGGATGGCTCAGGAGGATAATCATACACCTACTGGATTGGTGGTCCATGATCAGATATTCAAGTAGACTTATGTACTAAGTAGTCCATAAGGGCTACCAGGTTGTGGTCAAGGAGTGCTTGAAATTTAGGATCTCCACGAGGAATATACTCTATATCAGAAGTAGATGGCACCTCTAAAGGATTGGGGGAAGCCAGTCGTAATGGAATCACTTTAGGACGATAGAAAGGATTATATGACCAAGATGGGGAACTGACTAATATTGGTCCTGAAGAAGACCCGAGGGGTGCCGAAACATCTAAATTAGTGGGGGTCTCAGATGAGGAAGAGGCCAGTTGAGCCATTTTTCTAGATTGTGACCAGGTGATGACCGACATAAACAAGCACAAACACAGAAAGAGATTAACCTAATTAATGCACAGACAATTCAAGCAGCATAGGTGATTATCTCTTTTAAATTTTCATGCTTTTTAAGAACAAAAAATGTTAGGAAAGGATTTTAGAACGTGGGGTACCAAATTGGCCAAACTAAGGATGGTTTAGGGAATGTTTTGGTGAGGAGTCCCAAAGGTAGTTCAGTAAAATACTAGTACTTGGCTTGATATAGGGGCCTACCCCCACACTTCACACACCACTGTGATAAGGGAGTCGGGTGCTTTGCCAATATATACTAGAAATTTTGTGAATTTATAGCGCGGCCCGAGTACCGCATAGGCTCTTCCTCTTGGATGTCACTTCCAAGTAGGTGAGGCTAGGGAAGGAGTTTTTTTTTAAATGCTTTATACCTAGTGATTTTGGCTTTGTGTGCAAGGGTGAAAAATAAAAAATCAAATAGTGTCACTACCGATTTTGATTAATTTTCCAACCTATTTAGAGAACTAGGTGAAGAACCTACAACAAAGATGAAAAAAAAAATGTTCTTTTTAAGCATTAAAACTGAAGTGTTTGACTTCAATGAAGACAAGTCAAACAAGTTATTTCCCAATGTGATTAATGCATTTTAAGGACCAAAACCAAAGTATTTGAGTGTAATAAAAAACAAACAAACAAGTTCTTTTTAAGTTCTTAAAAAGGAGAAAACACCACAAAAGAGAAATATCTATAGATTTAGCTCTCCAAGGTGTGTGGACTTCAAAAAGCGTGTTGTTGAGCTCTTCCCCTCAAACAATCCAGTGAACAAGCAAACCACTCCGCAAAACAGGGTTAAGTAGAACACGCAAACAAATCCAACAAGATATATCTAAATAACTAGATACTAGTGGAAAGGAAATTTCTATTTTAAGAAAATAGAAAAATTTCAAGGAAATGACAATTTTGCACAAAGAGATGAATCAAAAATGTAACTTTGAAATCAAATGAAGGATTTACTAATCTTAGAAATAGAAATTGGAATTGAGATTTGCTAAAAAAAAAGAAGGAACCTAACTTTGTAAATTTAGAAATGAAAGAAGCAAGACCGAAACGATGAAAGGAAATGCTTAAGAACAACTGATGAAAATTAGTGAAGAAAAAGAACAAAGCTCAAAATTGGAAAAGAGATAAACTTACCAATAAGGGACTTTGGTAGGGTCCCACCGGGTGTGCCAGAATGTAGATCAAGAAATTCTGCGCTTGTTACCTATCCAAGTTAATGCACCAAACTAAACACAAAAACCCTAAAAAAACTCAAATAAAGTTGATACTTGATTAATTAGACAAGATTCAAAGACGTAGATGGAAAGAAATCCTGATGGAATTAAGATGGGCGCACATGAGCAATCTTGTGGAGTAGATCCAAGAAACCTACGATGTGCGAATACTTGACAGAAAAATTGACGTTATAAGATATAAGGGTGAACTTCCCGGAAAGCGGGTATGAGAAGCGATTAGCTTCCTTGATGGATGTTAGTTCATGTTTTCAATTAAGAATAAAGGCATACATGATAAAAATATGTACGCAAATGTTTAGATTTTTTGATTTTAAGTTGCAGATAGAATGTAAAAATAACAGCAAAAACTAAAAGAAAGCAGGAAACTGTAAAAACAAAGATGAAATTGTGTCACCTAGATTTTGTACCTTTCTACAGACTGGTCGGTGTCGATTAGATAGTGATCAGCATCGATGGTTTAAAATGGCATCGATTTGGAAAAATCAGCGTCAAATGATTCTTAATTAGCATTGACCGTACCTGGGTTGTTATCGACCAGAAAAAAATCACAGAAATCTTGATTGATGATTGATGATGATCGGATTGTGGAGACCCGCAGGAGCTGCAGAGAAGTGGACAGAGTTCCACCTTGGCTTGATGGAGAAGGGAAGTCACCCAGAGGTTGAAGAACCTAAGTGATATCAATATTATGAGGGTAGAATAATGGTGCACCTCTTAGGGATTGATCTGGACAAAATTCTCTCTCTCAATTGATAATTATAAGGCTTGCTTAAGCTTTTCACTATTTCTCAAGTCTCTACTGTCCAATCACAACTGATTTTAGGTCATGTATTTATAGTCGGTGCCGACCGAGGTAAAATCGGTGCCATTCCAAAAAATTGGCATCGATCGAGGATCGATTGGCACTGATCAGGGAACAGACTCCCAAAATGGCGAAAAGGGATGAGTTGTGAGGATAAGAATATTATCCTTCCAACTCAAATGCGGGAAAAATCCCGCTGCATGGTTCCAAGAGAGGAGAAATAGGTGGGATGAATGGATAATAGTGACACGAGAGGTTGGGAAGTGATATGGGGTGAATAAGTAGTTGGAATAAATTTAAAATATAGAATTACATGGTTAATGTTTAATTATCCATGGGTGAAATATAATGGGGTGGAACAAACTTAGGATAGGAATTTTAATTAGATATTTAATTAATACCCTAAGATAGAAATAGTGATACAAAAGTGCTTCGGGTTACCCGAGAATAGAACAGGTAAGCGTACACAGGGGACATTAAATTGAGTAACCAATTTTAGGTGTCTACACCTTCTCTTCTTCTCAAGTGCCTCTTACTGAGGGGAGAGTCTAGGTGATCATCTTATAGGTTGTGGTGTTCTCGCACCTTAGGTCCTGGTTCTTCTAAATACCTTATTAAACTGGCACTCTTCAGGGACTCCATCCATGTCTAAGTCCTCTTCTCCATCCTACGCCTGTGGTGGAGTATTTGCATGCTCACTCTCTACTTTTTTTTGTGGGCTTCCTCCAGCCTCTATGATCCAAGCCTCCAATATCTTCGTGTTCCTCTTCCTCCTCATCTATCTATATGGTCGTAGCAGGATTTAGAGCTGGCACATTCTCCATTGTATGTCTTCCCTTAGGCAGCCATGGGAGCATGTTCTCCAGCCTAGGCTTGAGCTGAAGATATATGAGTGCGGATCCACTGTTCCTAATAGCTAAACTTATTGGCTTCATACTTATGATGTCTAAAATGAGCCTCTTGATGTATGTAGAATGACTTAGATATACATATGTTTTCCTGAGAATGTGGTAGTCATAATCTACCTTATCTGCATTGAAGTTCAGCCGAATCACCTCAGAAAACCTATGAACTGAGGCCTAGAAGTAGTGTGTTGTGAAGGCATGGGGCAGTTTACACCATGGAATCCATGTCCCAGTTTACCACAAGGTACTTCCTCAATCTGTAGATGTCCATTCTGTATGGACCCTTGGTATATCCCAACTCCTTGCTTATGGATATAACCATTTATTTATTATTCAGATCACTAACAATGTTTGTTCATGTGCCCTAAAATCCTGTTAATGTCACAATTAGGGTCGTTATGAGCCTAACCCTCCATCCAATGAAATAGAATAAGTCTTCATGGACTCTGCTCATAATCCATTGGTATAAAGGTTCATGTTTTCTAAAATATGGGAGCTCATACAGTTGATAAAATCCTACCTGCTTAAGGAAATTTTCCCTAGCTTCGTCATACACTAGCATATCTTCCACCATGCACTTGTTGATCTTCTTATTCAGCAAAGTATCCAAATATCCCTTGTTATCAGTGGTGTGGTGGTTGTAATTATTTACTTTGTACATGCAGATGTGGGAATCCCAATCTTGTTTGACTACTACTCGTTCCGGGTACTGCATCTCTGAAAAATTGCTCTCAAGAGCAATTTCAACCTCAACTTCCACTTTTTTCTTTCTTTTTGTGCCTGTTATAGGTGTTTTCTTTGGTGTCATCTTAAAAATCCCACATTTTTTCTTCTATGTCAATAAATTTCAAACCCTAGCTCGAAATCATGTTCCCTAGCTTAAAACCACGTGCCCTAGCTCCTTCTCAATGCTTCTACTTCTCTCAAACCCTTCACCAATGGGGGTGTAAGCCTTTTCCATTCACAAATCTACTCTTTGTGTCTTCTTTTGCAACTCTTTACACCTCAAAATGATTCACTTGGGTCCGTTGCACTTAGCTTGCTCGAATACTTGTTTCTGTAAAGGTAAAAATGAACCCACACCATGTCCTTATATAAATTTTCAAAAATTTAGTGTATTTATTGCTCCTTCACCTACCAAAAATCCTCTTATTAATAGACCATGTTCAAAATTCCCAAAAAAAATTGGCATGGTATAATTTCACACCCCAGTTATAACCTTCTAGCGCCCCTTCCTACCCTTTGGCTACAGACTTCTCTTTTGTGTGCTTCTATGCGCCGAGTACCTTGCCACTATGCCTTCTCATAATAGTTTCCATGGCCATTGCTTACCTCTCATTATATTTTCCCTTCATTCATTTCTATCTATGGTCTTCTTTGAAAGTAATCTCCTTTCTAACAGATCCTTTCCATAATTAAATAACATCTTTAAAATTTTATTCTCATGTGCACTGATTAGTGAATAACAAACAACAACCACCCCACACAAATGGTATGTACAGTCCTTTGCGCATTACAATACTTCAGATTGTAATTAGCTTCTAGCACACAAACACACTTATTACACAAAACACCAAACTAAATTGACAAAGCATAGTGACGAAGGAGGAAATACATTAAAGCAAATATAGAAAGGAAATCCTATACCTAATGGAAACACTTCCTTATTACAAACACCAAGAAGACTTATTTATAGTAGGGCTTCAGCCTACTCCCGTTAAAGTAACCAGGTAACTACATTCCATCAAGCACCTATAACTGGAAAGTGACTAAGTAAATTATATAGGTGATAACATATGGTCCAAAAAATGCACCTTGATCTTTCCTGGATGGAGCAGAAACTTAGAATCATTAAGTAGTACCATCTGTCCAACCTCAAGCTTCTTATCTCTAATGTGTCGGTCATGCCATGCATTCTACCTAGCATTTTCCTATTTCTGACTCCAACATGTTATGGAACACCTCTCATCCAAATATATTAACATGTCAATTCTTTCTTCTAATTATTTCTCATCAGCTAGACTTCCAACACTCACAATACGCAAAGAAGGTAACATGAATTCTAGAGGAAGAAATGATTATGTGCCAAAGACAAACTGAAATGGTGTGGCCTTATTCAACCTCTTGTAGGTTGTTCTATATGTCCAAAATACAACAGAAACTTTATCACCCCAGTCTTTCCTTCCAATGTTAAATTTTTTTGTTAAGTTTTGGCTCAATAACTTGTTGAAGGCCTCAATAGTACCATTTTCCTGAGGATGATAGGATGTAGTCTTGTGGTGAGCGACCATAAATTTATCCAATAATATCCTGATTGTCTCATTCAAAAAGTGTGTGCCCCTATCACTTGTCAAGCTCAACGGACATCCATACATAGAAAGAACATTTTCCCATAAGAACATGGTTGTTGTAGTTGTTGTACAATCCTTTGTAGGTGTTTCTTCTACACATATTGTAAGATAATATGTGTAAGTGATGATATAGTGCAATCCAGTTCTACTTGTGGCTAGTGAAATAGGACCTATAAAGTATATAACCCATTTCTCAAATGGCTTTGCACTAGCAATAGGCCTCAAAGTCATTTCATCTCTTTTCCTAGGTTTTCCAAGGCTTGAAAGTGATCACATGCCTTACAATACTCTTTACAATCCTTGTACAGGGTCTCCCACCATAATCCATCAAGTAGAATCTTGCGCACTATGACATCACCTACATAGTTCCCACCTATAGTACCACCATGAGCCTCTTCCATGATATGTGTGCTCATGTTCCAGTACACACCAATGCAATACTTCATCTCTGCCTAGTTCATATAAATATCCACTAATCAACATAAAGGGTGTCGCAAAAATTAAAAGTTGTTTCTTCTCCAATGCTTTCATTCCTTTTGGCGCTATACCCATGCATAAAAAGACAAAAATATCCTCCAATTCTAAAGGCATGTGATGTAACATGTATAAATATGCATCCAATATTGTATCTTTAATTGTTTGCGCCTCATCACCTAACTAAATCCTTGATAAGTGGTCTAGGCCATAATTACTTTTACCAGGTTCTACCACAACTGTGAAATAATTCCTAAAATAAGAGCACCCATCAACATATGTGCCTTTGTAAAATGAGAGTATTTACCAATTATTTTAATGCCATGTGATCAATATATAATACAAAAGGTGTTGCTAGTAAGTACTGTCTAAATTTATGCAGCACGTAGATCATTAACAAGGCCTCACACTCTATTGTTTTATAATGTTACTCTGCAAGAGTCCAATATCTAATAGAAAAATAGATAGGATGATCTATAATAATTTCTCCAGGCTGAGCTAACACCACACTAATAGTTGTGCTATAGGCGTCCACATGTACATGAAATGGTTGGTTCCATGAAGGAAAACAGAGAACATGCGTCATTGTAAGTCTCTCCTTCAATGCCTCAAATGTGTGTTGTTGTGGTTCTCTCGAATAAAATGTCCCCTTTCCTTTTAGTAACTCTTTTGGGGGTGTGGAAATCTTCACATATCCTTTGATAAACTTTATATAATACCATGTGTGGCCTAATAATTTGTGCACCTCACTCTGACTGGTAGAATCTTCCAAGCCTACAATAACTGCAACCTTAGCTGGATCCACTAACAAACCTTTCTTTTAGATGATGTGCCCTAATAAAGTTCCAAAAGGTGTAGCAAACACACACTTCTTTTGTTGGTGTGTGGGATCCTATGTGTCCTCCACTCACATATGGAGGGTCATATCACATGGTTAGGTTTAGGGTTTACTTGTGTGTCATGCACTAGAGTTACTCAGCACCCTATATGTACCCTTTCATTCCTGATTTATGAGTATGCCAAGAAACTCTACTGTCATGTCCTCTATGTGCAAGCTTTGTTTCTGTTGATAAAATTTTTCCATTGGTGATCAATCCTTGTGATTACACTGGAGCCATTATAATTCCATTGGAGTGCAACTACTTTGTGGTGCATCATTTCTAATTCGATTCTCACAAACTCTTTCATGGTATCAGAGTTGAGATCAAGTAAATGTGCATTCATCATTTGAGTTGTGATTACTCCTGGTCTCATTTTTTTTACTCCTCGTCCAAGTTTTTTTATCGTTATATTGTGGAAATTTATTGCTAACGTATTTAACAAGTTGTTCTTGGAAAGTTGTTTTTTTGATGTGTTCTTTGTGTATGTGCAAGGTATTCCTAAAGCATTTCATAGGGGTTTTACAGATACATTTAGCTAATTGTAGCTAAATCTAGAAAATCAAGTTAAAATAAGAGGTTATCATTTTCTCAGTTTTCTAATCAAATTTATTAAAATAAAAGTAAATTTTTTGGATCTTTGTTTTCTAGTTTCTCTATGTTTTTGTTTGCATCTATTTCACAGAAAAATACGGGTTTTCAAATATGGCCTAGAGGTTTAAAGTTTCAGCTCCTTGTTGTTCAAAATCCTGGTGAGCTGACCCTCTTAACCAATTTTCTTTGTGTGAGTGATTTGTGGTTTGTTCATACTTGGCTGAGCTATTCAAGCTCTTGCGAGGTAAGTCATCTTCAAACTCTGGTGAGCTCATCCCTCTTCCCTGAGCATGTAGTCAAGTTCCCTGTTGTGGCCGTGAGTTTCTAGCTTGTCCTGCATGACCTCCTCTTAGCTCATGTGTGGTGTGTTTGTTCATTGCCTTGTAGTTGGATGTTCTTCACCTTTAGGGCTGCATAATCACCCTAGATCCATGTCGATCCCTCCAGTGCTTCACTCGAGCTCCATTCTCTCCTCTGTGACTGGTAGACCTCACACATTGCTTCTTTCTTGAGCCTCACCAAGTGACTTCCCCTCACCTGGCTAGGGCGAGCCCTTCTCCACCCTAGTTCACATCCCCTTCATTGAGCTTGTGCTCCTTCATGTGTTTTTCTCGACTCAAACCTCATCCATGTCTTGAGCCCATTTTCTTTGTTGTCCCCCAGGGTTGTTTGCTCCCATCTTCCAATGGCTCGTCCTGAGCTCCTCCTCTACGCGTACACCAAGCCTTTAGCCAATAGCTTCTCCTGCGTGTTCCTACTGCTCCAATGGTCTCCACCTCCAATTATCTCCACCTAACTTGGGATCCACCTGAACACTCTCCACCTCCAACAGTTTCCACTGAGCCATGTGTCAGTTGGTAAGTTGGTAATTTTTTTGGTTATTTTTTCTTAAAATTTTATTTTTGGTGGGAATTGTTTTCGGGGGTCTTCAATTTTTTTGTGGGTATTTCTAAAGAAAAAAGGGAAATACATTTGAATTTTGATTAAGATTTCATTTAAAAGATCTTAATTAGTTTCTATTTGTAATTAATTAGATTTAATTGTAATTAAACCTATTTCTATTAATTATGATATCTTCATTCTTGATTAGATAAAATAATTAAAATCATCTTTTAAAATTAACGTTAAATTATCATTTTCTTAACTCCAATAGCTCTAAAATTAGCCAAATTAGTTGCGTTTCAAAGCGATAATTTTTTAAGGTGTCATTATCAATTTTTTGTTACTAATTATGTGCTCAAGTGTGCAGTATCACTTTGAGCATGTTTTTTTCTTCTGACGTGTCTTTTCAGGCGTTGTAGAGGTCTATCAGAGACTCATCTTGATGTTACTGTACTTCAACTGTAAATTTACTATTGTTATTGCTTGCAACGAGTGAAGTCACTTCCGCCACCTTTTTTGCAGCAAGGGGGTATCATTTACGACGTGAGACATGCTCTTTCTCACATCCAAGTATTTGATTTCACCTCCTTGCTATGTTATTTGTACATGTTGTGCTTATGTTTACGGTTTCACTTTTTTGTGCTCAACGAAACATGATTCTGGTCTCCTCTCTTACGCATGTTATTACACTGATTGTAAGGCGAAGTTACCAAATATTTCAAGACTACATGCTTGGACCCGATTTGTATCCAACACACTCAACTATAAAATGCCATGAAAGAAGGAGGGTTATCTATATTGTCCTAGGTGGTTGCGTTTCTTTTCTAAATTCCTTATCTCTCTCTCTTCACAATAGCATGCTTATTCACTTCATTTTCTTACTATTGTTCAAAATTTTCGAGTGGAGATCAAAAATGATTATGAAACTAAGGGGTAAATGGTTATTCCACATCACCATGGGAACTAAGAACTGAACTAGATGATGACCCTAAAAAATCTAAGTGGTTAAACGGTAGTGATGAAGCTTTACATCTTATTTGCATGTCTATTTCTCCTGACTTTCTCTTCCATATTAAGTCATCCAAAACACCTAATTTTACGTGGAAAATGTTAGATAAAATGTTTGGACAACAAGATGACATGAGAGCGCATAAGTTGGAAAATGAACTACTAGGATTAAATCGTAGTGATTTTGAAAACCTACAAGAATACTTCTCTAAATTTGTCCACACTAGATTGTTGATAAAGGAATGTCAAGAAGAAGAAGAAATATTCTCAACTGATCTTGTCAATTCTCTCTAAGTTAGGTCCTGAATATTCTATCTTTGTGTCAACTTTTTATGCTACAAAAGTTGCCTTAGGAAAAGATTGGAATATGCCCTCCTTTGACTATTTTTTGTCCCAAATCATTCGATAATAGGGCAAACTCATTCAAATGGGGTCTCTCAAGTCCAAGTCACATGCCCTTGTAGCAAGTACTAGTAAGGAAAAGAAGACTAAAAATAAGAAAGAAAGAAAGGATCAACCTAAGAAGGAAACCAAGACCAAAAGTAAATTTAACATGAACGCTTCGAATTCTGAGCCTAAAGCACAAAAAAACAAGTTTTTGTGTTCGTAGTGTAAGAATCCTAGTCATAAAGAGCATATATATATATGAGAAAACAAATTGACCACCTTACTCATTTACTTGAGAAAAATCAAATAGGTGTTCCTAAGTGTATCAAACATAATGCTCTGAAGGTCGAGACTTCTACTGCAAAAGGGTCTAAATCTGATAGGAAGAAAGGAAAATCCCTTGTATCCAAAGGTTGCTCCTTCATCGATGTGGATTATAGATTCTGGTGCCTTGCACAACATGGATTCTTCACATGTTGAGTTCTCCAACATCGAGCCTTGTGATATGTCCCAAATCATGACTAGGTAATGACACAACAGTGTCAGTTTCTAGTAGTGAATTAGTAGAGATAGATGGGAGGAACATTCAACAAAGTGTTGGGTGTTTCTGATCTCTCTACCAATCTCCTATCAGTTTACCAAATTACTCACCTTGGTGAAGGAATGCGAGTGGAATTTGGTCCTAACTCGATGATTATTCGTGAGCTTAACAATGACACTATAGTGGATGAGGGAAAGGTGGATCACCATTTGCAGTTATATACCTTTTCCCACTTTACTTATAATTCTACACCCACTACCTTTCTCACTCATGCAAATGAGGTTAGTAAACTATGGCATGAGCATTTCGGACATCTAAATCATCACTACCTTGAACAATTGAGCCAAAACTAAATGGTCAACAGGTTACCCTGTTTCAAGTTTTCTAAGGGTCTTTGTGAGGGTTATACCCTTGGAAAGCATCCTGAAAAGAAGTTTGACAAAGGAAAAGCTTGAAGAGCTACTCATCCCTTGGATCTTGTTCAAAATGATATTTTTGGTTCATTTCTGTCTCCTTCATTTACTAGAGCTCTTTATGTGCTCACCTTCATTGATGACTATTCATGATATACTTGGGTATATTTTCTTAAGCTTAAGTCTGAAGTATTTGAACACTTTCAGGACTTTAAGGCTCTTGCTGAGAAATAGGTGGAATAGTCTATCAAGGTTCTTCAAACCGACAATGGAAGCAAATATGTAAACAATAGGTTCATGGATTTCGACACTTCTGAAGAGATCTTCTTGTAGCATACAGTTGCTTATAGCCCTTCACATAATGGAGTAGCAGAAAGAAATAACCATACTCTTAAGGAGATGGCCACTTGTACGATTCACTTGAAGTCTCTTCCTCCATAGTATTGGAATGAAGCATTGAATTGTGTTAATTACATTTAGAAATATGTTCCACATAAGGCAGTAAGAGGGATGACACCTTTGAATCCTGGTTTGGATGCAAGCCTAATGTTGAGCACTTTCGAGTCTTTGCATCCAAGGCTATGGATCAGATTCCCAAGAAGAAATACAAGGAATTGGAACCACAATCTAAACCTTGTATCTTTGTAGAGTATCCTAAAATAATGAAGGGATATTGATTATTGAATCCTACTTCTCATAAGATTTATATTGAGAGAAGTGTTAAGTTCGATGAGTCTTCTTCGACTTCTACTTCTCTACCTATTGAGGTTCTTTAGCTCACTGATTCAGATTCTGACTCATCAAATGATGATGTTATTGAGCGTGCTCCTCTTCCTGATCCTCCAAACCATCAGACCTTTGAGTCTTCTGATTCTGACAGTAGTGATGATGAGGAATATTTCCCTTCTCACTCAAGTGAATAATCTTCTGACTCTAAGCCTGATCCTCTTGGTCCTCTTTGGGCTAGAAAAACTTTGCAAAGTGCTGGAGATTTAGTTAGAGATACTTCATATATGAGACGTATTCACTCAGATTTCATTGGATCCCACTCTTTCTTCACCTCTACTTCTGATCCACAGTCTTTTTGGGAGGCTTCTGGTATTCCTGAGTGGGATTCTGCCATGGATGAGGAGTATTCCTCTCTCATGAAGAACGATACTTGGGATCTCACCCCTCTTCCGAAGGGAAGAAAAATTGTTTAGTGTAAGTGGGTGTTTCAAATAAAGTATGGATTAGATGGAGACTTCAAAAATTTTAAAGCATGATTAGTAGCTAAGGGTTTCTCCCAGATAGTTGGGGTTGATTATACTTAAACCTTTGCTCCGGTTGTGAAGATGACTTCTATTCGACTGACCCTTGTCATTGCCACAACAAACAGATGGAAAGTCCATCAAATGGACGTTAAGAGTTCCTTCCTTCATGGTTACCTAGAGGAAGAGATCTACATGGAACAACAGCTGGGTTATGTCCATGATCCCTCCCTTGTTTGTAAGTTAAAGAAGTCTCTTTATGACCTTAAATAATCCCTTCGGGCTTGGTATGCCAAGATGGACTCCTTTTTACTTACATCAGGATTTACTAGGTGTCACTCTAATCCAAATGCTTATATTATATGGAAAGATGACTCCATACTCATCTTTGTTCTCTATGTTGATGACTTGTTGATCATAGGTAGCTCTTCCTCTATCATTGGTTCTATGAGGATCACCTTGGCCAACAGGTTTTCCATGACTGACTTAGGTCTGCTTCATTACTTTCTTAGGATCCAAATTTCACAATCTGACTCGGAATTGTGATTTTACAACATAAGTATGCTCTTGACTTGCTTTCTTGTTTTCAGATGTCTGATTGCAAGTATTATCCTACCCCTTTTCTTTCCAGGGTTAATTTGGTTTTTGATTTCTCTACTCCCTTGGTTGATGGTACCCTTTATCAACAGTTGGTGGGGAGCTTGATTTACTTGACTCACACTCGACTAGATTTATCTTATGCTATTGGGATCGTGTCCAAATTCATGCAAGATCCACATGAGCTACATTGGAAAGTAGCTAAGCAGATCCTTCATTATCTTTGTGGCACCTATACTTATGGCATTCACTATTATAGAGGGGTGCATATTGACTTGATTGGGTTCACAAATTCTGATTGGGCTAGTGACTTAGATCATCAGAAATCTACCTCTGCCTATAAAATATCTCTTGGTTCAGGCCCTATTAGTTGGTATAGTAAGAAGAGAATGTAATTTTGATATCTTCTACAAAGGCAAAATACAGAGGAGTAGTTAATGCTGCCACAGAAGTTGTTTGGCTATAGGGTATTCTGATAGAGTTTGGCATCCACTTTCAGCAGCCTACCATTATCTATTGTGATAACACAAGCACTATCTCAATTTTTAGAAATCTAGTTCAACATCAGTGGATGACTCACATTGAGATCCATATGCAATTCATATAAGAGCTTATTCATGATGGTATCAACGACGTTCAGTACATTCATACAACTGATAAGATTAAAAATTTATTTACCAAGCCCTTCACTGAGGTGAAGTTTCCTCACTTGTAGTCTCTTCTTGGGGTGAGGTCTTATGTAGTTTCTCATCTTCTTTGGGCTATATAGTACTTTTCTTCTTCTTATTCTTCTAGGAAGATGTTGTTTGTATATGGACACCTTATCAAGCCTTTAGTTGTCGGGCCCCATTGACACATCTTTCTTAGTTGTTTAGGAGTGTCTTCTTATTCTGTCTGACTCATCATAGCCACTACCCCAGCTTCAATGAAGGGGGGTTTTGATGTGTGGGATCTTATTTGTCCTCCACTCACATAGGGAGGGTCATCTCACATGGCTTAGGTTTATGGTTGGCTTGTGTGTCATGCACTAGGGTTACTTAACACCCTATATGTACCCTTTCATTCCTGATTTATGAGTATGCCAAGACATTCCACTTTATTTTCCTCTACGTGCAAGCTTTTTTTCTATTGAGCAAGTTATTCAATTTTTTATCAATCCTTGTGATTATGCTAGAGCCATTGTGATTCTGTTGAAGTGCAACTACTTCGTGGTGCATCATTTTTTATTCAATTCTCACAAACTCTTTAATCTTTATGTTTAAAGAGATGCTTAAATGTCTACATATTTCAATCATTAAGCACAAATTGTCACAATGATCCTTAAAAAGTCCATACACCATCCAATCATCCAAGTAAACATGCAGGAAGTTGTAAATAAATTATTGGAATTCTTAAACAACTATGCGCAAAAATATAGTAGGCACGTTTTTCAAACCAAAGGGAATCAAAATATAGGAAAAACTTCCCTATTCAGTGGTGAAATTCATCTTCTCTTAATCCTCCTATGAAATTATAACCTGATGATACCCTAAGAATCCATCTGTAAAAGAATAAGCTTTGCACCCTACAATACCTTCTAATATTTCCTCTGTGAAAGGTGTAGGAAAAGGATCAATCACACATGCAACATTTAGTTCACTGTAATCCACACAAATCCTAATATGAGCATCTTTCTTTACACTGATCACCATGGGGATAACCCACTCTGATTCCTCTAGGGGCTTGATGATTCCAAATTTCAACATTTTATCAATTTCCTCCTTAACTTTGACACATAGGTTAGGGTTTATCCTGTAAGGTTTCTTCTTAACCGGGTGTGCTCTTTCCTTTAGCTTAATCTTCATCTCTCATAATGACTCATGCACTCCTTTTAACTTATGGTAACCCCTAAGAAATAAGTCTTGAAAATCCCATAGTAACTCAATCATCTTTGCCACTTCAGAATCAGCCCAATAATCCCTAATTGTTGCCTCCTTAGGTTCAACATCCGTGCCAATGTTCACTTTCTTGGTCTTCATAGGTTCATGATAGGAATGCACATTTTTATCCACACTATCTAACACCTCACATGTACCTGCTAAATGATCTATATCAATATTTTCTACTTCTTCATCATTCACTATGTAGACAATAATTTTCTTTTTCTTTCTCATAGAAAGAGTGCTTAATTAGTGTGGCATCTATCTCTTCTACTTCATCAAAACATGCTCCTGATTATACCTCACCAAATAACACTTCAATGAGTTCTTTAGTATTTTCACTATCTCTCATAGTTAAGTGCTTTACAACCCTTAATACCTCTTCCACTGGAGGTTTAGTAGAGAAGTAGTCAAAATTTTGGGTCATTCCTGCAATCAATTCTTGCCAACTTCCAATCTCCCTATGCATCTCTGCATAAACATACCAGGCTCATGTGTAGCCTTGTAAAGTGGAATAAAGTTTGTGCACCCAAAGTGAGGTGGTAAAGCTTCCTGACCCTTTTTCTAGAGTCTTTCACACTGCTGAATAAGGTGTTGAACATGTTGATTACCGTGATACATGTACATTATAGTAGACGCATTGCTCCTGAATAATTGAGTGGTCGGAGCAATTATGACATCATTCCATTCCATAATATTATCCCTGTGAACCATCCACCAATGCGTTGTTGTCCCACACAAGGTATATAATAACATATTCCTTCTTTCTACTTGATATTTCCACTGATCCTCCTTGGTGCACAGGAATACCGTAGGATCTCCTTATCTTATGTATTGAGGTATAGGGTTGTTACCTATCCTCTAAATACATCACGATTTGCTTCTTCACGCAAATTCGCTTCTTACTTTGCACCCAACCATATCATAGGTTTCATGTGCTCAATTTTCACAAGAAATACTTGTAGTATCACTGATAGACTGCATATTACCACAAGAGGATTCCTTAATTTGATGGCTCAAGTACTTTTGGGTCCCAAATGGCAAATACATAAATTCTATTCAAGTCTTCATCACTCAAAGGTTCAACATAAGGCGCAGATTTCCCATCTATTAAAGGGATAATTACTCTTTCTTCCTTTTTCTCAAAACTTATATACCCCTTATTGAATAGTATATTAGCATTATTTTCATAACACCAAGAGCACCCAAGTAGAGCAAGGAAGCTATCTAATTATGCAAGTGCTAAGACCTCAAAGTCCCCAGTGAACTTGGCCCCTTGTATAGTAATGGATGCATCCTTTAAAAATCCTATGGGAGTGGCCTTAGTTCAATTGGTCATGAACAATACATTAGAGGATGGTTGTAATAGAGGTCTACCCATCTATACCCATGCATCTAAAGTAAACACATTAACATCCGCACCTATGTCAATCAATATATTACTCAAGAGCCACCCATCCATAACAGCATTCAAAGTGATCTCTTTATCATAATCCAAGCTATGAGGGGGAAGATTAGCATACATGATATTCCATCCATTCTCTATACATGCATGGGGAGTGTTTCTATTTAGCCAATTCCCTAGTAATGGAATGATTTTCTCCTGACGCAACATTTTTCATACCTCTTTCAAGTGATCAATAACTGATTGAACTGTCTCTCTTGCCTTCTTTTGTTCTAAATTTTGTGATTGTTCCTTCAAAAAATGTATTTCACCCTAAACATTTCTGAGTACCTACATGGTTTTCTGATAAACCTCCTTATGATGTGCAGGATCTAGGTACTGTTATCCAATTTTGCACACCTGGCAAGATTGGACAAGGGGGTCCTGTCATGTTCAAAATGAAATAATAGTCCCAGGAACCCACCTTCGATTATTATCAAGATGCAATAATTAAAAATAATTCCTAAATTGCATATGAAGAGATCACCTAGCATTGAAAGGCACCCAGTTGATCTCAACTCAGTGGAGAGTTCAGGGTCGAGTTGATAAAGAACCCGGTGTCAAATTGATAATCATCTCAAAAATCATCTCAGTGGAGACTCTCAGTTGTAAGAGCTCAACAAGGTCTTGTTAATGCAAAATATAGCTCGTTGAAAATTGACGAATGAAGGGAACTCTATAAGGATCTCGGTAGAGATCGATGCATGCGGAAGTGAAGGCCAAGTCAGGGAGATTCAAAGTTTGAGCTATCAATAAAGTCTCAATGAATTGGAAAGGTTCAAGCCATAGGCGGAAGCGAAGGCAGAGATAAGGAGTTCGACTCATCTTCGTGACTCGTTAATTTTGGAGATCATGTGGTGAGCTTCTTTTAGGACACATTCTGCAGAGCTAGGGTGATTCAAACGCAAGCCAAGGCATCAAGAGTGCCATAAAATTAATGGAGATCGTTGCGTAAACAAAGATACATGATGGAGCCCTGTCAATGGGACTCATCGAGCATGATGGATAATTCAAGGCAACTCGTTTCGTGTGGATGCATTAAAGATGGTTTCTAGGATACAATTCCAAGGCTCATTGATTAATGTAGAACTGGGAGGACTACTCAAGATAATTTTTCAATGGTAGGCCTGCAGAGACAGCAAGAATGCCGGGCCAGGGTATTAGTGAATACAGTATATATATTTTCACTGGCATTGTTCAGACCTTCCTCGGCTGAGCATTTGGTGCACAGGCAGTTGACATGTTATAGCAGAAGCCTTTTTGAGCACTTCCAACAAGCAGGTCATCCAACTATGTGTTTATCTTTATCATCATCAAATGCATCCTCAAATTCGGGATTTTCCTTCAAGATATTTTTATGAAAATCAATTAAGTGACAGTGAGAGTGTTACCAGGAGACCTGATGAAATTTATTACAAAGATTCTCTATCGAGACCTTACTTGTTTTACGATGTAATTCATGGAAGCGGATCTCATAGAGGTGGAACTGTTTCATATCAGAATATTCATGGAGCATAATTTGCTTTGCAATTATATAAGCATCTTCGGACAAGTCACTAAGTTAGCAAGCGTAAAGGTTTCTGTTGAAATTATCACACCTTACAAGCTACAGCTGAAATGTTTGTGCTGAGAGTTTGATGTTATCCTCAAATCTGTTGAAGGAAAATCATGGGCTAGGCGCTGGAATAACTTCCAGCCATTACTAGAAACAGTAGTGAACACAATCTCAGCCTCATTCGCAAAACTTACCTCAAGATTTGATCGAGCTTCTTCCATGGAAGTGACTTTCCAAAGTGAAAAGGCGAGACAACTCAACTAAAACTTTATCTCGTTCTTCTACTACAGCGGCAAGATTTTACAACAACTGATCACGGCTGTGGTCGCATGCAACCAGAACATCAGGATCAACACCAACGGTTCCTTGGGATCACCCTGTGGCAGCTGTCACAATTAACTCTCTCCGGAGGCGATTGATTTCTGAGATAAAGTTTACTTCTCTACCATGTAGTTGTTGCGTATAGCCAATTCAAATTGCCAAGTGAAGGCACGATCATGGCAAGAGAACAATATTTCCACGCAAGGGAAATGACATGGCGGGCCAAGCGTGAAAATCCCGCGCGCTGGTGGGAATAGTGGAGAAATCGGGTCAAATTGCCAAATCTGCGTGGCGAAGTTGAGGCCGGGGCCCGTGAATTAATTTGGCCAAGCAGTTATGCGGGAATTCAGAGCTGGTGTGCCAAATGGGAAATATCAAGATGGCATTCCAAGCTGTTCACTCCGCGTAGGGGAGAAATCAGACCAAACTGCCAAGCGTGGAAACAATATGATGGCTATCCGTCATGAAAACCCCGCGCAGCTTGGAGTGGTCCGAGTCTTCGTGCGAGTCACACGGAAGGTGAGTCGGAGAACATCCTCCCGATCGATGGGAATGATGGCACTGGAGGTGTTTAATAGGATTGACGTGGTTGTCTGGTCGGCCATTTTGTATGGAACAGAGATGGGCAAAGGAGGCTCTACACATTCTTCTTACCACGCATAACATTCTGGTCGCGAGAAACTCCCACGCACAGGCAGCAGGTACGTGTAACACAGTAGAAGTATTTTGAATGCTTCCAACAAGCACTACAGGAAACAAACATTCACTGCCGTGTATGATAGATTGGAGTCACGCCATTCAAGGCTTCATAAAATTTCCCGAACCAGGAGATGAAGGTTTGATTACGGTGCAGAATGAAACGATTCATATTGCTCAGCATGTTTTCTCCTAGAAGCGAATTGAATGTGAAGGTCAACTCTGAAATACCTGGTCGGCCGTTTTGCATGCTGCATCCTTGTTACTCGTAAATGGTCTCTTTGAGAAACTCCAAGGGCAGTACGCAATATTTATACCCTTCCATTATGTACGTCCAATCAGACAATAAAAGTATTCTTTTACCAGATTCAGAGAAACTATGTTTTTTCAATGGACGATTATACTGCAGTTTCAAGCTAATCTTATCGAGCTTTATTTCTATTAGCTTTGATCCACGACTAAGGGAGAATTCATATGGTTGTTACCTGTACATTTTTTCAAGGTCCTCTTGGCTGCCCCAGTTGTTCAATGTATTTCTTGAAGGGCTTATTTTATGTGTTGCAGATTGTAACATAAAGGATCTTTTTAGTTTCTGAAAAAATGAGTATATTGTGTAGCTCACAGCTACCCATTCCATACTAAGATCCCAATAGTGGCATAATTGTTGATTGGAGCCGAGATTGCCGAGTGCACTGCCAAAATACCGAAGGGCTCTTTGGCCAAAAAATCAGTCTCAAGGGTGTCTATCGACATGTTATGGGCATAAGCCTAGGTCATCATCATGGCAGCATTAGGTCTTTATTGTTAATGGCATTTTCTCATCGTTTGGAGGGTACAATTGTGCTTATTATGGCAAAGCTAAAACATTCTTACTACAAGTGTTATATGATGAGGAAGAATCTTGAGCATTGTGGTAAAACCATTCTTTTTAGAAATATTGGGTTAAGCTCGGTATTCAAGTGAGTTTGAGCCCAGGAAAGGTAAGATCGTTTGCTGGATGAAGAGCTCGGTGACTTCGCAGGGAGCTCGTGGTGATGTTTCATGAAGTTTGAACGTGGAATGCATAAATGGCTTCGAGTTAACAGAGGAAAACAATAAGAATCAAGTTTGATAGCCCACCATTCGGAGGACTCAATGCAAAAGAGCCCGATTGCCAAGACGAGGAAAGAGTTAGTGTGGGGTTCAAAATCGATTGCAACACCGAGTTAGAGGATTCGAAGCTCACCGAGTTGAGATTGTGCAGACTCTATCCACATGGACCCCCCTCCTCTTCAAGTCAAATGGGTCAACGGGGGGGGTCCCAACATTATGTTAATTAAATTAATATTTTTATTTAAATATTTTAATAATAATATTTATTATTATTATTTAAATATTTTATTTAAATATTCTTTTAATTAATTGAGAAGACTAGGTCATCAGGCAATTAATGACCCATGATGGAACCTTCTCAGGTGGTTCAACTAACTGCAATAAATACATCATGGGCCTTCATTTTAGGAATGTAATTATGACCATTTCCTCTTCTTTCTCACATATTTTTCTATAAATGTAAGTTGGAAGCTCATTTCAAAGGGTTCCAACAGTTCAGACAAGTTGGACAGTTAGATATCTCAGGCGAGCGTATACTTTTCAAGAGTCCTCTCTCTTTTGCAAGTTGTTCTTGTGTGTTGAGAGAACTTTCAAGCCTCCTCTTCAAGACTGTAATGGCAACTATTGCCTCTTCTGAATGTATGATGCATTGTGCATGTTATTGAAGCAATAAAAGTGTGTGTTTTGTGACTAATCTCGGTCCTTTCATCCTTTTATGCTTCTTTGTGCCTTTCTCGTACTTGCAGGTACACTGTGCAAGTTTAAGTTTCTATTGCAGGTTCTTGGAGTTCTGTGCTTATCGAGTGGTGAAGTATTGCATGCAGTTGAGTTGTGGTGTCTATTCACCCTTCTTGAGTTCATCCTTCTTCACTGGGAAACTGGTATATTTCTCGGTCTGATAAAGTTTAACAAAGGGAACGTGTGTCTCTTAGTCTGTGGTATCCTGTACCCTCTCTAAGTTGCAGTAGGTGAAGTTGACCTGTGGTGCACACACCCTCTTCAAATTAACCCTTCCTGAATCTGAAGACACCCTTTATTCGGTGCATCACCATCCCTAGTATAGTTTCATTTCTGTAAATCTCTTTCCCTAAAACCCCATGAAAATGTTAGCCTAGGACTAGATAATCATTTTTGTTACACTAGGAGTAGTACAACACTTAGTTTAGGAAGAGGAAGCCGGCCTTCTCCGGAGGTTCACCTCGAGCCCAAGTCCCACAGCTTGAGAGGTGATCCCATGTGTCCCAATCACACCGAACGTCCTATTCACATCCTGGCCATTCGGGGGGTGCAGTGATTTGGTGACAACAGGTACCTTGCATGTAAAAATTCCTCCTTGGTGATGATAGGCTTCTGCAATAATGCCTCTCTGGTGCGTGTAGCTTTGGCGTATGTAGTAATCTTCACAGGTAATACCTCAGGTTCAAGTGCCATTTTACTTTGGCATCAGTTTGGACACTATGATACTTTCCACAGCACAAGTACTGTATTCTGATACCATCCATGGTTTCGTGCCTTTGTGGGCAGGATATCATGCTGTATAACCTTCCTTATGTTTCTTAATGCTAAGACGTTCATATACAGTCCAGGAATGCTTCCTCATATCTGTGATGCGTCTTAACCCATGTGCTTTTTTTTTCTTATTTAACTAAGAAAACAAGTAATATTCTGAGGACATTTTCTTTTTTAGTGGTTAGGAGATCCGCATGTAAAAAAATTTCCATGAGGGAACTCACCTTGCCCACCACAACATCCTTGGCCCCCAAATCCACCACAGTATCCTCGACCTCTACCATGACCTCCTTCAAATCACCCTTCATTCTAATCATAGCGCGCTTGAGTGTGATCATGATCCTGGTGCTCACTTTTACCTTTAGAATTATCTGATACTCCAGTCTATTTCACACCAATAATAATGGCATCATGGATCTGACCAATCAACCTACAGTATTCTATATCATGAGTCGTGGACTGAAATGTTTTACAATAACAAGATACATTCTTCCTTATCACACGTTGTAATAATTGGAAGAATCTTGCATCATGGTCCAAATGACATATCTCATAGTCCAGTGGAAATGAACACATTGATTTGTGAGGACAAATATCTTTGGTGTGCCCCTCCACTTCATAATATGTACACCAAATCCCAGTGCACATCTCATTTGCTAAATTTGCCGATAGTTTCTCCAACTGCTTTTCCATAGCTATAATCTATGCCTCCAAGAATGGGCTCACTCCATTTTCTATACTCCCAACTACCTCAGAGTGAAAAGTTGCTTCAAGTGCTTCACACGGGTCCGTATAAGTCTTATGTGACAGCACCCTCCTAAAAGGTGTGATCAAGCCCCCAATGAACCATCGTGAATACTAGCTTTCATGAATATCATAAGAAAGTTTAGAAAATAGTGTATTGAAATGGGCATCATATTCCCAAACGCTCTCAGTAGTACCCTACGTAGTATCCTTGAGTGCACTTATACTCTTCTACTCAAACTAAAGGATATAAAACTCCTTAAGGAAAACATCCTTTAATGTTGCATGATCTACACAAGTCTGATAGGGGTCAAACTTCATGTACCAACTGTGTGCACGTCCCTACAATGTAGTTGTAAAATGACTTGCCTTACACTCAGAAGCCGTAACTCCTTTTGTGTGCCACAATATCTCACACATGTGCATGTGTTCAATAGCATCTTCTATGCCCCTATACTTTAGAAGACGAAGAGACATCTTCATGTAAATATTCCGGGGTTGGTGCGAACCCTACCCACCTGATCCAGAACCACAATGATCCCATGCTCCAACTACCGAGATCTTCCTAACTGAGTTACAAATGTCTCCCGATATCGAACTTGAAGCTGGACCAGTGAATGTACTTCCTTATGTTCCAATAGTGGTAACTAAACTGTACTCCTAACATCCTATGAAGTGTTACCACTTCCAAAAGTGAGTCCAAAAATCGACGCACTTGATTATGTGATAAATATGCCTAAAAAGGTACTCTCATATAACAACGATTAATATGTTTACCTGCCATATCATGGTGCTTCTTATCTAACTTGCTCCTACTCTTCTACTGCTTGAACTAGCTTGTTGACTACTGGTTGTACTAGATGCTAGAAATCCAAGTGTAAGGGCTAGGTTACTAGGTAGATTTAGATGCGCACCCGCAGCCTAGGTCATCTCTACTGGTGCACTCCCATGTGAGTCTGAGAATGGTTCCCTATTATACTTTCCAAAATGAGGGAGTTCCAAATGCTCTGGCTCCATGTCTTCTGCGTGAACTTCAACTCCTTCATCAGCCTATCTTTCTCCATCAATGCCATCCGCTCTGCAATATCACTGCTACTTCTGTACCTCCCTCTCTCGTGCCTCATTATACTTAAGCTACCTTTCTTATCTCAACCTTTCTACTGCTAGGTCTAGCCATCTTTCACCAAACCTGATTCCTTCCCCTACGCCCACGGTAGGGTTTAGTTAGCCATCAATTTACTTCCAAATTCAAAGTTACCATCAAGATTTTTATCACTAATGGAATGCATTGCAAATAATTTCCCCTTAGATAACATAAAAAATGGAATTCAGCTACCTCCGAGACAATAATAAGTGGAAATTGAGTACTCCAAAATATATCTATTTAAAATGCCATGGAACCAAGTATCCACAGCTCAATTCCAAATCATATCAGTATCATAAAGGGATTGAAATTATTCGTGTGTCCATACAAGTGCGTGATACCTCCAATTCCTCTTAGATGCATAAGCAACCAGCCACTCATATAATTCTACTAGAAAGATAGCAAAGAAGCTCTCATATAAATTGTCATACATATTTTTTTCCACCTATACGCAATGTGTTAAACTCAGATCCAATGCTGAACCACTGTGCGTATTCTTCTTCCATGTATCCATGTATCCACTCTTCAACACTTTCTAAGGTCAACCGATACCAGTCTTCATCATGCGAACAATCTTGAAAACAACTGAAAAATATGGATCCCAGCTCCCGAACCAATGTTTTTGTTCTTCGTGCGCGATCTACTTTCTGATACTTCCAGCAAAACTTTGAATGCGCTCTGCACATCACCCAGCCTGAACCTTCTATATTTTCTTCACCTGAAGTGCGCAGAGTCTGACTGATCAAGACCCTCTTTAGGGTTGTTGTTGCAGGATGTTAGCATGTAATGAAGACTTTAAGCATATTTACAGATCTATTCCTAAGCATAAACATTCTACAGATGCATGTTCCAGATCTAGATCTTAGAAAATAATAGACTTAAATGAGAACCATGATGAATATCAAACATGCAACAACTGGTTACACTCATAATTATGATAACACTTTGATTTAGTCCAATAATACTCCATTATATTAAATGCAATGTAATACACAGAAGTCTTCCTTACAATGACACAGCATCAGTATACACTCATGCGCATAACATATTTGTCAGCATAACTCTACATTAATACCCTAGTTCTCAGCACGTATATCCATATGCTACACAGTTCACTGCATATTTATAGGGGGTGGGGGAATTTCCCTTCACTTCACTTACGCTAATTCCCAAAATAGGTCGCATGCTGATAATAGCCATACACCTTTATAATAACATGCACACTCGTAAGTGTGCTAATAATAGACATCTTATAGTTAACTAGAAGAAGTAATCCTATTATTATCTTGAACTCATACATGGCGCTTATCAGATGCTCATTTCTAAAATATCATTTTTGTGTCACACAAGTCTCCATCCCAATGTATGCTCCACACGTTATCTTCCAAAAATAGCCCGCATCCATGAAAATGGCTAAGTCCCTAATCAATTTGTCCTAGCACGCATTTCCTTCCCTATCCTTCTGTGCCTTCAAGTACGCCTTGTTCCCATGTGTGAATCATATGTGTGTCTTCTCCTTAGGATAATATTGTCTACTCAAAAAAATGCTACATCCAAATGGGCTCCTAAATCTACTCCTTCTATGTCCCATGATTATCATGCCATCACTTATGATGTGCCTTCTGCAGTCAATCAAGTGTCACCTATTCAACCCATTCCAAATAATTAATCACCTCTCAAGGTTATTCCTCCATCACCTCCTCCTATTAATTCATC
Source organism: Taxus chinensis (assembly GCA_019776745.2). NCBI lineage: Eukaryota > Viridiplantae > Streptophyta > Pinopsida > Cupressales > Taxaceae > Taxus > Taxus chinensis. The sequence continues at coordinate 76,058,243 of CM034154.1, read as the reverse complement.
TACATAATTACCAAGACAGCCTATGTAACCTCCTCTAAAAATCAGTTCAACTTGGCCTCCACTCAAGTCTTCCACAATGTCATCAAATAAGCCACCATCATGCAAGGTCCCTCCCCAATCTCCATTTCAATGTCCAATCACTTTTGTCAAGGAAACTACTCCTTACATCGATCCCCTTAACATCATTTATTAGATCTCCATCTCTTATGAACTTGTGGGGAATTGCACTTATTCTTCCCCCCTCTTAGCATTAATAGGTGGCTATTATTTACTATTATTACGCTATGTGCTTAATATTTCATATCTTTGAGTGATTTTACATAACTTGATACATTATTGTATCGTTATTACCCTATGATGAATTCTCGTTCTTTGGTTCACACTTGACTATTGAGGGCACACACTACACACTACATGTTACACACTACACACTACACACTACACACTTGGTGCATGCTTAAATATTTCTCTCATAGCTTCTACCACAAACTATATGAAATATTCACTCTATATCACTCTTGTATCTACTTTTACATGTTCCACTCATTTCTCTATGAATTTCTCTTGTTCCATGGTTCATACTCGACTACTGAGGGTTTCCATCTAGAATGAACCTCACATCATCTCACTCATATTCACTATGCTCTACACTTTGACGATCATCTCTTTCTAGCATACATGATCAAAGCATTTCATGATGACGCTCTCTTGTTCTATGGTTCATTCTTGATTGTTGATGGGTCATGTATAAATGAACCTCATACATACTCATTCACATTATCTTGGGGGGCACACTACTCCTATTAGTTAGTCTACATTCCATTTCATTACACTCATTCACAACATACTACATATCTTGGTTGCACATTGTTCTTACTTTCTTATTCTCACATGTTACACTTTTCTTACTATGTTAGACATAAATACTATATGTCATTATATTTTCTATATACACATGCACATTCACTTTCCTTCTAGTTCTGATTACATAATTTACATAGATTGATACACGTAGCATGGATTCTTGGCATAGTACTCTTACCATTTCCAAAATGGCTCCTGGAGGCATCCACTTTCATACATTACAGGTGTTATTGTTTCATTCTATACTACTTCATATCATTACTAACACACTACTATATTATATCATACATGCTTTTAACATACTTAATATCTTTCTAACATGTTAATGGGTGCTTCATGTGCATCATTTGTCATGCAGGAACTATTTTCCACCTTGGTTATCTGATGATTGTTTACTATTACTTATTGTATGCCATTATTTGTGGGATTTTCCCTATGTCTTGTCTTGATCACTTCTTATATGATTTTGGCCACTTCCGACCTAATTGTCTTGTGACATTGTGAGAGATGTCCCATGTTTACAACCCACTTTTCAAGGGCTACATTGTCTTCTTGTTTACATTGTTTTATATATGCATGCTTGTTTGGACTAACACTTGTTTCCTAGCCACTGTTTGTATGTACCTTAGTTTCTACCAAGCACATTCCCTCCTATATACCGGTATCAGTTCAGCATGGTGTCCTATTTTGGACCACATCCTTCTAGTGATGTCACATGCACCCCAAATAAGGGAGGGCATCTATTGGGTGAAATCACTCACACCATTAAGCAATCTATAGTCACAGTTCAACAAAATGTCAACACAGCCTACAGTCTCAGATAGGGCTCAAAACCATACTTGGGTCCTTCTTCCAGCATAGATACTAGTGCCTAGATACAGACTTGGGCATCTAGGAACTTCTATCCCTTCCTTATAACCTATGACTAGGGTGAAGATACATATTTTTTCTTAGATTAACACAGTTGTCAATAATTCATAGAGCAGTTGGCACAATACAAGCACATTGCTCCAATAATAAGTTTATAGTTTATCTTCCTTTTTCTTTGGACCAAACTAGATCGAAATGGATCAAACTTGAGAAAGATAGAATCACACCATCTACAGTGGTGTATAAATTTTGGGAATCAGTCAAAGGATGGAGAATGACACTAGACCTTTCTCCCTACACTACTTTTGTCATGGCGTGAGATCACCCTAAAAACTCGCACTTGGTGTGAGATCACCTGAAAAACTCGTTATTCTACATCATCTTTAGCATCCTTTTTATCTCTTTTACTCATCACGGATCAGGTGCACATGTTACTTTTTCTAATTTTCAACATTTTTCACTCTTTTTACATGCATTTTATACATTTTGATCAAAAAAATTGTATATACACATATTTGACTACATGTTCATTATTCTCTTTTGTAGGTCCATCCTTATGGGAAACAATATTCACATCAATTGCACTTCAAGAATGAAATCAAAAATGGGTATAATGTGATATCTACACATGATTTCACCCCTAGGTTCATCATCACTTTTTACTTCCTCTTCTCTAACTTCCACACTTCACTTTTTATCACTCCACGGTTTTTTCTTGTCTCTCGGTAATCTCTTCGTCATCAATTTACATTGTTATCAAGTACACATATCTATCTACTTTATGTTACTGATCTTTCTCTCAACAACATAAATTGGGGGAAAATATAGACACTAAATCACACACTTGGGTACATTTCTAGGTCATAATCACATGAATTTCATTCATATGTTTCATAAGGGAGAAAAATACTAATTGATCACTATATTTAGCTTCTTAGGTTCCGTTTGGGTCTCCTTCTTGGCCTATGACACCATGTTTCCGAGTATAACCTTCGATACTTCACCATTTTTGGCTATAGACACCAATGCCTAGCCAGGACGCCAACACCCAGTAGCTCTTGTCCCCTTTGGGTGCCCTATACATATTTGTGTTTTTCTTGCTCCTTTTGGGTCCTTTATAGCTATTGGGAATCCTTATATTTTAGTGATCAATTATGAAATTCAAGAAAGGGAATCATATAAATACAATGTTATGGGATCAAATTAAGGGACCAGGCTCTAAGCATCTACTATCACCACCTAAGGTTACATTCAAAACCATTTAGATAGCATCATTGCATCCATTTGGCACCATCAAAGGGATAAGGGTTAGTTATTCTACATACACGCATAGGAGGGGAAGTTAATTTTTCCATGCACACATCTATTTACTTTTTCTACATCTGGCTACTTGTTCGTTATCAAGTGTGACACACACAAGATCCACCTAGGGCATGATTTCAACACACACACACATACACATAAAACTACATTGGGTCTAATATGTAGTGCAATGCTCAGTTGTAAGATCACTTTTTTGACAATCAAGGATAGTCTGACCCCCATTTTGCATTATTTTATTTTTAGGATTTGATGTGTTTTAGGGTTTTTCAGGTCATATCTTTATTGGAGGTTATCAATGACTTCGGTGATCACTATTTGACATTAAAGTGATAGAGAGTGAAGTATTGCAACAACTCAATGACCATGTGAAGATCATTTTGTGAGCATCTATGTAGACTCTGGCACTTAGAAAAGGATCCTAGCACACAGGCACCCTAGAACTACCCTAGGCACCCTGGTCCAACCTTCCTCTGCACATTTTCATTTTTCTAGGTTCGGTTACAATATCATGTGTTCCAATTTTACCAGTTATCCATATTTTCATGGTCCATGATTAATTGTGAAATCAGCTAAGTATTCTAACTCTTCATTGTTATTGATCCAATTTTCTCGTTCCCTTCAAGTTAATGAAATAACTATTAAAGAAAAAAATAAGTTGAAAATGTGAGGGTTTAAGGTACCTCAGATGTGTGATGGGTATGGATGAATGGGTGCAAAGTGAATGCCCTCATTATGAGCTTGATAAACCTACAAAACAAGGATAGCTAGAAATAAAATTGATTAGATGGTATATACAGGGGTTTCCCGATGATGTCGGTTCCAAGAAGTGTTACCTTCCTTTCATAGATTTCAACCCCTATTTGGTAAATGATATGATAAAAATAAATGATAATGGACAAGATAATATGCAGAATTTGAGGCACACAGAAACTGAAAAATGTAAAAATTTAAGGCACATAAAAATCTAATCTAAATGAACTTGAAATAAGTTTACCTTGTTGTGTCAATGGTGCCTCAGACTACATAAGGGCAGGTTAACAGAAACTTGAGTAGGTAGATCTAGATAAAAATATTCAAATGTAGACCTAGATGAATTTGAATGCAAACCATATAGAAAAGAGGCCTTTTAGATACTAGAAATAACCTGCAGGAGAATATTGGAGGCAGGAAGACCAAGGGATGGTAGAATTTTTTTTTGGATAGATTGGTTGGAAAAGAGGACTTGGGTTGATGGTGTTTGGGGTGGAGTGATAGTGACTAAAGTGCAGATAGAATAGATTTATTGTAACAGAGCAACAGGAAGACATATATGAGGAATAAAAATAGAAACAGAGTACATGAAGACATTACAAAACGATATGGAGATAGAGTGAGTGACAACATAGGGATGGGTTGATGGTGACTTGGGAAGAGTGATGACAACCTGGATAGTGAAAAGAAAATCAAGATGGAAAATGTGCTAAATAAGAACACCTGTAAGAAAAAAGACTCGAAGAATAGACTGAGAGTAGAATTCTGACAGTAGTTGGACCTGTAAGAAATTATTTTCTACAAGATAATAATGAAAATCACATACGATAGCATGGATAAGCATGAAATAAAAATAAACCTCCCAGAGTCATGCAAGTAATAAGAAACAAGCTCTAATGGACTGCAATAGGGTTGACACAACTACTAGATTTCTCAAATTCAAATATAAGTTCACATAGTGCAAGAAAGCCAAGATTGTGTCTCATTTTGGAAGAGGGGTGAAATCAGTCTTATAGGGTTGACGGTGACCTAGCTGGGTCACCGTTGACTACAGGAAACCATTCCTTGGATGGTAAAATCACTTATTTACTCCAGATATGGGGCTTTTATAGATTGGGAGAAGTTCTTTAAAGCATGTAGGCGGGTAAGGGTTGTTTAGGGAAGTGTCATGGGTGGATAGGAGATAAATTTGGGTTAGATCAAAGCTAGAAAAAGTGTAGGGATGTGGATTTAGGTGGTTAGGGATTAAAGAATCCCAAAGAAACCCAATTAGAGGTAATTAGCTAATTAGGGGAGATGAAATCTAATTAGGGGTAATTACCTAATTTAGGTTAATTAACAAGAATTAAAGGTGATGGGGATTTAAAGAAAATAAATGAATTAAATTGGAATGGGTCTAGATAGGACCATGGTAAAAAATGCACGCGTGGGCAATTGAGAGTAGTGATACCAAATTTTGGTGTATACATTTTCCCCTTTTTGTTAAGTGGTTTATGTTAGTAAGACATGAGATAAAAAAAATGAGAGATGAAGAGTAGGATGAAGAATAACGAAATAGTAATGATGAGACCCCCCTCAAACGAGGGATCGATAACGTAAATGGGAATTGATGGTGAGTTTAAAAGAGGTAGATGTTTGAAGGGCGGATGGGAGAATAAGGATGGGTAAAATGATAAGGCAAGGTAAGATTCCTATAGCAAGAAGGATTTTAATAAAAATATAACCTATGTTGTTGATTTGGATATCATGTCGGTAGGGAACAAAGGACGGTCTAAATGGAGATGTCGGCAATGCTCTATGGACCAGTGATTGGGTGAAAATCATTGTAAAATGGAGGGAATCTAATGGGAAACCTCTCAAATGGATACAAGCCATGAGGACCAATGGATCATAGGTAGACATCAAAATATGTGGAACCAAATGTGAAAATAATATGAAATCCTTCATACATGAGGAATCGGGTGAAAATTTATGCATCTGCAAAGGACAAAGATGAGAATAGCGGTACCCCTGCAAAGGGCACAAAATGGCCTAAAAGGAAAAATATAAAATTTATGAAAAAAAATTCACCAAGGGGGAATAAATATGGCCACATTGGTGTAATTTAGATAAGATTATGGATGATAATATGGTGCCCCAAGAAAAGTGCATAGAAATGGCTAAAAAGGCAAGTTAAGAAATGATGATATAAAATGCCCCAAGGGGGAAAAAATATGGCCACAAGGGTGTACTTGAGATAACATGAAATGATAAAATGGTGCCCTAGCAAAAGATCACAAATATGGACAAAAATGTGAGGTAATAAAATGTGTGAGATGATTCCCTGAGAGGGAACACAAAGATAGCCACAACATTGGACTTTAGATGTGGGGGATAGATAGGAATATTTGGATTGAATAAGATTGGATAAGATGGATATGGTGTATTGAGAGGAGATAATAGGTATTGATCAAACTAGATGTGACCAAAGTGTACAAATGATGCTATGTCATATCAAAGATTGCATGGGGAAATAATTCCACCAACCGTGTTAGAGGTAAATAAGAAGGGAATCCAAGTAACACAAGGCACATGATACCAAAATAGAAGTTAGCATATAACCAACGATAGTTAGCTATATCAAAGATCATGAAGAAAAATTGGCTGGAAGGAACTCATAAACCTAATGTTGACATAGCAAAGGGGTTTGTGATGTAACTTATACGTAGGAAGAGTTTTCTCCATAAGCAGTGTTCCCTAAATCCAAGCTCCAACTCTGGGAAGGGGAAAGAGCACATTGATCAATGCGAGAAGTTTGCTAGAAGAAAGCTGATCAATTCATGAAGATTTCTTAGGATGTTGATAAAATATAAGGCTAATCAAAGTGGGAAGCCTTCGATGCCATGATAAAAAATAATATCCATTCTTCAAGGGTATGTTCTACTTTATACATGTATGATATAGATGAAAAAAATGATACATGATAGCCATCTTTCGAGGGATTATTCTATTGATTTTAATTTCTTTTGATTGATTTTTTTATATGAATAGTTGTCCTTCAAGGGAGCAATATGTTATTGATAGCTTTTGAGTTTTGATAAGAGCACCCATGAAGTTTGAATTTTAACATGGGGGAGAGTTGGTACTAGCTAGGTAGACCACTTAGGAAGGGATAATTAATGCACAAGAGACACTTGTGGACCCTTTGCATGGTTCTAATAGGTAGATAAGAGGGTGATGGATGTATTGATCACGAACCTCTTAGCGAGAATGGAAAACCTATCCATAAGGAGAATGTTATGGATAGAGCTATGGTGCCCATATTTAAGTTCATTCCGAGGAAAGTAAAGGTAGACCATATAGTTCCAAATCATTACATTGATAGATGGAAGAGGCTAATGATGGAGGAATGATCTAAGGATACAAATAAGTGCTCACTAGTAGTCCTACTAACAATAGAATGGTCACAAGTGCAAGGTAATAAGTGATTCCACTTTTGATTTACCATCAAGGGAGGCCAAATGGTAGGCTCTTGAACCATACTTATGTGTGATTATGTATGGTCTAATCTAGTTAGGGGAAAAATTTCTACGTTGGATCCTTTCAAGAGTAGTAATGATATGGTTTTCTATAAGGATGAGGTTTCTGGCATTGTAGTTTCGATAGGATAGGATGATAACTTGAAAAATATGGGATATGATGAGATATATGAGGGAAGATAAAATCTATGCACTACCATTAAGGAAGCGAAGACAATATGCATCCCTAATGATATGAGTATATGGCCACAAAATTGGACTTAGGATGAGATGAATATGATGAATGGAAATACTGAGGAAGCAAGGAAGATATGTGTCCTAGTGAGATGAAAATGGATACTAAAGTGGAATTTGGATGGTGTAGTCACAAAATCATGCACTTTAGACATTATTTATCCCAGTCTCATACTACTATTTAAAAGGTTCTTAAGTGAAGAAAGTACTAATTAACCCCCATCTTTTGGCCATCTTGGTTTATTTTATTTTGTCATTACCAACCTCTTGCACCCATATGCCTAGTTAGCTTCTATTATTCTACATCATTTTAGCCTTGACTGGGGCACCCAGATTATTATTGGCGTGCTCATGGGCACCCTAGTCCCACCAAGGGCGCCTTGGCCCCTTTTTCAATTTCTTGCCACTTTTTTGGATATTTCTAATCATTTTAGATCTTTATCTTTCTTGTGGTTGGCCTTCTCGAGGTTAACTAAAAAATTAGATCAAGAGAACCCTATAAATATAAAGCTATGAGACCATAATGAGGGACCAAGCATCACTTACTACTATTACTCATCTATATTTGCATCCATCTATTCCATTGGAGATCACTTGTATCCACATAGCTCCATCATCAAGGCACAAGGCTAGGACATATGCATCACACTTCATAGGGGGATGGATTCTATTTTATTCCATGTACACACGATATTACATTTAGTACACATAGTTATTTCTTGCTACTTCACAAAGTGTGAATGACATAAGAGAAACCTAGGGCATGTTCACATACACTTGCACGTAGAACTACATCAGGTCTAAGATGTGGTGTAGTGTTCATTTAGTAATTCCACCATTGTGGCAGCTGAAGTCATTTTGACCCCTTCATATGCATTTTTTATTTTTAGGGTTTGATGCTTATTTTGGGGTCTTACAGGACTTCCTCTCATCTTGAATTATTGATGACATCTAAAGGAGCACGAAGAATCTGATACGACACATAGTGAAGGTTACATATCACCTCCCAACCCTGCAAATATTAGTTTAAAAGATTTTTCACATACTAGGGTGCCCAGATTTTAGATCAGAGCACCCGCAGGCACCCAAATCCCTCTCTTGGTGCTCCGGTCTATCTAGATCCTCTAGATCCATCCTTTTTGGTACTTCTGCATAGTTGTTCATGCTTCTAATTTTTCCAATCATCACTACGACACTGTCCTACGAGCATCTTCTATTCAACTGATTTTTTTCCTCTTCCTTCTTACAAATTAGGGTTAGCATTTCCTTTTACGTAATTGTTTAGCTTATTTACATACTTCTTTATTGCATTTATTTGTTTTATTTACAACTATTCATAGCTTAGATTAACTATCCCCACACTACATAGTTAATTTTAGTTAATCATTTTGGTGAACCCGAGTCGATCATTCACGCCTCTACTTTCTTCATCCCTAGGATTAAGTCATCATGAATATCTAAACCAATGATTACTTGATTGTAAATCCTAATTTAATATATAGATTACAACATTTTCTTGCCACTACTCACATTCGTGCTGACATGCATCTTGATTCATTTTATTAAGCATTTGTTGATGCATTTTTTGCACACCTAGTTTTTAATTCTAACCTTTCTGCTGGCATTCACAATTTTGATAATGACCCACCTTTTCATATCATATCTCACATTCATAATGTAGTTGTTAAGCGTACTCTAATTGATAATGGATTTGAGCTTAACTTGTGTCCTATGTCATTCCTTGAAGTTTTTAAGTCTTTCTGCTTGTGACGTTAGCCCATCTAGTATCTCACTACGTGCTTATAATGGTTTTGTCCTTCCATGCCTTGGTCACATTACATTTCTAATTAATAATGGTCTGAATATTGTACACACTATCTTTTTTTTGTTGACTTCCTAGTCTCCTACAACTATCTCCTTGGTAGGACATGGATTCACGTCATGCAATAATTCACTTCCACTATACATAATTGAGTCAAATTCTTACATGAGAACATGGAGTATACCATTTTTCGTGACCATGATCCATTCCAATATTACAATTGGGCTCCTAATACCACTCTTCCTATTTTACGCACTGATGTCACTGACGAGCCCCTACCTATCAAATAACCACCCCACCTACCACCACTTGATGGTACCATTTTTATGATAGATGTAATTTCTTCTATGCCACCTACAACTACTACTACTACTACTACTACGATTACTTATCAGAGGCCTGTGTAGTTTATGGACATCACTCTATCACATCCACCTTCACATACACCACCTACCTTAGTGCACTCACCACTTACACACTTTTCATGAATGACTCGTACTGGTAACATATCCCATTTGATCCTACATGTGATAGCACTATATGTTCCCATGATGGTCTAGTTTTTCTTGGTTTCACCTTTAAGAATATATGTCCTTCTACTCGTGGCCATCATCTCTATTATGGCTTTATCAATATTACTATTGCTTATGGTTTACGTGTATTTAATCTTATGGTCTACTTATCACATACCCCTTGTTATTCTCCACTCACATTAGGTGAATCTTGTCTTACTTATATTGGAGGCACATTAGATCCCCGTCATATAGACATTTCATTTCCTATGCCCTTCGGTTGTGTTTTTATTTGCAATAGTTCTTTTCTTGGCTATTCAAAAACTCTCACTTGTTGGTATGCACATGGTTTCTCACTTCCCCCATAATCCATTCACTTATGAGGAATATGTTATGGGCATGTAAAACTTATGCCTTAATGGCTCATTTCATGATCAACCAGACATTATTGCTTATCAATTCACCAATGCTTATCCATATGACTTTAACCCAGAGAACAACAATCTTCTTGATGAATTTATGTGATCTTATTACACACACACATTTAAGGGGCATAGACCTTAACACATCTTCCCCCTTCATTCTAGTATACTTACATCATATTCTTTGCATTCACACATAGCATCATCTCATCTTACATAATAATGCATATGTTCTATTGTCGACCATTTCCCAATGACACGCTCTTTTGCTTCAGTTCACACTTGACTATTCAGGGCTTACTACACATGAACCCCACACACTGCACACTAAACTTATTCCTACATTACGTTTCATATACCACACATTCTACAACATTTTTACATTTGTGCATTTACACATCATATATTATACTAGTCACCATTATATCTATACAATTGTCTATGCATCTTACAGTCTACAATACTTATCTCACATACTACACTATTTATTTATCTACATACCTTACATACCACTCATTTTAAACCACACATTTTCACACATATTATACATATTATACTAGTATTCATCACATATGATTCTAGCCTTACATCATTCTACATACTACATTACTCGTCTATCTACATACATTACACCTATTGCACTCTACACTATACATTGCATTATCATATATACTATGCTTAGTCTAAATCACACATATAACACTTGACACTCTACATCATACGTGTAGACACCCATAATTATGCCCAAGGAATTTAAATTCTTAAATTACGCTAATTATCTCCTTTCTCGTAAATTGATGACATATCATCAAAAGCACTCATATTCCCTCTTATTATCATTAATTAATTATAATACGCTAATTGATTAAGTCACCTATCCATCTAATGACCTAATTAATGACCTTCTGTTAATTATTCACCCCTTCTATCTAGACTAATTAATTAGCTTTCCCTTCCATTTAAACAATAAATCAATATTTAATTGATTTAATCCCCTTCTAATAGCCTAAATCATACTAATATTCCTCTAATTAGCTTCTATAAGCTTACATCTACCTATTATTTAATCACCTTTGATTAATTAAAACACCCCCCCAACTCCCATGACTTGCTAAGTATAAATTAAACCCTTCTAAAGTAAGGTTACCTTTTATAAAGCAACCTTATCCATTCCTAATCATGTTTTACCTTTATCCCACATGCAAAGGGATGAAGTGTTTCCTTTATCCATTGGGCTATATAAGGAGCCCTCCTTCTACCTTTATACCTACACCTAAACTTCTTGAGAAAGCAAATGCAAAGCATATAGCAAAATAGACTAAGAGCTTGCCTTTTGTTTTCTTGAGAGTTCATCATCTTGAAGAGTTAAGCCTCTTTCCTAAGTGCTTAGGTCATATGGGAGGTGTCAAAAGGGTCTTGTAGCCCAACTTTGACAAGCCGTCATTCCTAGGTTCTTAGAACACATAGAACAACCATTTTTGATAGCCATGGAGCCTACCTAGGTCCATTTCATTTATTTGTTGTTAGAGAATAGAGGATTTTAGATGTTTAGCATTGTGAGCTTCAAATTTTTATTGATGAATGTTAGCATCTAACTCTTGTTTAATTCTTATCATGATTGTGCTAAGTAGTTTTTTTTAATTCTTGCTAATTAAGGCTATTTAGGTGTTAGTCTTTTACTCATATTAGCATTAGTTTAAAAACAACACATGCACACATTTGGAACATCCGGTGGGACCCTAGTCCCTTAGAATTTTAGTTTAAATTTCATTATTTTGGATAACTTTTGATATGCACATGTAGTAATTAATGTCCATTTTCTTGGAATTTTTACTAATTTTATATGTGTAAGTTCTTGTTCATAGCCATCATTTTAATGGGTTGTTGCCACTTTTAAACGAAGTATTGTCAGCTTTCTTGTGTTTTTTTCCATATTTTGGTTGCAGCGGTGGCACAAGCACACTTTTAGGAGCGCAGACACATTTTTGGTGGCACAGGCACCTCTCAGGTGGCACAGGCACACTGTCAAAACCTAGTTCTCTGTTTATCGATCCTGGCGCATACGCACTAACCCCGGCACACATACCCTAACCAGCGCATAGATGCACTAACCTGGGTGCAAATGTCATTTCATACTGTACCTTCACTGTAAATCAAAACCTGTCAGATCAATTCCTACACCCTAACCCGAGCGCACACACTATTTTAGTGGCATAGATGCATTTCTGGTGGCGCATGTATTCTGTTAGAATCCAGGACTGTTTTACAAAGTGGTGGCACACATGCTTTTCCAGTGGTGCACACACTTTTTTGGTAGCACAAGCATTTTTTGTAAATATCTGCCTATTTTTATCGAAGGTAGCGCATACACTCTTTTCGTGGCACACACGCCTCTCGGGTGGCGCAGGTGCACGATAAGCCAAAATCACACTAAGTAGTGCACATGTCATTTTGGTGGTGCACATGCCTCTCGAGAGGCACAGGTGCACTATAAATCAGAAAAACATAGAGTGGTGTATTCACCCTAACCCGCATGTAGACACCAAAATAGGGGCGCAGGTGTCCTTTTGTTTTCTTGAAATTATTGTGTTGATGTGCAAACATTCTTACAGGTTTTATCTAATCACATACTTGTCTTTGCAAGTTGTTTTTACTTGATTATATATGCTTTGCACATTTAATTTTAGGAATAAGATTGTGTATGCTCTTCCCTCACGTCCCTTGGAGCGATCTTGGGAATCAAAAATGATTCTTAAGTCCTTTTGATGCTTTGAGGTTATTAGGAATATTTGAATTAGAATTGATGAACTTGGTGTAGATGAATTAAAGTGTTTTTCCATTTGATATCTTTTTTGGATTTTGGAAACATCACATATGCTCTTATCTTGCATCCTTGGACGATCTAGAGAATCAGAAATGGTGTTTTCTCTTTTGATGGAAAACTACTAAAAATCGTCATACAGGACCAAAATGCCATCTCTTGTCAAAGAATGGAGGAATCAAAATAAAAGTCAAAAACTACTAATACAATTGTTATACAGGTTGCCAAAAGGTGTTTCAAGCAAACCACACCTAATTAAACAAGATAAAATGAACAACATATTCAAAACACTGTATTGTAGGTTTTGGAAAAGGGTACGTCCCTCTCTGCTCAACTGGAACATAACCCCTTTGGCATAACGCCTTAAGCTACAACAATGGGGGTGGTTCTAGGAACCCCAAAGTAGTCCACACAAGAGGGAACCTTGTGGACAAAATGGGAAGTGCTCCGCACTACCTATCTGACTAGTGATTCCTTTGTGAGATAGAGTTACAAGTTGTCCCTACGCGACCCTTTTAAGTACACGATGGATGCATTTACTGCCCACTGTGCTTGAAGGGGGAAAAGTTGAGATACTCCCAAGATAGTCGGGACTATTTGGGTAAATCGTCCCACTCATGGATAATCTTTGTAACACCTAGGATGAGAGAACCACCTAGGAAAATATACTTTGGCCAGGAGCCCACTTTGACCATTCTAAAATAGTGTTGAGTTGTGAACCATCTTTTTATTGCAAAATGTGTGACGCATTACTTTCGCTTAGTTTTTACTTGCCTTAGGGTGAGGTGAAACTCTGCCGAAGTGAAGCCAACATTTTTCATCCCATTTTTGATTTTCTTCCTTCACATTCTTTTGACACTTTGTTGATCAGAAGGAGGGTGACTACCTTTGTGTTACCAATCAATTGTTTCTGCCACTTTTTTGTCCATTTACGCCCATCCATGTTTGCGGCTGGGTAAGTTAAACATCTAAAGTGCACAGAGACGTATTCATATCATTGGTGGCCATTATGATCTTGATACCCATGTCAAGATCATCATTGTAGCTAGGTGTGGTTCATCATCTTGAACTTCCTTAGAAGGGTTAGCTTGTTTGTATCGTATCACTACAATTTTGATATTTACGTCTTGTTTCTTATAAACTCGACCGAAATATCTATATTGCAAGGTTACACTACACACATTTTAACTATTCCTTGCTATACTTTAAGCTTTTTAGTTTGATTCTATTATTACCTCGATTTTGAAGAGTGCTAGGTGTTACCACTCGTGTGTGTTATATCAATAGTACCTTGATATCAATACCTTACTTTCTCACAAAGTTTGGTTAACATATCTTGGTGATATTATTGTGTCACTCATGAATTGTAATTGGCACTTTTTGAGATATAGGTCTTAATCAAGTTTGAGCTCACTTCTAGTATATCTTGTTAGGAGGTCACATTAACTTTTTATATTTACTTACGTTTTGTTCATTCTCTTGAACTTGGCATAAGTGATAACATCTTGTTAATTATCTTGTGACACTAAACTACTTTTCGAGATGTAGTCTAGGAGGTACTTTATTGGATAGGTTTTGATACCAAACATTTGTGTCACTTGTGATTTATCACTCTATCACATTGGTATTCTCACATTGTTATTCATTCATATTCTTGACAATTTATCTTGCATTTCACTTAGGTGTGGTCACAAAGTTTTGAACACATTTACAACTTACCCTAGTGAAACTATCACAAAACATGGCTCCTAAAACATGATTAGGACTCAAGAAACAAAAATACAAGGAACAACAACCGCAAGCTTGGGAAGCCTCTAACAGACAAGGGTCGAACCCCTTTATTGGACATGATCTAGGGCCTCTGTTTTATGCAAAAAAAGAGATAGAAGATATGGTCGATCATAGTGGTAATGAATTGAAATCTCCACACACAGAATTCAACTTTGACCCCACTTTATTAGATGAGTTTCTTTTCAGAAATAAAGATAGAGTGTTAGCACGGGTCGTAGAATTAGGGGCCAAATTGCCCACTAAAAATGAAACAATCCCACCTGCGAATAATGCTAATGAGGAAGAATGACCCCTTATCAATATGGAGGATATTTTGATGCATGGACATGCTTCTACCTCCAACACAGGAAACAATAAGATAGTGGGACATAAAATACCCTTTATCAAAGTGCCACGTAGAAACACGACCGTACATGAAAATGGTGAAGAACCTCCATAATGTGAGGAAGAGGAGGAACCTTTAGAAGAAGAAACCACAATTCAACAACAGATTAGTAACCTAAGCCAAAAATTAGCTTTGCTAACCTCCCATGTATAGAAGGAAGTAAGAAAAAATGTTCAAAAGTCAAGGCCTAAGGTTAAGATCAATGAACTCCATAGAGAAAACCAAGAAGAAGATGATACGGGGTACCGTCGGGTATATCTCCCCACTTCTCCCACTAGAGAACAATTGCTCACACAAGAGGTACAGTCTATGAAAGCAACACTCACAAGCCTCCAAGAGAGCAATATAGGGAGCATTAGAAAGTATCAATATGAAGAATTATGCCCCTATCCTTTTGACAAGACTATGACCCTTCAACCCTTTCCCAAGAAATTTGATATGCCAAAATTTGACAAATATAAAGGGAAGGGAGATCCATGGGATCATGTCAAATATTTCTATATGGCATGTCAAGAGGTGTCTTATAGTGACAATTATCTCATCAGACTTTTTCCCAAAAGTCTCGGAGGTCAAGCCTTGGAGTGGTTTACATGCTTACCATGGGGATCAATTTTCACCTAGCCAAAATTGGCAGAAAGTTTTGTGCATCACTTCTCATACAACATAGAGACTGATGTCACCATGGAAGATTTATGTGGCACCAAGAAACACCCTAATGAGACTTTCACCAGCTTCCTCCAATGGTGGAGAGGGATAGCTAGCCACTTCCCTTACGATTTCCCTAAAAAGTATTTGGTTAGTATTTTCATTCACAACCTAATCCCAGACATAGCCTTCCACCTCCAAATGCATTGTGTTCACACTTTTGAGGAGGTAATTGAAAAAGGGGTTCAAATAGAGAAAAATCTTATTGCCAAAGGAACTCTCAAGTCCCAATCTAGAGATAATCAAAATGTTAAACCCATGAAGAAGCCGAAGGTTTTTAAAAAAACAAAAATGTGGTAGGACATAGGATCACTGATTCCAAACGTGTACAAACGGTCCAAACCAGTCAACCTTTTAAACTAACCAAAGGGCCAATTCAACCACCACCAAAGTGAAGAATGTTCACCCCTCTTAATGAACCTTTTTCAATTATACTAAAACAATTGGATGCGGCCCACATGATGACATATCCTAAGACACAACCATTTTTTGACAATGCTCCAAAGCCTTTATGGTACAAGGAGCATGAATATTGCAAGATGCATCATGTGTCAAGGGGCATAAGATAGAAAAATGTTTGTGACTCTGTCATTATATCCAAGACCTCATTGACAATGGGGAGATAGAGGTGGACAACCCAGGAAAAACACAAACACCTAACGAGAAAATGGGGATATATAAAGAGCCATTCCCCAATCATGATAAATCAAAAAAGTCAAAGCCGGATCGGGGAGAGTCATCCCAAGGTTATAAAGCAGTGAATTACTTGTACACCAAAAAAGACAACAATCATTATGATTCACTTATTGGATGTATTCACTCTCCTACTGACCATGTCAACACCATCTGAATCAAGGGAAAGGACTGCTTCATGATAACAAGGTGTGTCCACCTCATGATTCTGGAACCTTCTCTGTCAACCTCTCAAACTGGTAAATATAACCTCTTAGAGAAACTTGAGAAGACGTCTGCTAAGATTTCAATCTTAGATCTTCTTAAGATATCCAATGTACACAAAGACATTCTATACCAAACTCTTTAGGGGTCGGGAGTGCCATTAGAGGTCGATCCCACACATCTGCAAGCCACAGTTGCAAACATCATACCAAATGAACATATTTCCTTCAACCATAGGGAGATCCCTACTGAGAATCCAACACATAATCTTCCTTTATATATTGAGGTAGTTGTCACCCACAGGAAGATCAAATGAGTGCTTGTGGACAACGAATCAGGGTTGAACATTTACACACTCAAGTTGGTTAAACAGTTAGGACATACTGAGGTAGATCTTGAGTCCAATATCATCACTATCACCACATACGACAATGTGGAAAGGGAGTCAGTGGGCACAATCACGTTGCCCATGGAGGTGGGTCCCACTTGCCATCAGACAAAGTTTCATGTCCTAGACTTGGAACTTCCATATAATATGCTTCTAGGCCGACCATGGATTCATGCCATGTAGGCCGTACCATCGATGTTTCATCAGTGCATTAAATTGAAGCATGAGGGACACACCATTACAATACAAGGAGATTTAGAGCCCTTCGCTCACTGTAGAGCTCTCAATAGCTTTACATGAAAGGGCACATATGCATGTCCCTCCACCGATATAGTTGTCCCTCTCCAATCTGAGGCCATGGAATCCTAGATAGATTCAGATTCTCTCAGTTCTTGCACCCATGGTGCATCTACATCAACATCTCCTTTTGATTCATGGGAGATGAAAATCCTTGAATATGGTTGTGGGGAATACAATGTACAGCAAGCACTCTTGGTTTCAGACCTCTCATTGTCACCCAAGACTAGAGGTTGACCCAACTATCACTTCAGAAGACCTAGAAATGAACACACTATTGGGTCATTCTTACCTAGAGGCTTGTTGGCTGAGGAAAAATTGTTAGATCCACCTACAACTTGGGTCCCAGAGGATACTCATCCATCCTATTATCAAACCCCTGAATACGAGAAATCTAGTAAAAATGTACTCCATGGGCTACAAAGCCCTAGCATGTGGAAGAAATGAACAAGGACAGAGAGAACCAGTGCCTCTTCCGCATTTCAAAACAGAAAGATATGGCATTGGGATTCACCCTTATGGAGCACACCCCAATGATCAAGATGCTACTTGTTCTGAACATGAGGATAGCTCTGACTATCTAGACAATGATACAGATTCCCATTGTATCCAATATGAGGATCTTGCCTCCACAAACCTATTCATGAACAATGTTTTCCTAACCATAACCCCTACAGAACCAACCCTTGACCTTGTTTACCCTTCCCTTGTTGAATGGGACCAACAACGTCACATGTCGCTAGATTTATTTGAGAATGACAAGCTATTGCAGAGTTCATGGGAATTC
Source organism: Taxus chinensis (assembly GCA_019776745.2). Taxonomy (NCBI): domain Eukaryota; kingdom Viridiplantae; phylum Streptophyta; class Pinopsida; order Cupressales; family Taxaceae; genus Taxus; species Taxus chinensis. Next base: position 76,039,857 of record CM034154.1, on the reverse strand, counting down.
GGATACAATTCCCATTGGAGACCACAAGAAGGGTTTCTTTATTGACTTGGATACCTGTGCCTACTTCGGTGAGGAGGCTGAGCTTCGTGGTCAACAAAACTTAAAGAAAAGTGAGGGAAAAAGTTCCAACGTAAAGCCTCGGCAAAAATCAAAGTCCAAGTCACACAGTGAAAACCTCTTTGAGGCACTGGCCAACAAACAAGTAAAAAAATCAAAGGACAAACAAAGTGACCATGCCAAGGATGAAAATCTCATGGAGACATCCTTGGATGAAGATCTCAACCTTCCTCCTGATCCTACACGTATGGAGGACTTGTCCAAATTACTAGTCGAGGAAACCATTGATGTGAATATTGGTATGGAAGAAGACCCCAAGATAGTAAAATTGGGAGCATCACTCTCTACTAGAGAACAGAAGACATTCACTATGCTACTGCAAGAGTTTATAGACGTGTTCGCATGGTCTTACAAAGACATGTCAGGCTTAGATCCAAATTTGGTCATGCACAACCTAGTTGTGCACGCAGACACTAAGCCTATCAAATAGAAGCTCAGAAAGATGCACCCGAGGGTAGCCTTACTGGTTAAAGAAGAATTGGAAAGGTTGTTTGCGGCAAGATTCATCCAACCTATTTATTATTCTGAATGGATATCCAACATCATCCTTTTCCAGAAAAAGCCTATCGGTATTAGAATTTACACGGATTTTAAAGACATTAATAAGGCTTTCCCTAAAGATGATTTTCCACTACCAAATATTGACATGATTGTCGATTCAACAGCATGGTATGAGATGCTATCTCTCATGGATGGCTTTTCGGGATACAACCAAATCAAGATAGCTGAGGAAGATCAGCACAAAATGGATTTCACGACTCCTTGGGGTACCTTCTATTATCAGGTGATGCCATTTGGTCTCAAAAATGTAGGACCTACTTATCAGTGGGAAATGATAGTAATTTTTCATGATATGATTCATGATATCATGGAGGACTACATGGATGACATCCTTGGAAAGTCTAAGACAAGAGAAGATCACCCTGTCATTTTATGGCGTATCTTTGAGTGCCTACAAGAGTACAAGGTCAGGTTGAATCCAAATAAGTGTGTATTTGGTGTGCTATCAAGAAAATTGTTGGGCTTCATTGTATCAAGACGAGGAATTGAGGTAGACCCTGCTAAAGTGTCTGCTATTACTGAAATGCCTCCACCTAAGAATATTAAGCAACTATGTATCTTACAGGGGAAAATCTAGGCCATTCGCCACTTCATCTCTCAGCTCATAGATAAGTTCCACTCATTCACCCACTTGCTTAAAAAGGATGTCACCTTCATCTGGGGACCAGAGCAACAGCAAGCCTTTGCTTTGCTTAAACAATACCTGGCTAATCCACCTATCCTCATGCCTCCAACTCCTGGAGAACCACTCTTTCTCTATATCTCTGCTACACAATTTGCTATTGGTGCGCTGCTCACCCAATATGACCTTGGTCATAAGGAAAAAGTGGTGTATTATCTCAGTCGCACTCTCATCGCCTATGAGCTCAACTATCCTCAAATTGAAAAATCTTGCTTGGCTGTTGTTTTTACTTTTCAAAAACTTCACCATTATCTATTGAATACCAAAACCAAGCTAATATCCAAAGTTGACCCACTCAAGTACTTGTTATCTAAACCTACCCTCACAGGTAGAATGGCTAATTGGATCATTCTACTAAGTGAGTTTGATATAGAATTTGTGCATCAGAAATTGGTTAAAGGAAAAGTACTTGTTGACCAGCTAGCAGAAGTACCTTTGCAAGGCACTGAACCTTTAAATCTAGATCTTCCAGATGCCTCCTTGCTCTACATTGAAGAATTTGTCATGTGGCAGGTGCATTTTGATGGGTCCTTTACTTTTCACGGTTCAGGCACAGGGGTAGTCCTTATTACTCCTTCTGGTGACCCTATACCATAGGATTTTCACCTGGGATTTCCTTGCACAAACAATATCACCAAGTATGAGGCACTTATCATAGGGATGAAGCTAGCTATCAAGTGGAACATTCATCATGTCAAGGTTGTGGGTGATTCTCAGTTAATTATCAAATAGGTTAATGATGAATACAAGGTTAAGGATGACAAGCTCATACCTTACAAAAAGCTAGTAGAAACTCTAAAGGAGTACTTTGTGTGCATTACCTTTGAACAAATTCCAAGAGCACAGAACAGATCGGCAGATGCTATGGTGACAGTGGGTTCTATGCTTCGTATTCTGCCAGGGAATAATGACATGTTGTTCTTTGTAGAAAATTTACGCCATCCTGCGTATGACATGCCAGAATCTTGTCTGGCTTGTGATGTTGTTGGTCCTAATTCACCATGGTATGAGCCCATCTTTACCTATCTCAAGGACAACATTTTCCCTCTCGATATATCCCATTCCAAAAAACAAAGCCTGATTCACCAAATAGCACGTTACACCCAGTTAGGAGGTACACTTTATCATTGTAGATACGATGGGAATCTGTTACGTTGTCTTGACATGATGGAGTCAATCCAAGCAATCAAAGAAGTACATGAAGGGGTGTGTGGAGCACATACAAATGGAATGGTTTTGGCCAAGAAATTGTTAAGAGTAGGCTACTATTGGCCTACCATGGAAACTGATTGTTGCAATTATGTCAGGAAGTGTGTACTGTGCCAGAAGTATGGAAACTTCATCCATGCTCCATCGCAACCATTGCAACCTATCACTACCCCATGGCCATTCTCTAAATGGGGACTTGACTTGATAGGAAAACTTACCCCTACCTCATCTGATGGTCATACCCACATCATCACGGCTACTGAATACTTTACAAAGTGGGTGGAAGCTGTCCCTTTAACCTATGTGATAGGATCTCAGATTTCCAAATTTATCATGAATCATATCATTTGTCGATATGGAATTCCTGCAGCCATTGTTACGGATAATGGGAAGTCATTCAAGAATAAAATAGTGAAAATTCTTTGTCAATAGTTCCAAATCTAGTTAAAATGGTCTACACCATATTACCCTCAAGGTAACGGACAGGCCAAAGCCACAAAAAAAACTTTGGTGAGAATAATGGAGAAGATGGTCAGCAAAACAGGTCGTAATTGGCACTTGCAAATCCACCCAGCCCTTTGGGATTACAGGACCTCCATTCGCACTCCTATGGGTGCGACACCTTATTCTCTAGTATTTGGGATAGAATCCATCATCCCATTAGAAATTGAACTTCCTTCCCTGAGAATTTCTCTTAGGGACTATCTGGATAAAGATGAGGATTACCAGGTAGCAAGACTGGCTGAATTAGAGCTCCTCAATGAGAAGCACATTCATGCTCTTAATCACCTTAAAGTGTATTAGAACAGGGTCTCCAAAAACTACAACAAGAGAATCATACCTCGTCATTTTGAGGTTGGTGATTTAGTCATGAAGGAGAATCAGTTCAACACAAGAGTGGAATGAGAAAAGAAAGGGAAGTTTGAACCACATTGGTTGGGACCCTACGTTATTGTGGCCAAATACGGCACAGGGGCATACAAACTTACTCACCCCAATGGTGATGAGCTCCGTGAGCCCATGAACGCCATGCATCTTAAGTGGTTCTATGCTTAAACATGGCGTGGAAAGTCAAAAAAGTGAAAAACTCAAAAAATATGGTAAAATGATCAAAAATACAAAAAAAATCAAAAAGAGAAAAAAGGTCATCCACAAGTGAAAACCATGCAATTGTGGAACTTTGGGTAAGTCCTCGGGTGAAAACCAGTTTTCAACACCTTCAGAAGATTTGTTGTTCACAAGCATCTAACATCTAGAGGGTAGTTTTGGTTGGCCTAGCCCTAGTTCTACCTTTGAGATTCCCTATGAGCCCAATCTTGTCAAGCCTTGATCCGAATTTGTCTTCTTTTATTCATCTGTGAGGGGCATGGTCTTTTTCTATTCCCCATCTTACGCTGGGGGCAATTCAACAACTTCACCTTCTTGTCCATAAGCGTGTGGCTTCTACCCTTGTATATTCCCCTTCTAACACAGGGGGCATCCATGCTTTCTTGGTTACCTATACATAACTCTAGAAAACCATTAGAAAACCACAAAAACAATAGAAAATTGTTTCTCAAAAATTGCAAAAACATTCAAAATATTTCAAAACACAAAAACAATAGAAAATTGTTTCAAAAACCTAAACAATAGAAAATTGTTTCACAAAAACCTAAACAATAGAAAATTGTTTCAAAAAAACCTAAAACAATAGGAAATTGTTGCATGAAAACAATCTTACAAAAACATTTACTTGCATTGTCTTGTTTCTTGCTTTTCTTGTTTCTTGTATAGTTGTTTTATGTTTTTGCTTTAGTGTTGTTGCTTGGGCATACTTTGTTAGGATTCATATTTTCTTGCTTGGATTAGATTTATTCTTGCTTTTGCATATTGAGGTGTGGTTTTGCATGCTAGTGAATCCTGGTGGTTTATTATGTTATTTCATTGTGTTCTTTGTTATAATTTGATTGTGTTTATTGCATGTGCATTGTTTTGTTATCACAACATCACATTACCATCATATCATCACATCTAACATCATCTATACATCATATATCAAGAAAAAGCTAAGTATACATCATACATGAATGCTAAGCTAATCATCACATATCGTATCATCAAATGGGGGCAAGAGGGATCGCAAATATCAAAATCTATCCCCCCGCACCCTTATCATCATATCATCCCATCCACTAAGTATGGCACATCTCATAAACAAAACACATTTGATATATTCTACAAGATCACATCATCTAGAAATCAAAACATGCATGTGGTACATCAACAAGATCATCAATACATATACATGTCAAATCAAATCAGAAATGCATCATCAACACATCTATCTATCCATGAGAAGTAATAAACAAATGTCCATCTCATATACACATATGTCATGTCACAAATGTCCAAATCATACATATGTGGTATATCTGTATAAAAAATGGTATATCAGCATGGCAGTACATCATAAAAGCCTTCATCTGAGGCATACAAAAGAATGGTATGTAAAAGGGAATAAAAGCCTTCATCAGAGGCATACAAAATAATATCAAAAATGCCTTCATCTGACGTGTACAAAGGTGATACATCTATAACAGAATAAAATCCTTCATCAGAGGCATGTGTCAAAAATGTTATACCAATACAAAATGAATATACATGGAGCACAATCTACTCATAGCCTTCATAAAAAGGTATACGTGGATATACAAAATATCAAGGCTGACTCGAGCCCTCTGAAGGTGTGGTTAGCCTATCTCATGGAGGTCACATGGCATGAGCATCGCCAACTCTCTCTGGTCGTGGCTACTCCATTGAGGCTTGAGGCCTCTTTGATCTAGTCCCTTTGTTGGACTTCTGACTATAAGATGGCACCCATCACTCAGAAGGCACTACCTCAGTATAAATATTTGTAGTATAAGGCCCTTCCCTCTGCTATAGCCAAATATCTGTGTCCGGGAAGTCACTGTGGTACCCTTTGTGTGTTGGTAGGATGTTATCTCTATTATGGCTTGGGACAACTCTACCTGACCCGCTACATGCTCTGCGCTGAGCCTATCTCGCTCTAAAATCATAGGCTGTAGTTGTGCCTATGTCTGCTGGTGTAATCTTGTAACCTGGGCCATCTATTGTAAGCCATCTGTCGAATTCGCTGGAAGATCACATCACTATTACCTCCTGGGCCAGCCTGGGCCCAAGCTTGGTCTCTCTCTGATAACAATGTCATGATCTGGGTCTGAGCTTGATCGTGCTCAGCTTTCGTGGTCACACACCAGCCTCGGGCCTCATCTCTCTCTTCTCTAGCCGTGTCTCTCTCGGCTAAAGCCTACTATAGTTGATGTTGTAATGTGGCTATCTGTGCCACTCATTGTGCCACTAAGACTAGTCCTTGGGGTGCTCTCAATGACTGGCCCTACTCTAGGACCCTCACTCTCAAAATCTACGCTGGTACCTGTACTAGGCCTTGTGGCCTCGGTCCCTGTGCCTGTGGGCACCCTGCTCATCATGTGGAAGGCCATCAAATGGATCCTCTGGATCAGGACCTACTACTCTCTCTCTCTTCTCTGAACCATGCCAAATCTCTATAGGTGGAGGAGTGCCTACTACCCAGGCCTCCTCCGAGATGGTAAGATGCCGAGGTAACACAGTGGCATACCAAGCCACATAATATGCTATTTGTCATCCTAGGTCCCTGACCTATCGTGTTGTGTGCCATGCTTATGAGACCACATGTGAAAATCTCACCCTAGCTCAGGCCACCAGTATGCAAGGCCCCATAGTATGCCTCTCTGAATCTCTATGGGCATACCAGATATCTAGCTGTGGGACCCCTTGTACTATGCCAAGCTACCGCTAGTACCTGTCAACTCGATACAACTCTATAATATAGCTGTGACTACTGATGATAAAGTTCTCTACTGAGCACACACTGAGCTATGTGGCATCCTCTGACCACTGGATATGCATGTAAGGCCTCCATATAATATCTATCTCGAGTAGCTCATCAAACTCTCACCTGTATCTGAATAGGCTACCTAGGTGGCCTCGTGCATTGCCACCTACTGATACCCACACCATGTAAGATGGCTCCTTTGGGTCTTGGACACGTAAAGTGCCTATAGGGCGTCTGATCACAATATGGTCCCATGACCAAATTTGTAGCAAAGAAGTTGGCCCCACGGTCTTTTGATCGTGGTAAGTAATCAAATACAGATCCCAGTATAAGTGGGCCAGTATGCAATGTCCCCAAAAATATTGCTCGCCACTAAAAATACCATGTACCAATGGTAATAACCCTCTCGGAAATGACGTCCCTGTCTTATCAGTGAGAAAAACCCACTGATAAGAGACATAATGTACAGAGGCCCCTGATGCAGTGTAGGGTCAGAAATGCACTCGTGCAAGGCTATGGTCATACCGTCATGCGGTATGTCATCTATATCAAACAGATCATTGCATGCTACTCTAATCAGCCCTACATCAGAGCTATACTCAATCAAAGTGCCTATGATCGACACTCAGAGGATCCACCATATGTCCTCCAGGGTCACAGTCATCTCCTCTATAGGAAATTGGAATTACTGGCTCTCGCTATGCCATCACTCGGCTAGCGTAGTCAGTAGGCCATGGTCCAAGGTGATGGATGACATCTGTGACACGGGGCCTAGCCCCACTACCTCGAGTAGTATAGACATAGCTCATCAGTCTCACCGACGCATGTTCCCCTCTACCTCCGTTATCTGGGTGTGACGCTCCCGTGTTTGCAATACTAGAAGACGTCTCTGCAAAATATCAAATCACTTATCAGTTACTAACATTTCCTCTAAAAATCTATCTATCATTTTAGGGTTAACCCAAAAATCTTAAAATTTCTTCTAAGTGTCATCTTTTTGGCATTTTTCTGTTTATCCTCCATGAGCTTGGGACACCTGTGCACTCTTTTAGGCATGTGCTCCTCCTTTTTGGCGTGTCCGCATGCGCGTGTTTTTCTTATGGCACCTATGCACCATTTTGGACGTGTGCGCCACATATTTGGCACTTGCGACATCATTTCTATGTCTTCTCTTGCATGTATATCCCCCCGTGTGTACGCCCTTCCTTTTGTGTGTGCACCCTACTTTTTGCATGTGTGCCCCCTTTCTGATGTGTATGCGTGCATGTACATGTGTAGTGTGTGCGCGTGCATGCATGGGTGTGTGTAGCTTGTACCTGCACGTGTGCATTTTTGTTTTGTGATGCATGTGCCCAAAACGAGATGCCTGTGCCCCCGACATGACACCTGTGCCTGCGCGCATGCACAAAGACGTGACTTCCTATCCCTAATTACTATAATTAAGGCATTAATGAAAAAATTGATGAGAAAAGTTTTGATACTCATGAAGGGGCCATCGTCTGTGTGCCACTGGTACCCTCAGACTGCGTCTGCTCACCTCACTCGGTCCCATGCAATCACCATTGTCCTCGTTGCTGTCAGAGCCTCGTGGTAAAAACTCAATAGTGCTCGGTAAGAAATGAATTGGTCACGATGATTTTACCCCCCAGGTGGGGTATATTAACTTGTTTTTCACCATTGTGAAGGCTTGGAGGCCCGTTTCGACCGCCATTTTCTCCTCTGTTCACCGTAAAATAATTATTTTTATTAAATGATTATTTTTCTCTTATTTTTTACCCTATTGGGGCATTTTTTTGCTGTCCAATACCCCTTTCTTCTCCCTAGGGAAATTTTATTGCTCCTAGGTGATTTTTCTTCTTAGTCACTCTTGTAAATAATTTTTTTTTCAAAATTAATTATTTTTATTAATTTTTTCCACTAAACAAGGACATTATTTGTCGCTTGTTTCTTCTTTCTTCACCTAGGGCACTTTTTGTTGCACATAGGCCCTTCATTCTATTTCTTCTATTTTCTTCTACTGTCCACCGCAGTTTAGAAAATAGAAAACAAAAACAATCTTTATATCAAAAAATTAAAAACAGGAATTTTTTTTTTCACAAAATCATAAAAATTAAAAAAAAACCTACAAAAATGGTAACTTGCTTATTATGGCTGAATCTTGTGTCTTGCGTATGGTATTTTCTCCATATCCTACTGGTTTGTTTCACATCTTCCCCGATTAATATTACTCACGGATCACAAGATTCACAACCATTCACAAAGTTAACTACCTCCTTCGTCTATACTTCGGGGCTCGTTTGTTACCTGGTGCTATTTTTTTGTGCACAACGATTTTTACTTGGACCTCGTGTCCATTATCATTTCCCCTTGCATATATCCTTTCTCGAGGAATAATTTTTAACCCTTGTCGTCAATCATGAACATGTGGATCTCTTCAGCTTAATAATAAAACATTTATACAACTGTCATAACTGTTGTTGGGTTAGATATGTGCGTTATTATTTGTTTTCCCTATTAAATGAGCTTGTTTCCTTCTCGTATTGCATTACATTGTTGTATGTAGCATGGAATTGGTATTTTCAGCAATGGACAAATGTTCGTAGTACAGATTTTCATGTCATTCTACCTTTTTCGTATCCTTATATTTTTCATAAGGACCGATGATGTAGATCTCTTGGCAATATGATGACATCAAAACTGTTCCAACACATAGCAGCTAGAGGCTAATCTCTTCTCTCCCCTCCCTCATATGTCTTCTACACCACTTTATTCTCACCCTTACTTTTTCATCTTACTGGGGCATCCTACCCCTTCCCATTCTTCTATCTATTTCTCACCTTTTTCGATCGTCGATCACCTTCCTTCATCACCCCATTGACACTCGAGGGGGCATCTCTCCCTCCTACTAATTTTTCTTCTATCCCTTCAAAATTTCTTCTATCTACTATCTTTGAAGTGGCGTCACTTACGCCACCCCAAAGAGGGACAAATGTAGACACCCATAATTATGCCCCAACAATTTAAATACTTAAATTGCGCTAATTATCTCCTTTCTCACAAATTGACGACATATCGTCAAAAGCGCTCATATTCCCTCTTATTTTCATTAATTAATTACAATACGCTAATTGATTAAGTCGCCTATCTAGCCAACAACCTAATTAATGACCTTCCATTAATTATTCACCCCTTCTATCTAGACTAATTAATTATTATTAATTAATTAGCCTTCCCCTTCATTTAACCAATAAAGTCAATATTTAATTGATTTAATCCCCTTCTAATAGCCTAAATCGTACTAATATTCCTCTAATTAGCTTCTATAAGCTTACATCTACCTATTATTTAATCACCTTTGATTAATTAAAGCACCCCCCAACTCCCATGACTTGCTAAGTATAAATTAAACCCTTCTAAAGTAAGGTTACCTTTTATAAAGCAACCTTATCCATTCCTAATCATGTTTTACCTTTATCCCACATGCAAAGGGATGAAGTGTTTCCTTTATCCATTGGGCTATATAAGGAGCCCTCCTTCTACCTTTATACCTACTCATAAACTTCTTGAGAAAGCAAATGCAAAGCATATAACAAAATAGACTAAGAGCTTGCCTTTTGTTTTCTTGGGAGTTCATCATCTTGAAGAGTTAAGCCTCTTTCCTAAGTGCTTAGGTCATATGGGAGGTGTCAAAAGGGTCTTGTAGCCCAACTTTGACTAGCCCTCATTCCTAGGTTCTTGGAACACTAAGAACAACCATTTTTGATAGCCATGGAGCCTACCTAGGTCCATTTCATTTATTTGTTGTTAGAGAATAGAGGATTTTAGATGTTTTAACATTGTTAGTTTCAAAGTTTTATTGATGAATGTTTAACATCTAACCCTTGTTTAATTCTTATCATGATGGTGCTAAGTAGTTTGTTTAACTCTTGCTAATTAAGGCTATTTAGGTGTTAGTCTTTTACTCATATTAGCATTAGTTTAAAACAGCACATGCACACAATACGTTACACACTCCACTCATCATATGGTAATATTTTATCATTATATATACTACATTGTGTTTTACGTACTACACTCACCACCCGATGATGCACTTTAGTTCCTTGGTCCATACTCGACTGCCGAGGGTTTAAAAATAAAACAAAACTTACATTCATCACATGTTTACTATTCAAACTTTCATCATGTGACAATCCTAGGCTAGTGACATATGATTTATGCTAAATTTCCACATGTTCTATCATTTTTTAGTATTATAGACCTTAGGTTACATCACCACTTCCTCCTTACATTTTTAGTGATATATGCTTAGGGATAAATCATCACTCATCCATTCATATTATAGTGATATACACTTAGGATAAATCATCACTTATACATTCATTTTTCCGTGATATACGCTTTGGCTATAGGGTTCACACACACATCATTTCTAGGTAACATCTCATTGCCACAATTACCCATTCATCACAGTGCATTAAATACAATACACACTTCAACCATTTCTTGATGACGCACTATCGTTTATGGTTCGTTCTTGACTGCTAAGGGGGAAAACAAAATGAACCTCATTGCATAAATTTCCATTCACTTAGGGGGCACATGGCTCCTATCACTCCATCTTTCATTCCATTCCATCCATCCACAACGTACTGCATATTATGGTTGTTTATACTTTTCCTTACTTTTTCTTGTTCATGGTCGTCTTATTACACGTGCTAGTTAGATTACTTATATGTCATTTATCTATTTCATCCACACATGCGCGTTCACATATTTTTCTAGTTATGATCACATATACATGTCTCTTACATGTAGAACAGATGCTCTCCTTCTACCCTTCTTGTACTAGTCACTAGGGACATCCACATTCATCTCTTATAGGTACTATTGTTTCATTTTGTACTTAGCACTTTACATCACTTGGTTATACATGATTTTTACATACTAGTTATCTTTCTAACATGCTAATGGGTGCTTCATGTGAAAATTTTGTTATGTACGGATATTGGTTTCCATACTTATCTGTTACATTGTATGCTATTGTTTGTTATTGTATGCAAGCCTTACCCTTTGTTTGGTGTGAACACTTGTTTTCTTGTTTGTAGCCATGATGTCCTTGCATGTATTGTAACATCGTGAGTGATGCCCCATGTTTGTAGCCCTCTTTGTGTGGTATAATTTATTTTCTTTTATGTTTACGCTACTACTTTTCTTGGTAGCTTACATTGTTTTCATATCTTAAACATTATTTTCTATATGCATGCATGTTTACACTTGTCTTTGGCTAGTGCCTTGGTTTGTACCAAGCACTTTACATGGTTACAACATACATGAAATTGGTCCTATTTTGGGGCCACATTCTCCTATCAGCAACATTGCATGCACCCCTAAAGAGGGTGGCATCATTTAGAGGTTTTTACATACTAACACAGAGATTCCACACTGGTTTGGTTTAGTTATATACATTGAGTGGGTTCAAACTAGTCTATGAACCCCATACACAATATCTTTTACAGGAGTTGTTGCCCTTAGCATTCTAGGAAGTAGTTATAGGATTAGAGGTTACAGTGGGTGTGCCTTCTACATTACTTGGGACAATGGCATCATATCACCCGAAAAACTAGGACATAAGAATACTTCTACACACACATTTAGGGAAGTAGTTAAAGGTTGGAGCACAGAGTATTTCCTCCTTATACTTCTTCAGGCTATGGTGCGAGATCACCCAAAAAACTCATGGTACAAGATATCCTTCTACACTCTTTTTCTTGACATAGATCAGGTGCACATGTTCCATTTACATTTGCATATTTTACATTCACATGCTTTCATATACATGTGTCTTTTGCATTGCATTTTTACACATACATAGATACATATTTTACTACTTGATTGTTTTCTCCTTATAGGTTGACCCGTATGAGAAAAAAATCCGTCGATTGAGGGCAACACTGACAATACTTCAAAATAGCACACACTTTACTAAACATGCAGGTACATCACACATTGCAGCAACTACACACACGTTCCGCCCTAGGTTTACTCTCATTAATTTTTCTTTACACATTTTTCATCTTTAGTTTCCACACTCCTCCATATTTTTTTTCATTCCACACTTTGTCTAGTCTTTTGGCTTTTTTCTACTATAATTTTGTGGACATCAGGTACACATATCTATCTACTTTATGTTACCAAGTTTTCCGCTCACCAACATAAAGTGCGGGAAAAATGTAGTCACAAAATCACGCAATTTAAACTTTATTTATCCTGGTCTCATACTATTACATAGAATGTTCTTGAGTGAAGAAAGTACTAATCAACCACCATATTTTGGCAATCTTGTTTTATTTTATTTCATCATTACTAACCTCTTACACCCATATGCCCAGTCAATTTTTATCATTCTGTGTCATTTTAGGATCGAACGGGTTGCCTAGATTAGTATTGGGGAACCCATGGGTGTCCTAGTCCCACCAGGGGTACCCCGATCCATTTTTCACTTTCCTTCCACATTTTGTGCTCTTTCTAGCTGTTTTAGATATTTATCTTTCTTTTGGTTAGCCTTTTCGGGGTTAATTACAAAATTAAATCAATAGAAACCTATAAATATAAAGCTATGAAACCATAATGAGGGACCTAACATCACTTACTACTATCACTCATCTAGATTTTTATCCATCTATTGCATTGGAGATCACTTTCATCCACATAGCTCCATCATCAAGGCACAAGGCTAGGAAATTTGCATCACACTTCATAGGGGGGATTATATTCTATTCCATGCACACATGCTATTACATTTTCTACACATAGTTATTGCTTGCTACTTCACAAAGTGTGACTGGTAAAAGAGCAACCAAGGTCATTTTCACACACACTTGCACATAGAAATACATCAAGTCTGAGATGTTATGCAACACTCAATTATTAAGTCCACCACTGTGGAAATTGAGGTTAGTATGACCCCTTCACATTCATTTTTTTTTAGGGTTTGATACTTATTTTGGGGTCTTGCGAGTTTTCCTCTCATCTTGGATTATTGGCGACATCTGAAAGAGCACAGAGAATCTGATATGACACACAACAAAGGTTATAGATCACCTCATAGCCCTGCGAAGATCAATTTCAAAGATTTTACACAGACCAGGGCACCTAGATTGTAGATCAGAGTGTCCATAGGTGCCCCAGTGCCTCTCCAGGTGCTCTAGTCCAACTAGATCCTCTAGATCCATCCTTTTTGGGAATTTTACACAATCGTTCATGCTTCTTATTTTTCCATTCATCAATGTGGCATTGTCTTGCAAGTATCTTCTATTCATTTGAGTTATTTTCTCTTCCTTATTACACATTAGGGTTAGCATTTCCTTTTGTGTAATTATTTATCTTATTTACATACTTCTTTACTACATTTATTTACTTTATTTATAGTTATTCCTAGCTTAGGTTAACTATCCCCCACTACATAGTTAATTTTAGTGAATCAGATGGTGTCCCCAAGAGAGGCTCAAGTATGGCCATAAAGGTGGAATTAGGATGAGACAAATTTAAATGAAATTAGATGAGATGAAAAATTCATAAAAATATGCAACACTTCAAAAATGATGAACTGAGAGATACGCGTCTTTAGGAGACAAGAAAAATGGCCACAAAATTGTACTTAGGATGAAGATATGTTGCCACTAAGAGAGGCAAAAATATGGCCACAAAGGAAGACTTTTGATGAAAAATAAGGTGCCCAGGAAGAGGTAAAAATATATCCACAAAAGGTGGACTTTGATGAAAAATATGGTGTGTTAAAATATGCATAAATATGGCCACAAGGGTAGACTTTGATGAAACATGGTGCCCCAAGAGAGGCACAAATATGGCCACAAAGTTGACTTAGAATGAAAAATATGGAAATGTGGTACACCAAAAGAGGCATAAATATGGCCACAAAGGTGGAATTTAAATGAGGAGGATAGATAAGAGGATTTGGATTAAATAATATTTGATAAGATGGATATGGTAAAATATCTGAAACACCTCAAAAATGAGGAAGCGAGAGATTTAGTCACACGAGTGGGCTTAGGATGGCAGTATGGTGCTCATAAGAGGAAAACATATGGCACAAACAGTGGACTTAGAATTGAAAGGATGGTGCCTTAAAGGAGGCACAAATATGGCCAAAAAAGGTGAACTTTGATGAAAAATTAATTCCCCAAAAGAGGAACAAATATGGCCACAAAGGTGGACTTTACATGAGATGAGTAAGATAAGAACATGTCAAGGATGAAAAGGAATTAGTCTGCAAGCAGACCGATCCTAGAATGAAGTCCCCCAATATCAAGGGAGATGAATTGATGGATAGGATGTGTGGATGAGGAAAAATATTTTTAGTGTATTGGATCAAAATGAGGGGAGGATGAACCCCCAATGAAAGAGACTATATCACATTGGGTAACTTATATATGGATGAGCTAGTGGATGTCAAAGGAGATTAGATGAGATCGATGATAATTTTTAATTTTGGATTGGATAGATGGTTGGGGATCATAAGGGTGATTAGTAAGGAAAACACTATCAATGAACAAGGGAGGCCCCTCTCATGGAGGAGACATAATAAGGTATGATGTAGACTAAGGATAAGATTCAATGGATGAATATGTAGAAATAGCAATTGGATTGATTTTGGTGAATGGAGAAGGAATATCCTCTTGGATGAGAGATTCATCTTCCTCAACAAGATAATGAATGATGGTTTAGAGGGCCTTACAATGTTTAGTGTCATCACCTGAGGTACAATGATAAGAGAAAATGTGATTTGGATCAAATCATGATATTTTTTTTACTATGAGGATCAAAATATTTAATATGAGGAAGCGTGATGAAAGATATTTGAATTAAATGTCAAAGGGTATCTGTGTAGGACCCAACAGAAGTGGTGGATATTTTTCTCTTATTTGGTTTGGCAGGATATTTTGGCATGGATTTAGCAGAAGGAGTGGATGTAGATTATGTAGGAAAATTAGATGAATAAAATTTAGGAGGATTATATTTTTTGGATTTGTATTGATTGTTGGTAGATGTCTTAGATGAAGGACCCAGCCCTAAAATATATGGAAGTGCTCTAGATGTTATAATATTGGATTGCTGAGAAAAGGGGAGACCTAAATTCTTATAAGGATGCATGAGAGACCTTTGGGTATGTTTACCAAGAGTCTTATATTTTGATTGATAATATTTACCCTTGGCAGGGATGACAATAATCTCAATTGGAGGATCCAAAGGTTGTGATGCAGGTTTGGATATTGATGGAGAAAGTCATTTTTGTTTGACAATGTCTAAAGAAGATGTGGGAGGGTCTGATTGTGAGGATGAGATGGGAGGATCATTTTAAGCCAAGGTGATTTGAAGTACTTTCAAAAACTCTTAAAACAATGAGAATGATGTAGGAGGAGAATATGAATTTGATGTAGTCACGATAGTTGATGTTAGTGGTGCGGGTAAAATTGATGTGATTGGTGTAGGTAAAAATGTGGAAAGAGGAACTGGGATTGATTCTATGGATGGTATAATAGGTAAGGGTGTAATGGATGTAGATGAAGTAGTAGGTATGATCAAATATGATGAAGTGGATGTGATAAAGGGATGAAGTATATGTGGATATTAATGGAGAAAAAGGTGTTTGTATGATGCAATTAATGAGGTCTATGTGAGATGTAGATTGTGTAGGTTTTGGATTGGTTAATGTCGACATAGTTGGTTTCGTACAGGAGACATGTACACCCTTTGTGTTTGTCTTAGGTGGGGTGTTTGTGTCATAAATGTTTCAAGCGGTATCATTGATATGTTTGCAAATTGAGAAGATGTGATTGGTATGGTATCGAGTATATATGTGCAAATGGTAGATGTTGGAAGATTAAGTGTAGAGGATTGAGATAAAATAGGTGATGTGGCCATGGGAAAAGATGCATGAATATGTGATGAAGATTTCAAGGTAGATGTGAGTGATTTTGTTAATGTAGTAGATATAGGGGTAGTTAGGATTGATGGAGAGATAGGTACAACTGGGATGTTTAGGGATATAAGTGATGTAGGTGTATTTGATGTTGATGTGGATAAGGGGTTAGATATGATAGGTTGGGTTATAATAGATTTGGATGAAGTGGAAGGGATAGTGAAAGTCAATGTGGATGCGGTAAAGGTGGGAATAGACATGGATGTAGGACAAGTGGTAGAAGTTAGTGTGATAGGTGTGGTAGTCATGGATACGGTTGATGTAGAGGTTGGGGTAGATATTGAATAATTAGTAGACACAATCTCTAAGGTAGGAATAGATGATGAAGTATATGAAAGAGGCAAGCATGGAGGTGTTTGATGTATAGTATAGATTACATAAGGATTAAATTTGTAAGATGTGGAAGGTGGAATTTTTTTTATTGGTGGTGGATTAGGAAAGGGTTGTCTAAAGATGTAAATGGTTTGGATGCAAGATGAGGTAGGATTATCTATCTGGAGATCCCCCAGATTTATAAGTTGTTGAAGATGATCTTTAAAAGTGTTGGGTTTAGCACACCGGTTGTACAAACAATATATCATATCTAAGAATACATGTAAATAAAAGCAGATATTCTACCAGAAGAAATATACAAAACAAGAGACATAAATCAACACCAGATTTAATGTGGTTCACCCAGTGTGGGCTACATCCACCAAGAAACAAGACAATCTATTATCCAAAGCTTTGACAAGATATATAATGAAGATTTAAAATCTTCCACACCTCTCAGATGTTCAGTACTTTCTTTCTATCAAGCTTTTTCTTCTTCACCAAGAATTCTCTCTCACATAATTATCTTGTAATTATGATCCATACACTTACTTCTAAACCCTATTTTTGTGCTTATATAGTCATTTATAGACTTAGGGCACTTAGCCATGTAATTACAATTAAAAATCTATTTTAATGCTAAAAATAGATATAATTCCTGAGAGTTAATTAAAATTTCATCACACAGGTAACCGACACCGATTCTGCCTAACTGTTGTCATTTCCTTACTTTCTTGACCGATGCTGGTCATACCTGACCGACGTCAGTCTAACCTTAACCAATGCCAGTTACTATATTTTCCAACAAGTTCCAATTACATGCTAAAATGAAGTAATTGAGCTCCAATACTGAACAATCTCCCACTTGGAGTTTATTTACTACACCATACCTGTATAGCTTCATTCTTGGATTCTTCCTTGGCTTTGTTTCTTCCTCTTCAAGTCTCAAACTCGAAGACCAACAAAAGTGTAGTGTAGCTCCAATGTCTCCTTTTCTAATGGCTTCATTAGCATATCCACAGGGTTCTTGCTCATATGAATCTTTTCTAGATTCAATTGTCCATCATCCAATACCTGCTGTATGAAGTGATACCTCAACTGAATGTGTTTCATTCTCAAATGAAACACTGAGTTATTTGCCAAATGAATTACACTTTGACTGTTACTGAACAGTTTACAATCACTTTTCTCCTTTCCCAACTCTTCCATTAACCTAATCATCCATATCATCTCCTTGCGAGCCTCTGGAGGTGTAACGTACTCTACCTCTATAGTAGACAAAGCCACAACATTCTATAATCTTGAAATTCAGCTAACTGTCGTTCCACCTACTATGAAAATATAGCCAGTAGTGCTCCTTCTACCATCCAGATCTCCAGCCATATCCAAATCAAAATAGCCACGTAATGAAATATCCAAACCTCCACAACATAACTACATGCTAGATGTCCCTTTCAAATACCTGAGTATCCATTGGACTTCTTTCCAATGATCTTTACCTAGATTAGTCATATATCTACTCACAACTCCCACTTCCTGTGCAATGTATGGTCTGGTACAAACCATAGCGTACATGAGACTTCCAACTGCTGAAGCATATGGCACTCGTGTCATGTATTTGACCTCCTCATATGATGAAGGACACTGATCTTTGCTCAATTTGAAGTGTCCAGCCATAGGTGTGCTAACAAGTTTTGTATTTTGCATGTTGAACCTTTCTAACACCTTGTAGATATAATCCTCCTCAGACAAATACAACTTATTATTTTTCCTGTCACAGTGTATTTGCATGCCAATAATTCTTTTTGCAGCTCTTAAATCCTTCATAGAAAATGTGTGAGCTAGCTTTCTCTTAAGCTCACCAACATCGTACATACTATATTTTGCAATAAGAATATCATCCACATACAGTAACAAAATAATATTGCTCCCATTTTCAAGCTTCTTGAAATAAACACAATGCTCAGATTCACATCTCAAGTAACCATGCTCTTGTATAAAACTATCAAACCATATGTACCATTTCCTTGGAGCTTGCTTGAGCCCATATACACTCTTTTTCAACTTGCACACTAATTTCTCCTTACCCTTGACTTCATACCCAAGAAGCTTTTGCATATAAATCTCTTCATCCAAATCACCATGAAGAAAATCCGTCTTCACATCTAGTTTCTCTAAATGCAAATATTCTATTGCAATTAGAATCAATACAGTACGAATAGAAGTCATCTTAACAATAGGAGAAAATATTTCACCAAAATAAATACCTTCTTTCTATACAAATCCCTTTACTACAAGCCTTTCCTTGTACCTTTTTTGTCCACCCTCTTCATCCTTGATCCTGTAAACCCACATGTTCTACAATGTTCTATTACCTATTGGTAACTTAACTAAACCCTAAATCTGGTTTTGTTCTAAGGATTCCATCTCCTCATCCATGTCATGCTCCCACTGAACATGAGTATTATCATGCATTACTTCATCAAAGCTCTCTGGTTCACCACTATCAGTCAATAATAACAAAATAGAGAAGGTGTAAATCTTTTTGGAAGTTTAATTACCCTTTCTGACCTTCTCACATGAGTTTGGGATACTGGAGGCTTTATCTGAGCCTCCTGAACATCAGTATCAACTTCTAACAGTGACTGATGCTAGTCACCTCTAACCAACATCAGTTCTACTAACCGATGTCAGTCAAGGACTAACCGACCATGGTTATTGTGTATTTCTGTAGGTGTTTCTTTAAAACCTGAGAGTTCATTTTCATCACTAAACTTCTCAATTTTCTCATCCTTGGATACCAAAATTTGATCCCTGTACATTCTCTTTTCATTCCATTCAACATCATGACTCCTAATAATTTTAGACTTCTCTAAATCCCAAAAACAGAAACTGAAATCACCAGATCTATAACCAATAAAAGTGCACCTCTTGGATTTTGCATCCAACTTTTTTCTATTTTCCTTATCAACATCCACAAAAGCTTCTAAACCAAAAATTTTAAGAAAAGAAATATCTACCTCTTTTCTGGTCCATGCTTCCTTTGGTATTCCTCCATCTAATGAACTTGAAGGCTCACGGTTAATCAAATAAACCGTTGTATCAACTGCTTTTGCCCAAAACTACAAGGGCAATCCAAAATATATCCTCATACTTCTAGCATGTTCCATGATTGTCTTGTTCATTCTTTCTGCAACACCATTCTCTTGTGGTTTTCATGGAACCATTCTTTCTCTACATATCCCATTCACTGAACAATAATCATTGAAATCCTTACTACAGTATTCACCACCATTGTCAGATCTAAGGCACTTTAACTTATAATTTGATTCATTATCAACAAGGGCTTTTCATCTTTTAAAAGTATCAAAAACATCAGATTTATGTTTAATACAATAAACCCATACCTTTCTTGTAGCATCATCAATGAAAGTAACATAATACTTGGATCCTCCATGAAAAGCTACCTGAATTGGTCCCCACACATCTGAGTGTACAAGCTCCAATTTCTGCTCCTTCTTAGTTTCCCCAACTTTGAGAAATCTCACTCTCTTTTACTTTCCAAAGATACAAGGCTCACAGAAATTAAGATCTAAATCTTTCAAATCTGATAACTTACCCTTAGCCTTTAAGATCTACATTCCTTTTTGACTCATATGACCCAGCCAATTATGCCACATGTATGCATCTGAATCTGAAGTAGATAATACAGAAAAGGAATCAGTAATACAGGTAGATAAATATAATGTTCCTACCTTCTTACCTCTTGCCACAACAAAAGCACCATTGGTGACTTCCCAAGAGTCTCCTGTAAAAGTAAACATGCAACCAGATTCACGTAGTTACCCTGCAGAAATAAGATTCCTCCTAAGGCTTGGCACATGCCTCACATCTTTCAATACCCATGTATTTTCATTCTACAATTTTAGATGAACTTCCCCTTTACCAGTAATATTTCAAGGTTCATCATCACCCAAATAAACATGCCCAAAATTGCTCTGGACATAATTTCTGAAATAACCCTTATTAGGGGTTGCATGGAAAGAAGCTCCTGAATCTAAAACCCATGATTCAATTATACTATCTAAAGAAATAATAAGAGCATCTTGCATTACCTCTGATGCAGCAAGATTCACCTCTTTACCTTTGTCTGGTTGTTGGTTCTCTTTATCCTTTGACCAATAATCTTTCTTTGCATGTCCTTTCTTTCCACATTTCCAACAAGTAATTCTCTTACTTCTGGATTTAGATCTGTTATCCCTTGACTTTGATTTCCCATTACTCTTACTCTTGGATATCTCCTTCTTCCTGCCCCTACTTTCTACATTCAAATCATTTCCAGATGATGTTTCCTTTGTACTCTTCCTCTGAATTTCTTCATTCAAGATTATATTAACCACATCATCAAACTTAAAAATATTATTAGCAAATGTTGTATTACTAACAGCCATTACCAAGTTGTCTCAACTATCAGGCAAAGAATATAAGAATAAAATTGCTTTTACTTCATCATCAAACGGTATTGCAACTGATTTTAACTGATTTACAATATATCAGAAATTATTCAAATGAATAGAGGTAGATTCACCTTCATGCATCTTATAACTAAATAGTTTCTTCATCAAATAAAATTTATTTAAAGCACTAGGTTTTTCATATAAATTAGCAAGAGATTTCATTAATTCTACCGTATAAGCCGCTTCTGTAATATTAGAAGCCACGAATGCTGTCAAGCTCAATATTATAGATCCCAAAGCCTTTCTGTTAAGAATCTTCCATTCTTCATCAGTCATATTCGTAGGTCTAGAATTCTGATCCAACGGTAAGTACAAATATCTTTGATACAGACAATCCTCAATCTACATATTCCATAATTGATAATTTCGGCCGTCAAACTTATCTACCTTGTATTTATTTTCTTCTTCCATTGTTGTATATCCCACTCAATCAAAAAACCCTCTGTGAGTAAATATGTCAACACACAAAACCCTCAAACAAATCTCTGATACCAGTTGTTGGGGTTAGCACATTGGTTGTACAGACAATATATCAAATCTAAGCATACATGCAAATAAAAGTAGATATTATACCAGAAGAAATATACAAAACAAGAGACATAAATCAACACCAGATTTTGTTAGTGTAGATTATTATTTATCCTTTTATTTATTTATTAGGATAATTCTAGCACTTCTGTTAGCCCTACACTTGTTGGGTTAGCTTACTTAGGTGTACTAGTTGTGTGAAGTTAGCATACTTATCTTTTGGAGTTAACTTAACTACCAGTATCAATTAGTGGGAGTTCTTCACCATTGATTTAGGTAGTAGTTGCACTTCCCTCCTATACGTACATCTTTTTTATTGAATAATTCAAGTCATTCTATTGTAATGTATTGAGCATTATGGATTATGATGGATTTCCATATATGGTATTTTAGCTCTTCTACTTTACAAATCTAATGTGGTGTACTATTATCATCTGAGATCATGACTTGGAAAAATATTCTTATCGTTCCTTTCATGGTATCAGAGTGATAGATGATGTAGACATCTAGTAAGTTTTTCTTTGCAAGCAAGGGTTTATTTTTTTCATGTATATGGAATTTGTTAGAAATTTTTGCAGCATGCATTTTTATGCAAAATGGATTTGGAAGGTTCCAAAACCCTAGAATTGACTATAAACTTGACCATGTTTTGAGACAATCAAATCTGGGTGCATTCTTTTGTCCATTGGATATAAGTGTGTACCTTCTGGAAGCATTCTTTTACCCTTTGGGTATTTCAGTTTTGGATGTAATCTTTTATCTACTAGACACAGAGCTGTACTTTATAGATACATTCTTTTATCTATTGGATATAAACGTGTACCTTCCAGATGCATTCTTTTACGCTCTGAGTATTTCAGTTTTGGATGCAGTCTTTTATCCACTGGATGCAGATCTGTACCTTATGGGTGCATTCTTTTATCCATTAGATATAAGCATGTACCTTCCAGATGCATTCTTTTACCCTCTGGTTAGTTCGGTTTTAGATGTAGTCTTTTATCCATTGGATGCAGATCTGTACCTTATGGGTGCATTCTTTTATCCATTGGATATAAGCGTTTACCTTTTGGATGCATTCTTTTACCCTCTGGGTATTTTGATTTTGGATGTAGTCTTTTATCCACTGGACATAGATCTGTACCCTCTAGGTGCATTCTTTTATCCATTAGATATAAGTGTGTACTCTCTAGACGCAATGATTTACACTCTGGACATTTTAGGTTTTGGGCACAGGCTTTTATCATTTGGTCACAAGCATGTATTGTGTGGATACACTCTTTTACCCTTTGGACATTTGGGTGTCACGTGTA
Organism: Taxus chinensis; assembly: GCA_019776745.2. NCBI lineage: Eukaryota > Viridiplantae > Streptophyta > Pinopsida > Cupressales > Taxaceae > Taxus > Taxus chinensis. The sequence goes on along the minus strand of CM034154.1, from coordinate 76,016,744 downwards.
CCTTTTAAAAAGATCAGCATTAAAATATTATTTTAATAGCATAACCTTGTAGAGCTCATAACTTTTGATCCTAGCTCGAATTAAGGTGATCTTTTTTTTTAAAATTGTGTATTTTTTCGAGATATACGCATTAGTGAAATTTTTATACACATATTTTGAATGTAAAAGGTATTGTTACTCATTGTAATATTTACATGCACTCAATTATAAAGTGTCAAATTTGGGAGGGTTTTGTGATAACTTGTGGATGCATTTTCGGTTGAGCCCAACATCCTAAAATTTTGGGTATTGCATTCTTGTATCTATGGGTGTATACATTTATATCTCTCTTGTTTGTTGAGATATTTTGGATCTATTTTTTCGACACTTTTTTTGGCATGTTGATAGTCTCTCTTGTGGGGGAGCTATTCTGGTGGAGCCCAGTGTTAGTTTATCAGTGTTTGAGTATTTGATTTTGACAACTCATACAGATCTGTGGTGTCACTCTACCCATTCTACAGTATGGGAGGGTGTGATGTTGATACTACTTCTTTAGGTTTCATGCCTTTTCCTTGTTACCTTGGCTTTTTCTTGGATCGTGGCACTCCTATTTATTTGGATCTCGTGTCCTTGCCTTATTGCCTTGGTTTTTCTTAGATCGTGGAACACCTATTTGTAGCAGTTGATCAAATTATGTTTGGTGTTTGTTTTTCACTTTTCGACATCACTCTATTGACAGTCTCCTTGCATGGAGCTATTTTGGTGAAGCCCAGCGTCAGTTGTTTTTGAGTTATATGATCGAGCAGTGGATTCAAACCATAGTGTGCACCACACTTCTTCATCATTGTACAAGTTTTTGGAGTCAAGATTCTGAGGATATCTTGTAGCATTAATTTTCTCTCTACTTTGTTATTACTGGTTTTGGGTACCTTGCGGTGTCCATTTTTCCCAGTTGTTGTACATGGTTACCTCATTAGACCTTGTTGCCAGGACCCAACTTATTTTCCACCCACCTAAGCTATGCTTACATAAGGGTGTTAGTGTAGGTTATTATTTATCCTTTTATTTATTTATTAGGATAATTCTTACACTTGTGTTAGCCCTACACTTGTTGGGTTAGCTTGCTTAGGTGTACTAGTTGTGTGGAGTTAGCATACTTGTCTTTTGGAGTTAACTTAACTACAAATATCAATTAGTGGGAGTTCTTCACCATTTATTTAGGTAGTTGTTGCACTTCCCTCCTCCTATATGTACATTTTTTTATTGAATAATTCAATTCATTCTATTGTAATGTATTGAGCATTAAGGATTATGATGGATTTCCATATATGATATTTTAGCTCTTTTTCTTTGCAAATCTAATGTGGGGTGCTATTATCATCTGAGATCACAGCTTGGAACAATATTCTTATCATTCATTTCATCACATCTTGGAGTAAATATGTCAACACACAAAACCCTCAAACAAATCTCTGATACCATTTGTTGGGGTTAGCACACCAGTTGTATAGACAATATATCAGATCTAAGCATACATGTAAACAAAAGTAGATATTCTATCAGAAGAAATATACAAAACAAGAGACATAAATCAACACCAGATTTAACGTGGTTCACCCAGTGTGGGCTACTTCCACCAAGAAACAAGCCAATATATTATCCAAAGCTTTGACAAGATATACAATTAAGATTTACAATCTTCCACACCTCTCAGATGTTCAGTACTTTCTTTCTATCATGCTTTTGCTTCTTCACCAAGAATTCTCTCTCACATAATTATCTTGTAATGATTATCCATAAACTTACTTCTAAACCCTAGCTTTTATGCTTATATAGTTGTTTATAGACTTAGGGAACTTAACCATGCAATTACAATTACTAAATCTATTTTAATGCTAAAAATAGATACAATTCCTAAGATTTAATTAAAACTTCATCGCACAGGTAACCGATGCCAATTTTTCCTAACCACTGTCAGTTCCTTACTTTCTTGACCAATGCCGGTCTACCCTGATTGATGTCAGTCTGACCTTAACCGATGCCAGTTACTGTATTTTCTAGAAAGTTCCAATTACATGCTAAAATGAAGTAATTGAGCTCCACAACTCAACAAAAAGAACGACACTTTTTTATGTCGTGACCTATGACTCAATGATATTTACAATAATCACCATCATGATACCAAGTGGGCTTGGAGCGTGAATGGTCAATATGATGGATGGGAGGAATTTTAATGAGATGAAATGCCATCAACTTGTCAAAGATGGAACTATAAGATTCCCCCAAGGGGGTATAATCAAGAGATGGTTTAAAATTTTCATGTGAAGGTGTTGTGTAAGAGGTAGATGGTTTTGTTTACACAACATCAGAATTTGATGGACAAGGATGTAATGTTTGATAAGAGGGGATATAATTAAAGTATGGAGATTGAATAGGAATTTGACAGGATGAGATAGGTTGTGATAATGACTACTGTTGAGAGATAGGAATATAATGTGATTAATGAGGTTGCATAGATGGTTGTGAGATAGGGATATTCAATTGTTGATTTTTGGGAGATTGGATTGCATTCTAGTGATAATATCGAACAAAATAGGGCTAATGTTGGTTTGAGGTGATGGGGTGTAATAGAATCCACCAATTGAGTGGATTGATAGGATTTAGAGATCGTGGGAGATCTAAAAAATATGAATTCATGCCTAGGGCTAGAAGGATGCCTAAGAGTATCTAAAGGAGTGGGAGATGGAAGTGTGGCTGGTCGGGGGGAAATAGAATGATGAGAGATAGGAGAATTGGTTTCAAAAGGGGGATCTATTTCAATGACATGGTCTTAACAAGGTTGAGATATCCAATGAGGAATCTCAAGATTATTGGAAGAGGAAATATTATTGGATATATTATAGTGTTTCATTTTCTCATCTCGAAAAGATGTGGTAATAGGTATGAAATAAAAAAATATTTCTTTATGAAATGTGTTAACAAACAAGTCAAGCAACAAAGTTTTCATTATCTAGATTTGTTAAGAAAGTGTGAAAAATAAAAAGGGGAGGGATAACAAGGTACTGAGGAAATGGAAATCTAGAGTTGGTTTTAGGTAGTTAAAGTTGGGGAGTCCTCAATATACCCAAAAGTACATGAGGCCCAAGTCTGTGTAGGATTTCTAACGTGTCCAGAACACTGCGGTGATTTCCTGTTGGGTGATCAAATCTCAATCAGTCCACCTTTTTGGAGGATGTATAGATGTGTAGATTGATGTGTGAATCTGGTTGTCTGTGATATAATGTGAGATGCAACTTATTAATCCCTACTTAAGCTAGATGAACAAGAAAGGATGCAAAAGGTTCATTTTGAGTCCAAAATCCAAATGTGAAATTTCAATGAGAACACACACAAGATAGGGAAAATGTGATGCAAAAAGGAGAAAATAAGATAAAAAAGGAGAATACATGGGGAATGCTTTTGATTTTTATCTGATCTTTAAGAAGACACAATTGAATAGTGATCTAAGCAACTCTAGAACCCTAACACGAACCAAAAAAAGAAAGAAAACTTCTACCATAATGCTAGTGGAAAATAAGAAAATGAAAGAAAATGTAAGAGACTCACCTAAAAGGGTCATCCCACCAGGAATGCAAAAATTTTGATACAATTTTTTTGTTCCCTTTAAGTTAATAGAAAACTAAATAACTTGAAAATAGAATGGTTTAAGGTACCTTGGATGTGTGATGGGTATGGATGAAAGGGCACAAAGTGAATTTCCTCGTTGTGAGATTGATAAACCTACAAAACAAGGATGAATAAAAAGAAAATTGATTATATGGTATATGTGGGGGCTTTCGGATGACGTTGTTCCAAGAATTTTTACCTTCTTTTAATGGATGTCAACCCCCATTTGGTAAAGGATATGATAAAAAGCAATAATAATGGATAAGATAATCTACAAAATCTTAGGCACATAGAAACTAAAAATGTAGAAATGTAAGACACATACAAATTTGATCTAAATGAACTTGAAATAATTTTACCAGGTTGGGTTGAAGGTGACCCAGAATACAAAGGGGTAGGTTGACAATAACCTGAGCAAGTAAATCTGGAGAGAAAGCTTCAAATGAAAACATGGATGAATATAAATGCAAACTAGATATAACATAGGCCTGGAGATACTGTAAATCAACTGTATGAGAATATATGAGGTAGGAAGACGAAGGGATGGTAAAAAATAGATATTTGGATAGATTGGTTGGAAAACAAGACTTGGGTTGATGGAGATTAGGGTGGAGTGATGGAAAATTGAGTGCAGAAAGAATAGATTTAGTACAACAGAGTAATAGGAAGACAAATATGAGGATTAGAGACAAAAACATAGCATAGGAAGACACTGAGAAAGGATCTATAGATAGAGTAAATGACAACATGGGGTTGGTTTGATGAACACCTAGGTTGAGCGACGACAACCTAGACAGTGTAAAGGAAATCCGGATGGAAAATGAGCTGAATAAGAAAACCTGTAAGTAAAATGGTTGGAAGAGCATGCTGAGAGTAGAATTCCAATATTAGTTAGACCTGCAAGAAATCAGTTTCTACAAGATAATAATTAAAATGGCATATAATAGCATAGATAAGCATGATTTTAAAATAAACCTCCCAGAGTCATGTAAGTGATGTGAAACAAGCTCCAATGGACAACAAGAGGGTTAACATAGCTGCTAGATTGCTCGGATTTAGAGATAAGTTCACACAGTGCAAGAAAGCTAAGGTTGTGTCTGATTTTGGAAGGAGGTGAAGTAAGTCTTATAGGGTCAACAACGACCTAGCTGGGTCACTGCCAAGTGCAGTAAACTATTCCTTGGATGCAAAAATCACTAATTTACTCGAGATATGGGGCTTTTAGAGATCGGGATAAGTGTTTTAAAGCATGTAGGTGGGTAAGGGTTGTTTAGGAAAGTTTCATGGGTGGATAGGAGATAAATATGGATTAGATCAATGCTAGAGAAAGCGTAAGGATGTGGATTTAGGTGTTTATGGATAAAAGCATCCCAAAGAAAGATAATTAGAGGTAATTAGACAATTTAGGTTAATTAACATGAATTAATTAATAATTAAAGGTGATGGGATAATGTATGGGGATTTAAATAAAATAAATGAATTAAATTAAATTGGGTCTAGATAAGATCATGGTGAAAAATGTGCACGTGGGCAATCGAGATTAGCGATACCAAATTTTGGTGTCTACAATTACACTTAGGGTTTTAGTCATCTTGTTTATTGGTCGTGTTACTTCATGTACTTTACTGATTTATTTATCATTGTGACTTTGAAATATCATATCTAGGGTTTTTAAAAAAATCATATTTTAGCTAAATCAGTTTTGAGATTAATATTCCTTCATGTATATACTATGGAAATTCGACACCACATTTGATGATGAGATTATTTATTGCTATATGAAATAGTTAGATGGATGATTACATGATGATATGTATTAGAGTAGATGGTGATGGTTTATTTATTTTATGCCATGATTAGATCTTAGCATGTATGTTTTTACCTTAGCTTTTTTGTTCTTGATGTATGATGATTATATATATAATATGATTATTTCAATTATGTTGTATTATTGCACTTTATGGAAATAACACTGTGTATGTAAAACATACACACAAAATATTACAAAAAATAACAAGAATGCAAACAAACCCCATACACACAATAATTGATAAAAACCTTGATTATGAATAAGTCAAGATAAGTACAGAATACCTATGATAGGCCCACAATACGAAGAAAAAAGTAGAAAACAAGGCCAAAAATTGAAGGAAAATGATCCAAGACAATCAAATAAACACAAACTATTGATTAAGAACATGAAACCAACTAATCAACAAGAGAAGAAACAAAAACCCAAAATACAAGGGAAAATGAATGTAAAAAAGCTAACAATGAGCCTAGTTATCGTTCTTCCTGTAATTGGTCAAAGATATGCACAAAAAAGTAAAACAAGCCACATGAACATGGTAAATAATGCAACACAACCATTAATAAAGATATCAAACTATTTCCCCAATGTGTTTCATAATAAAAAAACTAATAGACATGAATTCCCCCAAGAAACCATATATGCAAGGGGTTAGGTTTGGACCAAATATCATAGTAACTAATCCTCATGACACTCTTACTAGATCCAACTGAAGTTTAATATTAAAAAAAGTATTTAATTCACTTTCCGAATAAGAATGTATGTGAGGAAAATATTGGAAACCAAAGTATCCCTAAGCGAGGATACACACGAAGGGTTAATTGATGGTCGTGCCCATAAGCACAAATTCTTATCACAGGTAAGAAACACAATAGTCACAAGATGATCTGAAATGATCATTAGGATTATATTCAAATGGAAATACTATCTAACTATGTTAAAATTTATTATGTTTTAAAATTTTGTGAAACATTTTTAGAATGTTTTTTTGTATTTTGAAATGTTTTTATTTTTTTTGTTTTTAAGTTTATGTGATTTTTTTGAATTTTTGCATGCCAATGAAAAAGTAAATGTATCCTTAAACCGTATTAATCATGACACAAATGGAAAAGCCTAGTGAATACAATAGGATGAAATACAAACATAAGTAGGTGAATATGACCAACATAGCAAGAGACTCACATCATATATAGGAGGAACACACAACACAAGACAATGCAAGATGAAGCATGGAGAGGAACAGAGTGAAAGGACAAAAAATGGAAGTGCTAATATGCCCCCAACATTAGGGATACTCTTAGAGGATCATGAATAGAACTTCAGATGAACCGCATTCATGGGCTCTTTACGTTAAATTCCATCTTCATCGGATAGTTTAAGATGCTTTGGATCCAAACTTTGGTAGTAATAATATAGGGTCCTAAACAAGTTAGGTTCGAAAATTGTCCTTTTTTTGTCACGTTCATTTGGTAGTATTCTTTCTAATTCTCTTTAAGCACTAAGGTTGTCGAATCTCAAATTGTCTTGGTTTAATTCTCTTGTTGTAGCTTCAGTCATAAGTCAATTTTGATATAATTTCAGGTGGTCCAAGGCACAAACATGCTTCTCATCTAAAATTTTTTAGCTCTATAAGATGCACTTGGCAGTAATCTTCTTCATTGCACCAGGTGTTGGAGTAAACACACGGAGGGAAGGGAGGTTCAACTTCTATGGGGTAATACAACTTCAGAGCCGTATTACAAGGGGGAAAGGGAGTGGCTCCAGTTTGGGGTGTGAAAATGATGGTTCTTGTAGGCCCAGAGGGCGGGATATAACTATGTGTAACCAATTGTGACCATGCTTGTCAACGGTCTTTTCCAATATTGATTTTATTGTTTTAATGGAAGCTTTTGATTAGCCATTGCACTATAGAGTAGTATAGGAGTTGCCCATTGTAAAGCAGATATGGAAACTTTTTAGCTAACTCTTTCACATTCTTGTTCTTGAAGGAAGTACCGTTGTTTGTGAACAAATGGAGATGCGGATACCAAAACATGCAAAATGATGTGGTTGAAAATGAACTTAGCAATATTGGACCCAGTGACATAAGTGAGAGGCGTGGCCTTTATCCACTTGTTGAAGTATTCAGTGGTGGTAATAATAAAGGTGTGGCCATCAAAGGAGGTGGGCTTTATTTTGCCAACTACGTCAAGCCCCCCATCATGAAAAAGACCAGGGTGAACTGATAGGTTGGAGGGCTTGGGAAGGAACGCATGAATAAGATAACCGTGACGCTAACATGCTTGGCAAATTCTTCCAAAAAATTGCCCGGCATTTGTCTTCGTAGCGGGCCAATAGTAAACCCACACACAAGATCTTCTTGGCCAAGACCATTCCACTTGTATGTGCGCCACAAATACCCGAATGAACCTCGACTAGTGTCTAATTTAGCTTCGTCCTGATTGAGACATCTTAAGAGAGCCCCATCATAGCCTCTTCTGTAAAAGGGTGTCTACAAGGATAGTATAGCATGCAAAGGCATGTTGTGCTAAGGCTCGTTTTATTGGCCGAATTTTATGTTTGGTGAAGATAGGTTTTGTCTTGGATAAATGTATAGATGTCTTGATACCCAGGGTTTGCAAAACCAAACAATTTCACACACCCATGGTGGACTCTGAGCAGAATCATTTATGCGGGGAACCAAAAGATGTTTGATGAGAAAACTCGTTGTTTGCTTGGTTTTCTATCAAATTCAAGAAGAGACGTGATAGTTGCCATGGCATCTCTTGCTTTGTTTTTGTGCACGAGGGAACTTGTTTTGAATGTAATCAGTCTGGAAATAACCTTTGAGATTGTCTACCATTTGTTTATAAAGGAACAATATTATCATCCTTTACCTGATACTCTCCATTTACTTGTCTTAGATTATCAAGAGAGAATCCTCCAAAAACTAGGCAGCTCTTTAGAGCCGCCAAGATATTGTGAATCCTAAAACCTGCTATTAGAGCTTCATACTCCACGATGTTGTCAGTGCATGGGAAAACCAATATCGGTATGACATGGGTATAACATCGTCATTCGGTGTGCGTAGCACAATACCAAACTTCCTGGATCCAGATGCATATTGCAAGAGCCATCAGACAAAATAAATTCCAAGAAGGGGCTGCATGGCAATGTACATAGCAAATTCTTCATTTGGAAACTCGAAAGTGAAGTGGTGTTAGAGCCTGATAGTAGCATTTGCGGCCAATTTATCTATCTAGAGCTTGCCCTTTTTATGGTCTTTTTGATTGACAAATTTCTATGTCAAACTCACTTAGGAATACAAACCCAGTTGGACATCTGACCTGGTTAAAACAGGTCTGGAGAGTAGATACTTCAAAGGATCGACCTTTGGCAATAATGCTTTGTTGTATGATTAAGTAGATAATGTTGTAACTTATGAAAAGGTGAATGCGACTGAACAAGCAATATATTTTCTCATCCTGAGAATATTTAAGTTCATGGGTCAATCAATGTATCTACTAAGTATAGTAGACACAACTTGTTCTGTGTCCTTTTGTCATTATGTTAAGCAAAGTAATGCTCCAATAACATGTTTCGTAGCTTAAGTATACAACAAGCATCGGACTTATCTGGAATAGGCCGCATTAACACCGGTGGAGTTGACATAGATATTATTTTAATTTAATAAAAGAATTCTTGACATTCTTGTGTCCATTTGAACTGGACATCCTTCTTGATAAGTTGGTTAAAATGATGGCACTTGTCTACAAGCTTGAGATATTAAGTGCCGGATAGACTGAAATTTTGCCTTGAAGACCTCGTGGTTGATGTAAGGTTCTGTGGTGGAGGGCATACCCATTAGTTGCTTTGACCTTAGTATGGATCAACCTCAATTCCCCTCAATGAGACTATGAATCCTAGGAGCTTCCCTGATAGTAACACCGAAGATCACACTTCTTTTGGATTAAGGCGAACTGTTATAGTTCTCTCAATCATTTCAAATAATACGCCGCAAAATAGTTGGATTGATCTTCCCTGGTCTTAGAACCTAGCAAGAATGTCATCAATGCTATATCCTCCATAATGTCATGAAGTAGATCATGGAAAATACCTAGTCATTGCACTTTGGTATGTTGCGCACTACATTTCTTAAGGCCAAAAGGCATGACCTTGTAACGGAAACATACCCCAAAGGTGTTGTGAAAGTTATCTTGTGTTGATCCTCCTTGGCAAATCTTTGAATCTTGGTTAAATCCTGAAAAACCATCCAATTAAGGATAACATTTCATGTCTCTGCTATTAGAATCAACAATCATGTTCGATGTTGGGTACAGGAAAGTCATCCTTAGGACAGGATTTGTTGATATATCCCAAAAGTTTGTGCAAATAGGGATGCCCAGGTGTCTTCCTTTGCAATAGGCACCATGTTAGATATCCACTCAAAGTAATCTATAGATCTAATAAAACCAGTTTCGACCAGTTTCTCAAGTTCCGTACTTGATTAGCAATGCAACCTTAGGATGCATCTTTCTCAATTTCTATGTTTGACAGTCTTTCACATCTTGGGCGAACCACAAAAAAATTGTGCACAACAAGAGAAGGATCCAAGCCTGGCATATCCTTATAGGACAATGCGAAGACATCCTTGAAATTTTGTGACAGTAGTGTTGTAAATGCCCTCGATCTCTAATTCTTGATAAGACTCCCACCAAGATTGTAACCAGTTTTAGGACAATCACTTGTTCCGACATGTTGATATGTGATGGTATCTTCCTACCAACATTTTTGATTGTGTCATTATATTGGAATGACGTATGTCGGTTTGTGTAGATAATCTGGTTTGATCCGGAATCGAGTCTCCTCTCTCTGGCGCCTCAAAAAGGTTTTCGCCAAGAGATCCGCATCTTTTCCTTTTTCTTGCTTAATTCTTTTTCTTATTTTGTTGTTTCTCGAATAGTGCCCTTGGTGAGGTTTTCACTATAAGATATTGTGTTTTTCTTTTTATTATTTTTTACTTCTTCTTGATTTTTGATGGACTTGAGCACTCGAATTCCTTGCACTGAAGTAGGTTGAAAGAATGCAAGGTCTATATTAGAAAAATCTTCTTGTAATGTGATAAGGGGATTAGGGTCCCAAGTCCCAAGGAATTCCTTGATGGCCTCATCATTCTAAAAGAGGTCCATGGCGAATATGATTTTGTTTAGTCCTAATTGGATAAGGGGATGGATAGACAATGCCAATGTCAATGTCAATGGGTATCAATGGATAGTTGTTCGAGGAAGAGGTTAGTTTCAACGTGAGGTCTTCAAAAAGGCATATGTGTTGAACTTGTGTCGCAACTTCAGAGTCAAAGTTCCTCTTCACCATTCGTTTATGTTGAATATTTATGGGCCTCTTTCTCAAACAGTTTCATAACCTTAAACCATGATGATATAGATTTTCTTCATTACAATACGAGTTCGAGATGACCTTGTTCTCGTGGAGTAAGTCCTTTGCCCTTCCAATTCATATTTCTCATCATCTTGTGAGCTATGTTGTAGTCTAAGAGATTCATAGCAATCAGCCATCCAATCCTCATATAGCCAATAGACATCAGAGCCATGAATGTCTTTGTCCTCCAAATATCCATATCGTTTTATATAAGGTATTTTGGAGTAGGTAAATGAGGAGCTTCTTTCATGTGGGGTGCATTGGGTCGTCCATAGCTACATGGAGACAATGGAAGCTTACCAACATGAAATGCATTCTCTAGAGTATACTCACCAAAACTTTTATGAGAAAACTTAAGTTCAGGTGGTGAGTTGGATGCAGATGGTTGCAAACTGGATGTAGAGAGTTGGGTTTGAAAAGGTGTGTCGGGATCAATACGATTATCAGTAATAGGTATGAAACGGGGTTCAACATATCTGTCTGCGGAACAACAATAACTTGCATGAGTGTACTTTACTTCCAGAAGCTTACAAGTATTCAAAGGGTTTCAGCATCTATCGAGTAAGGTAAACTCTTTTTCCATCATGTGGGAACTTGATGCATTGATGAAATGTGGAAGGCACGGCTTGCATTGCGTGTATCCAAGGCCATTGACCTAGAAGGATGTTATATGAAGTCTCTACATCAACGACATGGTAGAAGGGTTTCCAGATATCCGTGGGCCCACTTGTATGGAGAAGGGGTGATAGTTCCAGCAGATTGTCATTTCATTGTTGTCAATAACCACGATATAGTTATAACGTTAGCAACCTAGACTCTTTTCTATCTATGACCAAGACATCTTAGCATCTTCATAGAAAAAATGTTTAAAGAAACACCATTGTCAATAAGGACCCTTTTAACCTTATGGTGTGTGATATAGGATTCAATATACAAAGATTTATTGTTTTGAAGATTGGGGTTTAGTAGGTTTTGAGGACCAAATGACAATATAGGGAGACGTTTGATGAAATATTGGCCAAGTAATGCTTGGAACTACTAAGAATTTAATGTCCTTTAGGGACACGTGCTTCCTTGCAAAGCACCAATGTAAGAATGCTCTTGTACAGCGAGGTGACGACTTGAATAACTCCATGAGAGAGATATGTGTTGGCATCATCTCCAATTGTCTTATAATGTCATAAGAACCAGATGTTGAATCTTTAGTATTCGTTGTTGGTTTAGTATTGTTACGAACTGTAGGATTGGTAGACACTTGAGGCATGGATGAGGCTGATGGTTTCTTCGCTGTGGGAACGCAAACCTTCTTTTATCTTGTGGCCACTACATTGGTAGGTGTAGGCACTGGGTTTTCATCATCTGCCTACTCCCCGCATATGCACATTAATTTATCAAAACATAGAACTATAAACACTACCTAAGTCATTCCTCCCACCACATAAAAGAAACTTTTACCCCCTTTTAAACCATATTTAACTCATCTAAATTTATCATAACCCCCCACGAAACCACCTAATCATTTCCAAACCATCCCTAACCCATTTTATCCCAACCTCTTCACCTCCCCAACTCATCTAACCTCTTCCACACCATTTTTCCTCATCCCTATACTAAAAATTCCTATTTAGGAAGTGGTTTCAACCACATTTAAACATTTTCCCCAAGTTTTTTGGATCATCGGCGATTCTAACAAATCGTAAGCAATCATAAATAGGAGTTTTAACTCCTATTTTAGGGATCTTCTTATTTGTTTGTACATCTCTTTCTTTGCAACAAGTAGCAAAAATCTACCTCTCCGGTAATCTCCAAGCCCAAAAACACCATCAAGTCTCCTCAAGAACCAGAAATACATCAATATCTGTAGCTTTATCCTCAACAATCTCTATAGACAATCAATAACCAATGATCAACATCATTATCCTTTACAGACATTTCATAGTTTGTCCAAACTATAAGGTAAGACTCTATTGATTTATTATTGCCCTTTATATCTCAAAACATTTACAACTTATCAACTTAAACCTCTGTTTTCATCAAGTAAAAACTAGTCTTTTCAGATTATATCGCTAATGATTACCTTGAATCACCCATGATTCCCCAAAATCATTAGTGATTCCTTTGAATCTCCTGCGATTCCTATCTATCAGTTCTTTTCATATCAATCATAGAATTTTTATAAAATTTTATGTATATATCTAGATTTAACTTAGCTCTTGCAAGTATGTCTCAACTATAGATGATTATTCTACGTCAATCACATCCTATCACAAGTATTTATGACCTCACGATTTTCCAACAACATTTTGTGTGGGAGAAGTTCGATATCCTACACGAGCTTACTTTGTGTGCTATTTTGTTCCCACTTGATATTAAGGACATTGAGGAAAAGATCAAATTCCTCCATGAAATCTGAAAAACAAACTATAGACTACTCGTACGACTAATTTAAAGCTATCCAGATTACTGCCACCTTAGCCTAGACCACCTATGAAGTGGAATAGGATTTACCTTTCAACCTTGAGTTTTAGCTCTATCCTTACATTATCATTTTCTATTTTATCATTATTATCAAACCACTTAATTATATGAAAACGAGCTGAAATCCTCTAAGGAAGTCTCTTTGGATTCTTGGAATCAGCCTTTACTAAACAACTCGTCATCCCATTTTGTCTAATATTCCTTGTTTATTTGTTATTAATTACATGACTCTTTATTTGGTGAAAGGAGTGCTTATCTACTGCTACATCCAAGCATCCTAACATTGTGATTTTTGGAGAAGGTATTGTTAAACCCTATCTTGTTTTAAGTTTTAGGTAATTTCCACACTTAATAACGTAAACCTGAAATTTACCTAATGCATTCCTAGCACACCCGGTGGGACACAATTTCCCTTCATTTTTTATTAAAATAAATAAATAAATATTTTTAGGTTGTTTTCTCTGTAATCGCTAGCAAATATGTATAATTGCATGTGATTTTGATGAATCACCTATGATTCGTTCAAATTGCCAATGATCTTTTTCTTTTGCTTTTGATTACTCATCCATTATACATTTAGGACCATGTTTTCTCTTTTGATTTCCTATTTTTATCTGACCCTTACAGGTTTTTATTTTCTGGAGAATCTCTTCCACAAAAATTAAAAATCTAAAAAATCAAGAGCAAAATTATAGGTACACCTTCTTTGTGGTTTTCTTTTCTTCGCATCACATTTGTCTGATGTCTTCATCAAACTAATATTTCTTTTGGGATGTAAAACAAACCTTTCATACTTGCTTCATCACATATTCTAATTAAGAAATTAATGAATTACATTCACCTAATTTTTATCACACACAAACAAACCAATTTTAACACAGCTTACATCAAAACACTCCTACCCATGTGGACTTTCTTGGATTTCTTTACCAAGAGGATAAGCTGACTTGGTGTTCTGGCTGAGTAAAAATAATTGGTGGGTGGTATATTGGCTAAGTACACAACATCCTTATCATTGTGGGACTGTAAAGTGAGGGGGTAGGCCTAGATACCATTCCTCATACCGAAGGGAACATAGATTTGGACCTCATGTACCTGTTATCCAAAATACCCCTAGAGGACATTTTGATAACTTACATATTCATTTGAACTTGGGCAGTAAACTGATAAAAATGGATAAAATCAGTGTTGGGGATGTTCCTTGCCACCTTTCCTAGCTCCCCATCTCAACAAAAAAAAAATCAAAAGCATCGAGGAAAAAATAGTGCATTATAGATGAATCAAGTTTCTTAAGAACTAAAGGAACTATTCCCATGGGCTTAAAGTTCTCTGCATGGTCATTTGGACCACAAGGAAGACAAAGAGCATGTATTGTAGATGATACGGACCCTAACGGAACATACTGAAATTTTTTTTCAGGTCATTGATTCTCCGGTCAGTTGAGTCATCTAACTGACGCAGTGAGGGGACATAGTGGTGTGGGCGAGTCAGTATTGCGGGAGAAGAGGGGTTTGTGTGCACCAAAGGAATGGGTTGAATTGTTCCACAGTTCCACCCAAAGTCTGAATATCCGATCAAAGCATAACCAACTACTATTTCAGGTAAAATAGGTCCCATGAGAACTAATAGAATAATTCCTCTCTTCCCTTGGTTCCCCGATTGTCCGATTTATCCAAAAAAGGAAAAAAAAAGGCATTATTGTGGACTATAGGATCCTATGTGGAACTCCCCAACCACCTAAACTTAAAATGGCCATAAATTTAATCTAGTTTCTCCAAATTTCACAAATTTGGTACCATTGGAAAGTTATCAACATCCTCTACACCACATTAATTTAGGTGAGGGTAGGTTGGTAAAAATGAGGAAATACATTCTAGCATTAAAGTATGCATCCCCATGTTTAACCACCACATTTGGTGAGGTATGATGCTCATTTATTCTCCCATAAGAAAAGTATCATAGGGGAATGGGCTTGTAAGGGTTCACATGCCTATTTTCAAGCATTTAATGCATGTTGTTAGTGGTTGAAAGGAGAAATATGATTTTCCCTCCCTCCCTCTCTATCTATCTATCTCCCCCATATTTTATAAAATGTAAAAATATCTAATTGTGAAGGGTGGATGTTCTATAATGTAAAGGAACTCTGTCAAAATTGTTCCTAAGTAGCTGTGAGTTGTAGACCTTCATTTAAGCTTGACAATGTGTTCTTGTGCCTTATTATTCACATGTTATGGTTTTGGCATACTTTGAAAGCAATAAAATATTTGTTTTGTGGAGTTTCTCAACCATGACTTATATTTTTTGCCATTTCCTTGCCTCTCCATTCCTGTTGTTGTATTGTGTGCATATATTTCTCACTTACAGGTTCATCTTGTTGTGTTTCATAAAGAATAGATGGTAAATGAAGTCTTGGGGTTGTTTCACCTCTATTTGGCCTCTCCCTTCTCCACTTTTCTTCACACTTTTCCCTCCTTAGAGTGTGTTCACCCTCTTCTTGGTGCTGTCACCTCTTTTTAGCTTATGATTTCCATTTTTATGCAATTCCCTCTCTCCCTGGTCACTTGGATTGTTAGAGTAGGATTAGATAGTTACATTTCTTTCCATACGAGTAGTTTAGCATTAGGATTAGGTAGAGGAACTAAACTTCTCTAGAGTTTTATCTCAAATAGAAAGTATGGCACCTTGAGAGACAATCCCATATTACCCAAAAACATTGATTTCTCATCCACTCATTCATGAAAAATCAAAGGGTGTTATTTTTTAGCTCTAATAACACCTTCAGGTATATCAAGGACTCCATCCTTTAACATCATATAAAACCAACCATAGATTTCTATTTCCTAGGACCTTATAAACCATTTTTCACATTTCATCCTTTTAAATTTAAACAAGATAATAAAAATTCTCTTGTGTGACTTTCTTTCTTGATTGTAATCAACTCTCTATATTTATTTTTCATTCCATTAGTTGTTTTCTTTTATGGTCCTGACACGACAACAATCCCGTCAACAAAAATTGGATAATATGGTAGAACGCTTCCAATGATCTATAGAAAATATCTAAACCCGCATTGATGACGCTACACATCTAATCAACAAACATCAAACATATTTTTCACCTCTAATACATGATCAATAATTCCCACACTCTCCTCGTAGTCAATCTGCCTCATCTGAAATCCCTGACCCATCCAATCCTCGTTTCTTTAATAGTGGGGATCCTTTCTTCACCAAGATCTTGGATTCAAACCATGTTTCCCTCAATGCTTACCTAGCTTCCTGGGTGTTCTTATTCAACAATATACTCCCAAATAATGACCTTCTATCTCTAATACCACATATGACTTCTCCCAGATTGTTGATCCTAATCATGAGATGTTCATCCAATAAGTCCATCCTTATCCCAATTCTAGTAAATCATAAGCATCCAATGTTGTTTCTTTAACCCCTATAATCACTTTTGACCTCAACATTGTACCCTCTCAGGGCACAACTAATTAAAAATAACCATCTTTACCAGACACCTCATCTAGCTCCACCTCATCCAAAAACAACACAAACACAACTTCATCTATGGAAAACCCTTTAGTTTCCTCCAGCATCCAAAATCCTCCTATAAGTTCAACATCCATCCCATTAAACATATCTCAACCTATCTCATCTTAAAAACATGCATCATCCATCCAAAAAATATTTATGTCTATCCCAACGTTAACACCATCCATTAATACAAGTTCCATCTCTAGTGTTCACCTCTCATTGTAGTAGTCATCAACCGCCCCTACCTTTTCCCAAAACATACCCCAACCATTTCAGCCACTCAACCACACCTCTATTCCTTTCTAACACATACCTCAACAATCTCAATATTTCATTCACACCTCAATCCCCTTTCAACACATACCCCAAAAAGTGTAACCCCTCTTAAACACATCCATGCCTATCCTATATCAGTATATTTAATCTTTATAACACCTAGCCTCACAACCTACATACAATATTTATATGAACATCCCTCTTAACCATAACATTCCTTTACCTTACCAACCACACTAATAACCAAGTCCATATATATACAATCAACCAGGCCCTTCATCATTCACTCCTTAACAACAACCATTAGAAAATGACCCTTTGCAGGCATTGATGAATATAATTTCTAGCCTTGAAGATGCTTCTATGGGTCCCAAAAAAACATTATCCTATGAAAAAATATGCAACGAACCCATCCAACCATCAGTACCATACAAAGCATATACTCCACATTGGGAAATTCCTAAGTTCCTCAAATTCTATAGCAAAGCATACCCTAAAAAACATTTCTGGGCCTTCAAAAATGCTTGTTACCTCATAGCACATGACAAAGACCTCATACTGAGGAAATTACGTATGTCCTTGGCTGGAGCTACTTTATATTGGTATAAAAACATTCCTTAGTATTCACCGTTCTCATTCACTCAAATCACACAATTTTTCTTACAACATTTCTCAATTAACATCATGCATTTAAAATCACTATCATTGTTATATATGTTATCAAACAATATGAAGACAAATCTATCACATATTTTGTCACTTGATAAAGCGGTATTATCAATCATTTGTCTTTTTCCCTCCAACTGGCTGAGTTAATTAAATTATTTTCTCCCTCCCATGCCAAACCCATATCCTCCACATAAATTCAATCTTTTGAAACACTTGAAGAAGCCTTTACTATGGCTCAAAAAATTTAGCTTTGTGCTCTCGAAGATGGTAGCGTTAAAATTATATCAAAGAATTTGAAACCAAAGTCTTCGTTCAAAACATCTTATCATCATAATAAATCTAATACATTAGCAAACATAGTTGTTGTGAACTTCTTCCAAAGAACCTTCGATCTCCGAACACACTTGTTCTCAACACAATTACATACCTATAAAGGAATCTTACAACACAGTATTTTATAAACTATTGGCTGCTAATATGATCACCCTTCCTCCCATTCATATTATTAATACATCTGTGTCAAAACCCTCTTGGTATAGAGAAAATGATTACTTTAAATACCATAGGGTCAAATTCCATGATATAGAAAGGTGTTGTTTGTTTAGAAATTCCCTTCAAGATATTATTGACAAAGGTGAGTTGCAACTAGATAACCCAAATGCCCCTCCAAATCAAAATTTAGATGTTTTAAAACAACCATTTCCAAATCATGCCCCATCCACCAGTCAACCAAAATCTAATCTCATCCATTCCCATCACACTATTAACACAATCAAATATCAATCATCTGTATCATTAGCATTTAAGGCTCCCACCAAAAAGTCATCATCTGAAAAATCCACCAGTGGCTTCATAAAATAAACAATAGATGAAACACCCATTACTCTCTGTGTTCCTATACTAGCAGGCCCTATTGAATCAGGTATGTCCCCTAATCATTTCCTTGAAAATATTATACATTCATATGCATTTATTTCATCCCCTTAACAATCTCTTCACAATTTGCACAAAAGAAGCATGTCTTATAATATGTGAAAAGATCTTACGATGACCATGTCACTCAGCATTATATATGTAACCTTCAAAATTTCGTCACATAACCATACACCCATTCATCTAAAAATGTTACAATCATATCACATGACCATTTGGATTTCTCAACACAAAAACTAAACTCCTTGCCTTCCATTTTGGGGCCACACCCCTCTTTGAGATTATAAGTCACTGTCACACAATCAAAAATTATCCCTCAACAAAAATCTAAGGATATCACATCGAAAATGGCCCTTTCAACACCTGTAAAATTAAAAGAACCGCCACTTCCCTCGACCTATGCTTTGAAAGGACATTGTGCATTAGTCTTTGAAAGGTTTATTCAAAAATCCATCATAACATTACATCATCTTAATCCATATGGATCTCGAGGGTGGTAGCCCTCCTGGTATAACTTTGAAGCTTTTTTTGATTACCATCACACACTAAGACATCATACAGAGGATTGTAAATCCCTTCATGACATTATTAAAAGCCTTGCTAATAAGATCCTTCTCCCTCTAAATCTAGAAACATCAAAAACATCCCATCAAACATCTATAACCATTGCATCTAGACCATTACCTACACTCACAACCACCAAAAGTGGGGAATTTTCTAAGAAATCCCCTCCTCATCAAATTGATGTAGTATGTATCACCACTAGAGCCCATACCCAAGAACCTGATTTCATCGATAAATAAAGTATAAAGTCTCTATCTTGCTTTCTCCCAAGTCATCTAATCCAACACCCCCCACTCAGGATAAAATATCCATTCTTGGTTCTCCTCATATGCAAGCCACTACCTATGTGCAAAATACCATTTTCAAACAACTTCATCAAGATCCAGTTAAAATGTCCCTTTATGAGCTTTTGCAGGATTCAACACAACATTGAGAAGCCATGATCAAAAAAATCCAATCTATATCAGTAACCTCAAATGATCCATAACCTTTTTACAAACTTAGTTAGTACACTCAAAATTTCCACAACCATCTCTTTTGATGGCTAAGAAATCCCATCATTACAACTAGAGGACGATGACCTCCCATTTTTTTATCACCACTCAAATTAATGACACCCTTGTTAAGAGGATCATGATCATGATCCAACGACGCAAACATAAACATCATATCATCACATTCCTTTGATCAACTTCAATTACCCAACACCATCGTCACCAAGACACCAGTTGTATTGTGATCTTTCAATGAAACTATCTCCCCCACATTAGGCACCATTATCTTACCAGTCAAAGTCATTGTTAAAACCCTCCATGAACTCTTCTATCTAGTATAAGGATATTTTCAATATAACATGTTATTAGGCCAACCTTGTATACATACTATGTGTTGTATCCCATCTATGCTCCATCGATGTCTCAAATACGAACATAAAGGAAAAAAATTTCACGATCCATGTAGATCCAAACCCTTTTAAAGAATGTCACATGATATATCACCCGAATGATGTGCTTATTCCCAAATCATATTCAAGCTCCTTTGATGAATCCTCCACCAGCTCATCTATTCCATCATCAAAATTACCAGATGGCACTTCATTCAATGACATTATGTAACACCTTTCACTAGGGGAGTATTATCTTCTTACACTTAATTCACTTCCTACACCATAGACGTATGGAAGACCTAAAAAATAACCCATGTACGAACCTAATATCCAAGATGTAATCTCCTATGGTTCACCACATCTCAAAATCAATCTCATCTATAGAGGGGTCTATTCATCTTCCCCACATTTTACTAATCAATGTCATTCCAAACCATTCATATCAGAATCTGTATTTCTATATAACCAAGACTTTGTGCAAATGTATCTCCATCATTATGCTTGGAAAGGATTCAGACTTGGACATTATGAACAAGGTATCCATAACTTCATCCTTGACCATTCTCATAAAATGTATGAAAAATATAGGTTAGGTTTCAAAAACCATCCGGGATGAGTCATCAACCAGTGTTATGTCCACACCCATCATAGAATCAAAACCATGTTCCTCATCTACACATGACAACCCCATGGATACAGATGAAACCATTTTCATCCCATCCAAATTTTTTCTAATCAATACTATCACTTTAGGACCATTCACTTATTAAACTAATAATTATACTAAAACCCTTCCTCTCGTTTGGCTTAAAATGATAGAAGAGGATTCACCCACCGTTGACATTCTTCAATGCCAAGAAAATTCCAACCTCACTCACATTCTGAATCAGGATTTACAACCTTCTTAAGACTGGAGGACCATTTCCTTCAAAAAAGGGGTCTACCACCTTATAGGCACATCAACAGCTTTTGTTCATCACAACAACATCCACTATCGATGTTCACATATACTGAACTAATGTAGGAGCCTCACATAGTTAAATTTGGTCAGTCTTTAGATTCGCAAGAGTTAAACAAATTTACCACCTTCCTATCTAAACATATTCAATCCTTAGCATGGTCATATAATGATATGCCAATCATCAAACCCAACATCATCATTGAAAATATTTTCACTTACCCTAACGCTAAACATGTCAAATAAAAGTTATGTATGATACATTCAACTATCATATCTAAGCTTCTCATCACCAGAGTTATCCATAATGAAATGGACAAGCTCCAGGCTAATTTTATCATACCCATTGACCATCTATACTGGGTCTCTACTATTGTTCTCGTGACCAAAGCCTCATGAAAGTTGGCACCTGCAAATCTCGCATCGCTCTTCTGAGACCTCAATATCGTACTTGCATCCATACTCCTATAGGTACTTTCCCATTTTCTCAAACATCAATCAGTTTGAGGCGGATCTGGCCACTAGCCAATTCCAATGATCTCCCTTATGGATGGCTTCTCTGGCTACAACTAAATCCTCATCGCCACCAATGACCAACATAAAAATTCCTTCTTCACTCCTCAGGGGACTTTCTGTTACCGGGTAATGCCCTATAACGGACTCTCAAACATTGTCATGTTTAGCCAGAGTGCATCAAGTATGTGTATAACAAACATGTAAAAGAGTGTGACTTCAATATAGGTGAACTCATTCTCAAGGAAATTAAAAATGTCACTACTCTGTAAAGGAGTAAATGTGGAAATTTTTCCCCTAATTGTATTTTTCCATATGTCATCACTCACAAGTATGGGTCAGGAGCTTACTATTTATCCTCCCTTGATGATACACCTAAAAAGGAACGTTTGAATGCCTTACACTTATGGAATTTATACTATTAATACATCGACCATCATGACAGTAGTCGCATCAAATATCTTAATCCACCACAAACACATCATTTCATCATTGTAATGATTTGAAAGTATGTGGTTTTTCGTCACTATCCTCAAAACCTTAAAGATGAGCACCACTACTATGTTCATCGCATCTTTCACATAGACAAGTTCCTCCTTAGTAGGAGCCCCACAATAATTACATTCATCCACCTTATCTACCAACTGAAAACATGTCATAGGGAACACATGTGTAGTTTGTGCACACATCTCTTCCTCTCCTTGAAATGGTCTATTATGCCTTCCCTCAACATAAAATAAAGTCAAAAATAGCTATGGATCTTATCAAAAATATATTGATCCCTCAAAGGACAACTATCAAGTATAAAAATCATATTATAGAAAACAAAGTAAACTGATCCCTCAAAGGACAACTATTAACTATCAAAATTATATTTTCAAAAAGAAAGCAGACTAATCCCTTAAAGAACAATTGCCTGCCAAAATTGTAGACCAATTCCTTGAAGGATGGTTATCCAAAAGTAAAAATAAAAAATTCAAAAAATTTAGACCACTCCCTTGAAGGATGGCTACTTTTGTAAAAAGGCTTCCCGTATCGATTAGCCTTAAAAAAATTCAAATATAAAAAGGCATCCTAGGAAAGCTTCCTACATTAATCAGCTATCCCGCTAAAGCAAACTTCTTACATCGATCAGTTTACGTTAAACTAAAATGTACAACTAGGGAATCTCCCTATGAAACCATTGAAAGGAGAACCTACTCTCCCACACTACCTACATATGTCAACCCTTGCCATGTTCTAGGAAGGTAGTCATGTGTTAACATATGTTATAAGGCCAAAAGTGCAAGATCCTTCACTCTGTTGATTCCCATCACATATGTATAAAATCTAGAATAAAATCATTCACTTCACATTTTATTATTATCCACAATTAATACATATTTCGATATACTTTAAAGTCACTTTAAAATCAAATATTAATGATATATCAAGATTTATCAATATCTATACAATCATGATCAACATCTCAATATTACATTACCACATTCACAAACATCACATTAAAGTAAAGTTAACACATAGATCATAAATCAAAATCATAATCATATATCATATCAATGTGTCAATAATACAACATCTAGAGTCGCATAAAGCTTCATAACATCTACAATCTACATCAACATATAACATTCTATCAAAGAATCATATACATGAAAAACATCACATATACTCAGTAAAATAGACATTTGTCATCCGAATGCCTCCTTGGACGTTGCTCCCCTAATCATCACCAGGACTGTTATCCGATCCTCTATCTAGATCTCTTGAAAAAATTTCCATCACCTCCTACAAGTCATATATCTATAGGTCGAGATCCCCTTGGTTCCCCTATACATCATATGGACTTCTCATATATGTAAGCTCACGTATATGGCAACATCAATATACATCAAAAATGAGGCTTCACAAAAAATCCCTATCATTTTTCCCTTGCCTTTGTCAATTCATATCTGCTATAGTACATGAACCAACATTGGTTCAAGTGAATTCCTCCTTGAGCGTCATGTTCCTTGTAATCCCACCTTTGTGGCAACACCCCTATCTAGTCCTTTGACATCATTAAATTGTCTTTTTCATCTTCCCTTATTATCGTTAATTCATGCATCTATAATAAAAAAACCCATTAGTTCCCCTATCACTTGAATTCCTATCCTCATAATCCCACCTTTGTGGAAACATAAATTTTTAGTCCTTTGACCTCATTAAACTATCATTTTCATATTCATTCATCATTGTTGAGTCATATGTCTATAGGAAAAAAACCCATTGGTTCCCTTATCACTTGAATTCCTAACCATGTAAGCCCAACTTTGTGGAAACATCAAATTTTGGTCCTTTGACCTCATTAAATCATCATTTTCATTTTTCCTTATCGTTGTTAAGTCATGCTTCTATAGGACACAAACCCATTGGTTCCCCTATTACTTGACTTCCTAGCCTTGTAAGCCCACCTTTGTGGTAACATAATTTTTGTCCTTTGACCTCATCAAACCGCCATTTTTCATCTTCCTTCATTTTCATTGAGTCGTATGTCTATAAGACACAAACCCATTGGTTCCCCTATTACTTGACTTCCTAACCATGTAATCCCACCTTTTTGGCAACATCAAACCATCATCTTCTATCAGACTCATCCAAGTGGAAATTTTTTCCAACATGTGTCCAATTTTTAAGGCCCTGAATCTCTTACAACATCAATAAATCCACCAATCAACAACTACCTCAATTACACAGCCCAAGCTTAGTCAAAATCAAATATGTACCAGTAATCTATCATGGATTTGTTTTTGGTGACCTCAGCACTGGTAAAGACATATGTCTATAGGAAATGATCCCCTTAGCTCCCCTATCACTTGTCTCACCGATCTCTTTGCAACCACATTTACTTCCTATGAATCATACGTCTATAGGACACAAGCCCCTTGGCTCCCCTGTCACTTGATTCCATGGAAGCACCCATCTTGTTTTTATACCTCATCTAGGGGCAACTTCAAATGCATCATGCACGTTAAAAATATCCAATAAACTCAATAAACCTAGTGATTATCACACTTTTTCGCATTTACCCCCAATTTGAGGGGGGTTCACCCATCCAAACATAAAACAAACCATCTCAAACTTTTGTTGTTCAAAATTTTTTCATCACAAACCACTTGACAAAAGGGGAAAAATGTATACATTGGGTTTTCATTCTCCTGCCTTCTCCCCGCATACACACATATTGCTTTATCAAAATCATATACATTATAAACATTACCTAAATCATTCCCCTCACCATGTAAAACCAGTTTTTACCCCCTTAAAAACAACATTTAACTCATTTAAATTTACCTTAACCCACCCTAAAACCACCTACCATTTCCAAACCACCCCTAACCCATTTTATCCCAACCTCTTAACCTCCCAAACTCCTCTAACCTATTCCAAACAATTTTTCCTTGTTCCCATACCTGAAAATCCCATTTAGGAAGTGGTTTCAACCAACTTAGAAACATTTTCCCTGAGTTTTCCAGATCACCGACGATTCTAACAAATTTCCACTCGATTATAAATAGGAATTCCAACTCCTATGTTTCAGGGATCTTTAGAAAACTTTTTAGATGTTTGTGCATCTCTGTTTTTGAATCCAAGTAGTGAAGACTCTACCACTCTGGGTATCTCCAAGCCCAGACAACAACATCAGGTCTCCTCAAGAATCTTGCAAAACATACATCACTTTTTACGACTTTGCCCTTTAACAATCTCCCAAGAGATCAATCAATCAACCAACGATCAATCATCATTCATCACTTTGCAGAGGTTCCATAGCTCATCCATACTGCAAGGTAAGCCTCTATTGATTTATTATTTTCCCTTATATCTCATAACAGTCTACAAATTAATCAATTTGGATCTCCACTTGTTTTCATCAAGTTGTCGTGTTTTTCGAATAAAATCTAGTCATTTTCACAGTAGTCATCAGCTAATGATTCTCTTTGAATCGCCCATGATTCGATCTTAAATCGTCAGTGATTCCTCTAAATCACTTGCAATTTCCATCTCTCAGGATCTCCTTTTAATTAATCATAGCATTTTTATCAATTTTTATGTATATCTCTGGATTTAACTTGGTTTTTTCAAGTATGTCTCTACTTATAAACGATTGTTCCAAGTCAATCACATCCTATCATAAACATTTATGACCTCCCGATTATACTAGTCAACCCTTCTCATTTGGAAGAAGTTCTACATCCTCCATAAGCTTATGACGTATACACTATTAGATTTTGCACCTAACATGGAGCATATCAAGAACCGGCTTCAAGTTCATCCATGAAATCCAACAAGAAATCGTGGACTACTAGTATGATTACTTTGAAGTTGTCTAGATAGCCACCATGTTAGCCTGTAGCCACCTATGAAGAGGAATCAAGACTTGCATTTTCACCTTGATTTTTATTTCCTATCCTTATAATTATCATCTGTTTATCATTTTATCATTATTATCGAAGCACTTAATAGTTTAAAAATGAGTTGACATCCTCCAAGGAAGCCCCTTTAGATTCCTAGAATTGGCCTTGGCAAGCATCTCATCATCCCATCTTATCTAATATTCCTTTTTTAGTTGTCTTTGATTATAGGGATCCTCGCTTATTGAAAGGAGGAGCGTTTATCCATTGTGACATCCTACCATCCTGACATTGCAACTATTGACATAGGTATCATTAAAACCTACCTCATTTTGAGTTTTAGGTACTTTCTGAACTTAATAGCATAGACCTGTAATTTACTTAATACAGTAAGATCTTGAAACTTAATGGTAGTAATGCAATTGGAAATTTCTTCAACAAATGATATCATTAAATTAAATTCAACATTATTTGATGACTGAACTTTTTCAATAGCTTTTCCACTAGCTTCATGCTTAGGAAAATGGTTTGAGAATACCTTTATATTGTCATTAGGTGTCATATTAGATGGTGGGATTTCGACTGTGATTTATCCACTATAAAATAGGACTTTAATATAGTGGAAAATCCTCAAGGAGAGATCTATAGGATGACCATCAATGTGATGAAAACCACAATACTCATTTTCCTTATACCAAAATGGTTTTGGTTCCCCTTTGGCCTAGGGATTTTTGATAGGATAAGTGACCATGTTGGTACTTATCAATTTTCGTAAAACAATTAAAAAAATCTCCCCTAATGGTGTAAATTTTCTTCATTTATTATCATGAGGAGGGGTGCTTCTTTATTGGGAACAACAATGGATTGCTTTGATTCAGAATTGATAGCTTGGTTATTCTACACATTGTGTACATTGCGGTTATCAATTACACCATCATTGATGGAATTTTGATTTTGATTGACGTACTTGGGTTTATCGTGATTAGTGTTATTGTTATTTTTATTATTATTTTGTATGTTATCCTTAGAGGGATGTTTAATTAATCCTTTGGCGATGACGGATTTTTTCGATTTGAGTCCCCTTTTCGATAACTTCCTCAAAACTATTGAGGAAATGCATTTACATATGAAAGGATAATTTATCGTTAAAGTTGGGTATAATTATAATTACAAGTTTTTCTCAGGGATTGAACATGGGAATCGACTGGAAATTTCTCTCCATTGTTCTAATAATTGTGCAAAGATTTCATTTGTTCATTTTTTTTCATTACACAAATCCAACATGGTAATTTCTGAATCAAGATTAAATGAGAAATTCTTCACAAATTTCTCCAAGAGGTTTGTAAAAGTGATGTTCAAACATTTTAGGAGATGCAAGAACTAGACCAAAGCTTATCTACCCAATCTTTTAGGAAATAGTTGTAAAATATATATGTCATTGTAGGCTACTTCTTGACGAGCCATAAAGAACTCTTTGATGTGCTCATGAGTCATGCTTTCCCTTATAGTTGTCAAACTTCATAAATTTGAAGGATCTAGGAAAGGTAAGCACAATATGTCCTTATCGAATGGATAAGGCCACATCTATTTGAATTTTAATTGTTTGCTTTTCTTTTATTCCTAAGAGTATATCTTTCATTGTTTTCCATTCTTGAGCAAGTGGTGAGTTAATTTTTGGATTGTTGGGAATATTGTCAATTTGTGGCTTGGTTTTCTCCTTTTTTGGTTCAGTCTTTATTTTTTATTCATGGTCACATTTTTTCTTTGTTTTTTTATTTTTGTGTTTTCATTTACTTTAAAATCCATTAGAGATAATTGTATGGCCATTGTATTGATTTAATCTATCAAATATTGATTTGTCTTGGAGGAAAAAGCATTAGATATTCCTTTGATATAATGTTTAATCTTGTTTGCTTTGGTCTCATTAATCTTATTGGGTTTGGGTGAAGTATCCTTATTTATTTTGGTTGGGCTTCATAGATTCTTCAAATACTCATTGTCAAAATCCAAAGGCAACTTAGCTCCCATTTCCAAGAGACGAAGAATAAATTGGTCTTTATTTTTTCCTAAGATCACTCTCAGATTGTTCTTATTCTTCTAAGATAAGATTATTTTGTTGATCCTCTAATTTTCCTTCATCCTCTTCATTGGAACTAATGTGAAAATGATTTCAATCCTTTCTTCCAAAAGGGTCATAAATTTAATGCCTTGTTCCTGTCATTTTTTCTAAAAGAGGAGGAATGGTGAAACTTGTTTGATGTGCTTATATTTTGCCCAAGTGAATTCCAAAATACAAGGCTATGAAATTAAATTGATCAACTACTCAACCCTTAAAAAATTCAATACTACAATAGAAGAGTTCAGCAAAAAATAAAAATGATTAATTAAACCCTCAATAAAGTGAATGTTAAGATGGAAGAAGTTAACAATGAAAATTGATGACTCAACCCTTAGCAAAGTGAATGCTAAGATGGAAGAGTTTGGAGAATAAAGTTTGATTACTCGACCCTTAGCAAAGTGAAAGCTAAGATAGAAGATTTTGGAAAATAAATTTTGATTACTCGACCCTTAGCAAAGTGAATACTAAAATAGAAGAGTTTGGAAATTTAGAGTGATTGAGCATCCCTTAACAAAGTGAATGTTAAGATGGAAGAGCATAACGATGAAGATTAATTAATTACTTAACCTTTAATAAATTGAATGCTAAAATGTAAGAGACGTATGATTGATTGCCCAACCCTTAACAAAGTGAATGTTAATATGGAAGAGACTTGGGATAAGATTTCTCAACCCTTAGAAAATTGAATGCTAAGATGAAAGAGGCTTTAAAAATAAGATTTGATTTCTTGAACCTTATCAAATTGAATGCTAAGATGGAAGAGTATTATAGAAATGAGAGTAGATTTACTCAACCCTTAGAAAAGTGAATGATAAGATAGAGGAGGTTAGAAATTAGATTGAATTGTATGTGATAAGAATGTGAAACAAAAACTTAATAACATGTAAGTAAGAAAAATTAATGGTGTTTACGTAAGTCCTCTAAGATAAATTTGGCTTGGTCAAGTGGGGATTCTTATAGAAATAGTTCTTTCCCTAAATACTAAGAATTAATTGAGTGAGTGCGATATACTATTGCTAGTTTCTAGATTTAATTTACCCCTCTTGATATGATAATTTGGATTTTACTCTGTTCAAAAGATCAAACCAAGGCCATGACTATGGATAGTTTTGGCTCTAATCCTCACAAATGTAAACTAGCCAAGTAAGTGGGGATCTCGTTTCATTGAATAGTTTTCTCAAGCTGTCAACTAATTTATAGTTATTGTGGTACTCCTCACAATACGTTTCTAACCCCTAGTCATGCACTTCCCATAGTTACAACCGAAGGGAAATAAACCCTTCTATGAAAAAATTAATTTTAGAAAGTTTTATAAAATGTATTAAGGAGGTATAATAACATTTGTTTGATTCCATGAACAAGGCAAATTTTATTTATTAGATTTAATATAACAAGAAACCTTCATATAGATGGTCATGCAAACAACAAGTTAGAAGCCACCCCCTCCTAAGTTTCACAAACTGAACTTTGATGGAGCGTCTAAAGGCAATTCGGGTATATCAGAAGTGGGGTGTTCGATTAGAGATGTTGAAAGTAATTTGGTAATAGCATGGTCTTTCCCTCTTGAATTTGGTTCATGTAATGTTGCTGAGTCACAAGCCCTTCTTAAGGGTCTTAATCTGACAGTCCAAACTGGTTGTGAAGCATTATAAATCGAAGGGGACTCTCAAGCGGTGATCAATGTCATGATACAAGGAAAGGCATTGTCTTAGCATTTGGATTATAGCATCAAAAATATATTGTTTTTGTTAAATTAAATCCCAATATGGAATATTAAACATGTTTTTAGGGAGATGAATGGCACCTTCAATCTTCTTACAAATCATGGTTTTATTAATAGGTTTGGCTTGGTAATTTCCATGCATGTGAGAGATTGGGAGGATTTGGAAGAAATTATTACTCAGCAAGGGAGTCTCGAGGCTCATTAATTTACGGCGTTGTGGGTTGCATTCCTTTCATCTTGTGTGGTATCCTGTGTTGGTGGAGTTTTCATTCTTATTCATCATGGAATTTCATCCTCTGTCACTTTTGTTCTTGCATAGAGAGAAGAGGGAGATGGCCTTTCATGGGTAGGTTTCATAGGCTCGCTTGCAGATTATTTTCTGGGCTGAGTTTTATTCATTCATGGAAGCTATATCTTGCATTCTAGGGGAGGAATATCGTGCAGAGTCGGCTCGTTCCCATGTTAACTCAGAGGTGGCTTCCTAGTTCGTCACACGATTGTTATTAGTGAGGTAGAATATTAAGGAGGTTAGGGTGATAGCATTTCATTTCATCAAACCTATGCATCAAGCTAATTTGATGGAAGTTCTCAAGGAATTTTGAAGAGCTTATCCTATTCAAGATTTTGTTCGAGATGGACATGCTTTGGAGGAGGCGCGGAAAGTGATAGCAGATCTGTCGATAAGGAACGTGGTTTTGATGAAATTTTCTGAAGAGGTGCATGTTTCTTATGCAGATGGACTCTCTGAAGGAAAACATCATGAGAAATTGGACCTCCCTGGTCTCTTGGTGCCAATTTTCACGGAGTCTGCGGGCATCGCGGGTATTCATCCTAGGCTCGGATTCACTTATAGCTTCCTTCTTCAGACATCTCGTGAAGGGGTGACTTCAAGAGGAAGGAAGGTGATTGGACCTCATCAACCTATTTCTATGGTTTAATATCTTTGTTATGTCATGTTATGGTCTAGGTTTTTTATTTTGTGGTCTCTGGTGTAGCGTTTTGAATTCTTGTCTCCCTACATGCTAGTAGGTGTTTTGAAACTTTGGTTCATGGGTTGGCTGGTTTTAGGTTTGGTTTATAGTGTACTAAGTGGGATCCCTCCAATCCCCATGCTCTAAGCTCCTGTAAAAAGATTTTAAATATCTAAAATAACAAGTTAGAAGTTTTCCTGAGGTAAAAACACAACAGAAACACAAATTTAAACTTGTGTTTCTGATTTTTTAAGATCACTTAGAAAAGTGCGAGAAAAGATCATAAGCGAGAGCTTGTCATATTTAGATTAAATAAAAACTAAAAAAAAAAATACACTTAAATGAATTAGTTATATCAAACCTGTAAAAAGACTAGGAGAAGACCTAAAACAAAATTTAGAATAATTTTGACTTGCTAGAAAAGCACAGAAATCACAAAAAATATAGTCTCAAAATGCTAGTGCATACAATTATATGCTAGCATGTGCAATAGGGTGTGGTAACATCACAAAATACACTATTGCATGCAACTGAATGCATCTACATAAAAACGAAAAATTGTTAAAACAAAGGACAAAAATGCTTAATGATAGCGCATACATTCTTACAATAACACATGTATAAATACACTAGCAAGTGCAGGAAAAAATAGAGTACTACACTAGAGCATGCAAAGCTACACTAGTGCATGAAATACTATGCTAGCTCACTCCTCGAGTGACACTAGCACACGTAGTATATGCTAGCAGAGACTTCCTATAGATGCCCAAAAATTGGTTGGCAGTATAATAATTTGATTGTTTTTCGATATATTTCTGAAATTTCTCCACTAAATGACCTTAAAAATGGACAATAAGGATGAAATTAGACAAATAAGACAACAATAAATTTAGTTTAATAAAAATAAAGTATAAATAATAGAATAGGTGGTGCGAGTCTTATGAGTGTGTCAGAATGAAAGCAATAAAAACTTACCTAAAATGAAATACAAGCAATATAAATACAACTAAGATTTCTCCAAGCTCTCCTTTGCAAACCTTAATGATAAGATTGTTGAAGTATTATACATGTAGGATCCTTGAATGGTTAGATTTTGGATGTTTTAATTAATCTCCAAATGAAGAAATGAAACTATTATGAGATAATATGGACAAAGAGAATGCAAATTTGAATAACAATTTTGTCAGAGGTTGGCTACAATTGCACAAAGCTTCTAGGGATTGTTTGTCAAGGATATGGCAAGTTATTTATAATTGCAGGATCTAATCCATGGAGTAGTTAAAGATTCATAATGAGATTTGATTGCATATTCTGAAAATATCATTAGAGGAATTTACAACACTTCGAATGTATTGAATATCCATTGAGGCTCGGTAAATTTCTATTTTTTATTCAATGGGGTGATTATATGTGCAACTTTTATGCCCCCACCTTTGTATAATTCTAGAAGTGGAGTTAAATGGATTGACTAGGATAGTGAAGTAGAGCTTAAGTGGCGGATGAGTAGGAAATTAACCATTTGATTAAATTTACCAAGGGTCATAGGATTATATTTTACTCATGATTAGAATTAATTTAATTAATTCTAAAGGAATGTTATAGATTTAATTGAATTAAATATTAAAGGTAAAAATACTACAAGGATGAATAATTTAATTTAATTAATTAATTCTAAAGGGGATATGAATAACTGAGGATATGTTAGAAATAAGTATGTACTTTTAGGGTGTCTACAGATAGATATGGTTTCCTTTTCATGGTTTGTAGCTTCATACC
The DNA here is from genome assembly GCA_019776745.2 of Taxus chinensis. NCBI lineage: Eukaryota > Viridiplantae > Streptophyta > Pinopsida > Cupressales > Taxaceae > Taxus > Taxus chinensis. The sequence continues at coordinate 75,984,078 of CM034154.1, read as the reverse complement.
TTATGTAAGTTCTAACTTAATGACTATAGATGTGCAATTATGAGATTTAAGGAGTTTTGGATTCCTTTTGCAAGTGTAAGAAGTAAGTATTCTAGTGCATTTCCTTAAGAGTTCCATGGTATAAAATGAGATAATGTTTACTTATATAGGGTTCTATAGATGATTTTTCCAAGAAAGGATTACCCAAATGAAGTATAATACCAAACAAAATATTTGAATTTGAGATTTTAGTTGGAAGACATGTCGGTCCAAGAGTATACAAAGAGGTCAGGACCGTTTGGTATGGATATGACCAAACTGTACAGTCCTGAATAAGAGCAAGGAATATTCCAAATGAATTTTTGAGCCAGTGAATCGATATTTGCCTATGGATTTTTTACATTGCATTCTCAGATTTTTTTCGACATGTCAATTTGCAAGGATAAACAAGATAAACAACGAACCTCAAAAAGTGATAAGAGGGAATATCAAAAGTGCATAGTCAAACATGTGTTTAGAAGTAAATTACTAAATTTGAATGTCTACAACAAGCCTAATCCCTTCCTAATAAATAATTATCTACTAGGGGCATCTTCCACACTATACAAGTGCTTTTATTTCATTACACCTACTATCACTTCTTCATTATTCTCAATTACTTATATTATATATGTTATCTTTTTAGAATAACAATACTAGCACATGTCTTGTGTAGTACCACCTTATCTTGCTCTGTGTGCAACATGGCTAGTGTTTGATATTCATTTTCAATTGCTTGATTATTTTATTCTATGTATGCATACAATGGAATTTTATATGTTTATTTGATAACACTTATATGTCCCTTGTTCATGGCTTATATAGCCTTTTACTTATTTTTTTGCATGTGACACCTTTATGTCCCGTGTTTATAGAACATTAGGCCTTTTACATGACTAACATATGTGATATTACTTATGTTCTATCATAATTTCTTGACTCTACATTTTTTTACTATATATGTGATTTCTTGTGTGATTATTTCTTGTTGCTTTGATGCTATATTTTATGCACCATGGTATCCATTATGTGCACCCCTTGCAAAAACATGATCCTAATGGTGGCCACCACTATATCCCTCCATGTGATCCAACACAGATTATCAAACTTATCCAACATGAATACATATAATTTATTTTGAGAAACACACTATATTGACACATATCATACATATCAAAAGAGGGGGTATTTAGTGGGGTATATTTTACGTATATACAAATGATACAAATAGAGTATAGGACTCAAACAAGAATTTATATAGGGAAAAAATATTTAGAAATAAGAATAAACACATAACACAGACATAATTAAAACTGGTACAAAACCATCCACTAAGGGATGAAACTATAGTATGGTATGTCCTAGATTGGATGTTTTTCATCATATAGGAAAATTTACATAAAATTTTAGCATTCTCAGACTCTTACAAACATGTATAGGTTTCAGACACATATGATACAATTTAAGGCATAATACACAGGGTTTTAATACTTCATTTCTTCTTCACTACATCACTCAGATAAAATCATAGGTTTAGGGTTTGGGGAATGAGATTTCTTCTACTTTACATTATTTTACATTTATATAATCATACTCAATTATTACATCACATTATGGGGGCATGGGGCAGCCGTTCCCTATTCACTTTGTGTTATTAAAAAAATTAGCCCAGAATTTTCTATAACAATTTGGTTAATGGAATTAAAATATATAAAAGTGGCTAGATATTTCGTGGGCGATTCTTCCTTCCTCTCTCTTTTTATGGGAAGATATCATAGTTACTAGATACTTTTACACCTCTCTTCTCACTTTGTGGGGTTATTTGGGAAAACATTTCCTATGGTACATCTTCTTAATGTTGTGTCATACACACTCAAATCTTCTCCTACTTCGTTTTTTCCTTTGGAAAAAAATTGGAGTGATCACAAACAATCCTTTGGAATCTCAACACACATTATAATCTCTTATCAATACAAGAAAGAGAGATCCTTCCTCTACAAATAAATCATGTGTATTCCTTCCATGCTTTGTCTCTTTACTTTACTATGCATAATTAAATTTCCAAATTTATATTGAGTTACAATTCAATTTCCTATGTGGACATTAACTACACTTTTTGCTACAAGTTTCACTGTAGAGTGTGCCAAAACCAACACAAGAAAAAAATAATCGAGCAAAGAAAAAGTGTGTGTGCACATAAAGTATGTTTTCCCTTTAAGTATGGAATTTTCAATTCCACACTTAAAGGGTGGAAACATAAACAATCAAATTTGGTAACTTATCCTTTGGAAATGACAAGTTTGGATTTATTTCTATACTATGGATTATAATCACATTATAAGCTTAATTGGTATATCCTCCTCTCTCATGCATGGATTCCTAATATGTACACATTGCTATGTCATTCACTCATGCAAACTCAATTATCTAAATAAGTATTCTATCCCCAAAGATATTTCCTAGAATTTGACTTTGTCATCGTTAGATCCATGTATGAGAATGTACAGAGTAGGGCTTTGTCATGCTACATTCTAGGTATTACTATGGTCTAGGAAAATTTGTATGGTCCCATTCTCCTCTCTAATGACTCTTTTTTCAATTTAAATATCTTCTATGCATCATTTCATCTTCCCTATGTTGGTCTTAATGTGATACCTAGCCTATATAATTAAGTCGAATGCACTGAAGTTATCAAGAACTACCGTTAAAAATATCAACACTAAAGCAATCAAGGATCTCCTAAATCTTCTATAAGTAGGGGCACATACTGTAGAGCAACCACCATATAGGTATAAAGTACTTAAAACGGGTTCAAGATTCTATGTTCTTACATTAATAATTCAAATTCCTTAGAGATATGTATTAGTAAGATAAATTCACTCCAAGTATTGGTAAAGGTATTAAATGTTAAAATGAATAAATTTAGCATCTAAAGCACATCACACTATACCACTACCATGCAAGACACATCTCTATTATATCTAAGTTACGCCCACTATTCTTTATGTCAAGAAACATGAGGTCAACATATGGGGTTGGGTTGACTTATTCTGCATAGACTATTTTCACCAAAGCTAGGAGAACTACTTGAGGATTTATACCACTTAAGGGGAAGTAGTGTAATGCCTATAATAGCTACAAAAGAGTTAACTGCCAAGGTCAATCCAACCTCACCTACACATAGATTTATCTTTTTGTTATCTAATAATTTCATGAAATTTTTTGTAGGTATATACATTTTTTCTATTTGTTGAAGGTCATTAGAGGTGGTGTTGAAGGTGAGTGAACCCTAGAGAAAAAATCAATGACCATTTCTAGAACAATGATAGGAAAGTGAGTTTATAGAGCTCGACTATTTGTAGGTTCAAAACCATATAAATAAGGACCAAACCATAGTATTCTCTAGCTAGATCTATATGATTTTGTACATGAGAATTTTCTATCTACAATATCAGGAAATAAAACATCTACATGTTTAAAACACCCCTTTCAATTAGTCTACACATTCATATCAATTCTATACCTCTTTGTGTAGCTAAATATTCTTTATTTCTTGTTTTTTTATGCTATCATTTCATTTCTTTATCACCATTTCACTTTCATTTAAAACATTAATAGCTATATTATGGATTTTATGGTTAATGTGGATTGATATATTTAAAATATTCTACCTATTACATTCTTACACCAAATAATAATTAATGAAAAAATATTATCCAACCCTTACGTATTTGATTTTTAGGGTGTAAATAGGGGGATACAAAATCCTTAATGCATACAACTAGAAGAGAAATAATAAAAGTAAATTAGATGTATTATGGCATAGTAAGTCCAATTCTCAAAGAAAGGTGGAACCACATGGTCACAAAAAATATAATCCCATAAGATGTTTGGTGTCACTAAACCCAGACATGCATTTTAAAATAAGCCACAACCCTACAAATAGATTTAGGTTTTTACTTCTAAAGCGTCTTGAATTTTCTGAAATAGGAAAATTCTATAAATAGAAATAAAATGTAAAATAATAAATCTATATAATTTAATTATCATAATAACCATACCCCACACATTTGCACTAAAACACAATGATGTATTTTGTAACTCATGTTCTTATATGTCATTTCCTATTTAAACCAATTTAAAATATAAAATTTTCCGAGAAACTGTATTTTGGACTATTGGAATCAAGATGGATAAAACTATCAAATTTTATGACACTACCATACCATGGTTATGTCCAAGTGCATGGTATTGTCCCTATATAGAAATTGAAACTATTCCTATTTTTACCCTATAAATATATCCCTATAACCTATACATGTATTTTTTGTATCATGTAAGTCTATGTGTTCATGATTACATTGATATTTCTATGATAATATCATTTAACCCCCTCTTCTTGGGTGATTAAGGTCAATTATATTTTTATTTGCTCAAAAAAATCAATGTGTTTCCATGTCAAATATAATGCCTAATCATTATTATAACACATATAGGAGGTGGCTATAGATGGAAAAATTTGTACAATCTAACTTGAGATAGAGTGCCTAATATATATCATGACACAGAGAGATAAAAAATAAAACAAGCATACAAGAACACAAGCTCAAACACAAAATCATGCACAAGGTTACATAGAAAATCCAAATGAACACATACAAGGAACATAAGTTTCACACCCCCCAATAGGACAAGTTCCACACAAAAAAGGATATTGGGGCCATAAGAAAGGGACACCATAGTGTCAGACACAATTAAATAGGCCAAGGTCTGTACACATAAGAAAAACACTAAAAAATCCAATGTGTAAAGATATAATAAATAGTAAATAATAGGTGCACAAAATAAGATATACTATTCATGTACAATCCACATATGTTAGTCTCAAAAATATTGACAATAGTATATCACAATGTATAATATGAACACAACTAGGATATGTAAAGTATAAATGGAGAGAATTGTGTAATAAATAGAACAATAACACCTAAGAGTGTAGGATATGCCCCAAGATTAGTAAATCCACTAGGTGAAGGTAAATTCCAACATATAAAGTCATATAGAGTCTTGTGTATCTTGCATCATGCTCATATACCTTGAAAAACATACATGTATAGAAAATATAATATGCTATCTATCAAATCATGTGATAAACAACATATGTAAAGTAGACACTAGTAACTAAAGCTATGCCTAGGTCCTAATTTTGTATTTTCAAAATATTTGGATGTTTTTTAATTTCTGAAATATTTTGATGTTATTTTAGTTAAATGAAAAGATTTAAGAGCATGTTATCTGATGATGAATTTGAATAGAGGATAATCAAGCATTAATTATGAGTACACATGATAATCAAGATTGGCATCATGTTTCATATAATCTAAATGTCTTAATATAGGTGAATGTGTAGAATGTAATAGTAGAGGAGGTGTCTACCTTGATGATTACTACATGATACAAGAGGTTTTTTCCCCTTAAGATTGGGATGTATTACCTTCTCATTCAATTTTAATTATCTAGGAGAAGCATTTGACTTAGATTTATATGATCTAGATTGTGGCTTATGTCAAAGTGGTGATGATATAAGAGTGTTTATCATCAAATTAGGAAGTATTTGAACAACAAGGGTGAGTATAGATTTTGTAAAAACTTCTAAATAAGGATTATAATCAATAATAACAACCATAAGTGAAAAAGGAGACTCATTTCCCCGAATTTCGACAACTTTGTTACAATAGATGTGTTTGACTCAACCATGCACAACAGAAGTGATATAATGTATATTATGAATACAAGGGAATCCTAGTAACATGTCACATATACCAATGCTTTGAAGAACCAAGAAATGTGTATTTATGATACACTACCCCACTTGATTGATAACATAATATGTTTAATAAATCTAGTAAAAATTTGAGAAGTATGTTGTAATTGTTTCTCATCATATCTCATATATTTAAGTAATGTCATTCTTATGGTCTAAGGTCAATATACTAGATTTTATATGTTAGCGAGTATAAATTTTCCTCCATTGACCTATTGGTCAAGCATGTGCTTGATCATATCACCCAAAACACAATATAGACAACATAATAACCTTGATGGTGTAGGCTATTATGAAAGGTACCGATCAAATGGATGGATTATACAAGACATATATTGATCATAACCATAAAATGTAAGGAAGTAATTTAGATATATATAAATAATAGTAACAATAGAGCTCCAAAATAAATATATAATATTAGAATATGCAAGTAGAAATCACTTAACCACTTCGAGGGGGAAATCTTCACACATTACAATAAGACTCAAATGCTCAATATGATGATCATCTACTAGTTACTAACTTCTATATATATATCATATTGTGTTATGTAAACCACATATTCCAACCTATTAAGCATATGAAAGCATAAATAAATGAGATATAACATGCTAAGAGATTACATTAGCCAAATTTCAGACACACATATCCCAATATATGACATAGGATTTAAGGTGTAACACAAAATATTACTACTTGTTATTAAAAAACAAGCACACCCTCACAAAAAAATGTCCAAAGAACCCTCACTTTCAAATATATTCACAACTTGAAGAATAATTATACAATTATATGTATAATTCATACACATTACAATATCAAAATTTATACATCTCATATGATTTCACAATCTCTCCTATGAGACCATTGAAGATGAACTTCCTTGAGACATGCACCTTTATCCTCATACCCATGCTCATGTACCTATGTATAAATTTCATCATCTATTTTTTTTATGTGTCTCACCTCTATATTCCCTTCATCTTTGTCATCTTCCATCCCCTCAAAATTTGGACCCAAACCTCTATGTAGAGGTTGAGTAGATGCTTAAATATCCCCAAAATATAATTCTTTATCATTTCATGCTTCGTTAATGCTTAACTATCTCACATTATCTATACCTACTAGATCCTATCTATCTCACACTTTATATCCCTTGAAACCCATGATTATCCACTGGTATCTCATTCCTGTACCACCACATGTCCATAGATTTTCCCTTATTTCTCTCTGGGAACAAGTGTACTTTGTGGCGTGTTTATTTCCTTCACATGTCTCACTCATATAGAAATATTAAAGGTGATATTACAAATTCTCCTATCAACATATCCCCATACTAAATTTCTTGTTTTCCCTTGAACAAGTTTGTATGCTCATTTCCTTGAAAAAATAGCTAAAGAATATGCATTGCCACAAGAATAATAAAATAATACAAAATCAATAAGACGATCCTCTATACTCCCTTTAGCCTTAGTCTTGTCCTTCCTACTCAAACTTGGTTTCTCCTTGTCTAGGATTGGTCAAATCCAACACTCTTTATTTTATATTCATGTAAAATCCATGCCACAACCTTAAAGCCTCTTAGACATCTTCATGTAATTCCCATAAAAATTTAGAACACTGGGATACATTACCAAGTTCTATTTCATTCTTCAAACTTTTCTTGGAAATTTCCAAAGTTCTTACAAACCTCCTTCACAAATTATTATGTTACTTCACAACCCTCACACCCCTACACTACAAAATCATCAAGGATCACGTCGAATTCCCCAATCTCTTGATTTATCTTTGTCCCCTTATTACACACTTATTCTCATATGATATGAAATTGTTCTACATCTTCCACCACATCCATATACTCCTAAAGCTATTGTACTCATGGCTTGTATTTGAAAACCTACTCTCCACATACTCCTCTTGGAAAGTGAACCAACTCATCTTTATATTTTCTTTCTTGACATAAATTTTCATACTCAAAATACCATCCAATACCTCATGAATTATAGTTTGTAATTTGGTGGCATGTTCATCTAGATTTCCTAACTCATTGCCTACTTCTTCCAAAAGCTTATCAAGCACAAAATATAATCACTTCATGGAATTAATGAGAAACACAGAAGTATGGAACATGGTTGGATTTTTGGCCACAATATTGGCACAATAACCCCCCACTTTTTTGTTAACCATTTTAATGCATCCTTTGTTACTTCATGAGAATTCCTCTCCTCTAAGACCTCCTCAAACTATGCATTGGATTCTACATACATAATTTCATACTTTTTAGGCATCTTAGTTGATATCTCACAAGACCATGGTTTGTATTTGTCTAATTGGTAGTATGAATGGATTACAAATCTATGGCCCAGGTTCTTTAATTGATAAAAATTAACCCATTAAAGTTGTTAAGATGATCCTTGCAGGATGAAATATGGTTCAATGGTGTGATGCTTCACCAAAAAAATGTGACACTCTTTCACCAAATACCTCATCCTTGTTACTCTTGCGGAGCCTTCATTTTTTGTGGTTACTTGTGTTTTCTATTATATCTAGATGGTTTTCATCCTTGCGGGTTCTTTACATTCTAATTCTTCACCTCATATAGTAAGAGTTTTATGAGTTTGTTCTTCCCAAACAACTAACTCATCAAACATTTGTGGGCTCATCATTGGTTCATGAACATAACCCCTCACTAATACTTTAGGTTCTTCATTAATAGCCTCCCCCCAAAAATTCCAAAATTTTATCCATGGTTTCTCCAAAAGTATTACCCTACATCACTCTCACTTTTATATCTTGGTGAGCCCATTCCCCTTCTCTTATTAGAGTAGCACATTCTTTAATGATTGCTCCCCTGCTTAGTGTTATAGACATGGTTGGATTCTAACCAATGGGATTTAGAAAGTTTGAATGTAAAAGGTAATTCTATGGGGTTCCCATCCACACAAACCTTTATTAGATATTTCATCTTTAAGTCATTATTGTCAAATTCATAGTCATAGAACTTCTTTACCTCAGTTCCCTTAGTAAAAAAAGTATAGTGTGATATTATCTATCTATGATATAAATGTCCATCTTTACACACTAGACCCATGTAAATATATTCAGTGACCTTTCCCAATAATCTTCACTAAGGGAACAATGTATTATTAGCTAAAGTGTCAGTTTCCCAATCTTTTCCACCACATTGGAAAAATAAAAAATGGTTCATCATTCATATTTTACGACTCAGAAATTTCTCTTTTATATCCTCTCAATATTCATTCCTAACTTTTAAATATGCATCTAGCTCTTGTGAACCCATTCTTATAAATTTATGCATGGAAATTTGAAAATTTTATCCCCTCAAAGTTGTATCCCTAGTACCTGTCTGTAGGACTCGTGTTTCTTAAAAACCACTTATTCTCAAAATTTGAGGTCAATATTAGTAGCCCAATTTTATAAAACAATATCAACACTAATTATTTACCCCGCTAAAACTATTTCCCATGGTCACACACAAAATCCATTACCTTATTCAACTTAAAATGCACATGTTCTATGAATTTATACTTCACCCCTTTCAACCCCATTTTCACTACTGAGTATAGCATTCCTGTTGAGATGGAATTTATATTTTCCTTGGACAAAATATACATTAACAAAAATCTTGCAGCTACCTCGACCACATGATGCCTAATATAACTTGATGAGGTCTTCTTCCCTCATGTACTCAACCACATTAATTTCGTCATCTTTGCATGTATCTCCTTATTTAGTAATGCATCTACAATACTTGCTCTTTCATTTGTAAATTGGGTTGTCTCTGCTAGCCCGTCAATGGTGAGGGGAATTTTTTCATTATGTGATGAATATATTCCCTTTGTGTGATTGGCTTAAACACATCTAAATTAAATTCACTAAATTACCAAAATACAAGTTCATTAGGATCAATACTCATTTTTTTACGAGTTCTTGTGTTTTCCCTTGTTCTTATGCACTTTCCTCCAACTCCTCCGCTATTTTCTTATAAACTAACCATATTCTATGGTTGAATCCAATGACTATGCTTTCTCCTATCTGAATCTTATAACTTTCTCCTAGCTTCACTATATCTAAATATTTCATCAACGGAAGTATATTGTATACTTCCTTATGTATCCGTTGCTTCTTTACTTGTTTTCATTCCTCCATTCTTCTTATTTTTTATTCCATCTCCTACTCCTTTTGAGTATATAATAAATCCTAACTCTACTTCATGTGGCTCCAGTTCATATGGATTTATTATTCTATGGCCTCCATACCAATGTCCTCTTGTATAATTAATGCTCTCTCATCCATTATACTATCACTTGAACTCTCTTTTGTGCTTGTCATATCACCAATACCAACCTTAATTTTTCGATTGTATGATTCAATTCCATGTCTTGTTGGTGTTATAGTTTCTTCCTTCATTGGGTGTTGTATCCATTGTTTTTCACCTTGTTTATTTTTCCCCATTCTTAGTTTGGTTTCTTGGATCTAATTCTCTCCTCTATTTTTTGTGAATAATTTTTGAAAGTTTCCACAATCAACAAGTATTCCCCATAATCATTTAATAATTTTTCTTATTAAGATGCTTGCTCTGAATAATAAATGATTTTACGATTTTGAAAAACTTCACACAAGTGATCGTATATTTGTTTCCTTATCTTTCCTTTATATTATTACCCTTTTGTAATAGCCTAAGATCTTTTGCTTCAAGATTCCAGAGAACCATTAGTTTACAAACAATCTTATGCAAAAATAATTCTCTGAAAAGACACAAATCCACAAAAAATCAAAACATCCTCTTCATATTATATTATTACACCATGTCCTCATGTTCAAATATTAAACTAACCCGTAAATATAAACTTATCAATGAATGTAATGTTGTCAAATCATAAAAAATGTTCTTTTGGTGTGTGTCTTCCACAAAATTATATACCTAACAAAGGTTCTATAATTATGTATATCTGCTCTACTTATGTACATATACTTAGTATTTACTCTTTTTACTAACCACAACAATTTTTTTTGGTTTCCAATTTTGTTTATGGTCCCCTCCTCAAAAATAGTACCCATAATCTAGCTTCATCTGATCTAAAAGTTAGATAGAAGTGAGGAGACCCAAACCATGTGCATACATCTTGTGTGGTAAATGATCAAGTACATCCCTAATAGACTTACATTTCTTGAATTATGATGTAGATGTAGTTTCCACCACCACACTTCCCTCCATGGATCTCTTCTTCCATAGCTACCATCCTACGATTGTCTCTTGCATGCCCCTTTGGTATTGTTCTATCTTTCCATTTCTATAATTATAATTATAAAAGTTTTTCTCATAGTCATTGTATCTCCTTAGATATTTCCCACCGATCCATTATGTACTTATTTTTTTGAGCCCTTTAAACATCTCTTTCCTCTAAATTATATAGAGTATTTGAGTGCCCAACTATCCTTATTATGTGGATAAATGATTTCTCTACCAATTTTTCATCCCTCTTCACTCAATGTAAAACTATATTTTTAAGGGTGTCACTATTGACCAACCTTGTGGAGGGTGATATCCATTTTTGTGGGCCTTTTACCCCCTCGAGTAATATAAAAATCAAAATTACCACCACCACTATTGGACTTGCATTGTAATATTTTGGTACCCCTACACACCTTCTTCTAATATTATGGTTCCAATAGCCATTTTGTACATATCAACCTAGAGTCTTCCACTAATTCCAAGTCCTAATCGATATCTTCTTCATGTGTTTTCAGTATTTAAAGCACCATATCATCCTCTATTTCTATGATATTATTGATATATGTGATCCCCAAACTAGTATCAAGTTGGATTATTCCTCTCTCCTCTTCATTCTCAAAACTCATTACCCGTTATTTGAAGTGCATTTCCACACAGAGATTATAACAACATGGAATCCCAAGGATGGAATAGTATCAATATTTTGTGGTCATCTCTATTACATTGAAGTTACTGTAAGAGGGGACTCCCGTGATGTTAACTTCCACTTCATGTAAAAATATAGTTGGTCTTGTGGTTGTTTTATTTTCCACGAATAAGGTGTACTTCTTGTACAATATAACATAGGTTTCCTTATCAATATCTAGGGATCCTTAGATATAAAATTAAATTCTAAACCCATCTCAATCAATATCTTGTAGAATTGATTCTCATTCAATTTCACATCTATCAAGAGTTCCTGGAGAAAAGGGGCGCTTAAATCAACTTAGTTTTCAACTTTCACTGGTGGCCTTAACAAATTTAGAAGTCCTTGAATTTTTGTCTTAGGTTTCCCCATACTTCACCAAAACCATGTCTTCAAAGTGTCCATGTGTTGAGTAGATAAAAGATATCTCAAGTATGAAAGTGCATAAGGATTGGGCGCATGGACACATGGCGCATAGAAGGACACGGAAATATAGCTGAACTGTGGGTGCCTAGGACAAGTGTACACAGGACTTAGCCACATTTGCATATCTAGGCTATTTTTGGAGCACACAAAGATATGAAGACTTGCAGTCCATGCAAGGATATTTTTAGATGTGCAGTATTTTTAGTGCCATGAAAATTTTTGGTTTAATAATAGGATTTCTACTTAGAGTTAACTATAGGAAATATATTATTAGAGCACTTGTATGCTTTTGTATTCTCTTGTAAAGGTGCATGGCTATTCTTAGCATGTATTTTATTTTGGGAAGGTGCATGGGCAGTGAAGGGTGGGTCCCCACCCCTATATATATGTATTTATTTGCACAACTTAGAGAGACCGATTATTGTAGAGTTATGTTGTGGATTTGTTAGCACACATGACCATGGAAAATGGATCTTGATGTATGAAGCTTCTGTGTTTTACAGTATTTAATAAAATGGATCATATTGGTTGGATATTGGTGTTAGATGTAACTAAATATAGTTCCTACATGGTAAATCTCATTATAATAATTATTTAGTCAATCTTTCATATGGTTTAGATCTAAATCTGATTTATGCATTGTGGATTGGTTACTATCAGTTATGGATCTGAATATATACATATGAAATCATGCTAACATTCTAGACAAGTAACTCTAAAGAGGGACTTGGTACCCTTTCATGCTTCATGTGAGCACTTAGTTTAGGCTGAGTGATGTGTCACCGCGCCTTGGGTTATTTGCAGTGAATTCTAGGCTACATCATTGGTTATGTTTCCGGGACCTCTTTCTCATTTGTTTTTCAGGATGTTACATGATGAAGGCATACCGGTTGACCTTGGACAGTATTGAGGAGTGGTTAGTAGATACGGAAGAGGAGTATGCTCGTAGATTCAGCACTTGACCTGATTTTAATGCATGTGTATGTGTTGAGAAGAATCTATATGATGCATTGTATGATACATTCTTTGCTATATTTCCCATAGATTTTTATAAGTGGCTGGTTGTTTATGCATCGAAGAGGAATTGGAGGTTTCACATGCTTGTTTGGACACAGGAAGAATTATATTCCTTGTATGATGCAAATATGATTTGGATGCGCTCTGTGGATGTTTGGTTTCATGGTGTTTTGAACAACTATATTCTTGAGTATGTAGTTTTGACTTACTCTTTCTCGGAGGTTGATAAGATTTAGTTTTTTCTTGAGCCTAGATGATCATATTTTTATGGTATCCCACTGGTGATCAAGATCTTGATTATAACCCTGGATTTGGAAGATAAGTCGATGGCTAACTGAACCCCACCATGTGTGTGGACAGGAGAAGGCTTGGTAAGGATGGCGGACCTAGCAATAGAAAGACAGAGGGAAGAAATGTAGCTTAAGTTCAATGAGGCGTATGAGAGGGATTTAGAGAATCAATGTGAAGTTACAAAATGAATGGCATTGTGGAGAGAGATGGATCGTGAAGGATTCAGAGCTCATGTAGAGGATGTGGAGCTATAGAATATGGATTTCCCCCATTTGGGAAATCATGGTAGGAAACCCTCTTCAACATTAGAAGAGAGTGTGTTAGTAGAGATGACATGGGCCATAGGAGTGCATCTGAATCTACCTAGAGACCTATCCATTACGCTTAGTTTTATAGTTTCTACAATAGTCAGTAAACAACAAGCTAGTGTGGGCAGTAAATTCACAGTAGATAGAGTTAATTTACAGTCAAGTTCAGGAGTTCAGGGAGCTTATTCATATATGGCACAATTTTCATCTACTTTATTTGGAGGACCTTTTGGAGGTATCTTTTGCGTCATGTCATCGGCAAAGAACGTAGGTTCACAAAACGTTATCATCACATTTGAAAGTAGTGCAACTTCACAGACTGTGGACGTTCAGTTTAGCATAACCATCAGAACACAAGGAATTACATCTTCCATTCCATTACCTACTGAAGGGAGTGGATCAAGAGATCAGGTGGCTTGGGATCTGGTGGATCTAGTGGATTTGGAGGCAGGGGAAATACAAGAGGAAACACAAGAGATTCTGGATCCGGTGGGCAAGGTCTGCACCAACCTAAACAAATTTTTATGGAGATGTCTCTTTGTCTTCTAGAGTATATGGGAATTGAAGATGCAGTCGAGCATGTGCATATGTTTGATATATTGTGGCACGTGAAGTGGATTACATCTCCAGAGTGCAAGGAAATTCAGTTTGCAACTACATTGTAGGGGTGAGTGCACAACTGGTACATGAAGTTTGATCCTGATCAGACTTGTGTGGATTATACAGTGCTACAAGATGATTTCTTAAAGGAATTTTATATCCCTGAGTTCGAGTAGAAAATCATAAGCACACTCAAGGATATTAAGTAGGGCACTACTGAAAGTGTTCAATAATATGATGCATGGTTCAAGACTCTCCTCTCTAAGTTGTCTTATGACATCCACACAAGCCAGCATACATAGTGGTTTTTTGGAGGACTGATCATGCCTTTTAGGAGGGTGCTTTCACACAAGACTTATACAGATCCACATGGGGATCTTGAATTATCTTTGTACATTGAGGCAGTAAGAAGTGTGGGCATAGGAGTGAGCATGTTCTTGGAAGATCAAATTGTAGCAATGGCAAAACAGTTGGAGAAATTATTTGCTAATTCAGCGCATGAGACAAGCAGTGGAATTTGGTGTACATATTTTGAAGTAAAGCGGCATACTAAGGATAGTTACCCTCAGAAATCAGTGTACTCCTTGTTGTTGGATTATGAGATATTTCACTTAGACCACATTTCAATTCGTTTCCCATTATTGTAGCACCCGATAAGAAATAATGTGTCAAGTTACTGTAATATTTGCAAGTCCTCGACTCATGATACTAAAGATTACAGGTTGATTGATCAGATCAATGATGCCATTGATATTGGAATACGATAGACTAGTGTTACAAATAATTACAAGGAAAATGGAAAGCATCATGACTATGATCACTGTGAGGGGCATTCTGATGCCGGTCATGGTAGAGGTCAAGGTTACAAAGGTGGATTCAGAGGTCGAGGTCACGGGGGTGGAAGGAGTGATTTCCCTCATGGGACTTGTTATACATGTGGATCTCTTGATCACTACAGGTATGAATGTCCACAGAATATTGTGTGTTCTTTCTGCAGAAAGAATCATAGTTATGAAGAATGCACAGACTTTTATGAACACTTAAACAAGAAACATAAATAGGAAAATAAGGGCACAGGAATGATTAGAGTATAGCGCATCATGAAAGACCAATGGATTCCAAAGTTAGTATCGAATACTAAGTTGTTACCTGTAAATATTACTACACGTGTTGAGGTTGTGCGTGCCAGGGAAGCTCTATAACAAAATCCTACCATTACTAAGGAGGAAGTCCTGCATGCCAAGTATCCAGACCCTATGCATCAGAAGGAGGTTTATCAAGAAACCATGGAGGTAATTCAGAATTTACAAGGTGAGATACAATGTTTGAAGGAACAAACGTGGAAGTTAGAACAAAAGAAATCAGTTGATCTCCATCAAACAGATGTTGATTATTTAAAAGAGGTTTACAAGATGTTGTGCCAAAAGAACATTATTCCATTGTTATGGAATTGGTTCAAGGGAAACACTCCATGCACTGGGACTGAGCATGAGAGACAATTTTTACATGCTAATATTCCTCCAGACAGTTTGGATTATGACAAGAAGATTACTCTAAATGTTGTTGTTGATGGTTGGATTTTGAGTAACATCTTGATTGACACAGGCGTGGAAGTGAATGTACTTACTTTGGATGTGTGGGTTCAGATGGGAAGACCTCCATTACAGCCATCTTCCAATGTGTTGTTCATGGAAAATTGGACTAAGGCAATGCCCATTGGAGTTTTAAAAGATGCATCCATTACTATACAGGGGGCCAAGTTCACTAGGGACTTTGAGGTCTTAGCACTTGCAGAAGTAGATAATTTTCCCACATTACTTGGGTGCCCTTGGTGTTATGCAAAAAATGTTGACCTGCGTTTCAATAAGGGGTATATCAGCTTTGAGAACAAGGAAGAGTGTGTCATCATACCTATGACAAATGGGAAATCTACACCTATGTAGAGCCCTTAAGTGAAGAATACTTGAACAAGATTTATGTCCATGTCATTCGAGATCCGGAAGTACTTGAGCCATAAAAAGAGTTCTCCAATGGGATGATGCATAGTAAATGAGCGATACTACAAGTGTTACATGTGAAAATTGGGCACACAACACTTATGAAATGGTTGGGTGTAAAGTACAAAGTGTAGTTGCGCTTGTCAGTAAGCCACGCAATATCATAGGTTTGGGCAATCAGGTACCAAAGTACATAGGTGAGGAGAATCTAGAAGTATTCCTACTTGCTATGTAAGTTCAATGGGAATGTCAAGTAGAAAGAAGGAACATGTTAGTATATATTTTGTGTGGGATGGCAACTCGCTAGTGGATGGTTCACAAGGATAATATTTTGGAGTGGAGAGAAGTAAGGATTCCTTTATCTGCTCAATTTCTAAGAAGCAATAAGCCTACTAAGATATGTTCCTTTCATGGTAATGATCCTATTCAGCACCACGTTCAGTAGTGTGAGAGACTATGGGTAGTGGGGCAGGAAGCTTTACCACCTTCTTTATGGGTGCACAAGTTTTATTTCACCTTACGAGGTTGTGCGCGTAGATGGTATGTCTACGCAGAGTTGAATAGGGTGACTGGAAATTGATAGGAACTTACTGAAGGTATAACTCATACCTTTGATTACCTTTATTCTAAACCTATGGTGAATGAGACTTTGCAGGTTATGAATCACTTTACTATGGGAGATAGTGTAAAGGCTAAAGAGTTACTTCAGGAGTTGTTAGGAGAATCAAACCTGGTGGCATGCTTTGAAGAGGAATAAATAGATGTAGAGCAGCTTGGGTGCACCTTCCTAGAAAGAGAAAAGGGTAAGATGATCTACATGGTTGATGATGAAGAGGTAGAGAACCTAGATATTAAGCACACAGAGGGTATGCACAAAGTCTTAGACAGTGCAGATGAGAAGGCGTGCATCTACCATGAGCCTATGAAGACCAAGAAAGTGAACATTGGAATGGATGTTGAACCCAAGGAAGCCATTGTCAAAGATTACTGATCTCACTTTGAAGTTACTAAAATCACTGAGTTGCTACATGAATTTAAGAACTTGTTCCCTATAGGCTATCATGAGTTGAAAGGCGTGCATGAATCATTGGGAGAGATGAAGATAAATTTGAAGGAAGTATCATGCCCAGTCTGGAAGATACTTTACAAGATGAATCCAAACTTGCGTGTCAAGGTAAAAGAAGAAATTAACAAAATGTTAATTTTTGGAATTATTTTGCTAATTGAGGATTCAAAATGGGTGAGCCTGATGGTGATCATCATCAAGAAATATGGAAGAATTAGGATTTGTGTGGATTACATGGAGTTAAATGTTACATGTGTGATTGATATGTTTCCCACATCATTTACTGAGGAAATATTGAAAGGCATTGTAGGACGTAAAATATACTCCTTCACTGATGGATTCTCTAGATATCATCAGGCAAGGATATTTGAATAATATCAAGAGAAGAAAACATTCACCATCGAGTGGGGAAGTTTTGCATACACGGTTATACCCTTTCGATTAAAGAATGTTCCTACAGTATTTTTGAGCATAGTTGTACAAGCATTTCAGGATTTTATTCACAAGTTATTGCAAGTGTATTTGGATGATTGGATAGTCTATGTGCTCGTGAAATATCACTGTGATAATATAAGGTTGATGTTCAAGAGGTGCCGTCAGTTGAGCATCTCCTTGAACATTAAGAAGTGTATATTTTCAAAATCCTTTGGAATTTTATTGGGGCACATCATCTATAAAGAAGGCTTGCTAGTGGATATTGCTAAGGTAGTTGTTATCTTGGGCTTAGAAGAGCCTACTACCCAGAGTGAGGTGTGTGGATTCTTGGGACATATGGGTTATTATAGAAAATTTATCAAGGGATATGCCAAGATCGCCATGCCCTTAAAATAATTACTCAGGGGAAAAGTAAATTTCTATTGGGTTAAGGCACAACAGTGCACGTTTGACACACTGAAGGAAAGGCTTACTACAACGCTTATTTTTCACTTTCCTTCATGGTATAATCCTTTCCATGTTCATGTAGATGTCTGTTTTATGGCCATTGGTTCCATATTCACTCAACCTAGAGAAGGGATTATCGATCATCCTATTTGTTTTGCTAGCAGAAAGTTGACTCTAGCATAACAGAATTATAAAACAACAGAGTAGGAGGCCTTGTCTATGATCTACATGCTCCATAAGTTTCAACAGTATTTATCACCTGCACCTTTCATCTTTTATACAAACAACATGACATTGAAGTACTTGGTGAACAAGCCCGTTTTATAGAGGCGCATGTGTCATTGGGTACTATTGTTTCAGGAGTTCAATTTTACAGTGGTGGTTAAGCCTGATAAGATAAATTATGGTCCAGACCATTTATCAAGGATTAAAACAAGAGAGGATGTGCAAAGCATTGGGGATACAATTCTAGATGCACAGGTGTTCAGGTTTAACCGTGCACCCTCTTTCTTAAAGGAGATTGTTTTATTTTTACACACAGGTGTGGCACCCAAGGAAATGAAGGCTTTAAAAAATAAATAACTTGCTATTTGTGTTGTGCCTTACATGTTGATTAGTGGAGACTTATACAAGTTAGGTCGTGATGAAATTTTGTGCCGGTGTCTGCTTGAGCATGAGCATGAAGAAATTATGGCTGAGGATCATAGTGGTATTGCAGTTGGACACTATGCAGGGGATGCCATCGTGTACAAGATTCTACTAGATGGTCTATGGTGGGAACCATTGTATGAATATTGCAAGCATATTGTAAGGCATGTGACCATTGTCAGTGCCTTAGAAATCCTGGGCAATGAGATGAAATGCATTTGAGACCTATTACTAGTGCAAAACCTTTTGAGAAGTGGGAAATTGACTTTGTGGGCCCTAATTCCACAGCTACACGCAGGACATAATAGTGTTATAATACAACTTGTAAAGACTATCTTACAAGGTGGGTAGAAGTAGCACCTACAAGGGATTACACTGCAACTACAGCAGAAAGGTTTATTTGGGAAAATATTATTAGAAGGTATGGATGCTCATTAAGTTTAACAAGTGATAGGGGTACTCATTTCCTTAAGGAGACTATCAAAATATTCTTGGATGAATTTATGTTTACACACCATAGGACAACCCCTTATCACCCTCAGGAAAATGAAACTACTAAGGCCTTCAAAAAAATATTGAGCCATACCTTGACAAAAAATTGTGATGTTAGAAGGAGGAATTGGGATGACAAGGTTTTTGTGGTACTTTGGGTGTATAGGACAACCTACAAGAGGTTGAATATGGAAACACCCTTTTAGTTGGTGCTTGGTGTAGAGGCAGTTATCCCCATGGAATTCATGTTACCTTCTTTGTGTATTACACGCATAGGAGGTCTGGCTGATGAGAAATCATTCGAAGAATGTATTGAAAAATTAATGTAGCTAGATGAGAGGCACGCCATAGCAAGATGGATTTAGAAGAAAGAAAAATCCAAGCAGAAGGCATGGCATGATAGGCACATCAGGGATAAGAAGCTTGAGGTTGGGTAAATGGTACTTCTTTATGATTCAATTTTTTTGTGCCGCCCTAGAAACCTTAACGTGCACTGGTTGGGACCATATGGTATCACTTATATACTTGATTTAAGTTCTTTCTAGTTAGAGGTGTTGGATGGAACATGATATCCAGGTTACTTCAATGGGAGTAGGCTGAAGCCCTATTATAAATAATATGTCTTGGTGTTTGTAATAAGGTAGCATTGTCACTTAGATTAGGTTTCCTTAATGCATTTTCTTTATATGTGTTTCCTTCATCATTGGTATGCTTTGTCAATTTAGTTCAATGTTGTGTGTAATAAGTGTGTTTGCACACCAAAAGGTGATTACAATTTGAGTGTTTTCATGCAAAAAGGACCATACATACCCTTAGTGTGGTGTGGTTTATAAATAGGGTCCATTACCAAGTTGAATATGGTTGATTGTCATCTGAAGATGGGTATGCATAAGGAAACATTTGTGCAGATGATTTTTGGAAGGGTACATATAGAAAGAAATTACTCCTAAATGAAGACCACAGATGGAAAAATGGACACCCATTATAACGTGATGTAGGCTGTAGTAGTAGAAAACTACTTAGAAGAATGCACAGTGGTGAAGTACTTTGGCACATATGGGCACACAGAAGGAGGTTTGTGGCCAAGAAGTAGAAGGTGCACTAGAAGGTTATGATTGTGGCACGGAAATGAGTAGTGTGGAAACATTGATGAATGACGCATTAATGTTGGGATTGGTGGTAGGTGAAGGATAAATAAATGTGATAAATTTTAAAAATCTATATAAGCATGGGTTGTGAGGCCATTTTTACCTTCTCGATTACGAATTCTTGAGTGAGATGTTTACGAGCGAGCTAGCTAAGATGGTTGTGAAGAGTGGAGAGCTGCAAATGGGTTAGTTTGGTCAGATTTGTGCATGAGGAACTATTACACTCCATTTTTTGAAGTTTTTGAGTAAGGCAAATGTGTGTGGGAAAGGAGATTGGTGGCCAGGGTTTGAGTTCGAGCTAGGCACACGAAACTGAGTTATATAGCTTGAGGGAGGTAAGAGAACACATTGTTTTGATTGAAATGTCACCAAAAAGAGCACCAGGGGTAGGTACAAGGGGAAATAAACAATAGGACGTTGAGATTGAGATTGAGGATGCCCCTGAAAGTAGGTTTTTGAAATGAAATACCCATAGGAAGTGATAATGGGATGTGATTAGGATTCCCATGTCTGTCAAAGAAAATTTAGTGACTACAACCATAGGACAACCGATAACAAGGAGTTGGATGCATTGTTGAATAAAAATATAAACAAATGGATAGTGGGTGATATGCGCATATACGATGATGTTGGGGAGAAGCTCTTAAGAAAGGTACAGGTTTTACAATTGTACAAACTTCCTTATTTTGGAAATCCAGAGAATTATACCAGTGGCTAATGAGTAGAATCCATGAGAACTTTTTCTTTTTTTTAGGTGATGAATGAGGATCACCATGCCATTGATTGGCACTTTGATGGGTTTGAAAAGCACAGACACAAATTTGTGTAGCGACCTAACTTAAAAAGTAGCAATTATAACAACTAGAAAATATTTGGGTTATACAAAAGGTGGGTGTTGTATGGATATTTACAAGATGAGGAAGTATCTGGTCATACAGGTAGCCTCACGTTTATTGACAAAATTGAATGACTAGGAGAGATGGTCATAGGTGAACACTTTCTAGCTGTATGTTGCAAATAAAATGTCATAAGGGGAGACCTATAACTTTTCTAGATACATTGTTGAAACGATCATTGAAGAGGCGTGTACAAGTGAGAAAATTAGCTTTGGTGCTATTCTATTGTCCCTTGTGTTTGTGGAGATTAGAGTGCCCGATGGGCTAAAGAACAAAATTTGGGAGTACCCTGCAGAAAAGAAATCTCTCACAAAGAGATTCAAAAATTATCTTTGTGAGGAGATCATGAATTGCCCGTTCAAACCAAGGGTAGAGATGTGGTATTCACAAATCCACGCCACATTCATGGAAGAGTGGAGGATACCCAAGGAGTTTTTTTCGCAGTGGTAGGTAAGTTGGCACAGTTTACAACCTATCAGCATTTTTGCATCGCGCATTTTATGATGAAGAATGGGACGTGGAGTACTTGGTGAAAACTTCCCTATGCTTTCATGATGTGGTTCTTTCAAGAAATTGTTCATGGAATCTCATACGTGTGTTGGTTAATCTACAATGGTGATAAAGTTGACTGTGAATACCACACTCTCCTGAAGACTTACGTCTATTCAGGTAAGTCTTCTTATATCAAAAGACATATTTCAGATGACATAACTATGAATCATGTGAATTTGGCAATAGGCGATAGTGGCGCAACATTGGTATACCTTCACCTTAATCCTAGAATGTAAAGCAGAAAGTATATAGAGAATGAGTACAAACTGTCAAGGCCGCCTAAAGGGAAACACACAGTTGGCACGTTGGCAGCTGAAAATCCTACTTTTCCCATTTAGGATGAAGAAGAAGAACTTCATGAAGATAGTGGTGGGTTAGACCATAGGGGAAGGAGAAAATCTACGGATAGAGAAAGTAAAGAGCATGAGATGACACCCCCATCATAGGAGCAATAGGATGAAGTGTTTGAGACAAACACAATAGAAGTCAATGTAGAGTATATAATTGAAGAGACACAGTTCAAGAGAGTGTTCAGGAGGAAAAGGTTTCATGATGCTAGGTCATCACATCCATTAAGAAGGTCACCTCGGATTTCATCACAGAAAGTAGAGCTTGAGAAGAAGAGAAGGTGCAAGCGAAAGCTTAAGGATGGAGAGGAGGATGAGTCCATAGAAAGCGTTTTAGGTACTCTAGTGTAGCCTGAGGGTATAGAAGATCCCAGTGATGAAGAAATTAAGGATGATGAGGAAGGGTTGAAGGGCACAGAAATAGAAGTAGAAAAGGGTGAAGGCCCAATTCTAGACTCAAGCGCCAAAGTTCCTAAGGGAAAAATAATAAGGGACAAGAAATAAGGTGAAAACTATGTGACGCCCACACTTGGATATGTGGATGATAATAACAAGATCATACGTGCTCGTTTCCAAAGTATTGTGGAAACTAAGAACTTGTGTGGTTAGGAGGTGATGAATGCAGAGATGGCGAATACACACACATGGAAGCAGTTGTCATGGTCAATGTAGACTCATATGGATGATCCTGATTTTGACATATGCAAAGAATCATGTGTCTCACACAGAATGAAGAAAGCACCCCAAATCTGGCACGTAAATGTTAGGCCAATTGTTATGTCAGATGAACAAGTGAGAAATGCCTTGGTAAAGGTATCTACAAAGGTTGTTCTCAGGAACATAGACAAAGTGGAAACCATTAGGGTGTTGATGGATGACAAAAAGGATAAGGATACAAAAATAAAGTGCCTCACAACAAAGAAGGAAAAGACCAAGGAAAGGATATAAGCATTGATCGATATGGCCGAGGAGATTGGCAATGATATTATTAAGGTAAGGCCATATCCAGAATCTCAAGTTCCATAAACATTTCCTTCTATAATGCACTATATCCACACACTTGTAAAACTAGTCATAAATGAAGGGCACATGCATATGCATGTGCCAAAAGACTCTACAGAGGAAGCAGGAAGGGTAAAACCCACCATTACCATAAAAATTTAAAGTTATGAGTCGTTGTTATAAGCTTTGAGAGATGAATTGAAGAAGGTCGATCAGACCTTGAACATGTGCACGGAACCACATGCAATTGTTAGGATGAGAACAATTGCAGAAGATAATGAAATCCTCAAATCCATGAAGGATGAGAAACTTGGGCGCTTGGAGAGACTTGTTTTGGTGGAAGAGAGACGTGAAGCACTTACAAGTGCCCAAGAACCACAAGAAAATAGGTTGAAGGAGATAGGCAAATAGGTTGTTGGGAAGATGGACTATATGGAAGGCATGATTTCTAGTATGGAAAATATTTGTAGAATATTGTAGAATGAATATGAAAATATGACTCAAGATGAGCTATATGTCATAGTCACAGATATCCTAAAAAAAAATAGGTAAGGTCTTAAGTGATTGGCAGGCATTAGAGGCAGAAATTGAGAATGAGTATCTGGAATTAATACTGCATGTTGAGGAGAATAGCGATGAATGATATCCCATTCTTTTGTTTGAACAAATATTCATTATTTATTTCATTGTTCTTTGATTTGGAGAGATAAGTTAAGATTACCCATTACCGAGGGCGCCAATACATTTAGTGTTGGGTAATGTTGATCAGATAAAAGATAGCTCAAGTATGAAAGCGCATAAGGATTGGGTGTGTAGACACATGGCACATAGAAGGACACAGAAATATAGTAAAAGAGTGCATGCCTAGGATAAGTGTGCATGGGAATTAACCACTTTTGCATATCTATGCTATTTTTGGAGATAGAGTGCGGAGAACGTAAAGATATGAAGACTTGTAATCCATGTAAGGCTATTTTGGGATGTGAAGCAGTTTTAGTGCCATGTAGAGTTTTGGTTTAATAATAGGATTTTTGCTTAGAGTTAACTATAGGAAATCTATTATTAGATAACTTGAATAATTTTGTATTCTCTTGTAAAGGCACATGGTTATTCTTAGCATGTAGTCTATTTTTGGAAGGTGCATGGGAAGTGAAGGGAAATTCCCCACCCCTACATATATGTATTGATTTGCACATCTTAGAGAGACCGATTATTATAGAGTTATGTTATGGATTTCATGACCATTGAAAATGGATCTTAATGTATGAAGCTTCTATGTTTTACAATATTTAATACATTGGATCATATTGGTTGGATATTGGTGTTAGATGTGACTGAATATAGTTCTTGCATGGTAAATTTAATTATAATCATTGTTTAGTCAATCTTTCATATGGTTTATATCTAGATCTGATTAATTCACTTTGGATTGGTAACTATCTGTTATGGATCTGAATATATACATATGCAATCATGCTAACATTTTGGACAAGCAACTCTAAAAA
Source organism: Taxus chinensis (assembly GCA_019776745.2). Lineage (NCBI taxonomy): Eukaryota > Viridiplantae > Streptophyta > Pinopsida > Cupressales > Taxaceae > Taxus > Taxus chinensis. Next base: position 75,959,114 of record CM034154.1, on the reverse strand, counting down.
GGGACCTATACCCTTGCGCGCTTCGAGTGAGTGCTCAGTTCAAGTTGAGTGATGTTTCAGCGCATTTTGGGTTATTTGCAGTGAATTCTAGGCTACATCAACATGGAATATTTTATCCTTAGTAATCCTAAGATTTCCATTAAATCCTTTATTTCTATGGAGCCCATTCTCATAGATTCCTTTAGAGAATGAGTTTCTCATAATTCCTTCTTGGTCTTCTATTATTTCTGCAACTCTTGAAGTACTTTTTTTATTTTGGTCACTACAACCTTCTAAATTGAGGCCTCTGGATATTCATTAACCTTCCATGTATAATATTATGAGACCTTCACCTTGCCTTTTTGTTTGTAACTTTGCTTTGCATGACTATGTATAAATCCTTCAAATGTGATATGCTAACCTAAACCCTTATGATGGTTTAAGGATTGTAAATCATGTTGTATAAACAAGTAATGTTGCCATATAAACCCCACTTAATATAAAGGGGGAGTGTAAAAACATTAATATCAAGTGTTAGATATATGCTATAAACTATAGTTTATAATCAAATAAATAGAAATATATAATATTTTTATTTATTTAATATAAACTTTAGGTTATATGTTTAATTGATTTTTAAAATTAATTTATACAACGGTGTGGGGTGCTTCACGAGAAGACACACTCATAAACAAATATTTAAATAAGACCCACGTGGTTAGCTGAATTTGAATTCACATGAAAACATTTGTAAAATGTAAAGGGGAGAGAAGTGGGTGAAGAAATTACTAGATTGTAAAAGTTTCTCGTAAATGAAAATCTAACTTTCACCTTGGTTTTTACCCTCTAGGGTTTTTCCACATTAAATCTTTGTGTTTGTGTTATATTTAATTATAATGTTTTATATTATAGTTTAATTTACAGTAGTTGATAAAATTTGTAACATTTAATTAATGTTTAATTTATGGCTCATACCTTGATAGAAAAAGTACACTATGAGTAAAGATTTTGTGGAGCATATCCACAAATGTTAACTTGGATGGAAGGAAAAGTGAATAAAAGCCTTTTTATTTATGGAATATATTTTTGTGATGAATCTGCATGGAAAATCATGTATTTGGTATATGAAGAATGACCCAAATCATATTATGGAGGAATTTTATGTATTTAAGATTTTGTTCCTAAAAAAATTCTACATCCTTTAGTTTGAACAAGAGAGCGTTTTTGTACTCTTTTTTATGAGCATAAGGAGTGTACAAGAGGAGTTTGATAGAGAAAAAAATGAAATAAAGAGGCCAGATTGAGTTTGTAATATTTTTCTTCACAATATCATGGTGAAACATACATTTTCGTAGAGAATATATTTATTTTCTATGTCTAACATATGAAAGGGCTTGTTTGGAAATTATTTTTAACAATCTATGAATGTTTCAAGGTGTATGTGCTTTGTTTCACTTTAAATTTTTTGAAATCGATCAAAAGGATGATTGTTCTTTATTGTATTATTACAAGAAAACCATAAGTATCATCCATGAATTGTATAATGTGATGTTTTTATATAGTTACATGCTTTGAGAAGGTGAAGGAATCTTTGTTATCATGATATTCATGCATAGATAAAGGTACAGACTTTGGATTTGAAAGTGTGCTCATTTGGATGTTGAAAACCCTGCCTCCTATGTCTGAAATGGGTTAAAACTTGTATTGTTTTTCATTTTGTGTATCTTTTAAGAGCTAGTTTTTTCATTAGGAGTTGCAGTAGGTCATAACAAACTTATAGGATAAATTTTAGCATTTTAAGTTAAGAACATTTGATTTTATGAGTATTTCCTCCTTCTTGGGTTGTCACAAAGGCATACTTAGGGTTTAGGGAAAGAAGGTGTTTTGGAGGCCCTAAATGCTACATCAAGGATTGAAAATCAATGGATATATTCCATAGACCTTGTAGAAACAAATTTTTAATATTATTCCTCTCTCCTCTTCATTTTTAATATTATGATAAGATTATTTTAAAATAACCTAACACGATGTGTAATATACATGGTTGTAGTGAGTAATTTTGAGTAAATTCAAAACTTTCCTACCAGTGAGAAGGAGAAGGGCATAGTGATCCCATAAGAAATTATTTTCTCATCATGATCAAAAACATACTTCTATAGAAGGGAGGGAGTAACTTGGAATGGAAATGAAATTCCCATGGATCAAAATATTTCACCATGCTGATTTCATTTTTTTTCATAGTTTCTTAACTAGGGAGGCAGGGTAGGAAATATTGTCTACAACATTTTTTCTTCCTCGATTATATGCTTAAACCTGAAGTGGGGAAATACATGTCATGGAAATCCAAAATAGTTTTGATATATTTTTCTTATTTTCTATAATTTTAAGGAACAAATCATCAAAAAAAGACCATTGAATAATTGTGCAAGTTCTGTGGAGGGTAAGAAAATTCTTTCTCCATAGAGGATTGGTTGCCCTAGTGTAACACCTACAACTATCTCTACTCTACTACATGAAATGGGAAAAAGGAAAAGGAAATATTGAAAATAAAATGGGGTGATACACTAGAAAGTTTGAGGATCTTGAGACTTGTTTGAACCACAAAAAAGGACCACATAAACCACACACACCATACACAGCTTACGATGGATATGTCAATGTAAAAGTGTTTCAAAGAAGGGTTTTGAAGTTGTGACATAATAAAGAAGGGAAATAAATGGCTATGAGATGGTAATTTGGTAATGTCCACAACAAGATCATGGAAACACTTTGGTAAACACAATCTATGACCTGCAAATTAACATATAACAACATAAAGGCATGGACATTAAACTATAAATCAAAGATAAAATAATATCACAAGATAAAATCAGCTTAAAGACACAATATTGCATAATAAATAGGTTGCAAGAAGGTAAAATTAACTCCTTTATCAATCTAAGAGGTGAAACCACTACAAAATATCACTCATGACTCATGTTCTTCCATTCAAAATACTAAATTACACTAGAATAATGAATAGAAGGTGAAAAGAACAATTTTTACAATGAATTCTATGGAGTTTTATAGAGAATTGGGAGATAAAAGAAGGGGAAAAGAGAAGACATGCAAGTCTGGTTAGTAAAAATAGAAAATCGCATGAATGGTGCATGTCTATGTTTCCCTTCTACTCTAGAAATGGCTGAGCTTGATTGAAAATAAGGAGATCCATGCATAGAAAAGAGTGTTTTTGCCCAAAACAGTAAAGCTCGTGCTTAGAAAGTGATTGTGCATGCCTAAAAATAGATTCTTACTAAGAAAATAGAATAATGGTGTCTCTTGCATGCTCTAGGATGATTTTAAGCTCTTGTGCATGATATGAAATCTCTTTTAGCATGAAAACATGTTAATATTAGCCTTTGCATGATAAAAATGGAGTCTTAATTGCACGATCCTGCCAATTTTAGCCTTTGTGTGGTCAAAATAAAGTCTTGGGAAAAGAAAATAGCTAAAAATAGCTTCCTGGGACATTTTATGGGTTGTTGGGTGCTTTTTGTCAAGCATGTCAGTGAATCAGAGAACTTGAGGAACAATGGAAATCTTCCCCCTGGGCCATCAAAATCCAATTTAACTTTTTGTTCCTTCATTCCTCTAATTATCTGAATAACTAATTTTGGTTTTGGGAACCAATTGGGAGACAAATCAGAGCACGAGTGGAACGATGAAACATTTTGGGAGTGATTTTAGTCAACCATATTAGTGGTTTGGGGCACAACAGGAATGAGGGCACTGTTATGAAGGTTTCGTCAAGTGTCGACTTTTCCGACAGTTGTGCCATGTTTCGGTGACTATGAGCGAGTAGAGAACCTTCAGAATGTGGGAGCATTTCCCAATATTTACACGATTAACTTTTTTGATTATTTCCTTTGTCTTCCCTGACGATGTTTACATTCGGTTGGGGAACTCTCTAAACATGGAAATAGTTCCCATTGTTCCCATGATGCCTAACTATGCCGATTATTTCCTTTGTCTTCCCTATCGGTAATTGAGGGTGATTAGAGAACCATGGGAACCTTGGAAAAAAATTTGGGTGCCAAGAATGACTGATGTAACAAATGTGAAGAAGAGGAGAACTAAAGGAACTCTATAATTATTCCATGTGTGCCCAAACTATCTAACTTCACCGATTACACTCCTTATTGCAGGTAAGGCAGAGATGTGGAGAAAAAGAGGAACTCGTGAATAGTTCCTCTTGATCCTCCAAAGACCGAATTTTCCCATATTTTCCCAATTTGACCCACAATTTGACTAACTCCTACTTCATTCCACCTTGCACTTAAGACCCTTTTGCTCATGACTTGTCAAAAACATCAAAATGGCCTAGGGCTGATTTGGATAACAATTCCCTGCATTATAAAATTCATCAAGTGATAATTGAATCCCTCTACAACAAGCACATAAAAATTAGGAGCTAAAGGGAAACCTTATCGAATTGAGTGCAACAATCCAACATGCTTTTAGAAAAGGTAATTGGTTGAGAGGTAAGCAAAAAAATATACAAAAAGCATTTGAAATTATTGAAGGAAGTTATGACAAAATACTAGACTTTCTAACAATACCAAAAGGAAAGGTCATTTAATTTGTGATCATATGATTTCTTAACATCAATGTAAATTAAGATTACTAATTAATTATATCTACATTCTAACTCCATTCCTTCTCACATTACAACTATGTTGTCAAGAATATAGTTTCCTTTAATATAAAATTCAGTTTTCTATGAACTAAAAAAATAATGGAAGAATGTGACAGATGTGCAACAAATAAATTTGGATAAAATATTCTAAGAGACATTTAGGAATGTGATTGGATACTACTTGTAAATTAGCTCTAAATTCCCCATCTTGGTATGGGCTCGATGTGACCTACATTGATATATTGACTTATAAATTTTGATTTGAAGGCTTCAAGATAAACATGATAAAGGTTTTTCCCCACATTTTCCCATAAACACTTGTAAAATTCACATGGTACACTTTTTAACTAAGGGATTTATCATTGGCCATCTATGCAACCATCTCATGTAAGTCCTCCATAGAGAGAATCCTCTCACATGCAACATGTTGGGTTTTGAAAATCAAGTAGGGCCACCAAAAGGTACATCTAAAAATATTGTAATCTCTCATGTGAGGGATCATAAGCTTTGACTGCACGTTAATGATAATATAAAAAACCTTGAACCATATCTGACACCATAGTAAGTTGTTGGTCAATTTATCTAACTTTTATTTGGGTAGAGTGCTTAACTTTAAACATATGATAAAATTCTTTAGAGTTCCTTTTTGCTAAATTTTAGCCAATGTGTTCTAGCTTTGATTTGTGTCCCTTAGGAATTTTAGGCATCTACAACTCGGTGTTATTTTTGCATTGTCACCATTTTCCATTGTAAAGGCTCATGAAAGAATGTTTTATCCAAGGTTGAAAACACGCAACTTAGATCCAAGTTGGTGACAAAGTAAAATCATTCAAAGATTTTTGAAACTAGTCAACCATAGATGTGAAAGAACCAAATAGCATGAATGATGGTATTCGACCACAAATATATCTAGCTAGAATTTCCTAGCACTTGAGGGACCTAATTCTAAACTTTTTTGATATGGGTTAAAGTGGAACCATCATGTAAAAGTACATTGTAAAGAAAAAACTATGTCTTTTGAACCTTGGGGTGCTTAAAGAGCAATTTGATACATAAACTAATTGGAAGGTGGTTTGAAAGGACAATATCTTGCAAAGTCTCAACCAATAACATAAAACATCTACGGAATGAGAATTATAGTTGCATGGAAAGCATGGCCTAATCTAATCACTTGAAGACTCTTTCAAGTCATTGACATAAGTTAGACCACATGTACAAAGTTCATTGGATTCATAGTGACATAAGAATTGGGGTTATAAATACCAAATTTATTATACATGTACATCAACACTTCTCTTTTTCCAGTTATTCATTGCATAGGGTGGTAACCAATATTTTCAATGGACAATTAAACCATAGTATAGTCGTCACACAAAATCCAATGCATGCATGAAATTTGTTAGTTAACCAACACCAAAGAGGTTCCCTTCATTCAATATAGAAACATTGATTATACCAAAAAATGGTCCTCAATACTTAATAACATCTTGAGGATGCAATTAGAATGATCACAACTGTGAACTACATAATACAACCACCTTTGTAGAGAAACAGTTGTACATCAATTCATCCACGTCTTATACCACGATTACTAGTGAGGGCTAAAATATCATCCTAAATAACTTTAGTGAAAGATGCAAGCAAATGATTGTCACCTTGATTTCTTATAGACCAAATTATGTCACAAAACAATATTTTAAAACTTTAAAAAAACCCATAATTGATAACCCTATAATATTGACATGTGCTTCTATACTTATAGTGATTTGTGTCTTGTTAAACATTGCAAGTATTGTTTCATGCTCATTTGTTAAAACACATCGACCTTAAAAATATTACTTTTGTCAAATAGTTTAATAAGGCACAAACTAAATATCATTTGCATCGCATATAACAACTACTAATAAGTTAATATAATTATTCATTATCAAAAATACAAACGTGTTCAAATAAATACATAGTTTATTTGACAAACAAATATTGTAATTTTGAGTAAAATGAGTTATAAATGACACCCACAAATAATATTTAGTTTGTATTTAATTTCATAGGGGATCTCATGACCTTGTATTCTAAGGCATCCACCACCTCTCTAAAAGCAGAATCTTAAGACATAAGAAGCAACAAGAGCATGTCAATGCAGTTCAAATTTAACGCGAGTCATGTCTAGTTGAAGAAACAAAAAACAAAAAGCAACACAGGCATGCCGTGCTATTTATCACGCACTAAGAAAATGTTAAAAAGGAAACAAACGCGCATTTTTCTCGTGGAAAAACTCTTCTCCTCTCTTTTTCCTTGAATTTTCCTTACTCCATTCCATACGCCAAGACAATCTAAACCTCTCTCTTCGCCTTATCAACCCCATCTCTGCTTCTTCCATTACCAAGCTCGGCCTATCTCCCCCAGAAGAAGAAGAAAAAACCAGTTTTCTTTTTGTTTTTCTGTCAAAGATGGCGTTGGGCAGAGGATATATTGTGTTGGTGCTCCTGATAATCACAGTTATTCTTCCACGGATTTATGCTGATAACCACAGCCCTGCTCCTTCCCCCAATAGCCATGGTATGAACATGCATGTTTCGCTTTCTCTTCTGACTTGTAAGATATATTATGAATCCTTGTTCTTCATTTAATTTTGATGTTTTTTGCTGATTCAGGAGTGGGGATTATCCATGGAATTGAGGGATATATGTTTGTGATGGTAGCCTTGGTATTTGGATACCTTGTCCATGCTATGCTTTGAGAAGGTTGTGGATACTTCTCTTTACTGCCATGGATTATTATTATTATTCCTACTCTTGTAATTCAGCTCTTCCATATATGTGTGTGGAGCAGTTAGATTCTTAATAAATGTGGCAACAGTTAGATTCCTAATTTTGGCTCAGTGATTCCTAATTTTGGCTCAGTGCTATGGAATTTCATCTTCTATTTTAATCCAGATGCCTTTTAATACTGGTTTCTTTTCTTGTTTGGAATGGAATGGAATGGAATGGCGTATTCAGCATGTAGATGCATGTTTAGCTTCTGGTTTTATGGATTTTAGTAAGACTGTCTTAAATTGGATTCCATGGAATTCAGATTTAAATATTTTTGAGTTTTCTTATGATAAATGTAAAATAGATAAAAACTTTACTCCATATTTTTTTTGGTCGAAGACATGGAATTAATCCAGTCCCCTTTAGCTTAGATGCCAGGTGTGAGGGGTATTCATTCTACCAAAGTTGCCCGGGGCACGATCCCTGCCTCATCCCTTTTTAATACGGAGCCCAGGTGGATGGCTAGGCAACACCTTTTACACCATCATCCGCAACACCTTTTACACCATCATCTGCACTCCATATTTGATAAGAGAAATTATAGTCTAAATGTTTTGTGCATTGCATTATATAGATACCTAATTTTGGAACAAGACTAGTTAGTTCCTCTAAGGCTAGTTTATTTATGTGTTTATAGATTATTGACCTTTACTTTACCTTTTGTTTCTTGTAATTTTTGATCTTTTGGAACAGGGCTAGTTAGTTTGTTCTAAGGTTAGTTGTTTACAGTAATTTTTTATCTCTTTGACTTTGTTTCCTCGTTCATCGATTTTATGTTCTATATCTATTTGTTATGTTTTATTTCTATTTGCTCTTGTTTGTTAGGACACGTGCATGCACTAAAGTGCTTTCTAATTTGCATCATGTGTTGAGTGTTATTTTGTTCAAGATTTGAGGGGCCTAATAATAATGAAGGGATACCATAGAGCAAATTATTAGTAATTCACAATGCAACCAAAGAAAGTAAGTGAGGTTCCCAACTTGACCAAGATCATATGATCACAATCACACACATTTTTTCATAGAAGGCCATTTTCATATTTGTTACAATTCTAGGACCAACCAAATTTGCAAGTATTATAGGACACTACAATTATTTGAGTCCCATGTTTTGGTGGTCAATTGCTTTCGCTCTTTAGACCTAACTTCTTCCACTTATCAATGACGATTGTATCTATATTTACATGGTCAAGTGTATTGTAATTTGAGCTCTAATTCTCTAATCTTTTATAACATTTCATCATTTTATGTTATCCTACGTTCTAGAGTAGACCCTTATTTTGTTGTAATAATGTCCAATTTATTGTTTGTTTAATTTCAACCTAATTACAACTTAGGTATTGTTAGTATGGTGAAATTTTGTATAAAAACACTTTCTAACGTCAAATTTTGGCTAGCTCAAATCTTGCATGTAACCCAAGGTTATCCTTCCAGTAAAATTGACTCATCTAGTACTTGCACCTAAGGTTTTAGCTTTGTGTAAACTTACACTAATTGTTACATTTTAAGTGATTGTTCTTGCCTCTTGTTAATTGTCCTAGGGTTTACTTTATTAGTTCAACCTTCAAGTCCTAGCTCTTGTGTATGTAATATTTATTCTGTACTGGTATTTTGTATGTTATATATTTTATTCCATTCAAATTGATTAGATCAAATACTCCAACCAGAAGAAGTGCTAAGTCAAATTCTAATCTAGTTGATCTTGTAGAAATTCCCTTATTCTTCTTAGAGTTTTTGTGAAAAAAATGTTTACTTTTATTAATACCTAATCTTACTCTAAAATTAATCTAACTCTTATTGAAACCTATATGAATGAGAATGCTTTGGATGTCCCTCATGATTCCATCAAAATTCAAAGTAATACAAGGAAAGAGGTTGCTCTAGAGGAGAAAACTCAAATTCAATATGTATAAGGTCCTAGATGACATCTCTTGAAAAAACATAGTAAAATGGCCAATATATTGAATTTTAACAGGGATATTCAATCTAAAACTCAAGGTCAAGACCATACCAATGGGCTTATTATTGAATATCAGACTTATAGGTTGAATCATAGAATCCCAAACACTAATAATGATCAATCGCTTATTGAGACACCGTCCATGCCT